>JAJJXG010000021.1:0-600000 GCA_024516215.1 Geopyxis carbonaria | reverse complement strand
TACTTGAAGTTCCAGAACATTTTGTTTTCAACCTAAGCGGTAGAAGCCGTAAGCGCATTATGTTTTGATAAAGTGACTCACGGCGATCATTTCCGGTCACAACCTGGGGGTATAACAAGCTTCTTGGAACTTCAGGAAACGAATATCTTGACAAATTTATGCTGAGGTTGGCAGGTATTCCGAAAGCTACTTGGAAGCCGGAGTCATGTGTCTTTCTCGGATAAACCTTCTGTAATGCAGATATCATGATATTTATTGCGGGGGGAGCCTAGGCAGGCTGTGCACTTTTGACTGATTTGCTTTGTAGAGTACTTTAAACTTTTGTCGCGTGTTTCATAGGCCTTAAGATGAACAGCCTTGGCTGTGTCATTCAAACGGGATCTCGGGCGCTTCGTTCGGGGCGAAGTAAAAGAGGTTCAGTCAGCGAGCCCGAATCGCCGGAACCCGACATTTCGACAGGCCTTATCCAATATAACCGAAATATCTGATTGTTGACTGAAATGGACCACCACTGCAAGGTTGAACAGAAATAAATATGGCCCCGTGCCTGGTACATACCAAGTCTTTATCTGTAGCTAAGTCTTACTCCATGGCTAACTAGCAAGCTCATTAATATAAACAGTCATATCACGCGTGACAAGACTATCATTATGACGCTTTCATATGTTCCGCCGGTGAATTACCTCCGTCAGTATTCAAAATGTTCGTTTGTTTCTGTCATGGGTGGATGTGTTGTCTAGGGTGGATACCTATGCAGCCGTAGAAGCCATATAACCGCTCTAGATTCCATGGTGGATAGACATGGGCTGTTAGATTGTAGTAACGTAGGCGTCTAGGTGATCATCAGAGAATTGACGATTGTGGAAAATGCTTTTCGGTCTCCTCGGTTTTATTTGACGAATTACTGGCATTCATAACCCAGCAGCCCTCATCAATGGATTAATCCTGGGTAGTGGTTGCGTGAAGTTTCCACAGTCGTATAAACTCCATGAAGTTATACTCTAGAAATTTTTTGTGTCTTATAGAAATTGAGTGGTTGTTTGGACTAAAGAGGAGTTTGTGGCATATACTGCGGAGTGGACTTGGGACCACTCATAATCCTTGCTCACATCTCGGTTGTTGAGCCTCTCATTTGATCTGTCTTGAAAACAGATCATAAACAACTTGGGATCCCAGCTACCTGGTTCGATCAACCTTCCCAAACAATTGTTTTTTTCAGGCTTTCTGTTGTGAACATCAGCAGACTCTTCGAACTTCAAATCTCCAGTTCATCATGCAAAGACTAGAATCTAGGGTATTATTCATATCCCATAAAAACATAACAGCGACTGAACTTCAACTTGCTGTAGAATACCGTCCACTTACCGAGAATCGTTTCTATTCGCTTATTGGAATACAATTTCTTGTCGACTCGGAGAGATGACTGGTTGTCTTTGGCAACATGCAACCCACGTTTTGGTTTGTCGCATACAACGCCACGCCATGAAGCTAAGAAAATCGCGAAGAATTTCACTTGAGGAATTTACAAATCTATTCTTTGAAGCTTAATCTTCGTCATACAATTCATATTATGAGATAATTTCCAATATACGGAGCCAAAATTTCTAGTTGGTATTTCTGGCTATCTATTATATTGAACAACAATCATAAAACTTACATACAGGTTTTCACAGAAAGATCCTGCTTGGAACAAAGCTCCGTGATTTCTGACTAGCCGGGACTTATCACCATCTATGGAACATAGCGCATCTTATATTTGCGGGCAGCAATCAAAGATATTCCCTCCCCCCAGACACCTGACCTTGGAAAAGGCTGCTCGTACGCCACATGCATATCACCTTATTCTGTCCAGTGAGAAAGAAAATCTCACGATGGAGAAACAGCTGTTCACTTTTAAGAGGAGCAATCACTCGGGGTTCTGGGTTAGGGTTGATTGCTAGTTCAGACGAACACCTACAGCGCCTGTTACAGGTGCGTGGTTACAATCTTGCCGATTCCCGCATTTAACCAGCCATTGATACGTGTACCCAGGGAGAACAATCGAGCATGTCGTGACCAGTCACGCTCGCGTCGATGTGCTGTGGGAAACCACAGACGTTGATACACGCCAATATGCTAGCAGCCATTGGTGTCGCTTACGAGCCAATGTTCGCCTGTACATGTCTAATTCGCGATGATAACGATGCTAAGTTACTTGGGCTATACTACTGTCAAAAACTAACCCCCATGGGCCATTTATCCTACGTTAGTAGCAGGGTCCCTAGTGACGTGGTCGTTGTCTAGGAGAAAATCAGTATCTACTGGCAAAATGCCAAGGATACTCCACAGTATTAGGAGGAACCTGCATGTTTCATGCAAGAACACCGCGGATGTTACGGTCTTCCCTGCACCCTTCCCGCCGCTTTATATTCTTTCGTTGTTGCCTAGTCTTTCATTATTTCTCCAGTTTTTTCTCTCTTCATTCCCCTTTAGTTTTTTTTCTTGAGAATTTCTGAGAATTCGGTCGTTGGAAGCTCAATATAAGCTTGAAACGAAGCTCAACGGTTGCGCCAGATACGAAGCTATGTCGGCCCCTGCGTCAGCCTCTCCACGCCGAGTTCAAAGCAAAAGGTCTCCCAAGAACACAGTGCGCCCGACGCCACTTCCTCCGCTCGACAATGTATTTTCATGGTCGCCAGAAAGCCGCACAAACTTTGTGGAGTTGGTAGCTCTACGTTCACTATTACCAGGTGACGTGGCAGAAGGGGGGAAGCGAAGAGAAGAAAAATCTCATGGAGAGGGAGGATGGCGAATTCTTCCAGCAAAAGTTGAGCAAGAAGTTGCAGATCATTTTGCATTTTTGTCGGCTGCAGAATCTGGCCCAGACTTTGTGTCGGCGGTGTGTGTTGAGGAACGCATTGGGGGTGGTATTATGTTCAGGCTTGCAATGAATGAGGGTGTGCCGCAAAGGATAATTGATGGCATGAGCGAACTTTGTAAAATACTCGAGAATGTGGCATCAGGCAGTATGTTTTCCGCACTTGAAACCCTTTGCGACGCGATGCTAAAAGATTGACAAAATAGACAAAAGCGAACACGCTGCAAACCAAGATATCTGGGAACGAGTGCTGGACCTCGAAGTACCAAAAGTTCTTGGAGATTTGAAACGGAAATCTAGCCGCACAAGCCGACCGTTGAGCCGGTTGTTCCAGGAGGCAATTGCTCGTACCCATAGTGGTGGAATGTCTTGCCTGAGTTCAATCGCGGGAGCTTCGGGAGAGTCTCTCCCATCAGCCACATTCTCTTCGGTAACCCCTGTTCATGAAAGAGATTCTGGGACAACCCTAGAGACTATATTTGCACAGTACCAGGATGCGGCACGAATGGATGTAGAAAATGGCAAAGAGGGTGTTAGAAAGTTATTGGACACTTGCTACCAGGCCAGAAAATCACGGGTAAGGCATCATTTCATACCAGTGGTATGAGTTTCGAGCTGACTAGTCTGTAGACATTTAAGAACTTCATGAATAGCATCCAAGGTCGCAAGCAATTAGTTCAAACCATCGAAAAGCTTGGACGCTTCAAGGCAGCAGCATTTTATCTTGTTTCTGCGGCCAAGAAGCATGCCGATGCTTTCAAAGTTATCGAACTTGCAACAATCAACCCTCCGCTCAGGAAACCATTCTCACCGCCGCAAAGCCCAGACGCTGGTCTCGCTAAGCTAGCTTCAGAATTGACAGAAACCCCAACCGAGGATGCAAGACAACACTTGAAGGGCTTGACAGGCCTTTCTGGGTCAAAACTGCTATCCAAATATGAAGAACTTTATATTGACCGCCCAAGTATTCATGCTGAGATGCAACTGGTGAAATATTATGAGGAAAATCCCCTCACCACATCCCCTAAATATATCGGTTCCAGCAAGAAGGCCTGTTACCTTTGCCACTTGTTTCTTGAGCGTCACGGCAGATTTGCAGTCTCCAAATTCCATGCAACTCTTTACCCTCGATGGACTGTGCCGACAATTACCTGCAAGTCAACTGGGGCTGTAAGTAATTACACAAGAATTATGGAAGATATGTCTCGAGCCATGGAAAGTCATTGCCGGAACGCGCTCAATCAAGAGCCAAAATACACCCGAGCATCAGCCAATGTTTCATTTCACGATACGCCCACCAGCATCCCAGATACACCAGTGATGAAGGCGGCATCTATCAACTCTGTTCCTCGAACTCCACGAAGCTTGCGTACTCGTGATGGCAAAGAGAATATCCCTCCCTCTCCTAGATATTCTAGCCTTCGGTCGACATCACAAGTTCGAGGAGCATCTCAAGTCCGGGAGACATCCCAGGTTCGTGAGACGTCACAGATACGGAATTCAACACCTACTCGCTCATCCTCAAGAAAGGTAGAGGGCCGTCCTAGTTCTAGAGCACCATCACCAAGAAATATTCCACTCCCAGCGTCGGCCTATTCTTCACGGGCACCAACTCCTACTGGCGGGGCGCCACTGCCAGTCCTTGACGATATTATCCCCCGTCCTCCTACACAAGATGGCGGCGTCCGACTAGCTACCAGTCCGATTGCTACACCCGTTATTCGAGCTCACGACGCTCCCAAAATGGCCGAAGCCCAGACTGGTATCCGACTATCCCGAAGCCCCGCTCATACACCCACCATAAAAACCCTTGCAGCACCTCAGATGGTCTCAACCGCTGTCCAGGTTCCCTCTGTGGTCAACTCGCATCTGCGCGCCACGCCCACGCCCTCTAACGGCGGCGGCACGGCCTTGACCGAGACCGCCACTACCCAGTCCGAAAAGACGCGTGCCACATCTCTCGAAGTCCACATCCCGCGAAAACGCGGTGCCCACAGCTCGACCACTCGCACCGCGACAGACTCCACTCGCTTGGACTCAACGGCCGACTACAGCGACGCGTCTACCGGTTCCAGCGGCAGCGCCAACTCCGACGCCTCTGCAACCTTCGCGCGTCGCTCTCGATCCCGCCCGCGTCGCAACGGCCCTTCTCCTGTCCGCGGCTCCCTGAACCTTACCATCGAGCGCAACCCCAACCTCCTCGCGCAGACGCATCCGCACCTCAAGGGTGCCGATGTGCACGAGACAGAGTATACCATCTACCTCGCTGGCCACTACGCCGAAGGTCTCGCAATCGGCGACGAGGTGTTCAGCGGCAAGATCAGCACCGCCAAAGACCGCAGCCGCACGATCCAGTGCAAGGGGTTCCGCCTGAAGAGCTCGCTACGCGCACGGACGGAGAAGGAGGGCGCGACCGAGGGCGGGCGACCGCTCGGGAGCAAGGAGGCTGGTGCGGGGCCAATGAAGGTCCATCAGGTATCGAAGACTGATGAGAAGATGGTGCTGGATATTGAGTTCAGTGATGCAGTTGTGCGGATGGAAGTCTTTTGGGATACTTGATTATGCTTTTACTCTATCGACATGACGGACCGACGGACGTTTCTTTTGGACTTAGCGATCTCAAAGGCGTTTGTTATTGCTATTGCTGCGAGTTGTACACTTTTTGCTTTACGGACGGCAGCGAGGTTAGAGGCGGGCGGGGGCTGGTGAACTGAACTGGAGGATAGGAAAAGGCGCCACCGATTTTGCATTATCATGATTCATGCATGGAGTTGGGCGGGTTCCCACATTCTGCACTTACGACTTACTAACGGGATAGATTGCATTGACTGTTTTTTGGATTCGCTTGGATTAGCTGGAGTTCTTGTCTTGTCGTGTCTTTTCTCTTTTTTCTTTTCGTTCCTCTGTTTCTGCACTCGCATTTGCACTCGCGCTCGCATTGCATTGCATCCTCACTTTTCTGCGGTTTCTGGCATCGCGACAGCACGCATCATTATCACGAAGACTACGAATGTTATGAATGTTACGACGTTATGACCATGTCAATAAATTTTTTATGTCATATATTTACACGCTTAATGAAACAAGGTTGAACTCAAGGTTGTTTGTGATTGTAATTGTGATATGACCGTGATAACCCCAGTACGTGACTCGTTCGATAGCGACGCGGTATCTCACTCGCCGGTTATCGTCCCAAGTTTTGGTTAGTGACGGGACCTGGGTTTAGACGAAAGCCCGGATCCTCGCAGAAGAAAACGTGCTGGTCGTCACAGCTGTGTAGAGCTCACAGCGCGGTGAATTATGGGTCTATCAAAAGGGATTATCTAACACATCACCTGAAGGGTGCGGAATATGGAAAGGATATGCACCCGCTTCATGCCGGTGTGATGCTGTGGCTAGTCGTGATGGTAAGTTGTATAAATCTGAAATTGGGGGCATAGGATAGTACAAAGATGACCTGGATAGCTTTGAAACCATCGTTTTGGAGATAGTGATGGTTTGGATGTAGTCTCTGTGTTTAGCATTTTTACAAACCTCGGTTTATAGATGTTTTTCTATGCATGTTGATCGTACTCATAGTGGAAATGGAACAGGAATATTTCATCATAATTGAGATTCACTTTCACTCTTTTGGGACAAACTCAAACGATTGGAACTATATTTTATTTTTCCAATGATACTCTGATAGAACTACCACTACGCACCCTGCCCTCGGTATAGAACAGGTGCAAAAACACCAAAGAAAGGAATGGAAGATATACTTACCTGAAATAACTGTCTTCTGAATCTTGATTTATCGACATCAGGAATCTGTAAACACCCGCCGTATCTCCTGTCAGCAAAATTCTGAAACCAAGATAGCGGATGTTGAATCCCCCACAGTGGCATCTCGATGATGCTGAGTAAATCACAGGCCTTCGTGACTTACCTAAACATATACTTCACAAGTTATTTTCCTTAGAGTAAACTGAGCTTGCGGTTGTCTTCATAGTGGCATCTTCATGATGCTGGTAAGCCACTGGCGCTCATAACTTACATATTATTTTGTGTCTGTTCATTGTGGTGGTTAAGGCAGTGGTTGAAGTGGTCAAGATTGTTGTGGAGTGAAGAGAAGCTGGTGAGGAGAGAAGTAGCGAGCAACGACTCAATTTATGGGATTGGGAGCTGCACTTCGAACATGGCTGGCCTAGAATGTTGAGGGCTGCAATCCAAAATCCAGTGACATCTGAAAGTGCAGCCCGTCGCAGTCCACCGAAAGCGTAGAAGCAGGTGGATTTTATATGTAACATGTAAGTATTGTGGGCGGCGCAAAGCGAGATCTATCAATATCTGCAGTCTAAAATCTCAGAGATAAGCACGACCAATTCAGAACAGTTGTCATGCACTTTCTAATAAGGGATGCAGGTTGAAGCTGCCACACTCCGTCACTCGGTTATCGCATTTAGTGGAAAAGGGCTGAAGGCAAGCTGGTATTGAATGTTTGTGCACAAGGGCTGCATGGATTATGACACTTTTTGGGTCGAATCAATCTGCGAGTGAGTTTCAGTTAAAGTAGGCTTTGCTACTGAATTTGTTCTTGTTTTGGCTTCATGCATGCTTGTGGCTCTATTTCACATAGAAAATGCTCCAAATCCACTGGCATGTAACATTGAACTTGTGTGCGTGCCACCAGGTGTATAAAAAACACCAAGAAGAAATGACACGACTGACAGACAGTCAAATCCACCCATGGTATCAACTTGATACCCAATTGTTTTGTTTTGCTAATCCAATTTCTACATATACAGTACGAGTACAAACAAGCCCACAGTCCCAATTTTAGTCTACCTACCTATGCACCGGATATATAGTCCCAAAAGCAAAACAAAACCGCCTCCCAAACTCCCATTTCCCATGATCCTAAATTGCTTCTTTCTTTGATGCCTCCTCTTCCTCCTCCTGCCTCCTCTTCTTCACTGCATCGGCACTAGCCCAAGTCGCCGCCACCAGCATGGGAAACACCAGCGTGGCCTCGGCATACACCTTGATACTCTCGCCATCACTCTTGATCTTCCCCCAACTCACGGCCTCGTCTGGTCGTGCACCCGCATCACTACCGTCAAACTCCTGTGCCGTGTTTATAAACACAGCCCACTCAGCCCCGTTCCGCATCAGGCACGCATTTGCAATGTGATGCTTCACCACACCGCCGCCCAATATGACCGCACCCGCCTTCGCGGCTCTCACTGCCATGGTGTTTATCCTTCTAATATCGGGAACAATGTTGCAGCGCAGCTGGGCGGGCGCGCTCTTGAAGGTGTGGAAATACATCATGTCGCCAATACTCCCATCCGTGAGCGCCGGGCAGAACACGGGAATATCATTCTTGTATGCCCAATAATATACGCTCCTCTCATCGTTGATCTCCTTCCCCAACCTCGCAATAATCTTTGACGGCGTCCAGTCAACCGGCTCCTCAGCGCGCTCCTGCTCCACCAGCATCGCGTCGAGGATCGGGATGATCCAGTCCTCAAACGCACAGTAGTTCGAGTTTGGTACGAGGAGGTTGCCGATTCGGTTCATGCCCTGGGCGCGCAGCGCGGCACCGGGGAGGCTGAAGGCACCGAGGTAGGTCGGCGCGAGGCATTTGATAAAGTCCTCCTCCACTCCACCCGCGGTCGTAACGATGGCAGAGACGTGTTTGTGCTGCACCAGATACCGCAGAGTTTCGCGCAGGCCGGAGGAGATGAGGTTGGAAGTATAGCCAAGGAAAATGGTGGCCTTGCGGCCGTCGGGGTCGCGGTAGGTGCGCTACGTACGTGGTCAGTTATGTAGGGGAGTAAGGAGAAGGGACAGGGGCGCACCATGGCGTCGATTGTCTGCGCTGCACGGGAGAGGTTGCTGGCCTGGAAGCCCATGTGTGACATGCCCGCAAGCAGCTGGGCGACGGTTATGTCCTCTCCAGCATGGTCGTTGAACTCGACCCCCTTGACTTCCTTCCAGCTTGCCGGCACAGGGTCGGACGGTTTGAGGACGGCATCGGTGGAGACAGATGGTCGCTCTTCGGCGGGGACTGTGGCCGTGGTGGCGTCGAGGCTTTGGGGAGTCTCATCCTCTCTCTCTGCGATTGGCTCGTCCGGCGACGGAAAGGCGGTCAGTGTCGTGGCAGAATTGTCGAGAGACATTTCGGCAGGAATTTTTAACTTTAGGAGGAAATTTTAATTCGAAGACGACGACCGGGCAATGGCGGGGTGGACGGGAGGCTCTGCGGATAACCCCACTATGGTGGTAGTCTTTCTTGAACCATAAAACACGGGTCAAGCTTTACTATGCCGACCGTGTTTCTTAAGAGACTTAGAGCCCTGGGTATTTCAGGTGACACTATTGAGCTCTAGACCTAAAATACGACCACAGGCCAGAGCTCTAAGCAGTGAAACAGTACGTGAGAAAGCTTCACACTGTAATTTTTCTTTCAAACGTACACGTAATTTCAACAATCATTCATTTCCCCCCTACAAATCTATACGCAATCAGGCCGGGTAGCTATCAAGAACAGTACACCACTGAAGGAATCCAAGTAGCAGCAGCAGGATCAAAAAGACCGATAAAGAAAATTCTGGAGCAACACCACACGTTCCTAACAACAAAAAGCACTTCATTTCCCATTATATATCCCGCTTTTACTTTTGATTATTCAAAGTGGAATAAAACCCTCAAAACATTCTGTCCATATCTGCACAGGGCAACTGAAACGCATGTAACGAGAAAGAGGGCCCGAAACATGTCGGATGTATTTAACGACCCCGGCTAGCCTTCTCTAGGACAGTTTCATATGCAACTTCACTGAGATCAGTTCCCTGGATTTCAGTGTGAATACCAGCCAATGCACGACGAAGGCCGTCTTTGGATGATGAGTAGATCATCTTGGCCTAAAAATTCATCAGAAAAAGAGTAAAGGTAATGCTAAAAATCGTCTACCTTGACTGGAGCATCATCGGGAGACCAGGTGAAAAAGCAAATTTTAGACCTATGTTGTCTGCGTTAGCAAAACTCTCGCTACCATCGTAGACGTCTCCCATTTGTTCAAATATAATTGCCGATCTAGAGATGCGGTGCACGTGACGGCTTTTTTAAAAGGATAGTGGATAGTATTACCTCTTTCCCTCACCACCGGCAAGCTCATATTCAAAATCATAAATGGCATAGCGGCAGTCCTTCTCGGGGAGGTTTCCAAGGAACGTCTCGTATACAGCCTCCTCGCCCTCTGGAAGGTCAGCGACCTCATCGCTGGTCAATTCTTTAATGATGGACTTCTTGTCGTCGCTGAGCTTGTAGACAATGAATTTCAAGTGACGACCCTTGAGCTTTTCGAACAGCGGGACGCAGTCGTTTGAAAGACCAACACTGAACACTTTGTCAATATGTTTCCTCTACGGCTCCACGGAGGTAATCTGCGTGGACAAAGAAGTATTTACCCGGAGCGAGACTAGAAAACTTATTAGAAATCTGAAAGTGTGCATTGTTATTAGAACAAGGTTATCTTACCATAGTTTCGGGATGGAAGTAGAAAGTTGGGATGGATCTTTTGGCAGAGGTTAGCTTCAAGAGGCTCAAGATAGGGGCAGAATCGAGCTTCAAAGGGGGAGATAAACCAAAGGGGGTGAAGATTAAGTGACGAAGTAGTAGATGGGTTAGGATCCGGTATGAGTGTTGGTCTCAGGGGTAGAGGAGACGTTTGGGGGATGGAGGGGAAGGAAACAACGGCGGGGTAACTCAGCTAACAAGTAATAAGGCTTCGACATCTCACCCTTTCAATGCTACAGCCGCGTAACCCCCCAGCCGTATGGATGATAATCCTGCCGCCCTTGTCCGAACAGCCGAACAGCAACAACACTAGGTTGTTGATGTTGACACTTTTACTTTTTTCATTCGTCCACTTAGAACTCATGTAGGAAAATTCAATGTTCATTTTTTGTTGGACGAAAAATTGGATGGCATCTGATGATGGCGCGGTTTTTATGCGTGCTTGTTTGTTTTCGTTGATGCGTAACGCCTCTAAAGTTCGTCCTCTTAGACGTCAAACTCGACAGCTGAACCTTGAGACTGCATTAGGTGACAGACAAAACCTCGCGAGTCCGTGCACGTGGGATAGACGAGGTATCGTAGCAACGTCATGTTTTAACGCTCGGTCCCGCTATGACTTATCTTTATCGCGAGTAAACATGACGACCATGACAGCCGTTCATGGTGTTGTGTTCGAATTGATCCTTTATTAAGACCCTGAGAATTCATACGTAAGCACACTTTGGGAGTCCTAAGACTTATTTCCGAGTTTTTTAGATTCAATCTTCACTTTCAGCTCGAGAATGGCAGAATGCTTTATCTACCCGTGCTTCAATAAAGTACTCTACATCAACGAGAAGATCCAAAGGCTCGTTCAGATTTCTAGAAATCTCCACGAGGCGGTTCTTCGGCACAAAGGCATTGTGCTCGCCAATACCCGAGAACACCCCCATTCGGCTAGTTTAGCATTCTGGATGGTTCTGTCGCAGCAGCTCCCGAACATTTTTTTCCCATCGTCCCGTCACTTCTTCCCCCAGATATTTCTCCATCTCTTACCTCGACTCTATCCCATCTAAGTACTTCTCAGTCTTGGAATTCTTTCAAGCTGCCCATCTAATTGCAATCCCTATACGCAATTCTCTCACAAACGAATCTCATAATGCAGCGCGCTCTCACATCCGCCTCAAGGGCCCGCCCCTCACTCTCCGCTCTCCGCCCCGCGACCGCCCTTCCCAGCACACAATCGCGAGGATATGCCCACAAGGTATGTTTTTGATACCCTAAGAGTGCGGGGTTAGATTTGTAATGCATGTTTGCTAATGTTTTGCTGTGTAGGAGTTGAAGTTTGGTGTTGAGGGAAGACAGTCTTTGTTGGCTGGTGTGGATATGTTGGCGAAGGCTGTTGCTGTCACATTGGGTCCTAAGGGCCGGAATGTGCTGATCGAGTCGCCATATGGCAGCCCCAAGATCACAAAGGGTGGGTTCTTAGCCAATTATTTGGGTCGAATTGAATCTAATAACAAGTCTAGATGGTGTAACTGTGGCAAAGGCTGTTGTGTTGAAGGACAAATTCGAGAACTTGGGTGCTCGTCTTCTGCAGGATGTTGCTTCCAAGACCAACGAAGTTGCAGGTGATGGTACCACTACCGCCACTGTTCTTGCCCGTGCCATCTTCACCGAGACCGTCAAGAACGTTGCTGCCGGATGCAACCCCATGGACCTGCGCCGTGGTACCCAGGCTGCTGTTGAGGCTGTTGTCGCATACCTCCAGGCCAACAAGCGTGACATCACTACCTCTGCGGAGATTTCCCAGGTTGCCACTATCTCTGCCAATGGTGACGTGCACATCGGAAAGTTGATTGCCAACGCCATGGAGAAGGTTGGAAAGGAGGGTGTTATCACCGTGAAGGAGGGAAAGACAATTGAGGATGAGTTGGAGATTACCGAGGGAATGAAGTTCGACCGCGGTTACGTTTCCCCCTACTTCATCACCGACACCAAGTCCGGAAAGGTTGAGTTTGAGAAGCCTCTCATCCTCTTGAGCGAGAAGAAGATTTCTGCCGTTCAGGACATCATCCCTGCCTTGGAGATCTCCACCCAGCAGCGTCGTCCTTTGATCATCATTGCTGAGGACATTGAGGGTGAGGCTCTCGCAGTCTGCATTCTCAACAAGCTGCGTGGCCAACTCCAAGTTGCCGCCGTTAAGGCTCCTGGATTCGGTGACAACCGCAAGTCTATTCTCGGTGATTTGGCCATCCTCACCAACGGACAGGTCTTCACTGATGAGATCGACATGAAGCTTGATAAGCTCACTGCTGACATGCTTGGTTCCACCGGTGCCGTCACCATCACCAAGGATGACACTATCATCCTGAACGGCGAGGGCAGCAAGGAAATGATTGCTCAGCGTTGTGAGCAGATCCGCGGCGTCATGGCCGACCCTGCCACCTCTGAGTACGAGAAGGAGAAGCTGCAGGAGCGTCTTGCCAAGCTTTCTGGCGGTGTTGCCGTCATCAAGGTTGGTGGTGCCTCTGAGGTTGAGGTCGGTGAGAAGAAGGACCGCTTCGTTGATGCCCTGAACGCCACTCGTGCTGCTGTTGAGGAGGGTATCCTGCCCGGTGGTGGTACCGCTCTTCTCAAGGCTTCCCGCAACGCCCTGTCCAACATCCAAACTGCCAACTTCGACCAGAAGCTTGGTGTTGCCATTGTTAAGTCTGCCATCACTCGTCCCGCCCGGACCATCGTTGAGAACGCTGGTGGTGAGGGAAGCGTTGTTGTCGGCAAGCTTACCGATGAGTTCGGTGATGACTTCCACAAGGGTTACGACTCCGCCAAGGGCGAGTATGTTGACATGATTGAGGCCGGTATCTTGGATCCCCTCAAGGTTGTCCGGACTGCCATCACCGACGCCTCTGGTGTTGCCTCCCTTCTGGGAACCACTGAGTGCACCATCGTTGATGCCCCTGAAGAGAAGGGTCCGGCTGGTCCCCCAATGGGCGGCATGGGCGGTATGGGCGGTATGGGAGGAATGGGCGGCTTCTAAAATGATTAAGACGACGTGATGTTTAAAAGTTGATACATATCTTGGTATTGTTTCTACTTGCTGTGTGTTACTAACCATGTGTTTTGGGTGGGAGCCACGCGGCTACGT
This sequence comes from Geopyxis carbonaria, assembly GCA_024516215.1. NCBI lineage: Eukaryota > Fungi > Ascomycota > Pezizomycetes > Pezizales > Tarzettaceae > Geopyxis > Geopyxis carbonaria. The sequence continues at coordinate 586,450 of JAJJXG010000021.1, read as the reverse complement.
GAGAAGATCTAATGTGTAAAGACTCTCCTTTTCCTTTTTTCTACGGCGTACAGTGATTCTCCTTGGTTGGTTTTTGTGTATATATATAACTTCCTTTTTTTTCTTTTTGAGTCGTTGAGTCAACTCTCTCCGCTCATGTTGTAACATCAGGTCGACCCAACAGTCTTGTATATAGTGTGAGTGGGAACAAAAGGATACAATAGAAATCCAAATTCTGAAGAATCGCAGCCACTACATATTGACCTGAATGTTTTTATGGAATTGTTCAAGTCAGTGTTGGGCCTCGGGTAGCCTCGACAGGGCTCAGGGCAAGGTTTCACGGAACTTACCGTGCCTGTTGAACCTCACCCTTGAACCTCCTTGCACAATAACTTCACCTCATCTGCAAATACCAAAGGGACCAAATCACTTGCCTTCGAGGCCTTACCACTATGGCGCCCTCTTCACTCGCCCCGCCAATGCTCGACCTCCGCCGCCCTCACTCCCCGCGCCGTGTCAACTCCATGCCATCCTCCGCCTCGAATTCCTCCTCTTCCCTCCCTTCAACACCCACTACTCTCCATCCCCTCTCCTTCGCACCACCCTTCTACAACCGTCCGCCAACGCCTCTTCCACCCTCGCCCTCACTCACCTCCCTCCTCCGCCCATCTTTTACGCCCTCACGCCCCACCACCCCGGACTCCTCCGACTCCGAGGCGATCACACACTCCTCACACCTCTCCCTCCGCTCCCCACGCTATGCGCCGAAAGTTCCGACGTACGAATACTACGGGTTTATGCTGTACATTATCGCGAACTTCTGCGCTATCCTCTACGTGGCCTGGAGCTTCCTCCCCGACTCTGTGCTGGCTGCTATGGGCGTCACGTACTATCCGTCGCGCTGGTGGAGCTTGGCGATTCCGAGCTACTTGGTGGTGAGCGGGGGATATGTGTATGTTGCGCTGGCGGCGCTGAATGTCACTGTCTTGACACGGCCGCTGGAGGGGTTGGAAACAGTCGTGGATAAGGGTGGATTGGTCGCGAGGCTGGTGGAGGAAAAAGAGGAGGATGGGATGAGTCCGATTGCGCCACTGGATGGAGGTGAGAAGGTGGATGAGGGTGAAAAGTGGACGGGGCGTAGAGAGGGTGGGTGGGCGCAACTGTGGAGTCGCGGGACAGATGCGGTCATGGATGTGCCCTTGGGGGGTGTTTGTGAGGTGCTTTATGGAGAGGGGAGAGTGTGGGAGGCGTGGGAGGAGTATGACGACTGAGCATATGGTAATCACGGGGCGTTTTAATAGACAAAACTCATGGGTTGAGGCATAATAGATGAATGATGAGACATCGATGTGGTTAGCTATGTGAGAGTGAGATTTGTAGACCAAACCATTCGGACTCCATAGCAAAAACTCCACGGCTCTAATGCGACGAGAAGCTGAAGATTTCCCAAACCCTCTCCTCAAACCCACCCAAAATTGTACAACCTTAGACTGTGCACTAAAAAAAATAGTATGGAAACGAAATGTTCAGTTCGCTTTTTACATCAATAAGACTTACAAAATCTAATTTAATAAGTGTATGGTTGCAGTTAGACACAGTACCCAAACAGCGTCAATTTCAGGCTGACACTCAAACCATTGGACCTTGGATATGGAAGAAGCTTTCGTGTGCTTTGAGCGGGCCTAATTTACATGCAATTCTGCAATTTTTCAGCCATCACTTGGCCTGGCCTCATACTGATATACCTAGACCTCGCTTATTAAGTACTGAACGATAGAGTTACTTTGTCGGCTAGGAACGAGACTAGCCGTCACGTTCTTGCTTTACACTAAGGTGCATCGTGAGCTTATTTACAAAGCATAATGACTTCCTCCACATCTTGACTTACAACTCTAAACCACGATTTAATTAACCTATCCTAAGGTCTATATTAACCCCACGCTTCGTGTCGCAGGCTGGCTTCGTTTCATTAAATTTCTAAGCTTTTAACCTATATTTTCGATTTTGTTATTGCAACCATGAATTCTCTCCGTCAGCAGGCTCGTCGTTTCAGTACCAACTTTTTCCGACCTGTCCCGCCTCTTCAGTCGTCGTTTTTTGCCACTAAGCACGTCGGCGGCATCTCTGGTCCAGAAGTTACCGCCTCCTGTGCCTCTGGAACTAGAAACGCCAATAACAACCCTGAAAGCGATACTCCACCTCCTATAAAAGAGATAAATGTCGTGAAAGAGCTCTTGGATACCCACCTTGCTGGGCTGGACAGGATAATTCGGATTTTAAACTAAGACAAATAGGGTCTGAGATGAATGCTAGGCTTTTAACAGTCAATATACAGCTTGTTTGTTTGGGTAGTAGCCCTGTTTCATTCTTTTCATACCACGCTGACGCTTGTGATGCAGGAGGAACAAGTGAAGACATGTAATATCTTTGGTCGTGTGGAGCGTTTCTATTTTAGAGAAATTTATGATGATTTTAGAGGGAAAGTTTTTCTCCATGTTGTTTGTTTCGCTCATGCACTTGAATGATGTAGAATATGGATTAGTACCCCACACTTGGTAATTATAATATGATACAACTTGCTGTTATATATTTAGCTTCTAGCATCGTTTCCAGTAGAGTGGGACCCGGCTTTAAATGCTTAAACTATGCCAAGCCTCCCTCTTCAAACACGGGAGAACTTGTAACATGGTTTCTCACTCGTGAGAATGCTCCGTTAGGTTCGTGATCTGTATCACGCCCCCAATTGCCATTCTGTGGTTTGTTTCAGGGAAATTTTATGCCAGAACTAATAATATCTATTCGTGTAACCCGAAATTGCTTTCGGCTTTGGATTAGTATGTACTTGCGTAAATACTATGTGAAGGTTTGTATTGCACGAACATGTATCTGAGACTAATATAGACAATTTCTGCTAGTATATCGCTGATTTTCTGTTCTGTCAAAATGCCATTACATGCACTCATACTGGCACTTGGTGCACATACACGATTCCACGCGCCACTGTGGCTTATGCATCTCCTAAAACAAGATCGCTAGGTACATACTCCGTAGTCGACAGCGGCATGCACTGCGATACCTACTCCTGCCGAAGCGACTGCACCTCATGCGGACCTGCTGCGGGCTGTGAAGATCAAACATCATTCTAGTGCATGGGGTAGGGAAAGTATATCATATGTGCCCTTCGGCCATGGCCCCGGTAACCATGGTCCATGTAGTTCGTGATATTGATGATCACGAATTGATGGATGCACAATACGGAATACGAGGGTACATAACTGATTTTTGGCTGCATCTCGTGAGTAACGCGACATGTTTCGAATCGAGAGATTTGTGCAGCGTAGTGTCGTGCCCAATACGTGGGCTGGGACAGCGAACCGACCGATCGCCAACCGCATTTCAGAACCCACCCAGCACCCAGCACCAACACCCAAACAAGAACGAACCACTTGCGTTAGAGCTCTCCTCCCACTAGCCTCCATCATCTATCGCCACAACCTCATCGCATAGGGTACCCATTCAGCTCCTGTCCCCTCCTTTTTTGCATCTGAGTCTGTGGATTCTCCTCATCCTCACGCATCATAATTTCGTCGGCTGGTGTTGTTTTGTTTGCAATTTGTTGCGCATTAAAATACCCTGGTTATCGTTCTGACCTGCCCAGTACACACTGTGACACTCTCGACCCCAGTCGTCTCTCCAACCACCACCACTACGAGCGATCGCAGCCTCCCATCCAACTCCGAGCGAACCGCGTTTCTTCTGGTGAACCACCACCACCACCAGAACCATCACCCACACATCACACATCATGAGTGAGCGAGACAGCACCTCAGAATCCGGTATGTACAGTCCAGACGTTGTCATTACTCCTCTTTCCGTGCGTCGGTGCCCGTTGTGTGCGGCTCCTCACCACCCGCGTTCGTTGCTGATGATGGAGTCATTCAGGAGGCGGCCACCACAACATCGTCTTGACGCCGGAGGAGAAGAAGGTTTTTGGTCAGCTATTTCAAGCCGCGGACTGCGAAAATCTCGGCGTTGTTACGGGCGAGCTTGCTGTCAAGTTTTTCGAGAAGTCGGGACTCAGTCCTCGAGTCCTAGGAGAGGTGGGTGCTGATCCCCTGAATACTGAGGCAATCGACTAATGTAAAATAGATATGGGGCATTGCCGATACCGACAACCGGGGATTACTGACGAAGGTTGGATTTAGTGTTGCCTTGAGATTGATCGGACAGGCACAGTCAGGACAGCATCCGAGACCAGAACTGGCTCAGCAGCGTAGGGTGTAACTTCAGCTTTTATATGCATTTACTGATTCTCGTCTTACAGCTGGTCCTATCCCTAGATTCGAAGGGGTACATATTGCATACCCACCTCCGCCTCCTCCCCCCGTCACCTCGTCACCACCGCTTCCTGCGCTTTCGAACCAACAGACTGGCCCTGCTGGTATGATCAGGGTGCCCCCCCTCACCCCACCGGATCTCGAGAAGTTCTCCGCACTATTTGAGAAATCGGGGGCTTCAGACGGTATATTGCAAGGTATGATTGAATCCATTGAGAATTATCATGTTTTATTTGCTTACAAAGGCATACAGGTGGTCTGGCTCGAGAAATCTTCCAACGCTCCAAACTTCCGACCCCTACTCTCATACAGATATGGAATCTTGCAGACCGTCAGCAACGCGGAGCCCTTGGGCAAGCAGAATTTGTGGTTGCTATGCATCTAATTACTTGCTCTAAGAATGGATCTTTGCCTGTTCTACCTCAGATACTACCACCGGGATTGTATGAAGCTGCAGCTGGACGACCACCAACACGTGATGGGCCAGGCCGACGAGGACCGCCGGGGCGCGGAATGCCAACTATGCCTCCTGTTCCGCCGATTCCGAGGCAATTTAGTGGACCTGCTGCCCAGCGTGCTCAATCTCCGTTGTCTAGGCAGTTTACACCCCCTGCTCCCCAAAATGCTGTCCAACGTGATACTACCGGGTGGGCGATCAATGCTGCGGACAAACAACGTTTTGATGCGGTGTTCCTAACAGTGGATAAGGCCAACCCTACTGTCATTACCGGTACATATCACTAATTACTACTGCGATACGTCACATGCTAATTTTCAACACAGGCGAGGAAGCTGTTCCGTTTTTCTCAAACTCAAAACTTTCGGAAGAGGTACTTGCGCAGATTTGGGACCTTGCTGATGTCAATAAGGCTGGTCAGCTCAATCGCGATGAATTTGCTATAGCAATGCATTTGATTGTTCAGCAACGCAGCAATCCAGGTGTACCATTACCTGACACACTGCCGCTAAACCTCATCCCCCCCAGTATGCGTCAGCAGAGACAATTGACCGGTGCATGTAAGCTTTGAGAACCCCCATTGGGTCTTGGCGTCATCACTAACGTGCCATACAGCTGCGGTGCAACCACCTAGTCCATTCGATCCGGCTCCACCTCCGCCACAAAAGTCTGCAGCTGAGGACCTCTTCGGACTCGATTCGTTCTCGAGTGCGCAGCCACAAGCTGGACCTGCACCTACACCTTCCGCCGGCCCATTCGACAACGATGTATGGTCTTCAAAGGATGCGTCACCTGCAATGTCACCAACGGCTCACTCGCCGGTACCGCCTCAGGGCGCTGCAATCTTCGGCAGACCAGCACCAGCGTTTGTTCCGACCTCCAGCTTTGGCCAATCAATCATGCCGACATCGACGGGTGGCTCGAACCAGTCTGGACCGGCAGGGCGTCCCTCCTTTGCGCCGCACCAACCCAAGAACGATATGGATGATTTACTGGGCGACGCTGATCCCGAAGTTAACAAGAAACTTACCAATGAAACCACAGAACTGGCCAACCTATCGAACCAGATTGGTACATTGACTAAGCAGACTCAAGAGCTGAGGACGAAAAGGGCATCTGCAGAGCATGACCTCTCATCTTTGAGTGTGCAGAAACAGAATATTGAGGCACAGCTAAATGCGCTGCGGACCGCATATGAGAAGGAAGCTGCCCAAGTGAAACGGGTCGAAGACCAGCTTGCTGCCTCTCGCGCCGATACCACCAGGGCTACTACTGAGTACCAGAAGATTGAGGTCGAGTACAACCAGCTGCAGTACAAGAAGCAGGAGGTTTCCTCACAGTTAGAGGCTGACCGTCGGGAGAACGAGAACCTGAAGGAGCGGATGAATCATCTCAACGTTGAGAACCGGAATTTGAGAGAAGAGCTAGAGAAGCTGCAAATCCAGGCACGACGAGAGAAGGGGTTGGTTGCCATCAATAAGAAACAGGCAGCACAGAGTGAATCTGAGCGTGATAAGTTGCGAAATAACATCGAGGATGCTCAAACATCGCGATCAAATGTTACTAGCCCTGTTCCTCCTGGAAGTCCTACGCTTTCACAGTCAAGTCACACCAATCCTTTTTACCGCAAATCACCACCTGTCCCAGAGACAACGCCATTTGCCCCCTCTCCTTTTGCTCCTGTCAAGCCGTCTATGGATGATGTGTTTGGCCCTGCATTTGGTGCTTCAGCGACACCTACCTTCTCCAATAAGGCCCCTACTGAGGTTAGTGCCTCTGGCCCGTCGGCATCTGAAGGTGGCCATGGTGAGCATTCTACTCCTCCAACGTCCCCACCTGCCTCGTCTTACGACTCCCCACAACCATCAGAGGCACCTCCCCCGTCTATGGGTATGCAACTCACGTCCGCATTCCTGCCTTTGGCTGTGACACGTGCGGATTCGACGACTTCTTCGGTGCAGGTTAATCCTTCGGTCAGCGTTAGGGGTGAAGAATTTTCAAGACCAGATACACCAACTAATTGGATAGGCAGCGCTACTGCTGAAACGCCAGGCCGGGAGTCTGTTTTGAAGGCTGATACCCGCAGGGAAAGCTTTAGCGTGAAAAGTGATGCTGGCACTGAGGCGTCTGTGAAGATGTTCCCCCAGTTTGATAAACGTGGAGAAGAGTCTAAATCTCCATACGCGCAGCTGGAAAAAAACATTACCGGAACAACATCAGGCGGTGATGAGAACAGACCCAAGCTGGACAAGACCGATTCATTCCGCGACTTTTCTAATGTTCCCGGTGCCTTCCCTTCTTCTGCCGATCAGCCACTACCCATAATCAAGCCTACCGCTACGGGCGAAAGCAACATGAGTAACAGAAGTAGAACTAGCAACATGAGCAAATCTGCATTTGGTGTGGATCCATTCAACCTCGGCAAAGATGAAACAAGAAGCACATCTAGCAGACAGGATTTTGACGACGCTTTCAAGAACTTTGGTCTTGGACGTGTCTCGGAGAACAACACTGGAGGCTCTGGCAGTGTGAACGCTAACAAGTTTGACAAAGAGTTTCCGCCCATTGAAGAAATTCACAATGATAGCGATAGTGATAGTGACAGAGGTGGTTTTGATGATAACTTTGTCTCTTCAAGTCCAAACCAGACCCACGCTAAACCTGTTGACGCCACCACACCTACTAATAACGACCAAGTGCCAGATTCTCAGATCGAACCCCCACCAGCCGCTAATGCTCAGCAAGCACCTCCGACGTATGGTCAAGCTACAACCATGCAGGAAAAAGCAGGGTTTCCTGCCGAGTACAGCAACCTGCTGCCGTCAAGAACTGATCCGATGAAGCATGATGCCCCCACCCCTGGTGGCAGTACAAATGCAGTGTCTTCCTCGAAGCCTGCAAAGGATGAATTTGATGATGCTTTTGGCGATCTTGCCGATGCTGAAGAAGCAGATGAGAAGACTACCGATAACGAGTTCAGCACCCCCTCAGCATTCGACGACTTTGACCCAGTATTCGACAACCCACCCAACCGCGGTGCGGCACCTGGCACAGCTGTCGGCGGCGAGGACGACTTTGCAAAGTTTTCCTTCAACATTGATGAGCCACAACCCGCACCACAAGCCGAGTCGCCCGTGATGCAGGCTAAGACGGCCACCTCTGACGACTGGGACCGCATCTTTGCCGACTTTGGAGGCGCTAAGGAGAACGCACCTGCTCAGGCGCAGGGTGCGAATGGAAATGCAGGCGGCGAGCCAGGGATGGCTAGTTCAGGACAGAGCGGTACGGACCCCGGTGAGGGCGGAGGCGTTTCTCTCACTTCTTCTTCTGATGTCCCCGCTTCCTCTTCTGCCACTGGACCCATACCCACCACTGTAACGGAAGGGGGCGTGAATGTGGGCGATGATGAAAAAGTTCAACAGTTGACGGCAATGGGGTTTGACAGAGAGAGTTCGATGAAAGCACTGGAGAAGAACGGATGGAACCTCGATCGGGTGAGTGGTGCCTAGCTCTGCGTCTGTCGATTATACATATAGAGAGATCAGAGTGCTGACTGGGATCGGTGCTGTCTTCTTGCTTGCGAGAAATGTTTAGGCGGCGAACACACTCCTTACTGAGCAATAAACAAATTTCATTTTCCGGCTTTCATTTTTTTTCTTTGGTCAGCTTGTTTGTTTTGCAAATGCTTGGTTATTATCATATACCTTCGCGAAGTGTGATTTGAGTGGGAGTGGGAGTGGGAGTGTGTGTGGTTGTGGGTGGAGGCGGCTATTGTTTGTGCACGTTGTTGTTGTTGTTCCTTTATACATATGATGCGCTGGCATTTACTCTCTCTTGATTTTCCTTTGGTTTGTGTGAGAAGATGGCTTTTGCTACAATTTCTTTTTCTGTCACGGATGCTGGTGGTGGTGGTGCGGAGGGGGCGTGGTGGGCTAGGTAATATATTTATTCACAAACCTGCGTGTGCCTGTATCTCGTCGTCCAGCAGCTTGCCCACGTCTACTACCCACGGCCATGTCTGTCCTGCTTGTGTCTTTCCCTCCCCCGGTACCAGCGCGTCTACACCACCCTTCTCCTCCTTCAGACCCTCCCCCTCTCCCTCAATCTCCGTATCCCCCTCCTCCTCCTCTGCCACGCCGTCTTCCCCCCTCGCAACACCCCACCCAAACCCTTCACCACCAACAAGCGGGAACTCCGCAACCCGTAACGGCACTCCGAGCGGCACCTCCACACCCGCCTGCGTCTTGGCATACCCCCTCTCACCCGCATCCGCGCCAAACACGGCCCGCACCTCGCGTCGCCGCCCCGCGCCCACGCCGGCGACCAAGCTCTCCCCCTCCCGCTCTCCCTCGCGTTTCCGTTTCCGCCGCCGCCGGTGCCGCCGCTGTCGTAGCACCAGTAGCGGTATATCGGAGTCACTCCCCGTGTCTTGCTCGGGCTCGTGTAGCGGGTGTGTACCGGATGTGGCGGATGTGGGCGAAGGGGGAGTTTTGGCAGTGGGTGAGGTAGGGGATGTGGCAGATGCACTGCTGGTGGTAGGGAGCGGAAGTGGGAGCGGGTGCCGAAAGTCAATCCCACAGTCCTTCGCATGCTTGCGCAGCTTCTTGAGCCGCTCCTCGCACGCGCGCGGGGAGCAGCCGAGGTGCGCCGCGACGCGCGCGTGGTCGACGCTGATGCGGTGGGTGTGCAGGATTGTGAGCAGGAGGGTTTGGTCTGCTTGCCCTGTGGGGGTGTGTTAGCGCGGTAGAAGGGGCGGGGAGAGGGGGGCAAAGAGGAGGGGTAAAAGAGAGGTGAAAGAAGGGGGAAAAGGGAGGAAGGGGGGCCAGAGGGGGAGAAGAAGGGGAGAGGGGGGAGACGGACAGGTCCATTTCATGGCGCGAGTGAGGGGGTGTGGAGGAGTGAGAGCTCGTGGTGGAGACGGACGGCGATGTGGGAGCATGGGATGGGGCTGGTCATGGTGGAGAGTCTATCACGCACAAACTGCGCTGCAGAACAGCTTCATTCATTCAAGAAGAATAAGACATAAAGAAGAGCTTGCCGCTACCCGTCCGGATAAGTTTGCTCCAAACCCCCAAATCCCAAACTCCATAATCCATAATCGCAACCCCAAATCTCAAACATCCTAATCCCACTCCCACAGCTCCTCCACCACCTCCTGCTTAACCTCCACATTCTCCAAATCCACCACCTCCCCCTTCTCCCACGCCCACCCCCTTTCTCCCTCTCCCCCCTCCTCATCGTCCTCAACCTTAATAACCGCCCCGCCCTCCTCCTCCTCCTCATCGTCCCGGTCCTCGCGCGCCTGTTCAAGTACCTCGCCAAGCGCAATCCGCTTCTCGCGCAGCCGCTGCTCCGCGCGCTGCGCGGAAGTCAGCCGTGGACCGCCGCTGCCACTGCCGCTGCCGCTGCCGGAGCTGCTGCTGTGCCCGTACGCGCGCCCGCGCAGCTTGGCGCGCAGGCGGCAGTGCATGTCCTGCGCGACTTTGGGGGAGCGCCAGCCCATTTTTGCGGTGAGGATGTGGTGGGTCTCCTGGGGGGTGCGTTAGTGCCAGAAAGCAGGAAGGAGGGAAGGAAGGGGCGGAGGGAAGAGGGAGAGGGAGATGGGGGAAGGAGAAGAGGGGGGGAACAAACTTTCGACGTCGGCGTAACCTCAAAATAGCAGCGTAGATAGTGGATCTCCTTCTGCGTCAGCGAGATGCCTGGGAGGCGCACTGACGACGAGGGCGAAGATGGCGGGGTGCGCGGCGGGCGGGGCGGGGGCGGGGGGTTTAAGGTGAAGGGCTGTGGGTTGTGGGTGGGAGTTGTGTCGGTGTTGTTGTTATTGTAAGGAGAGTTGGGCATGGTTTTGGGACTGGTATTGGTAGTGTTGTAAGGAGGGGTGGTATTAGTGTTCTGGGGAGGCGTGTTGGGAGTGCGGTTGGTGAAGGTGCCGTTGAACGCCATTGTGATGTAGGTGGTATGAAGTGGAGAGCGGGGAGCGAGCGCTGTCGAGGGCTGGGGGGGGTTTATGTACTGCTGGCTGCTGGGGCACGTGGCGAGGATCTAGATGGCAATGTTTGCTTTTGGGAAGTTGTGCTGATTGCTGGAAGCAAGTGAATTTTCTACGTATGTGTATAGTCTGGGGAATGTGTGTGTGTGTGATCTATGTATTGGTTGGCCGTGGGCCTGTGCTTTGGGTGTAGAGCTGGACTCAAGCTGAGGTTTACGGCAACTGGGAGTACGAGAATATCGGATATTTCGATTGTGAGCTATTTGATACGAAGGATTGTACATACTAAGATATGATATCCTCACCCGGTGTATCCAGCTTCTAAATCCACAGCGGCCACTCCAGCTCAATCACAAATTTTCCGAAAATCACCATGCTATTCTGAATATCGTCCCAACCATCAAGCCAGCACACTACATCTTCACCTTTTTACGCCAATCACTCCTCAACCCACGCCCTCTTCCCCCTCCCCTTCCCCTCCCACACCTTCTGTTTCCCCATCTCCTTCTGTTTCCCCATGCCCATGCTCATGCCCATGCTCATGCCCATGCCCTCCCCCGCGCCCTCACGCGAATCATTAACATCCACCTCAATCACCCCGCCGAACTCCTCCCGCTCCCTCACGCCCACCGGCTTCACCACTGCAACCCCATCATCAACCGCCTTCCTCTTCCTTCCATTCATCGCGACCTCCAGTGGCTTGGCCTTGACTGTGCCGGTGCGTATACGCTCTACGGCGTCGGGCGTGAGCGCACAAGTTGCGGTGAGCGCGGCGAGGTCCGTGTGATGCTGTGGGGGGCGTGTTAGCTATGTAGCGTGAAGAGAGTGTGAGAGGGAGGAGTGGATGGGAGACGCACGGGCGGGCTGTGCAAAAACCTCGACACCAAAAACTCAACCACGCGCGGGTCTCGGGCCGGCGCGGTAGGTGTGGTGGGCGTGGTAGGCGTAGTTGGCGGCGCCGGCGGTGCGGCAGACGACGACGACGACATTGCGCACATTAATCGCAGTAATCGCAGTAACCGTAGCGATAGTAGTGGTATGTGGGGTTTCGGGAAGTTTCGAATGTTTTGTGGGGTTTCGGTGTCTGGTGAGTGAAAGAGTGAGTGGGAGTCAGTTGGAGTCAGTTGGAGTGAGGGAGTGAGGTGCGAGGGGAGGGCTGGATGAACATCCGAGTGACAGCCGCGCCCAAAGCGAGTGACCGCTAGCCCGAAAGGATGCAGCTCCCGCTAGTCTGGGGGCGGGGGACGGGGGACGGGGGACGGGGGACAAACAGTGGGGCTCCGTGCACGGGCTTGCTTTTTGCGGCTCGCTGCTGCTGGTGGCGCTGCTGGTGGAGGTGGTACATATATGTGATAAGATGTGATATGGGGAGCAAACATTCGCATTTTACTATACATGCATGTGGAGGGTGAGGAGGCTGCGCTAGTGGTACTTTTTGCATTTTGTATGTTTGCTTTAAAAATTTTTGATCTGTGGATGTGTCAGAACGGAATATTTTGCATGTTCGGGAATTACTATGAGCCATGTGCCAGCATCAAAAGTTTTGGTGAAGTGAAGTTTTATTTTGTGATGCACATGGAGATCGGACGGACCCTGAATATGGAGCTGTCGTGAAATACTAGCCACATGCAGCACACACACTGACTCACTCACTGTATTATTTGCTTTTGCTGTAGCTTTTGCGTCTGTGCGGCACTGCCATGGATGTTTCCTACCACACGCTCACTCACTCACTCACTCACTCACCCTCACAGATCGACTTCAAGACTTCAAGACTTCAGGACTCCGTAAAATTCTGGAAATAATGCCAAGCTACATTGTATTCGCACTCTACATGCCTGCACGCATTTACTGATGTATTGTATGCTTTGCTTTTTGTTGCGTCTGCGCGGAACTGTGGATGTTTCTTCCCACACGCTCACTCACGCGGCATCAGATCGATGGCAAGACTTCAAGACTCAAGACTCATACTCATCGACTCTTTGAATTCTCGTTCCACGCCGAATTCAATGGCAGCCCGTCCGGTGTCCCCCAAATGTCTCCCAGTGTCTGCCTACCTTCTCCCTCCCCCAGTGGCTCCAGCACTGTACTCGTAGCTGGCTGCTGCAGCGTGCATAAATACAGCCTTGTATCTCCCTCCTCCCTCCCCCCTCTCCACACACCAACTACTCCAAATCCCCCGATCTCACTCTCCAAATACAAAATACCAAATACCAAATACAAATCTCCGATCTCCAATCCCCAAATTCCAACTACCCACCCAACCCAAAAACCATAATGGCCATCAGCACCTGGACACCCGAAAAGTCCGAGCGCCTCCTCGCCGCCACGCTCGCCGCACACCCTGAGTTGAAACCCGTAAGCCCTTCTCTTTCTCCCCTCCCTTTCCCCTCCCCCTGTCCCCTCCAAGTACAGTCCCGCTGAACCCCTCCAGAACTACCGCGCAATCGCAGCCCACTTCGGCGACGGCGCAACGCTGAACACTATCGACTGGCGGTTCCGGTCCGTCAAAAAAATGGCGAAGGAGATGGCCAGCGCTGGCCCTGGGGCTGCAGCGGCGGCAGGGGTGGGTGTGAAGAAGCCCGCGGGTGTGAAGGCGGTGATGAAGGCGAGTAAGCCGGCGGGGAAGGTGACGAAGGCGAAGAGAAAGAGAGAGGATGGTGAGGGGGCGGGGAAGAAGCGGGCAAAGACTAGTGCGGAGAAGGCGGAGGAAGCGGAAAGCGAGGACGAGGAGGATTCGAGTGACGCCGCGGCGGCGGGCGAGGACGGGGACAAAGACTGAGCGAACGGATACATTATTATGCACACACACCACTCAGTCTTTTCTTTGACGATGTTGCGGGAAGAGTCATGTATCTAGCCGCACAACAGTAGACATAGAGTGGCAGAGTTACTTAGTTATGTGCTGCTTGAATCAAACAAAAATACCGTCCTGATCGTGCACAAACCTGCTCACCTCTTCTGGTGTCTCTCCATATGCACTGATTCTTCCACGCCCGCCACTGGATTCGTGATCCCCTCTGACTCTATTCAGTGCCAAATAGACAACACACACACAGTTATATATACACTTCGATATACACAAATACACAATAACAAACAGCCATCATGCCCAAAGTCGTCAGTCTCCCCCTTCCCCCCAGTCCCTTCCACATATCCCGCAAACTCACCGCCCGTGCCGCAGGTCTGGACAATCGAACACGACCGACGCCTGCTGATCCGGCTGATCGAGCGCTCCGCACGGTCCTACGACACGGTCGAGCTGGCCAAGCTGTTTGACGGTGCGTCTACAACCCCGGCCACCCACTATCCCACCCGTCACACCCACGCACTCCCATCACTAACAGACAGCTCTAGGAGCAACCCCCAAGGCTATCGAAGAGCGCATCGCAAAGCTCAAGCGTGAGGCACGCGCTGCCGACGGGAAATTTTCCAGCACCGGGCCGGGGAGGGGGGGGAAAAAGCGCGGGCCGCCACCACCGGCGCAGCAGCAGCAGCGGGTCCGCCGCGTAAGACGGCGGACCACCGACCCCGATGACCCCGATGCCACCGAGATCGAGGAGAGCGACGATGCAGCCGTGAGTGACGAGGATCTGCCGCTGGCGGTGCGGCGGGCACGGGATCTCGCGGCCGCCGGCGCCGGTGCGAGACGGCCGCGGTCACAGCCCACGCCGTTCGAGGCACCACAGCAGGTAGAGTATAGGCCGCTGAGGCTGGCGGAGCTTGCAGAGAACCCATATGTGGCGCAGGCGCGGGCGGAGATCGAGGCTGCGGTGGTTGCAGCAGGAGCGGCGCGCGTGCATCGGGCGTCACTCGAGCGGGTGAGTTATGGCCCTCCAACGATATATGGTAGCCCTGCGCCGCAGACGGCGTATGGGCCAGCGTGGGGGGCTGGCGAGATTGATGTCAATATCGACCCCAGCTTGCAGTTCATCTCGCCTCCGCCCACTGTACCAAATGCGCCGCTAAAGTATTATACGCCGCCTCCCCTAGTATCTGTCCCATCAACGCCGCTGCCTTCGTTTCAGCCTGGTTGTTCCCCTCCTTCTCTGCCAGTTCATGTGGCCGCTCCTCCGAATTCTCCTCCCCCCCCTACAACTGCTCCGGTGCCACAGAATCGCAATAGCGATAGACTTGCAAGTCCTGTACAAGTGGCGGAGCCGGTAATCGCAACTGAGCCAGAGCCAGAGCCAGAATCCATAGCAGAGGTCGATCCCGTGCAGCCCCAGGAGGAGCTGCTGCATGTCGAACCAGAGCCAGAGGTAGCGAGGCCCGAGGAGCAGCTGCAGGAACAGCTGCAGGCACAGCTGCAGGCACAGCTGCAGGCACAGGAACGGGAACGGGAACAGGAAAAAGCACAAGATTCCGATTCCGATTCCTCAGTGCTGAGCCCATACCCAAGCTCATCCAAACTCGCAACCCCCGAGTTTGAGGAACGCCTACCCTCAACGCCACCGCAACTCGACGACGCATGCACCCCGGACCAAGACCACGACGATGACGAGATGACCACCCCTGAGCACGATCCATCATCACCTACACAATCTCAAGACTCAGAGCCATCACCACCCACGCATGCTTCCTCACTTTCCTCGTCTAGAAACAACTATGAGGCTGACGAGGCTGACGACTCGGACCAGCCGGAGCAGCAAACATTGACTCCCACTTCGACGCGTTCACAATCGGCGGACGGCGACCAGGAGATGGTGCTGGATTCGTACCATGGCTTTCAGTTCAAGTTTCCTGTGCCGCTCGTCGCTGCGATTGGGTTCCACGGGCTCGTGTGGTGAAAAGATTTTCATGTTTGTTTGTTTTTTCGCAATGTGATGTATGTAGTTTATGCAGGGCACTTTGACCAGGGTAGATTGTGATTTGCGCCGGAGTTGCATGGTTGTGTGACTGTACTGTTGATGGGATGGATGGATGGATGGGGAGACGTTTTGGGTATGTTTGTTTTGTGTTGAAGATTGATGTGATGTGACTTGATGTAAGGAAGATAGAGAGAGGGCTGGTATAGCGTGTCGATTTGATGGAAATGCATGTGATGTACTCTGTGGGTTTGTAGAAACGATAGATCAGCCAGTCGTGGGTCTCGCAGAAGTAACGCTGTGATACGCATATGCCTGATTGTCACATATAATCTATAGCGAGTGATATGATTCTGTATCCATCCATTAGTATTGACTTAGTACAATTGAGTGACTTGCTTTTTACTACTGCACATCGACGATCGATCTCGCTCGTCTTGCCTTACGTATTATTGTGATCTGAATCCGGGAGTTTGTTGATGTCCGTAACTGGCTACATCGAACCATTTCCTTGTGCACAGATAGCTGCAGCATCGATAACCTGTATTGCTTTTTCTGTGGATAGAATCTGAAAAGATTGTGCGCACGTTGTTTGGCAAAAGAAAGAGTAGAAGCTAGGGGATAGGATTGATGTAATCCAGTCACCCCGAACACTGTCCGGAAGTGGCAATCATCAAATAATTCTCAAATTCCATCTCGCACTGTCTGTATCACCACACAACCACGTAAAAACCCAATGCCCACTATTTCTCCCTTCTTACAACTTCTATGATCGGTGCCTCTCTTCAACCCAAATATAACTGCCATCCGAAAACCTCTCTCCTCCCCTCTTCCGCAATTTCCAACCACCCCCATTTCAACAACCCTAATTATCAACCCCCATCCAAAAAACGACGGTACCAACAGCTTCCTCAAGATGCCGCGCCCCTTCAACGAAATTGAAAATCTCCAGTTCCTAGTCTCGTGGATCCGCCGCATCCCCGCCGGCGCGCCAGAACCTGTCTGGGCCGAAGTCAGCGCCGACCTGGGCAACACAGTGGGCCCGCGCGTATAGTACGCCCCTACTCCTAAATCATACTCCCCTCTCACCCCGTGCCCCACGGCACGTTCAATCTAGGCCCCTTCTGTGATCTGCCCCCCATCTACCTTTTCTAGTCCAGCTAACAGCCCCACCTGCAGTAGAGACCGCTTCCGCAATCTCGTCGAGCGCTATGGCGGTCCCCAGACCGAGGACGACCCGAGCCCAAAGAAGAAGCCGGCGAGGGCCAAGAAGGCAACAAAGACAGCCGCGGCGGGAGGGGCTAAGGGGAGGGGCGGTAAGAAGAGGAAGATGGCCACCCCGCCGCCGGAATATGAGGAGGAGGAGGAGGCAGCGTTGGCCACCCCGCCGTCTGAGTATGAGGACGAAAATGCTGAGCCACAGGAGCCTGAGAAAGAAACTGAGTTGGCAGGAGGGGGGGGCACTTCGGAATGAGGGTTTGCGGAGTTTATGTGGGAGTGATGTTTGGTGAAGGGCTATAATTATATGGATATATCAGGATTTCTTGAAGTTTGGGCAGGGACTTTGGCTATATCTTCTGGGTTTTATTACTAGTAAACTCCGCGCGAAACTTTGCAAGAGTATTATTATAATTCATTATCATGACAATTGCCATGCAATAGTTTGAGTCTAATAATATAATTAAGCTTGCATTTTCACAAAAAATCCTGTTCCAGACAATTGAAATCAATCCCATGCATTAAAACGCCAGTTTCCAATATGCGAATATAGCCTACGCCTCGTAGTCAGCCTGATCCTGTTGGCCGTCCTGTGAAGGAAGCTCGAGTTCATGAACCTCCGTGAGTTCTGGCTCCTGCATCTGATCCAACTTCTGCCCAGAGGGTATCTCCAATTCATGTTGTACTTCATGTTGGGTTTCGGGTTCGTTTTGGGGTTCGTGTTCGGGTTCGGGATCATTCCTAGCTTCCACAAAAGATCCACTCTCAGGAATGTCAGGCTCTGGCTCTTGCTTCATCGCCATAATATCCATACTCGCCGCCGCATCTTCATGCGCAGACCCATACGGCTGTGTGTCCGCCATCATCTCCTGGACCCTGTCCATGGGACTCAGTCCGGGTGCAACCGACTCATCGCGCGTGAAATCGTAAAAGTTTCCAAGGGGCGGCAGACTCTCCTCGAAGCCGTGTAGTAGCTGTTGCTGAGCCAGCCACTCCGGCTTCTGTTCCTCCGAAACCGCCATGTCGGCCTCTCCGTGCACAAACGACATCACGCGCCTATAGTGCGGCGCGCCACAGGGCTCGGATTTGACAAATTCCATCTTGCAGCCGGGCTCTTCGTCGTCGGCGCTGCCGCCCAGGCACATGTCCTTGGCCTTGGAGGCCGCGATGCGGGCGGCACGCGCGTTTTTGCGGGATCCGGGCTTCCCGGCGGGCCCGCCGGCGTACACTGGGCCTGATGGGCTGGGTTAGTAAATCAGATAGAAACGCGGGGCTAACTCACGGGGCTCTTCGTAATCAGGTGCAAAGGCGTAGGGATGGTCACGAAGGTACAATTTGGCTTTTTCTTTAATCTTGGAAATGCGGTGAGAGATGGCCTTGGGGGTGACGCCTTCGGGGTCAATAGTGTTAGATGCAGCTGCAGGGGAAACCAGAGAGAGCAGGACACCTACCGTTGCCCATAGCTTTTGCAAGCGCGTGATAGTCCAGCTTGACTACATGGATCCTAAGGACATTGGAGAAGAGCTATCAAACTAATAAGCGGCCTTGTTACATGCGGAGAAGTGATATACCAACCCTAGCGTCTGCTTGATCGTTCCACTGCATAGGCATCTTGACTAAATATGGTTTCTTTTTGGACCAGGAGGAGGGTGTTTTGTAGAAATTTCAGGGAAGTGTGATGGGAAAAAGATGGGCAAGCTCTTATAAAAACAGAAGCAGAATGGTCATGTCAAACAAGGATTTCTGGGGCTTTGAAGGGATAAACAGCCCGGCTACACCTAGCCAAATAACATATTTTTTTCCTTCAGAAAGTCTGAATTCATCCAACATTGCATAAAGAGCCTCAGCCTTCTGTCTGAAAGAAAAAAAAACGCAAGAA
This sequence comes from Geopyxis carbonaria, assembly GCA_024516215.1. NCBI lineage: Eukaryota > Fungi > Ascomycota > Pezizomycetes > Pezizales > Tarzettaceae > Geopyxis > Geopyxis carbonaria. The sequence goes on along the minus strand of JAJJXG010000021.1, from coordinate 567,783 downwards.
CCCGCCGGAAACATACTAGGATGAATGCGGTGAGTTTGTCAAGTGTGAGAATGACGTTTATTGTCTTCGTTCTGTAGCCCAGTAAACTAATATATAATCGGTGACAGGGCCGGCCAATGCACTTTGCATACCCATTCTTTAATATTAGCTTCTCTCTTTAGCTACATAGGTTGTTACTTTCTTCTCATCACTCGTTTGACCCGTGAAAAAGATCAGTTGATATGAAGTGGTGCCCTGAAGATGACCAGTTTGTATGTTCCCGTATATTCTCATTCTTTGTTTAGTGACTAACATCTGGATCCATTAATTCATAGTTGCTTAAACTTCTCCTCATTACGCATGAGATCAAAGTAGACCCTGAAATAATCAGGCAAGCGTGGGGTATGTCCTGATCCGCCAAATGTAAACTGGCCTGCCTGTGCGCATATGCTGATCTGTGTCTTGCAGTAAAATACAATGCCACAGGCGTTCCAACCGCCAGGGCGATTTCAGAGCATCTATACAGAGTAAAACGGTTAGGCAAATCGAAAAAGAAGCAACAAAAACAAACCCTCCATATCACAAGAAAAAAGTCACTGGCAGTAAACCCATCACCACTAGGACTTGAAAGTCTTACAGAACCGTCTGTAAGTAGTTCTGCAACAGCACAGTTGCGATTTGATGCCGCTTTCCCCTCACTGGATACTTCGATTTCAGTGAGTCAGCACAAAAATACCCAGCTCATGGATGACCATGGTGGGGATACGAGCTGCAGGAACAATTCAAGCCATGGCAATATTGACGCATACGAATCTGTATGCCCTGCCATTAGTTCCGATCCATTTCTCGACCGTCCGTGGCCATTTTTTCATGCATCTCGGGAATATCAGTCCGGTTTCTAGGATAGGCAATTGTGCCAGATCGTCTGGCCTACCTTTGTGATCCACCTTTCTGTTGCCAGCAGCTATATCAATACATCATTACCCACACTCGATGCGCATTTAACTGTGTCATTCTCATATTCTTCATCAGCAGTCTACTTTGAAATTTTAAACATTATGGTTTTATTTTGCTTTGTCGGAGGAATATTTCTCATTTTACATGCCCCTTTTTGGACCGGTCAAATGCGTGTTCTTTTTTCTATCTGTTATTTTGGGGGACGGCGTACAGCAGTTTCAGTAGTCAAAAAATATATCTGTGTTAAGACCTGGAACCTACCAAAGTTCGTTTTGTCCTGGACTGCATATATATATTAAATTTACGAGGGAAGGCAGAAAGCCTGACTGCAGTATGAAGTACGCGTCCGCCTTCCGTTATCTAGAATGACCGCAGTTAGTACAGAACAAATAAGTGCATGTGTGACCAGTTTCTGCCACGTTTCGCTGGATGAGTGCGAGCGAGTGCTAGAGGTGTTCCAGAGAAGGCGGCAAGGCCAGTGAATGAGCCTTGCTTGGCACCGTTTGTTGTTGTTCGTCTCACAGTACCGTTGCGTCCCAGAGAAAGACAGCGCCAGAAATAACAACTTTGGTATGCTGGCAAACTTCCATTCACATATGCATATAGACATTGCATGATTGAGCTGTGGCTGCTGTTAAGACGAAGAGCTGTCGTGGACGTTGAGCTAGCTGTAGACAACCCTAAACCATCCGCGCTTGCCAAGGGAACAGCACCCAGTGCACTGGCTGAGCGAATTGCCGTGAGTAACGCCCTTACTGACTGAAGGCGATCGATGGAGATGGAGATGTGATGGCGGTGCGGGAACAGACACACCGAGGTCCGGGGGCGGGAGAACAGCAGTACCACACATGGCCTAGCATTTGGCCGTTTTGTGCGGGTGGCTGCCGTCGCCACTACGTCTGGGCGCAAAGAAACCCACAGTGACTTTAATTTCGATGATGGTAAGATGCAGTAACGCGTAACTCTCCTTTCAAGAGGATTTCCTTAGTGAACTGCTCGCACTCAATTACCTAGCACGCCTGTTAACACCAATCTGCTAAATCTCTAAAGATTTAAATCTTATAAAACTTTTGCACATTGGATATGTCTTAAATCTTGCATAAGCGTCATTAATTATATAACAATGTATGTATCGTATCTTGTATTGTTCTGCAGACCCACTAGGCCTCTTTCTTTCTTTTTGGACATGTGTATGTGTATCCTGAGAATTGTTTTCCCGTCAGCGCCTTGCGCCGGCTGCACGTCGAAGTATTTCCTGTGCAGGTGGCTTTCTGCATCACCTAGCAATCACCGATTGATCGTTGTTGTCTGCACTAGAGGTTTCAAGCGAGCATCAAAGCGTGAATCGAGCGAATAAGCCCAGAGGCTTGTCAACATAGTAAGCCCCATTCATCCAGACATCAGATCTGTCATGACAAGATTCGAATTTGCCATTAGATACTATAATGTTACCAGCGGATAGGTCACTCTATACCCAACCTAGTAATCGTTATACATAAGGGTTCGAAGTCCCAAGTCACGCAGGACTAGGGCCCTAGCCTTGTTACCGGATACCCAAATGTGGAGTTGGGGGGTGAAGAAATCCATGGCTACATAGGAGACGACATCTAACTGGACAGCTAGCAACATCCTCTAAGAATATACATGTACTAGTCTGAATCCACAGTTCTTACCAGTTGTAAAGAATTAAAGGGATATATACATGCTTCGTACAAACCAGTTCGAATTGTTGATGTACAACAATCATGTGTATTTACCTTAGGTAAGGTACATCGGTTTTGCGGGTGCATACACATAATGGTCCCTCTTTTTAATGTTCAAACTTTCACGCGCACCACTTCCAAAGGCTTCCACAATCGCATCCTGGTTATTGTCCTGTCAAATATGCAGAAACAATACATTTCTGTTGTACAGGCAGAAAAGGAAGCATGGGCCGAGGAGACAGGCCCCAACCGCTACCGGCGTTTCCCTGCGCAAACCTCGATTCGCAGAACTACATTTCCACATGTTCCGCTATGAACATAAGTCATCATAAGCAACATTGACATCGAGACAATCACACTAAGTTTTACTGGCAACAATCAACGCTTAAAACCACACTTATCTAGCCATCCCACGCACATGGTACCCATCCAACAATCGATACAGTGGTAACGTACCCCCATAACCACTTACCGAAGCTGTAACAGACCAGGACAGGGACTGTACCCACAAAGAAGGGCTAGAAAAAGTAAAAACACACAACAGTAACAAAAACCTTTCGATTTCCCACGAAAGACTAAAAGTGGCGTTCAGTATACAGAAGTACAAGGACGTCAGCTAGCTATCTAGCAAGCAATTATCCCGAGCCAGATGACGGCTATCCATGGCAATCATTACAATGTCGAATTGGACCAACCGCACAACATCGAAGTCAGCATGTGCCACGTGAATTACGCATTGCTTGCGGGCCCGATTTCAATTGACTTATGCTGGTCTTCTCTTCACCACTACAGCCATCCGTCCGTCCGTCGGTCCTGTCCTGGTTCTTCTGTCCAATAATGCAAACTTTGAATCCAGCTCTTCGCTCCATTCTAATCCCTCCATCCTACAACCCACGCATCACTACCGCCCCCCCCTCCCTAGCTTCGCTGTACAACATGTCGAAACAGGAAAAAAGTCCTTACGTAGCTATCTATCCCAAAAGACGTTAAACTCGTCCGTCACCTTTGAAATAAGCACGATGAGGAGATATTACAGCAAGCACAGCTAGCAGCAGCGGGAGAAAGAACCAGCATAAGCGGAAGGAGAAATCGCAGGCCTATCGTCTATCGATCCGCTGGGGAGCGGGCCGCCAACGCACATCTTTATTATCTAGCTTCGATTTTCCTAGCACACATAACTTCAGTGAGCATCTCATGCAAAGCATACACACAAAAAAAACCTCACTTTCTGTGACAGTCTCGAACGACCGAACTGGACGAGGTATGCACATGGTGGAGATTGGGGAAAATAACAGGTTCTTCTAGCAAACGTTCTATTAGCCTGTGAGAGGTCAAATGGCGGATCGGGACATTGAGTAGGGGCATTGACCCCTTTCAATACGAATACCCGCGATCCCAGACTCATGGTGTTTTTCATCTCCCTATTTTGAGTATTGCAGTCCGAGGGTAGTTTGTTACTGACGAAGATCTCCAGGAAAAAGGAAAAAATGATAGCACGGTATTCGAACAATAGGAGCCGCACTTAGCTCTGACGGTCTTATATGCGAGATGCAACTTGGGTCGACTGGGTGCAACTTGGGTCGCTAGCTGGAGTATATAAGAATGAGGCAAGGGGATCTCCAAACCCTTTCCTTCCAGCAACCACGGATTAGCTTCTTAATTGAACCTGATCCCCTTCTCATCTACTTTCTTATATCTTGGCTTTTTCACAGTCACATCCACGGCCTCTTCCTCCGTCTTCCTCCGCTCATTCAGCTTCTCCAGCTCCTAGCTCGCCGGATATAAATTCATCGTCACACCCGCTGCCGCTGCACACAACATCTACATACAATAACCTCCCTCGTACGTAGCCATCTGGTATCCGCTATCAGGACAACAGCCGACCTTGTAACAGTAAAATCACTCCCGGCAAACCCTCAACTGCAGTGCAACCCGAGCTACACTGCACTCGTTTCCATTGTCAGTAACCCATACCCCATATCCATACATATATACATACCCCTACCATGTCTAGTTGAATATCACCCGGTCTTGGAAAAAAATCAGCTAATTCAGACCAGGTGCGGAATTCATCCAGGACTAGCAAACCCAAAACAGCATTCGTTTCAGGAAGCTTCCCCGCAAAAAAATAGAATGGATCTCAAGAAGATTTTGAACACTCCAAAAATGGAACTGAGCGAAATGCTCAACCCCAAGAAAGATGAAGCCAAAAGTATGTACCTACCCGCATAATTTCAGAAAACGGGACGAAAATGTTTTGTGGAATGGCCGGGAAGATTGGATGGTCTGAGACGGAAGGGAAGGGATGTTGTTGATTGTGACAGCGGCTAACCTTATCTTGCAGAAAATGAACAGCCAAAGGCTAGTTCGGGAGAAAGCCGTCGACCCCAGCCACCGCTAGGGGACCCGGAATGGGTGGAGAAGCAAAAGAAGAAGGGAATGCCCACAGATGGGCTTAATACGTTTCGTATTAGCAAGAAATAGCCTTGGCTCTATGTTTGCACGTTTGATGTTTTGTTGTGGTTTTTTTCTTTCCTTGCTTTTTCGCTTAAGCTTTTTTCCCTCTGCGTGTAGCAGCGGCTGGTTTTTTTTTTATAGGTTTTCTAATGGGCTTTTTCTTTTAGGTATCCACATGGTGTCCGGTTTGCTTAATTCCCCCGGGTTCTATATTGCTTTTTTGCCATGTTTTTTTTTGTCCTGTGCAGCTTAGTCCCGGCTACCAGGTTTTTTCTTTTTTACAATGGGAATATCTATGCGTCTACATTTCAGATCTGGTGTCATAACTTTCTAAATTTCGCTTGGTACGTACAGTGGGGTCGGTTTGTTTTTTGGATTGATTGATTAATTGTATAACTTTCACGCGTCAATGGTGCAACTTCTGCAATATGTATTACTTAGCTAGTGAATGAAGTATCGCTTTTATACCACATTAATTGATTGTCGAACTTGGCTTGGGAGGCAGTATGACGCGGTGGTGCGGCAGCTGCTGCAGGCGGTGATACGCGGATCCAAATCCAACTGTAACCTTCAGGCCACACTTCATTTGCCTGTGGATCATCGCGTAGGCAAAGTTCCCCCTTTCGGCGTAGCAATTCCAATGCATCAGATTGGTTTGCTCAGAAATTAATCAGAACTGATATAAGCTTGCATGAAATCTTACTCGCATGCATCATTACATTATCGACTGAAAATTCTGTATATAATTAATTTGACCTCCATATATTGGAATGTTATCGATCAAACGTCGGCAAGATATCAATGCAATGAGAATCAACGTGGTTTTAAACGAGCGCCAAAATTAAGTGCACGTTAATTCCGGTTTTAAAACAATGATCCCTGATGCTGCACATAGTAATTATATTGCAGCAAGGTCCGGGACTTTTCTATGAATATAGCCTCGTTAAGGGCTAGGTCTTGGCAAAATGATCACGGCAGCTTACTACTCTAGACTGCAGTCTAGGCTATTATTGATTGCACAAAACGTCTCATTTAAAACTGGGATAAGTGACATAAGATATTGAAACTTTGATTGACCTTGCATACGGACCACGACTATCGATAGGTTTGACCACTAAAAAAGACTATGAAAACCCCATAACAACATATCCATGCATGACAGTACATCTGTCGTGGCAAAGTACTAAGAGTGCTATGAAAACAAACTACCGAAACAATACATTCCAAAGAGATCCTCAAGCTGTCGCAACTTAACCTAACTAGCCCGCAACCTAATCATCCTTCTCCTCGGTATTTTCGTCTTCTTCGGCATCATCTTTATGCTCGAGCTCGTCCAAACTGCATCCTTCATTCTTCGCCAGCTGCTTCTCAACCTTCTGTCCCTTCGCTTTTTTCCCTTTAGCAGCGTTGTCGGAATCAGAACCCGGGTCAGATTCATGAGGCGCCGCCATGGTCTTCCGCTTCTTGCCCCCCTTCTTGCCCGGTTCGGGCACAGCAGCCGGTTTTCCATTCGCATCGGCCTCGCCAGATTCCGGTGACTTTTTCTTGCGTCCGCCGGCTCCCCCCTTCCTAGGGGATGGTGTCTTCTTGGGTTGATTGCCTTCTGTTCTCTGCTTGTCCATAAATCGTGTCCAGCGCATGCGTGCAGCGGGGACCTGGAGGCCATTCTCGGCTGCGATTTTGTTCCAATCGAGCTAGCAATCGCCGAACATGTTAATGGAGAGTTTTAGGAGGCTGCATGAACTTACACTCTTGGTGTCTAGCTGCGTCAGGATAGACACAATGAAGTTGTTACTGGAGAGTTCGGTCATTATGGACGTGGTTTGAAGCTCGGGAGAGATAGTGTAGGTAAAGTAGTTTTTTCGGGGGTGCTCGATGGCAGGTATTTTGCTGGATGATCAAGTATCAAGATGATCGGACGTCTGTGGGCTGAACAGCGTGTGTGGGGGGTTTATATCTTGTATCGATATCCCACAATGATAGAGGAAAATCGCTAGAATTGGATCGACTACTATCTTTTTCCATTTACTCTCATGAGAGAAGGCCCCATAACTCTCTGGTAGTTTGCTCTGTGTATGTGAGGGCTGTTTCCGCATTAAACCATGATGTTTGCTTTTTCTTCTCAAACTTAAGTTGAGGTCAATATCATATGAATCCGGCTAGCTTTTTCAGCCCATGCCACCAAGTTTGCTGCCAGCTTTCAAAATGTGACACACTTGGCTAAGTCATATTCTAAAGGGTAAGAGGAATTCCTCAGAGACAGTTTAGTACGTGTGCTACCCAAGGCTGCAGTCACTGGAACTTCGACAGCGGGAAAACTAAAACATTCCCTGAAATTTAAACGCCACCGCCTTCGCCAAACCCTGCGCCGTGTAACTGCGTATCCACCATCGCTTTACCAACTCATCATCACCAAACACTGCCCATGCACGGACCACAGGCAATCCTCAGCCGGATATTATGCAGAGTTCCATGGACTTTTCCAAACGAGCGCGCACAGCAAACCAAGTTTGACTTCGTTCCGGCGCGGCGTGCGAGGGGCGCCCGGCTATTGTGAGATATGTGAGTGTGTTGTGCATGAGGATTGGCATTGGCAACATTGGCATTTTAAGTTAGGATGGTAGGTAACATCGGAGCGCTGGCAGGTCTCCTAATTATGTACTACATCATGTACTCATATTTGTCTTCTTTACTCTAGATGTATGTGAATTTGGTGCTGAGATGTTTTTTGTGAGATTTTACGTGTCACGAAGATCATTATTGACTTGCCGTGTAGGCCTAGAAAGGCCCTCGTTCTGACAGTACGCCTGATAATTCACTACATCTGGAAGCCTTCAAAGACATCGTCAACATATGTGGCCACACCTTCCTATAGTACTACAGGTACTGAACATCGGTAGAGTAATCTTCGCATCTAGCATGTTATGCAGACTCGCTTCCCCGGACCCAGTCCTTGCGAATATTCATGTGCATCTCTTCCCCCCAGCAACCCTACCCCGGAACAATTGCCTGCCTCACATCACCTGATTTTTGCCTCCTCGCAAGGCCCACATGCATTCCGCATTGTGAAAGAAAATTTAATAGATTAATTGCTGGATGCACTGGCATCTCGTCTCCGCTAGTTTGGCTTGGTGTTTTGCCTTGTTTCTGGATAGCCGATGCCTGGCAGAGCCCTTGCACGGTGGCATGAGGATCCAGCAGCGCCGTTAGGATTAATTGGCCCCGGCCCTCCCGGGCCCGTTTTCTAGTGTTTCATTTTCCTCTTTCTGTAAGTTGTAGTTTGGCCATTAGACTAGATATCTCTACTGACATGATCCCTTTGGCTTCTTAGTACATCGGCGCTCACTGGGATCAATCAATGTCGTGGACCCACTTTGCATCATTGCACCCAAACCAGTGTATCACAACCCAGCTCCGCCCCATAACGGTCGGCAAACTACGGCGCCTCTACTCTAGAATATTCCGCTATGCTGGGGTGCAGCTACAATAGTTTCCCTGGCTTTGACTTCTATTCTTGTGAGTGTTTAAAACACAAAACGTGTTTGCACACATCGCGATCAGCTTTGAGGCTTAGTTGTCACAGCTCAGACGTCGGAGGACCTTACACGAACCTCGGAAGATGTCTGGGGACGGCTATTAGGTGCGGGTACCGAGATCCACTTAGTTGCACGTCTGCCGATAGGTGTGGGGATAGCTGATAGCTAGGTCTTGCGGTACTAGTGGTCTCCATAATAGAGTATATTTAACTCAAGTTAAAACAACGGCAATGTTTAAATGGGACAGGCTGTTTCTGATGATGTAATCACCGGACGTCGACCTGAGGAACATGATGTCTATCGGGCAAGCGTCGAAGAAGGGTTTGCGACATGTTTGCTACAGTTTGGGCCATGAAATGAGCATGTCCATTTCGAATCTGTATGTATCCATCACGACCATCATTCCGTCGGACATTCCAGAAAGAGATTAGGTGGAATATTGCACAGGCACTGATTCAATATCTAAGGTTTGTATCGTACAGCTTAAGCGCGCAACAATATGTCGGGTAGTCACGTAATAACATGCGGCTGCTGCATTGTTAGCGGCGGTGCGTGTGTTTTAAGGCTGTCTAGCGAGTGAGGAATGTTCGGCAGAATCCGGGATTGCACATGTGGAGAATATTGGAAGGATTAGTTAATCACTCGGCCTTTGAAGACAACTGACCACATACGAGATATTTTCACACCGAAATCAATGCAATTGATCCGCCTGCTGAGAAACTTTGAAGGTCATATATTAAATACCGCAATCACTCGTCGCTAAGGAAGTGCCGCTAAAGCAGCTCAAACCAAGTTGAGCTTTAGGGTCCGGTAGGTTCCCGTGGTAACATGTCTCAACCTCTGAGCTCATATTTTGCTTGCAATTCCGTGTACTAACTGTTGTAATACTCAAGGTACAGAGAGTAAGGTTTTTCCAAGGAAATCAGCTTTCTGATACTCGACACTTGGGCCTGGATTGGCCTGAGAAAGCCGAGTTGATCGAGCTATCAAAATTTTTTACATACCTTATGAACCACCAGATTTAGAAATAACGGGAAAGTTAAAGTATTGTATACTTTCTAGATCCATTCTTATTTGCATACATAACTTGTTGCAAGATGGATCGGTTCCGACGTTAGGAGTGCACAGCTTCCACTTTTATACCACCCATACATAATATGTTTACCATCATTTCGCCACAGTTTGTAAATAACTACAAGAATAATAGCAATGCCAGATCTCATCATTCTAGGATGTTCTCAAGTACAGTACTTATGTGCCTGTAAAACGAGTGACTGACTATGATATAATCAACCTTTGATCACATCCGCTTCCGCTTGAGCGTAAGTACTAGCCATACATGAAGTACCTATTCGAAGTATGTTATTCATATCGCCAATGTACCCATCATGTCGTTTTGTATGGATAATTTTGTGACAAATTTGCCAACCGAGGCGTCGGCGTTTTATGCGTGTTTTCTCTACTTTGATCCTAGGGTAAGCGGCAAACCCTCCCTTCTATGGTTTTACTAGATTATTGATACGTTGGTGTTTAAAAACGATAGCTATTTGGGTTTTTATGCCATAGCTAAGTACGTTTCTGTATTGTTTACTACTTACTTCAGACAGAGCTTAGCTGTAGCTGCCAGAGAATGGCCCTTGTATGCTGACTAGAACCGGATGTGCTGGCCGGCTCTAGGGAACGGGAAGTACCCACTGATGCTTATAAATATACAGTCTCCGTACGCAAAGATCGGAACATGAAAACTAGGCTTACTGAAAACTAGAACCGCCCTCTTGAGCAAAGAGCAGGTGTGTTAGCTCCAATTTCAATGTTTGCGTACGTGGATATTTGAACTCAGCTGTGCAATCGAATTATTAGGCGTACATCATGGCGGCTGATGAATTTGGGGTGTGTTTAGGTGGTCCTGGTGAAAATGTTCGGAAGAACCCGGTACAGATTGTAAGCAAGCATGATCACTTAGTTGATCTCCCAAGGATGTGGAAGGCATCCACTGATTTCATATCATGAAATTCACTTTAGACGATTCGAATTAAGAAATGGCTTGAAGAATATACAGATGGGTAACATATTCTATAAATATAGCTTGTAGAGAGTCGTCAAATTTTTTGGTAGCATGAAATTAAAAAAGACTACAGAATGTTGCACAAAGAAAAAAAAAGACAAAAAACCCCGAACATTTCAAGGAGCAAACCCATCAAAAGACACGCAAGTAATAGCTTTCAGGTTTAATTCAAGAGGTGGTATGATGGAGGGCGACGCAACTACAGGGGACCCAGGAAAGCAAGAATATGGTATTATTCGAAGGATTGGTGAGAAAAAGAGTATAGAGCACATTTAATCTCAAATGAAACGCTTTTCCTCTGTCCTCCTATATGCCGCCATTTACGGCCCAACTGCTTCCCCTTCCACAACAGACATGGAGTTTAGTACTCAGCTTCCTCAACATCTTCACCGACTGAGTCGGTGGCAACCTCCTCGTAATCACGCTCTGTTTGGTTTGTTAGCCATAATCTAGAACATACAAGAATCGCATATATATACCCAATGCCGCCAAGTCCTCACGGGCCTCAGAGAATTCACCCTCCTCCATACCCTCACCAACATACCAGTGCACGAAAGCACGCTTGCTGTACATGAGGTCGAACTTAGTGCTGAGAGCACCCCAAGCTTCGGCGATGGCAGTGGTGTTGGACAACATGCACCTAACACAAAATTAGTTTATACATAGAGAAGATGGGCAAGAGATTTGCTTACACAGCACGGTTGACCTGAGCGAGATCACCGTTGGGCACAAGCTGAGGAGGCTGGTAGCAAATACCGATCTTGAAACCAGTAGGGCACCAGTCAACGAACTGAACTGTGCGCTTAGTCTTGATGCTAGCAACGGCACCGTGGACCTCCTTGGTAACAACGTCACCACGGTACAGCAAACATGTAGCCATGTACTTTCCGTTGCGTGGGTCGCACTTCACCATCTGGTTTTGGGGCTCAAAGCAAGAGTTGGTGATCTCCTGCACAGAGTTGGCCTCGTGGAGAGCCTTTCCGGCCGAGATGACCGGGGCGTAAGACACGAGAGGGAAGTGAATACGGGGGTAGGGAACCAAGTTGGTCTGGAACTCATTCAGATCGACGTTGAGCGAACCATCGAACCGGAGAGATGCAGTAATTGACGAAACAACCTGAGCAATCAGTCTGTTCAAGTTCTCGTAGTTTGGTCTCTCAATGTCAAGGTTTCTGCGGCAAATGTCGTAAATGGCCTCGTTGTCGACCATGAAAGAGCAGTCAGAGTGCTCAAGGGTGGTGTGGGTGGTAAGGATAGAGTTGTATGGCTCAACGACGGCGGAGGATATCTGAGGAGCAGGGTACACAGAGAACTCCAGTTTGCACTTCTTGCCGTAGTCGACAGACAGACGCTCCATCAACAAAGCACCGAAACCGGAACCGGTTCCACCACCGAAAGAATGGAAGACAAGGAAACCTTGCAGACCACCACAGTTGTCTTTTAAAAGATTAGAAATGCACCTGATAAAGGAATCGCGCGTACTGACCTGCCACACGGCGAATCTTGTCAAGCACCTGGTCGATCAGCTCCTTTCCAACAGTGTAGTGCCCACGAGCATCTATTGGAGCTGTCAGCAAACTACTTAACAGAGAAAGATATATTGGTATTACAGTTGTTAGACGCATCCTCCTTTCCGGTGATCATCTGTTCCGGGTGGAACAGATTCCGGTAAGTACCAGTTCGGACCTCATCAACCACATTGGGCTCCAAATCCACGTAGATTGTCCGGGGAACGTATTTTCCCTGGCCTGATGTTCACTTATTAGCCAAATCCCGTGAAGTGCAACAGAAAGGCATTCGTTGGATATGACATGGAAATTTTGCAGGTGGCGAAAGGTAGCTTACCAGTCTCTGTGAAAAAGGTGCTGAATCCAAGATCTTGAGGACCTTTTCTACGCTCCTCGGTAAGATAACCATCGGGCTAAATAAAAATAGCTGTCAGTCAATGCTCATCGGTGGTGGCTGCATATAGGCGAAGACGCCTTGACTATGTGCCACGTTGATTAGTTGCATGTGCTCCGTACCTGAATGCCGTGCTCAAGGCAGTACAACTAAAAGGTGATTATTAGCACACTGAAAGCTTATAGCAAAGTTTTGAAGCTCACCTCCCAGCAAGAATTGGCAATCTGGCAACCGGCCTGACCGACTGTTATCGATACAAAGTCAGTATAAAGTTCTTACAACTTCAGGGGGTAATGAGATTGTCGGGATCAGGTCGTGGATAAGGGGCAAGACAAAGCAGCGGGATAACGCGTAATAAAGAAGACCTACCGTTAAGGGAGATGATTTCTCTCATGATGTATAAGGATTACTTGATGTTGAGGTGGATGGAATGGTCGTGTACGGGCGTGAAGAGATGAATAAGGGATGATAGGAGCGCGTGGGAGAGGAAGAAGGATGGAGCAGAGGTATGTGTTGTGTTTTTTTTCTTGCCGAAGAGCAGTTTGTCAGGCAGGGGCGACCGCTAGCCCAAATACAGACTGGCGACATGTCCGCCTTCAATCGCACCCCTTGGCAACCGCATCGTACCAGGAACTCCACCCCGATGTGTACACGGGCTGAGCCTCTAAGGTGTTTCTGTTGAGAAGCATGAGATGGATCTCGTTTCGTCCCATGACATTGAACAAAATGTCTCTCTGGAACTGTCTAGTTGATTCTAGATTGTGGTCCTCATCAAATTCACACAATCCCGAAAGCCCTGTAGTTTAGGCGAGTATCACAGTTCTGTAGTAGGATACAATTTAAATGCATCAACTTATCTCACAGAATTGAAATCTGTGGTCCGTGCGGTATCCTCCTTCTTCGGGGCTGTTGCTTCCCGTAGTAGTTAACATCCTTCCCTTTGTGGACCCCACAACAATTTCTCTCACCCGACACTTCATCACCATCCAACCGACAGTTGCCTTTTACACCTCACAGATGAGTCAACTTTTGCCGCCGCCTCCTATTCGGCACTTTGTAGCGCTTCTCCAAAACCAACGTTACAAGTAATACTTACAAAGGCATGCACTTGAAAGCATTAGTCTAATTCTTGCATTGTGAACTCTGTTCTGCAAGTAGAACAGCGTAATCTGGAGTTACGACTGTCGGATTCCAACCGGGATGAATAACCATCAATCTGATCATTCGAACGCAGTGTGCGGTTGCAAGCGAGCCTGAAATTTTCTGGTTCGAGATTGTCAAGATTTTTTTGTTAAAAGGATTGGACCTTAGGAAGATCATCGTTGAAGTGGAAAAACTTCTTTCAAGATATCGACCGAACTTGCAGAAAAAAGCTCCAGAACCGGAGTATGGGATAGGTATCATCATAGTCGTCCGTCTAGTCTAGAGCCGGATATCGTGATCGCAAACAAAGGAATCCGTTTTCATCTCATTGTATCAGCAACCAAAGGCATGTGAGATGTTCAGACACAAGTTCTCTAGGGCACAGGGCTATGTTGTCCCAGCTCCAACCTCCAGGCTTCATCGTTTCATGGAGCTGAATTCCGGACCGTGGGATGGATGACTCAGCATTTACACTGAAACGCGCAACTTTTATGTTATCTCAACTAGATCATGGACTGCGCCCTACAATTGTTTATTTACAACCTCAAATTGATCGAGGTAGTCCAGGTGATTATAGCGATAGCTGTATTTGTCTTTCTCTGTTGAAGTTTCTATCGGGGGTTCAAATAGAGAACGTGCTATCCCAGGAAACCACAGCGATCTTATAGCAAATACTAGAAGCACACAAGCGCAGGGGATTCTTTTGAAGTACGAGTACCAAAAGTATTGTCTGCGCCGGCAAAGGTATTTGTTTGTTGTACTCAAACGCTCCTGGTTGGCCGATAATTGATGATTAAAGTTTACCGGTGCTGGATATCACGCATGCAGTGACGACAGATTTCCAGCAGTTTTCAACAAATTCCCTCTTCAAAAATTGCACTTAACTCTCCGGAATTTAGTGGCGCACGGCTCTGGCGTTTTTATTTCAGTCCCCTGTCTGTACATATCATCACCTACACTCTCATAATGTGGCTATGCTTATCGAGAGATCACGCGCCAATCGTGTGGTCTGGCCGTTGTTTCGCCATAATTCTACGAAGATATCTCAGATCTAGACTCATAATTGTAGGTTAAGAACACTAAAAAGAACTTTGAATGGACTATTAATTTTACTAATAGACCGGTTGGTTTAAATGTTAGGTAGCTGTTATTAAGGTTAAAAATTTATGTAGTGATCATAGTCACGTAATGTGTCGATCTATCAATGTGCCGTGACTAAGAATTTCAAACAACTGTGAGAAACAGGCCACTAAAGCTCTCTGCTACGTTCTGCAATGCAATATTTACTATTCGCAAAAACTTTATCTAATGAAATATCGATAATGAAAACATGAATCTCGCGGCCTTTTGTTGAATGAAATCTGGAGGCTTTCACCACAGGCTCAATTGTGGTTGATTTGCGGACTTTCTGAACTGGTGATATATACATCATCGGAAACTTTAATTACCTCTCAACCCAGGTCCGTGGTTCTATCCTCGGACGAGGATGGTCCGAAGATCCTAGAAACGGATTCTCCTGCAAGTTCTCTTGCATCTCGTTTGAGAATCAAAGGGATTTCTTCAATGATTCTATTTTGAAAGCACCTGTGCAGGTGTAAAATAGAGAGTGTTTGTGCATCTGACAGCCGATGATACCAAATGCGGCTTTCAAACAGATCGGCTAAAGTTATGGACTTTTAGGATCATACACGGTTCAATCTTTTTAATAGCTTTCCTGGCTTAATGGACCGAAAAGCTCCAGATGCTTCTCGAAAGAATCATCGGTAGAATCGATCGGATTGTGAAAGATTACCACACGGTTTAATCAGAAGATTACGATAATATCTTCAAAGAAGATGAACTATGAGCTCTAATAATGGAGCACTGTCAGAGTGTCTATTTGTGTGAGTACCATGGTGCACTGTGGAGCAATTGTATGACTACCGAGCAATACCCTTTACCGGAATATCTTACCTACTATCAATGAGCCACAGCGCATTCATTCATGGTTACCGATTTGTATTTTCTAAATTCTCAACCGCGGAAATTGGAGTCTTAAGGGACTTTATGCTGAGAATCTCGTTCAGTAAGACAGCGAGTAAACCGAGCCTTGTACGCTGTAATATTTCCCGGTATACCTCGTTACAAACTTCGGACTTTATTAATCCTAATGTAATGTACTTACTATTAAAAACGCTTTGAAAAATCATGCACGCGATCTTCTTGCCTGAAAAAGTAACTACACACAATTCAAAGGTGCTTTACCAAGCTCGTCGTCTAGTTTGGTTCCGGAAAAGGTCAACTACAGGTCGTAGCTACGTGGACTATCTGTCAGATACAAAAATGGTGCTTGGACTTTGAATAGTTGCCTCAAATGCCTAACGAAACCCCCACCGTGTGATATGCTATGACCGAATTACACTTTGAAGTAACTGGGGAAAGTTTAACTTGCAGATTAGCACATGAAATCCATGTTCTAGTCAGTGCATTTGAGCCCTTTCTCGGCAAGCCATGGATATTGGTGAGGGGTAAACTTTATGTTGCATGATCATACTAATGTTGATTTTGCAGCACTAAAATCGTACTCACGATGGACATCAGAAATGGAAGCTTGGACATGGAGGACTAAGTTATAAACCCCTCGAATTCCTCCCAACCTGTCTTCGATATCCTCATCTACATCTACCACATTCGTTCACAGACACACTCACTTATACAGTAAATTACCAATCCTTTCATTTCAATATCGTTTCTAACATTTCCCCCCCAAGATAAACATGCAGTACGCACTCATCGCTTCTTCTCTCTTTACCGGCCTTGTCCTTGCGGCCCCCGGATTCGAGCCCCAGGTTGGCAACTACGACGTTTTCCGTCCCAGCTACCACGACTACAACCGTCCTGTCGAGGACTTCAACATCTTGGACTCTGTTGACGTCAACGTTGAAGTCGAGGACGTCATCCAGGTGGATCAGTTCTTCCCTCAGGAAATCAACAAACAGGAGAACTACCAGAACTTCGACAAGGTCAAGGACCAGAGGTATTACGAACAGAGCCCGGCCAAGTACGAGAATTTCGACCAGAAGAAGAACTACGAGGACGACTTCTACCGGGCCGATAAGTATTACAAGGCCGACAAGGCATTCTATGACGGTGGCGTGAACAAGGACGACTACCAGAAGAAAGACGACTTCCAGAAGTTCGTCGCCAAGGACGACCGCAGCAACTTTGAGCTCGGCTTTGGCTTCGACAAGGGCGCCAAGTACGACAAAGGCTACGGCTACTCCAAGGGCTTCGACAAGTCCTTTGAGAGCGCCGACGTCAATGATTACCACAAGAAGAATGACGAGCACTACAACCGCTACCCCGTCGCCGAGAAGAAGAACCAGTACTACAAGCAGGACCGCATTGTAAATGACATGGATAAGTACGAAAACACCAGAGATCAGAAATATCGCAGCCCCGGCTATAAGGAATACAACAACTACAAGCAGGAGGATTTCCAGGACTATAACAAGGACTATAACCAGTTCGGTGGGAACGACTTCATCGGTGGTAACTTCTACTAGATGGCTCGCCACTAACGGCCCTCATATTTTAATTGGTATGTTACCTATAATCTCTCCCCACAAACAATGGCTGACAGACTGTGATATAGTATTACTATATTCGATCCTCAGAGGTCTCAGAAAAGTTTAACATTTTGTTTCGATGACACAATACATATTGAGGGATTGCATATAGACTTGCTTTTTTTTATATAAAGTTTTAATGTTTTATGCTTGGTAAGCTCTTGTGGGTATGTAGAAAGGGGACACCTTTTTGTGTTGTACTTGATCAAGAGCGGAGAAAAAAATAAAAATGTACATATAGGACCAAGCATAAATTTTTTTAAAACACAAATCAGCTACAGCAGAGCCAAGAATTGGCTCTTCCCTGATATCGACCCCTCAGCTGTGGCGGGGTTTCCCACTGCACCTGGAGGGTTGTTTTTGCTAAGATTTAGAGATGCATTTATTGATGGACAAGCACACTACCGGATGGATGACGAGTGGTTGTGCTGACTAAGCCAGACCAACAAGGTGCATCAAATATCTCCACGTCTACCGGGTTTTGGTTCTATTGCGCGGACGACGTCGCCATGTTCACCACGCCTCCCACGCTGCACATCCGTTCGCCCTCGCCAACGACAACCGAGTTCACAGTAACAACGCGCCCCCCGCCGTCTCTCACACGCACTATTACAACCGTCCTCTCCACCATCCTGCGCCTCAGCATCTTCAGCCTCCTGACGCTCACGCTCCTGTCGCGGCACGCGCTCCTCCCTCCGAAATACATCTATACACCTGCCGTCTTGGCCAGCGCGCCTCTGCACTGGTTCTATCCCATCGCCCTACTTACGGTATGGGCGCTGCTACAGCGCAGCTACACCGAGGAGTCGCTGGTCGTGATCCGTAGTATCGGCGTGCAGACGGCGACGACGGCGGGAACGTGGTGGGGCCAGGCACGGAAGACTCGGTTTATTCCTGTTGAGCGTGCGCGCGATGTGTGGATCAATGAGGGCTTTTGGGGATTCACGGTGCGGTTCTACCTCTGTGTTGCAGTCGAGGGCGAGGGCGAGGTGGTGGTAGTATTTCCCGTAGGTTTCCCTTGGAAAGTGGGGAGTAGTGATGGTATTAATGGAGGACAGACATTGCTGCCGAACCGGAAGATTTGTGAAAGGGTCTGGAGAGGCGCGAGAGGGTGCCTGGGGATGGGGGTGCCGGCGGTGCCGGCGGGGAAGGGGAAAGGAAAGTAGGCGTGCGTTAATTAATGGATGGCAGCGTTTTGAATGGCTTTGGATTTTGTTTGGATTTATGACAATGCTACGACGCAGTACCCTTTACCGAAAGACCTACGAGTTCTGTGCTACAACTATCAGTGAACCTTGTTAACTAAATGCATACTACACTTATATGTTACTGGGAATAACTATACTTAATCTACAGCCTACAGCCTGAATTGTGATAGCTAACCTGTTGGTGGAAAGATACCAGTCAGGCAATGCTCTATAACCTAGGGGCTAGTTAATCTGTGGAAGGGATGTGGTCTACAGCCTCCACTCTCGTACATACCTGCCTACGCATGAAGCATGACCACAAAGTTCGTTCTTAATCGATCTAATCATTCTCGGGCTGTTTCCAGGATGTGAGAAGCTGCATGAAATTACAGGCCCCACAACTCTGAAAGAAAAAATTCACTTACGAGATCGCCTGGCTGTTTTTGTTTATAACTTAGCCATGTTTTAGGTGTTACGCGATTTTGTATCAATCGTTTTGAGCTAAAAAGAAGCGTCAAAAAATAATAAATAGCAAATGTAGTAGACTTTCTCGCTAATTTGAATTCCCATGAGGGTTTACTAGCTAGCTAGCCATATACAAACTCTACGGTTTAAGTTTCCCGCTTAATATAAGGGTGCCGGTACGAACACTAGTAATACCCTCACCGCCTTTACAGTTAGTTCATCGGAAGTCACTGAGCTGTACCACGCCCCTGCTCCGGCCGGGTAACCCTCTCCCCCCACCACCACAGCACCTCCGACCTCTCCGCCTTTCGATAACCATCATCCCCAAAAATGACCTCGTACCGCAACCCGCGCCCCAAGCGCCCGGCGGCGCCTACCCCCGGCAGCGCTCAACACATCGACGCAGCTCTCCGCTCCTCCGGCCTCGCAGGACATGACGCTAAGAAGCCTAAATTCGATACCCGAAACCCACACGCGCTCGTAGCCGACGACGATGACGACGATGCAGGCGACTTGTTCCTCGAGATCGATGACGGTGCCATTGGAAAGACGCGTGGGAGAGATAAGAGGCGTAATGAAGTGGAGCTGGAGGGGTATGAGAGCGACTCTTCGGAGGAGGGGTTTGATGCTACGCGGAAGACATGGGAGAAGGATGGGAAGGGTAAAGGGAAGGCGGTGGATGATGATGACGACAATATGTTTGGCGGCGGTGAAGATGAGGAGGATGAGAAAGCCAAAGAGGAAGGCCAGGCGGCGATGGATAAAAAGAAGGGGGTCAAATTCATGAAGCTGGACGAGATTGAGGGCCAGGAGTTCGACTCACATCGCGAATTTGTCGACATAATAGACGAGGACCGCGGCCGCGGCGATGCCTCCAGCGGCTCGGACGAGGACGAAATGGACGAGGACGCAGATCTGGACCCCGAGGTCGGTGCAGGGGGTAGCAAGAAGCACGCCCCCAAGCTCGATGCGTTCAACATGAAGAGTGAGATGGATGAGGGGCGCTTCGACAGCACAGGTACATTCATCCGAAAAGCTACCGAAAAGGACGCCGTGCACGACTCGTGGCTGCAGGGAGTGTCGCGCAAGGACATGAAGCGTGCGCGCGATGCCATGGAGACACGGGAGCGGGAGGCACGGGAGCGCATGATTGCCGACGATCAGGTGATAACCGCAGATGTGCTGTCGCGGCTGATTGCGAACATGGAGGTGGGAGAGAGCATCCTCGAGTCACTGGCCAGGCTGGGTGGGGGGCGGAAGAAGAAGGTAGCAGCGGCGAGCAAGAACAAGAATCAGTGGCGGCAGAAGAAGAAGGCAGCAGCAGCGGGAGAGGCGGTGCCGGCCATGGAGGCGGAGAAGGCACCAGAGGACCCGGCGGAGACGAAGCGGAAAGAGGCGGTGGAAGCGATTACCGGTGCGGCGGACATGCTGCTGACGCGTGGTCAGCTCGAGATATATGACGAGACTCGGGAGAGCCTGATGCGGCAGTTCCACCGCGAGACGGGCGAAGACTGGAAACCCCCGGCGGAGGAGGCACCGGCGATGGAGGTGATGGCGGATCGAAAATGGGAGTATCGGTGGACCGATGGGCGGGATGGGGAAGCGGTGTATGGCCCCTATGGTAATTCGGAAATGAAGGCGTGGAGCGATGCAGGCTTCTTTGGAGATGAGGTGGAATTTCGGGAGAAGGGGGGTGTGGAGGGGTGGACGAGAGCGCCGACGTTTGGGTAGTCAAGAAAAATATGTAGTTAGGGTCTTGTTTATTTGGAGTTTGGGAGTACCATGTCGTCTTGTGATGGGAGGTGGATCTGTACAAAACTTAGAGAAAGAAAGATACTTTCCTATGGGAATATTTCTACAAATATCGCAATAACAAACATCAAACATCTCTAAGTGCATCTTATGAATGAATCTGCGTAACGAAGTACTCAAGTAGGTCATGGATGTGATTTTCTGCTAGATTTTGTCAAAGCTTCTAGTGAAAGTATGATGAACGCTGCGCGGTGAATATTACTTGTGTCAAGGTATTTTGCCTCTCTATTTTCTGGGCCAGCCCGGAATCTGCACTCAGGCGTCGGTGCTATATTCCAATTTAACACAGTGTCTGTTAGCGGTTGTCTGGTGTAGTGGATTGCTAGCTGTTCACTACATCAGACAACTTAGCTGTAGATAACCCTCGCGTTTGGAGGTCCTGGATTCAAATCCAGGTTGGGTGAGGGCCAAAATAGGTATTAGCGGCGACGAAAATAGGTAGTTAGCGGCGAATAAAATCCGTCTCCAAACGGATTTTCCCAAGTCCCAGAGGCATGTGTCCCAGCACCTGCCTGTGGGGATTGGTTTTTGATAAAATCTAGAATCACATTATCTATTGATGGATATACTGATAATACAGGCATGGTTGGATGGATGAATGGTGGGCGAATGAGTGAGAAAGTTATGAGGCGGACCACTTTAAACGGATGCACAAGATCTCATTCGTCTGCCAAGCCAAAGACAGCCTTTGGCATTTTTTCACGATCAGCCTTTCTACAGGTTTGGCTGAAAGTTAATTTATCACGTTTAATTAATACAATGTTTTTGATAAATATTTTCTTATCGGCAGATTGCACACCACCAAGAAAATATTTCATTTAATCACACTTTTTTTTTACTTCCACCCTTCGACCCAAATCTACAAAACGTCTTCAGCTATGGAAAAAGTGAGGATCCCTTTGATAGCACGGCGTTCAGCAACAGCTACTTTAGCCGCCAATCCCCAAGTTGACCAGCAATCAAACGGGACTACCACCTCAGCCGCCCTCACCTTTGACGACGAGAAAGGAGTCTACGTATTCAATCCCACTACCCCCCCGGAATACTTCGCGCCACCACCTCAATACACGCCTGCTTGGTACCAGCAAAACGTAAGCAGTTTAAACTAACCCTACCTTATTATTACTTCAAGTGCTGACATATTAAAAGTCCCAAGGAACTTACAACTGCGCGAGCTCCGGCCACAACAGCCCTATAAGCTACAACAATTTCAGCCACAACAACTCTGGCGCCGGCTATACAAATTTTGGCTACAACAGCTCCGGCTACAATAATAATGGATACAACAACAATGGATACAATAATAATGGATACAACAGCTCCGGCTACAACAATAATGGACACAATAGCTCCGTCTACAACAGCTCTAAAGTGTATTCTAATACTGGTCTTCTCAGCTACAACCATACCCCAGGCCTCCTCTACCCATCCTATGGTCCTTCGAACCCGTGGATGATTCAGGGTCAACACCAGCAAGTCGGTGCTACCGCACCCAACTCTTACTACTATGGAAACCCCGGTCCTCAGCTTCGCCATACTTCTATTGAGCCAAAACAGCCTGTGGCACATCCGTCCAATCCTAAGGACGGCTGCAATGGTGGCCAGCGCCCTACGACCGATGCCCTTCATGACACCAGCAATACCCTTCTTCCGCCCAACCAGCCTGTGGCACACCCGTTCAATCCTAAGGACGGCTGCAATGGTAGCCAGCGCCCCACGACCGACGCTCTTCATGACACCAGCAATACCCTTCTTCCGCCCAACCAGCCTGTGGCACATCCGTCCAATCCTAAGGACGGCTGCAATGGTGGCCAGCGCGGTGGCCAGCGCTCTACGATCGACGCCCTTCATGACACCGGCAATACCCTTCTTCCGCCCAACCAGCCTGTGGCACACTCGACCAATCCTAAGGACGGCTGCAATGGTAGCCAGCGCCCCACGACCGACGCTCTTCATGACACCAGCCACATTGCCATGCCCGCTCGGAAAGGCTGCAAGAAGTCTAAACCCCCGAGAGGTCTATTACGGAACAAGAAGTCTCCCTCGTTGGACGATGTTGACCCGGGCCCAGGTGGTATTGATTATGAGGATATGGTTTTGTTGAAGGAACACCCGGAGAAGGTTGCTGATTTCAAAGCAAAGCCTGATTCCGAGGATGCTGGCTTGCAACCTCCTTCATTTGAATGGATTAAGGTTAGTTCCCCTGTTTAGAATCAATCTCAACTTTATTGGTAAAATCGAATCGAAGAATATCATCAAGGCTTAATAATTTATCCCAATGTAAAACTCAAGGTTTCCTTTTGTGAAGCTTCCAACTCGCTCCTCGCTTCCCGAACGACATCAACTACCATTTTCTCTACCCCTATTTCCTCCGCCATCTTCTCTACATCCTCTTTCCAACTCCCATTCTTCCATCCAACCCACTGCTTGTCCTGCTCCTTCTCCATAGCCCATCCTCCTACTCCCCATCCGTTCCACTCTTCTTTTGATTCCTCCTTCACCCAGAACCTTGCCACAGTAACGGTCGCTCCGGGCCTCAGGGGAAGAATCTCATGGGCTACGTCTGAGTGGTACATGCTCTCTATTTGCAGCTTTCCGGCTAATTCGATGAGCAATGATTGATTGGCTTTGGAGGCCAGCCAAGACTCGTGGTGAGCGAGGGATTCCCAATGACCGAAGAGATAAAGGGTGGAAGGAGAGGCGAGAGAGCAATATAGATCGAAGGGGTGGGTGGAGGCTTCAGATAGAAGTACAAGAGCTTTGCGGAGGACATCAGGTGTGTGAGGGGATATAAGATGCATGGTGGCAATTTCAGTGATAGCCATATTGGCCTTTAGATTGAAGCGTGATGTACCAACTTTGTTGGAGGTTCTACGTGAAAGTGAGAAGTATTTGGGTAATATAGATGGGTTTCGAATGAAATTATGATGAAACTGATGATGGAGGAGATGGATGAGATGGGATGAATACTTATATCCAGATGTTACGGGTGCAGCGGATCTAGATCTTACATGGGAAGGATGTTTACGGACAGTTGGATGGTTACACAAGCTGTTGAGCAGGTGGGTGGGTACATGTGTGCACATATCCGTACTATGTACATCTGTTAAACAATTGATCGACTGTAGGTTGAGTTGATGTAGTACCAAGCTACTCCCGGGTGCGTTTGTCTATGGAAAGTTTATAATAGCAAAAAAGAATGTCCAATTCAGCGAAAAGATGAAAGTGTAGTTAGTCTGTGCAGCTGTAACAACCTGTGAGCGCCATTCGTCAGTGAACGACTTATTTATTCGCTCGGTTACGCGGCGAGACAGACTATGAGAAGTGACTGCGGAGATTGGCTAAAAATAGCAGAGCTCGATCGCGAAGATTTCGACCTTTTCTGCTAAGGTTTGGGTACTCCAATAAAAGATTAGTAATTTAATTTGCGGGCGCACCCTGAATGTTGAGTATTCAACGCTTGCAAACCGGGCCGAGTGATGACTGAAGTAGCATGTGTAGGGCGGATCATTATATTACGTTCCAAATCTCAAATACCATCAGCCATGCAAAGCTCTATGTATCATGTAGGGCCCCGTATGAGATACACGAAACCGGCATAAGTGGGCGTCGATTCAGGTGAAAATTCGGACGCTCTTACTGTAATCTAGCATTTATAACCTAAAACTTGGTTTTTAAATTTGGACACACTCATATATGCTTCAGCATTGTATATGTTTTCCAGTATGCCTACAAAGCATACAATATCAGTCGGTATCTTAATTTCTAGTCAGTCCATTAAAACTAATAGACAAAAACCTGCGAATTATTTTGTAAATGCGACATAAAAAATCTGTTTGTTTGATAAACATTTCCATGTCAGTTTTCGAGGAGGCTCATGTTGCAGCCGAGAGATGAGTAGCGCCACATCACGAGACTCGAGTGTCTAGGCGTTTACGGCAACTCCTGACAGGTTGTCTCCACTCAACTCTAAGCAAAATCAAAGTTCAACCATTAACCTCCAACCACCAGCTCCATCACCCTCTCCGCTCTCAACTTCGGCACACACAGTTTCGGTACCCATTCAACAAGATACTCTTCCATCTAGCTTTATTTACTCTAGGTCAGCGAAGAATACCTTTAGACAAGCTCCACCTCGTGGCACGACGGAACCTCCCAGCGCCATGACCCGTTCGGCGGAGGAATCGTTGTTCGTGTCGCTGTTGTCGCAGCTCTCACAATCCTCTGAACCGGAGGCGAAGCTATCTGCATTGAGGGCAATCAAGCATCGGTTGATTGGGCACGATCAGAACAAAGAGTTGTTTGTGCGACTCGGGATTGCTGTGCCTCTGTCAGCCACCTTAGGAAGTCATGGTGAACGGTTGGATGACGCATGGAGTGAGGCAAGGGTGGAAGCGGGGGTAGCTGTTGGATCACTGGCCTATGGTACGTGTCACTTCTGTCCATAGAGCGTATGAAAAGTATAATCGCTGCGATTCATCATTTTCATCATCATCAATTGATCTCTACTTAGCGCTACGAAGCAGACTGTCTCAAGAATGTTTATTAACTGTGTATACGATATCCTTATAGGTGGAGAATCCTATGTGTTACACCTCATATCAGCGGGTATCCTCCCGCGACTTACGGAGTCGTTGGATCCAGCTACCTCGCCGCCGAAGCTCATACTGTCGTCATTGAGGACGTTGAATACGATGCTCGATACTTATATCGGTCCAGACGAATCAGCAAAAACGACAATAGCGATAACGGAGGCTATATATACACCTGGGGTTCTACGTTGTCTGCGCACCCTTCTATCGCAGACCGCTTCGGATTCATTATGTCAGCAGCAGATAGCACTGGCTGCATCTCTAGTAGCTAAATCGTGTGCACAATCAATACAAATTGTTTCATCTGCCGGATCCGAAAGCTATGAAGCAGCACAACAAAAATTACTAGTGGATGCAGGAGTATTGGATGCTTTGGCTACAAAATTAGGATCATTCTGTGTGACAGATCATGCAAAGAGCAATACAGGAGATGCGATACCTCCTCCAGCTCCACACAATGCAAGCCTAGCTCCAATACTTGATGCCATCGCTGCTATTATCCAAGGATCGAAGCTTCGCTCAATAGAATTCCTCTTCTCCCCTACTCTGCTTGCGATTTTTCCACCGGGATCTTCTGAATCCAAATCCGAAGCACCATCCAGTGGGGGGACCAGTACCTTTCTGCCACGAACAGGATCGTCCTCCAACTTGATGCAGGCACCACAGCAGATTATAACCCCACAGGCTTTTCCGCCATTGTCCGCTGCTACTAGTTCTGGAGGATTTCCCTCACTGACTTCCCATGCAAGTTTTCCCGCGACGCATCAGTCGTACTATCCATATCACCGTCATCCAGTTGGACTTACAGAAGCGCAGCAGATATTACTAGGGAACGTAGGCACCGTTGATGACTCAGAGGGTTCAACCGGGGGTGATACACCATTGAGGCGTCGTGGCGAAACCGTCGAAGCTGAGGACGACGACCGTCACCGAACAGCAACCCTTGGAAGACCTGATTACCCTGAAGACATAGGGATTGAGGTTGAAGAAACAGGGTTGATTAATTGGTTGATGTCTAAAGTTCGTTCCGGTAATTCGATTACGATACTATCGTCGGCAAGTGTGATCGCCAACTTGTATCTAGTCGGCTTGATTCCCAAAAAACTGTTGAACGTGCTGGGTCTAGTGGTCATCCCAGTTCTAGCTCGATTACTTAATGAGACTGACACGGAACAACGGAAAACCATTGACTTTGGCTTCACCGGGGTCGGCGGAGTTGACGCACAGACATGGTATCGATGGCAAGTTGAGGAGAAAACACCCGCCGTTCTGTCTCGACTGCTATTGAAATGCGGGAATCTGCAAAAAGCAGCTGTCGAAGCTGGAGCCATCAAGAAACTTGCAGCAATGTTGAAGACTGCGTGCGAATCACCCGTTTCTGCAGCTAACGGAGTGAATGACGATTCTGCCCATACACTGGAGGAATCGGCAAACAAGACTAACCCATTATACAATCATAGAATGCGTGTTAAAGAGGGCACCCTTCGCTGCATCGCAAACATTGGGTTATTTCGAGATGAATACCGGAAAGCCATCATTGATTCTGGTGTTGTTGTGACGATTGTTTCGTCTTGTTTAAAGCCCATGAAACCAATCGAATCTTCGCTTTATACGGAGCAGACAAACTCAGAAGGCAATCTCCCGCCAGTTCTCATAGCTGCCTGCAGTGTTACCCGTTCGTTGTCCCGCTCTGTCAGTATCCTCAGAACCTCCCTGATTGATGCTGGCGTTGCGGTTCCATTATTCAATCTTCTCCACCACCCAGATCTTAATGTTACTATTGCAGCTTCGGCCAGTGTTTGCAACCTTGTACTGGACTTCTCACCAATGCGACGACCGATACTGGAGGCAGGTGCAGTAGATATGCTGTGCAAACTTTCCAAAAGCGAATATCACTCTCTGAAGCTGAATGCATTATGGGCCCTTAAACATCTTGTTCTGGATGCTGATTCCGCAACAAAGAAAAGGAGTTTTGAGGGATTAACGTCTGAATTCCTCATGAAAATCATCTCCGTTCCTCATAGTGACGAAGATGACGAGGAGGAAGAAGGTGAAGATGAGGAGGACGAAGAGATGGACGATCCGGAATCCAACCCTAATACCGCTATGGAGGATTCTATTGGCAGCCTACGTCCGGGAACCGACGCGTCGCATACGCATCTACCCCCCAAAGCAGCGGCCGCTGTACGACTCCTGCAGAGACGGGAAAACACCTCGCCGGTAGTGCTGGCCAAAAGCCAAGCAGTTTCGCTCCAAGAGCAAGGTCTCGAGTACATCCGAAACCTCCTCTGCGGCCACGAGGTGGTCTCGATGATCGACTTTCTCTTCAGCCACATCGACCCCGACCGCCTTCTCTCCCTCCTCGAAACGCTGCTCAACACGCCCAACCAGGCCGGCGAAATCGTCAACGCCGTAGTCTATGTCCTCATCCACCTCGCCGCGGGCGCCACAAAACACCGCACACGCATGGTGGAGCGCCCCGAGCTCATGCGCTGCCTGCTGGACCTGTGGAACTACCACATCGTCGACGTGCGCAGCGGCATCGCGTGGATCCTGATCAACCTGACGTGGGCCGAGGACGGCGACGAGGCCGAGGGCGTGCGGCACCGCATCAACGCCCTGCGCGAGCTGGGCTGGCCCGAGCGGCTGAAGGAGATGCGCAAGGACAACGAGCTGGACGTCAAGGAGCGCGTCAAGACGGCGGAGTTCCAGCTCGGCATTGGCGCGGGTGCGGGACGGACGTGAGAGACGTAGCGTAGAAGTTGCGGGGGGGAAAACGTTTTGTCTGGTGTTTCTTGGGGGAATAGGGCAAAAATCGGGAGTTGGGCTACAGCTTTTATGAATATTGTTTTTTTTGTGTTTTTTAATGATGGCAAATGAGGGTTCTTCACGTATGGGGTTTGTCCGGTGACATCGTTCGGGGTTTGTGGGTTCTCAAGATTACTGCATGTAATTTTCTGTCGAATGTGTTTGACATTAGGTTTTAAAGGCATTGGAGTGCTGTACGATGAAAAGTAATGCGCTGAGTACATAGGTTTGTGTATGAATGATGTCACGAAATGCGAAGTTGTCGAGACAACTTCACGACTGGTAATGGAACAACGATTTGTAGATAATCCAATTTTATTAATACTATAGACCAACCCCACCATGCACCCCTCCTTCACACAAAAGAAGACCGACCAACTGAATGGGTAGAAATCTAAATCCAACACAGTCAGCTTCCCTGTTCAGGCTTATTTTTCAAACTGGAATTGCGACGAAATGTGAAGGGTAGAGTTTTTGAGTTCAGAAGGTTTTGTTAAAGGTAGCGGTGGTTTTTCATCACCGTCCCGCGCCCTCAGAAAGAGGAACGCGCGACTAAAGCCAAATGCCTGATGGTCATCATGCAAAAACTGATGTGTTGTGCAGTGCTCGTTCAAAAATTCGAGCGGAGATTGGGGGGAATGCGGAACTGACCTTTTGTGTGCTGGAGCGGTGTCGTGCGATGGTTGTGAGTGGTTGTGGGTGAGTGTTGGGAGTGAGGAGGGAAACAGAGGGTGAAGTGGTGCAGTATTTGAAGGCACGAGGCACGGCAGAGAAAAAAAAAGGCGGTCACTAGGGCCCGGGGCTTAGGGTTGCGGGCTTGGTCTGCAGGGAGGGTAGTTATTTATTACGTAAGGGTAGTGATAGCCGCAAAATTGGTACTACTTTTGCATTACCCGGCTTTGAACACCCATTCCCAATGCGCATGTATGTACTCTACATTCTTGCGACTTGATGTCCCCCAAGACACAATGCCCAAGACACAATGAATTCCCTCCGGATTTCTACGATTCCTGCTTCGTTGAAATGTGGCCGACGAGCCGATTGTAACCATGCTAGCTACGCGGCGGTACGAACCGTATTCATGCGGGCGAAGTCTCATGTAGCAATCCACAAGTCAAAAGCCAGCTAGAGTAGCGGGAACAGCCAATTCTTGTCCAATCGCTTGTTCTTCACGGTGTTGCAACTTGCAACCTGTGCAGCGCTTGGGTGGGATAGTTACTATATAGACAGGCAGGGGATAGAAGTAGTTGTGGAAGAGGTTGGCAGCGGGAATGTTTGTTACGGATATACTAGACTTTACTGGTATTTTAGGACTCGGAATTGCTGATTGCACTGCACTGGGGCGCGTGACAAATTCGTGGTTCGAACAGTGAAGAGGCTCCAAAGATCAAAGTATTCAAAAGTAGTTCCAAAGGTGTGCGGTTGTCAAAAAACGGGAGTGCGGTTATGAATGCCCGTTATGTAAGTGTGCAGCCGGCTTTCCTGAGTGATGTAACGGTGTGTTATGTAAGTGACTACGTGCAGGGGCACGTGCAGCCCTGATTGGGTTGCGCTATCAGGGAAGAGGGCTGGGCGCCCAACCTCCCGATAACAACAGCAAAAAAACCTCAGAGAGCTGCAGTTCGTCCCAGCAAGCTCCCTCCGTTCAATTCCTTGGTATCGTATCACGGTGCTCAATTGATATTACGACCCCACCCTCAGTCACACAACACACGCACGCAACAAACAGCATGCGTTTCGGCAAAACCCTGGCCCGGTCGATCCACCCGCCGTGGGCGCAACACTACATCGACTACGCAAAGCTCAAGCACCTGCTGCGGGAAGACGATGACAAGCATTCGTCGTCGGCAGGCGGGGCGTCGGCGAGCGACGGGGCGCACGAGGAGCGCGAGTGGACCGAGCACGACGAGAGCGCGTTCGTCGACGAGCTGATCAACGTGCAGCTCGAGAAGGTGGCGCGCTTCCAGAGCGACATGAGCCAGCAGCTGCAGGACCGGACGAAGGAGTGCGAGGCGCGGCTGGAAAAAGCCGTGGCTGCGGGCGAAGAGATTGATGGGGGGTGGATTGAGGAGTTGGATAAGATTACCGGGGACATGAATGAGCTGGAGAGGTTCTCGAGGATCAATTTTACCGGGTTTATGAAGGCGGGGAAGAAGCATGATCGGAGAAGTAGGGGCAAGGGGAAGGGGGGCGAGGGGAAGGGGGGGAAGGGGAAGACGGTGGAGGGGGGTGCCGGGGGGGATCCGAAGGTTAAGCCGCTGCTGCAGGTCAGGCTGAGCCAGCTGGAGTTTAATAAGGAGGATTATTCGCCGTTGCTGTACAGGTGAGTGGCTACGCTTGGGGTCTGGCGAGGTACTGACGATTGGCGTAGACTGTCGACGATGTATGATTTTGTGCGGCAGAACATGAAGGGGGACAACGTGGATCGGCCATTGAACCAGTCTACTACGACTTCTGCAAACGGAAGCAAGCGATACACTTCGCTGAAGTTCTGGGTGCATCCGGACAACATTTTGGAGGTCAAGACGTTTGTGCTGCGGAGACTGCCGGTGCTGGTGTACAACCCGCAGCCGTCGAAGGAGATTGACCCGGCGGGCTCGGACCCAACGATAACGTCGTTGTATTTCGACAGCCCGCAGTTTACGCTCTACGACGACAAGGTGCTGAAATCCAAGGACGCGTCGTCATTGCGCCTGCGTTGGTATGGACATCTGTCAGATTCGCCCGAGATTCTGCTGGAGCGCAAGACTATCCGCGGCAGCGCCGACGACTCGGAGGGCGCCATCGAGGAGCGCATCCCGATCAAGGCCAAGTACGTCAACGACTTCATCAACGGCACCTACTCGATGGAGAAGACGGTGCAGAAGATGCACGAGCGCAAGCCCGACGACAGCACGGACGTGGAGAAGTACAAGGCGCTGGTGCAGAGCATCCAGGACTTCATCACCGAGAAGGACCTGCAGCCCGCGCTGCGTGCGTCGTACACGCGCACGGCGTTCCAGATCCCCGGCGACGACCGCATCCGCGTCAGCCTGGACATGGACCTCGCGCTGATCCGCGAGGACGCGCTGGATACCGAGCGGCCGTGCCGCGACCCGGAGGACTGGCACCGCAAAGACATTGACGACGCGAAGATGTCGTTCCCCTTCCCCCTCCTCCGAAAAGGCGAGATCTCGCGCTTCCCCTACGGCCTCCTCGAGATCAAGATCCGCGAATCCGAACTGCACCCGCGCTCGCGCGAATGGGTGCAGGAGCTCGCGTCCTCGCACCTCGTGCACCCGAGCCCGCGCTTCTCAAAGTTCCTGCACGGCGTCGGCGAGCTGTTCGACGACTATGTCAACAACTTTCCGTTCTGGCTCGGCGAGCTGGACAAGGACATCCGCCGCGACCCGAAGAAGGCGTGGGAGGAGGAGCAGAGCCGTGTGCGCAAGCAGCAGGACGACGAGACGGCCGTCGGGAGCTTCCGCATCGTGTCACGCGACTTTGGCGGACGTGGGAGTGGCACGCCGCCAAAGCCGTTTAATCCCGCGAGCTTCCAGTCCGACAGCAGCCTGAACGATGGCAAGTTCCCGCGCGCGGCGCCGCAGGGGTCGGGGCACGCCGACGTCAAGATCCTACAACCCTCCGAGCCCGCCTCGGACGCTGATGAGGCCGACGAGCCCGAACAGGCCCCGCGCAGCTCCAACCCGCTCGACACGTTCCGCCACCTCTTCCCCTCCTTCACCTCCACCTCCACCTCACGGTACGGGCGCGCGCACTCGCGCCGCCCCCCCGCCCCCCTCCCGCCCGGCGTAACCAAGCCGCGCCAACTCCTCATGCACAAAGGCCCGATCCAAGTCGAATCCAAAGTCTGGCTCGCGAACCAGCGCACGTTCATCAAGTGGATGCACATCGCCGTCCTCCTCGCCTCGCTGTCCGTCGCGCTCTACAACGCCGCGGGCGCGGACAATCCCGCCGCGAAGGGGATCGCGCTGGCGTATACCGCCGTGAGCGTGTGGGCCGGCGCGTGGGGGTGGGGGATGTACATGTGGAGGAGCAAGCTGATTAGAGAGAGGAGTGGGAGGGATTTTGATAATGTCCTGGGACCGGTGGTGGTGTGTGTCGCGCTGGCGGCGGCGCTGGTGGTGAACTTTGGGTTTAAGTATAAAGCGGCGGTTGAGAGGCATCATGGCGGCGCGGGCCATGGGGGGAATGAGACTGTTACTGCGACGATTATGGCTGCGGTTGCGAGCGCTACGGGCGTCACGGAGCTGGGCGAGCTGTAGGGGGAACGGCGGTCCTCTATGGAGGGCGATGATGATTACAACTTGAACTGTGGAAGTGCGAATGATGTGGATGTGTAGCATAGTAGTAGTATTAGTTGTGCATTGCTTTTGTATTGATTTGGTTAACGTTCGTACATATCTGTGTTACAGCCTGTGGTAGTGTTCAGCGTTGATTGGGGGTTGCGTAGGTTTTAAGCTGAAATCGAAACATGGATGCAATTTGATATTGATATCTAGATCTCGATGTGACGTGATGTGACAGGTCTAGCTGTGCCAGCGATATG
Organism: Geopyxis carbonaria; assembly: GCA_024516215.1. NCBI lineage: Eukaryota > Fungi > Ascomycota > Pezizomycetes > Pezizales > Tarzettaceae > Geopyxis > Geopyxis carbonaria. The sequence continues at coordinate 535,020 of JAJJXG010000021.1, read as the reverse complement.
GCATGGTGCAGTGACACCACTTGACAACCCCGCAACCCCATTTGAAACGTCTCGTAAATCAATCTACAATCTTTGTACTCGTACTCGTACGAAGAAACGTTGACACTGGCATTTTTGAGGTCTATCTACCGCCTTTGAGTTGTGTGCTGAGTGTGAGATGTGATCGGGCTTGGATTGGATTGAGGAGTCATATTTCTACGGTGTATCTACGAGTACGTATCATGACACGTTGGCATTGGAATTGGTATTGGCATTGTTGAGGATCTACAGCTTTGTACAGCAGTTGTGTGGTGAGTGTGAGTGTGAGCGGGCTCAGTTGGATATGACGCTTCACGAATCACCGCCGCCCCGTGCTCCCGTGCACGCTTCGGCTGCCCTGCTGGCCCACGTGTGGAATCTAGCCGGCTACGGGAACTTTATTAGGTGGGGCCGTTCAATGTTGGCTTCTTGTCACTGCCCAGCACTCATACTCTACTCCTTCTCTTCGATTCTACATACTTCCTACCGCTGTACTCAAACATACAGTACAACATATCACTATAACCCAGAATTTCTAGACAGTCGAGATGGACTAATTAGCCTCATGGCATAGCACATGCGGTTATGTATTGGGTTTGGAAAGACGTTTGGGGAGCTGGGTGCACGTGTTTTCGCCACCGTTGTAGTGCACGTAGCGTGGTAGTGGACGCCACAGCTGTAGGACGGATAAGTGGCTCGGCACGGTCCCGGGCACCCGACACCATGGCAGGCAGACTTTTCGTCGCTCCGAGCCTCGCCTGGGCTGCTCCAACCAGGCGCCGTATTCGTACATACATAGCATGCAAACGGTATCCGTACTCTGTCCCAACCAGAGTACGGTCCCACATCTCACTTTCTGCAAAGCACACCCTGGGACGAGGCGAGTACAACATTGGTGGGACGGCTTTTTTTTTGCAAGAGAGGGAGGGGGTTGCGATTGGTGGCTTCAAGCTCCGCCGATTCAACATGTAGAACAGGCAGGCACCAGTGAGGGTGGAAGGATCGGTGGATGGGGATGGTGCATAGGAATGGTGGATGAGAAGAGTGGATGGATGGACATGCGGCGCCACAGCCTGCACTTCTACTTTACATATGCAGGGTGGCAGGGTTTTCTGGGCGACCGATGGACGGCGGAAGGAGACGGAGACGGAAGGCCGAGGGGCTCTGGAGCGAGGGAGCGCTGTCTCAGCCTGGTGCCTGGCCAGTAGACGTGCGGTATTAATAATTCGTACGATGTATGTACGGAATCGTACAGCATGTACGATTCGTACCTCACAGCACAGTAGAGTACAGCACAGTGCAGTCTCCATCCACTGCCATCTCCAGCATTCATTTCTGTACTGGTTCATACATGCTCTGTTGCTCTACCGCAGTTGGTTGGATGGGGTTGAGGCTGTCTGGCGTCTCGGTAGCACCTGTAACTTTGTCTTTTCTTTTTCGCTTGGCCCCGCTCGCCCCGACCGGCGTCTGATCGCCATACATATGATCGGCTGCCTGCCCTGCCCTGCCCTGCCTCCCTCTCCTCTGTTCACCTCTGCTCTCCTGCTCTGCTCTGCTCTGCTCCTGCTCGCACGCCAGCCTCGACACCACCCACAGCGACGACAGCGACGACAGTGAAGTGCAGGCTGAGTCAGTGAGACAATGCCCGCCCGAACCGTGGATGCGACTGCTGCTGTGACCCCGCGAAGTTAACGACGACACGACACTACGACACCGCGCTACCGACTGCACGACCACCACCACCACCATCACCACCGACACCACCACTACCATCGCCATCACCACCACGACCACCGCCGACACTGATACAGACACAGATACCAGCACGTCGACACAGCACGCCTGCACGCCTCCACGCCCCCCCGCCTCCCCGCGCAACGCCGCCATCGCATGTCCCGCCCACCGCTCCATGTCCTCCCTCTCCCCCCCGACAGCGGCCGCGCCCAGCCCCCACCTCCGCTCCCCGCACGTCGGCACGCCTCGCACACCCAGCACACGCTCCCCCGCCGCGCCCCCCGCCGCTCTCACACCGCCGCAATACGTGCAACAAACGCCGCCCACGCCCTCGCGCACCGCCGCCTTCGCCGCCGCACACGCAGTCGGCACGCTCAGCGCCGTCGACTCCCAGCTGCAACGGGGGCAGACGCGCAAAGCCGCGTCCCCCCCGCCGTCCACCGCCTCCACCGCCTCCTCCGCCACCGCTGCTCCCGATAGCGCCGACGGTGCGTCGGGTGTGTCCTCGCCGTCGAAGCGTGTGCGACGCGCCGCGGCGGCGCCGACGCGGTTGCCCGCGCTGTACCAGCACGCGGCGACGGCGGACCTGGTCGTGCTGATTGCGGACATGCTGGCGGAGCTGGTGGGGCTGAACGACCGCATCCCGCTCTCCGGCGCCGGCTTGACACGGTTCCACTCGCGGGCGCCGCCGACGATCAGCATCGCGGACTACCTTGCGCGGTTGACGATCCACGCGAGCCTGCAGCCGAGTATATTGCTGTCGATGGTGTACTACATCGACATTCTCAGCACGCACTACCCGCCGTTCGTGGTGTCGTCGCTGACGGTGCACCGGTTCCTCATCACGGCTGCGACGGTCGCGAGTAAGGGGTTGTGTGATACGTTTCTCACGAATGGGTTTTATGCGAAAGTGGGCGGTGTGAGTTTGTTGGAGCTGAATATGCTGGAGCTGGAGTTTCTGGTCAGGGTCGGGTGGAGGATCGTGCCGAATGCGGAGGTGCTGGGGGATTATTACAGGAGTTTGGTGGAGAGGCTGGCGGGGAGGTATGTGGTTGAGCCGGCGCCTGTGGAGGAGGGGAAGGATGGGGAGGAGGACAAGAAGGACAAAGATGGGAAGGATGGACAGGATGGGAAAGAAACGAAGGAATTGACGGAATCAAAGGAAGGGCAAGACAAAAAAGAGGGACCAAAAGACCGCGGAGAGTCGTCAAAAACCGACGATGCCAGTGGGTGACGCAGTTTCGTTTGTTCTCACTATCACTACTTTACCACCACCACTATTTTACTACTATTTTACTACTTTTCTGCTACTTTACTGCTACTTTACTGGGGGAGTTTGCGTGCTTCGTGCTTCTGTCTGTCCTGGGGTTGGGTTGGGTTGGGTTCATGTTTGATAATTTACCATTGGGTTCTATAAAAATGTATGTGCAGTATCTACATCGAGTCCGTCCGCTGGCCCTTTCTGTTCTTCACCACCACCTCTTCTCACCACCACCACCACCACTTCTTGAAACCCCCCGCACACCCTCCGCAAACACACACAGTCTCACTCGCGCCCCGACCCCCGCCAGGCAGCAAGCCCCACTTCCTCCGGAAAAAGGAAGTACTGCCTTCCGCAGCGCATGGCAGCATGGCAGCATGGCAGCGCATGGCAGCTGCAAGGGCTGGCTGGGCCGGGCTGGGCTGGGCCGGCGGGTGTGGTGGATGCGTGGTAGTGCACGGACCAGGCCCAAGACCACGTGCGCACGTGGGCGCGCGCTGGACGGTGAGTGGCTGCCGTCTTCCCTTCCCCCCACAACACAGCACGCACCCGTGGAATCGACGGCGAACGGTGAGGGGACGCTCGCTGCAAGGGATGTGTGTATGGACGGAGCATGCACGTATGTACGGATGGTATGGCCGGAAAAAAGCACCCCGAACGGTGTCCGGGGCGTTTTTATTCGCGCAGCAAATCGGAGATCTGTGGTTCCAGATCTGCAGCATCTAGGGAGTAGGGATGAGGCAAAAACAATGAATTGTGGGATTCGGTGCGGCGGAGGAGGATCAAGATACTGCCAGCCGGAGGGCACGCCTAAACGGGTTTGATGGATGCGGTGCGGGGCGTGAGAGGCGTGGGGATAGGCGTGTCTGCCTTGCGGCGAGGCTAGTCCATCGCTCCTTCTCCGTACTCTGATATGTACTCTATCGTGGGTCTTAGACATCGACGGCCGATGAGAAAAAGGCCCGGTGGGTAGATAACGGTCTCCGTTACTGACTGGGTTATACACAAACATAATCGGTTGATAAGCTTTATAGCAAGCAAGCCACAAGTGTTTGACAGGTTTGACAGCGCGCAGCACGGTGGCCGTGGACTAGTTTAGGTGCAGTGCTCTAGACTGACTGACTGACTGGCCAAGGGGTGGGGGGCTCTGGTGTTGAAGATTTTTTTCTGGCGGGGATGTCGGAGTATGGGGCAGCGGGTTGGAGGGGTGGGTGGAGGGATGCTTGCAGTGCTGGTGCTGGTGGGAGGGAGTGTGGGGATGGTGCGGGGAGTGGGATGGGCGGGACATGGAGTGTCACTCGCGTTGCGGTGGATCGACCAGAAAATGATCGCAGCTTTGATTATTTGCTGCCATCTTGTGATTTATCATCAGGATTTAGTTGCAATAGTCTTTACAGACTTCAGAGACTTCCGTGAGTTGTACGTTGACGTCTAACAAGTCACGGGCTTGCCTTTTTATACATACATTAGCGAGCCGGATGAATCTTGTCACAGGACCAGCAAAGCGAGAGCCGAGTGAAGTCAGCAGGACGTGACTGTGGACAAAGTCAAGAGCGGTTTGAGAAGCAGAAGAAGATCGGTAGCAATCATCGTTACCCAGCCCGGCGACTGCTGCGTACGGACCCGTCAACAAATCTGCTGGAACGCGGCCAGCGCAATGGTCCAGATCGCCTGCGACCTATCCTTCCAGGTCTGATGACTGCGTTAGGTGCGCATTGCGAGCAGGCAGCACGGCCTACTGCCAGTCACTTTCCACGTTCCCGCAGCCGGAAAACAACTTTCACAGACGTTGTATGAATGCTATATCAATACACATGCGAGTCCCGACTGAACTGACCAGAGACAAATAGTATGGTGTATATATTCAATGAAAGTGGGTACGGTTGTATACACCTTTGAGTGTTAAAGCGCATATTTCATACTATAGACTTTGATAGATACTGCTGAATTCGTACTACCGAGTAGCATAAGGCACGTTGGTATTTGTAGAAACCGCGCTCTGCCGTCCATATTCATTCCATTCCTTACTAGCCTTCTTTCGCAATTCCATCGACTTTTTTCGTTCAAGGGACTTTTTGCCTTTCAACTTGCCGTGGGCATGCTGCTTTCTCCTTCTATACTTGACGGAATTGATGCCACCGTCAAATCGTTCCTTGGCCCCATCCCCGCTATATTTCCTGTGCACGTCCAACAGGTCTTGGTGGGTGAAGAGGTCAAGACTGTCCCGATGGGCGCCTTGAGGGAGGATATTAGTCACACTGTGCAAGATATTATGGCCCCTGAAGAAAAGCAGTACCTCCCCACGGGACACTTGGACAATTTGCTTCACGTCCCAAAGAACCAAATCGGAATGCCTCCATTGGGAACCAAAAGGTATCGCAAGGTTCATCCAACTATCCACGTCATTGTGGTCATAATGCAATATTCCTTCTTCCATTTGGTCCTCATTTAATGAACTTGAATACGATGCCTTTTGCGGGACGTTTCATTGCTTTGTCTCGGAATTGCCCAGTGCAGGGCTGTCCCTCCCATGTCTTTATCAACTTTTGAGTAGCTGCCCATTGGTTTGGAAACAGACACTTCATTAGGGAAGTAATATAATCCAGGACAAGATCGATCGCTCCTAGCCATTGGGAAGCTTGTGGTTGATCCTTTAGCCAGTCCCCACTCATGAACGGTCTCCGAAAGTCCGAAAGGTATCGGATATGCAGGCGCTCAACCTAGACAAAAAAGCCGCAGAAGTTTAGAGCGAATAAGTAGCAGAATAAAAGATCAATAGATTTGGGAAAGCAAAAGGGGAGGAGGGTGGTCAGGGTGGTGATGATGGTAGTGATGTGGTGGGGTAGAAATAAGAGGTGCAGGCAGACCAGACGAGGAACCAGGAGGACGCGTTCCAGAGTTTCAAAACAAGCTGAGTCTTCCGGAAACTACTTTAAGTACGCTTAGAAAGCGATCTTCAGGACAGTACTTACTACTAGCTCCAACGGACTGTTGTGAAGAAACGACGACTAGGCTTGCCCCGCAGGGGTGCTGAATAAAGGGGACTTTTGAACGTGGGATGACTCGTCCGGAGTTGCTGCATACAATTTGCCGCACAGGATCGTTAGCTACTACACAGACCTTCTTTGAGTATCGGCTCCACATTGCATATTCTCTGGTATGATGTGTTCCTCTAACCCCGTTGTTTGGTTGACCAACGGTCAAGATAGAGGTAGCCGCTTCCAAGATTTGTATATATTCGATTGGTATGGTAAGACGTAACGCGACCACGTCACCGCTGAGATCCAATATCTTCAAGGCATGTCCTGGTTCAGTTGAAATATGCCTGGTAAACAGGAAGAACCTGCGTTTCTCTCAAAATGACCGGTTTGGTCTATTACCGTAGAGCGGAATCCACAACGGTGAAAGTTAGTGGGTGGATGAGCTTCTTGATTTAAACGCTATCTTTTCCACAAAGAAGTTACTATTGCAGTGCCATAGAATGGATCTTACAAATCTGATTTCAAACGTGACGTTCCGGTGAAGAAACTAGCGAGAATCAACAGACTGGAAGTCTCCGAATACGACAACGTACCAGCGATATGTTGCTGGTCACATACTCTTTATCATCGACGAACAACAGGCTCATCTGGCGAATCGACAAGATGTTCGTCTCCGTCGCAGCAACGTCATTGGAGATGGCAGACGGTGTTGCAACCTGGAAATTCTGCAAAACAGTGGCTGTAGTATGTGGATTCTGCATTCGCTGTTCTATCCGACGATCAGCGGCTTACCGCCTCGTGAAGACCAAACCCGTAATCCAGTGACGACAGTTTTTGGGCACTTCCCGATGCGGTTTGTGAATTTGACCACATGGCTTGGCGCGAGTGACATCGTGTGTATCCGTGTAAACTCACCCACCTCACACATCACCAGCTTGTCCCCCTACCCACCCACCCACCAATTAACCACCCATCAACCACTATGCATCAACAATCTATCAACATACAATTCCAAGTCCAAGTCCAGCAAAAAACCAACCCCCCCACAGACCGCTGCTCGAGTGCAGCCGCCTCTGGAAGGCTTGGGAAAACCTTTCGGTTTTATTACACCACCCGGTGTGCCAAGACCGGGAATTGATCCGCGAGCCTGCCACCCCGACTGGTAGCCTTGTTGTCTGGCGTACTGGTTTAACAGGATTAAGCCACTACGCCAGACAACCGCTGAGATGCTGGGTGGTAAATTGGGGTATGAACCTGACGGACGGACGGGAAACATGCATCGGCACTCGCTAGTCGTGACCAACCTGAGTTCGATCTGATTACTGCTGTGAATGCTGTCCCATACAAGAGGCTCATGGCCGTCGCATTTGTTTGCACCACCCCGTCGTTTGTTCCATCCTTGCCGTTTGGGCCCCGACCCCATTGACCACGCTGCACCACCCTCACGCAGCATTGGCACAAGTGTCGACCCCAAGTTGTCTCTGAAACATCGCACGTCAAACAATTCCCTTTCAGCCACGACGTGTCCCCCGAGCGCGCCACGGCTACATACTATCGAGTTGACCTTTTACGCAACCTGCACCCGTAGTTAGTCGTATAAACCTTCCGCCTCGACGTTCTCCCATTCGCACCACCACCACCACACTCACACGTACACACATACATGCAACCACTCCAATCACCACCACAACTTACAACCACAATGTCCACGCTCACCCACACTCTCGCCACCTCCCACACCTCCCTCCTCTCCGTCACCGCCCAGCTCGCAGCACTCCACACGCAGCTCCACGCGGAACGCACGCTCCTCCAATACCCCGCGAACGCAGGGTTCCAGACAGTCCCAGGGAGCTACCACGCGCTGGCGCCGCACGAGCAGGCGCTGGTCGACCGTCAGCGGGAACAATTACAGATGCTCGATGAGCTGCTGGCGCATGTCGAGGCTACGAGGACAGCCGTGGGGGGATGTGTGACGGCGGTGGAGAAAGTCAGGGTGGATCGAGGGACGGAGGTGGAGGATGCGTCCGACGCAGTTTAGTTTGTTATATAGCAGCTCAGGGTGTAGATTTTGTTATGTGTAAGCGACCTTGGGTTAGAAATTGAACTGGGTTTCTGCAGTTGTTTTGACGTGCATGTGATGTGACAGTTGCTCTACGATCCTACATACTCGTGAATCTTTAGATAACTCTACGCCTCGACAAATATACAGGTATTCCGTACCAAATTGCATGGAAATTCCACCATTGTTTCTCGCAATGCCTTTCCGGACGTATTTACCGGCGAATCCCCGCACCTAGGCATCTTCTGCATCCCACAATCCGCAGAGTCCACACTCGATCACTCGGATTTGGACCATGTGGGGTCGGTCAGGCAGCGGAATCTCGTCACCTTATTCCGCTCTTTTCTTGTACACTCCACCTCGGAATTCCAGCAGTGGTACATGTTACTTGCGCCGTCAAAACGTAAGTAACGTGTGCGTGCGTTACGTGATCACCGCTGTGTAACGTTGCAACGTGGTTGAAATAACATTGCAGGAAAATGGCACATCTGCACCAGTGGTCATTCGCTTTTGTGACGCGATTTGCTGCTAGTTAAATACCGTTCCACCAGGCCTGAAAGCTCTTCCATCTTCATCCTCCTCGCCTCCCACTGCATCACAGCAACCAGCCTCAACCAACTAACTTTATCCTCCACCGACCCCTTTAGAGGAATGGCGCCGCACTATCCCACGGACTATCCCACCCAGTCACATTTGGTCTACCCCCCGGTCACCCAGGTCACGATTCTTATACAAATCTTGGACACTGACAGACTATAGTACAATTTTGTTGTCTGAATGGATGTATCTAGTATTTTCCACGCTTTCCAAACGTGAGGGTCATTCCGATCCCCGAGGCCTGGCTGCGAAGGTACCCCTCACTGACTTGGGCCAGCGGGCGCCCTCGAAGCCTGTTGCCGATCACTTCAAGGTTTGCCCGTGCTCACAGTTGCTGAATTACTTGCCATGTTCCGGTATATCCGCGGTCTCTCCGGCAGCAAAGAAGCACACAACTTATTCGATAAAAACACTTTCGGTTTCTGGAGCTGCTTGAGGACGGGTCATTGTGGACAATCTTGTGGTCGCCACCTGCCTCAGTCGCAAGGATTTAGGTTGTCTAGTGTATGCAACATATGGTAATAACAATTTATCGAACCCGTAATTGTTACGGCACGTTTGATAAGAGAGATACAGTGATCACAACTACGTGGCAGTTTACGCTTGAAATAAGCACCTCAGTATTGACCGCGACAGCAGTGCAAAATCATGCGGAGGTATGGAACCCTGTGTTGTGACCAGCGATGCGTAGCAATTTGTTTGTGACGCCCAATCAACTATACGTGACGAATCGTTACTGTCACAAACAGGGTTCAATACGTCCTCAGAAGAGTTTTTGCATAGCTTTTCTCAACATTAAACTGCCTAGTTGCGGTATTTCGCTTATTAAACGAGCCATAACCGTTACGGGTTTGTATTGATACCATACGTTACAATACAGGTTATTACCATGCGTTACAAACCTCATTTTTTCGATTCATTAAGCATTCCTGTATGTGACGGTATCGATTCATCACATGCAGTTGGCTCGGCGTCACAGACGAAACGATACGCTTCGCGCGTTTCGAGCGACGTGAGTACTCACTCGTACTCTGATTGCAACAAGGGTCTTGCCGCGAACATGGTTCGTCTGCCCCCTCATACACCATCACTCGTTACTCGTATTACGGCCACGGTAATCGTCACCAATTCAAACTCCATCAAAAGCTTCCCCCAGTCCAATCTCGCATGCAGCCAGTCCAATTTCCAATTATACAAGCTATGCCGTTCAGGGCCATTTCCCCGCCCGCCCGTCGTCGTGGTGCCTTGGCAGAGCCTCCCACGTCATCCCTAGCTCCCCACCAGTTCCTGCTTCAGCAACACCTCCGCCAACATCGGCAAACACTGCAAACACCTCCAAACACCTACCCACACCCAGAAACCATCACCAAACATCATCATCAACATCAATACCAGACACCGCGCATTGGGCACCGAACACGGAAAACTGAACACAGAACGCACACCTCCATTGCCCAACACCGGGCTTTCCTGATCCCCTCCTCTGTCTCGCGGCCCAGAGGAGCGACCCACGATGAACCGCCTCCTCAGCCCCGCGCACAGCTGGCCGCGGCCACGCTGCGTCCACCCCGCGCTTACACACTCCGCCCTCACACGTTCCGCACTCACCCACCCCGCGCTCCGCCCGCGCCGCAGCACGGGCACAATCGGCGTCAACAAGACCGGGTTCATCGACACCGCGCCCGGCGAGAGCACGCTCTACTTCGACAACGTCTTCCCGCTCAAAACCGCAGTCTACGACATCCGGTACCTCATAATGCGGTACGACAAGTCCGGCGTCGAGTCACGCATCAAGAAGCAATGCCTCCCGCACCCTCTCCGTGCCGCTGCAGCGCCGGCAGATTTCACGATCACGAGCGTGGTGCCGCGACATAAAGATGGGGGTGCGTTTGTCAACTTCACCAGCTCGGACCCGGCGGGCGTTGAGCGGACGATTCAGGAGTACTTGAAGAACAAGCGGCTGAAGCCGTGGTTCAGCCCGTTTACGAGGGTGCGCACGTATTTGGTGCGCGGAAAGCCGTGGCTGGAGGATCTGTACCGCTTCCCGAGCGCGCGGCTGCGGGTTGAGTATGTCGGCGGCGAGGACCTGAGCCAGGAGGCGCTGTACGCGCTGTTCCGGCGGTACGGCAAGATCGCGGACATCATCGTCAGCCCGCCGGGCGCAAAGGAGCTCCCGAAGAGCGCCGTGATCCAGTTCCTGCGCATGCGCGCCGCCACCAGCGCGCGTAACTGCTTACACGGGTTCACGGTGCCGGAGATGACTGCAATCGCGGGGAAGGAGGGCGGGGTCACGCTGCGGATTTTCTACGAGCGCACGATGAAGACGCGGTGGATGCGCGACTGGGTGGTGAAGCACCCGCGCATCGTGCTGCCGCTGCTGGCTGCGGTGCTGGCCGCCGTCACCGTCGCCGTGTTCGACCCCGTGCGCACGTGGTTCATCAAGGCCAAGATCACGCACAGCCTGCACTTCAGCGAGAACGTGTACGTCGGCTGGCTGCGCGACAACACGATCGGGCGGTTTACGAAGAACCAGGAGCTCGAGGACCTGTCGGCGCTGTGGGACGAGCGGAAGGAGAGCGTCGACAAGATTAATGGATGGCTGCTGGAGAGCGAGGAGACGTTTATCGTCGTGCAGGGGCCGCGCGGGAGTGGAAAGAGGGAGTTGGTGGTGGATAGCGTGCTGCACGGGCGCAAGAATGTGCTGATTATCGACTGCGAGCCGATTAATGAGGCGCACGGCGACTCGGCGACGATCACGGCGGCTGCGGCGCAGGTTGGCTACCGGCCGGTGTTCACGTGGCTCAACACTATCAGCAGCCTGCTCGACCTGGCCGCACAAGGGACCATCGGCACCTCCGCGGGGTTCTCGCAGACGCTCGAAAACCAGTTCAACAAGATCCTGCAGAACACCGGCATCGCGCTCAAAGAGATCGCGCTCGAGGCGAAGGCCGACAACGAAAAAGACGCGGCCATGGCGGACGACGAGTACCTCTCCGCGCACCCCGAGCGGCGCCCCGTGGTCGTGATCGACAACTTCCTGCACATGGAGGGCAACAGCATAATCTACGAGCGGCTCTCGGACTGGGCCGCGCTGCTGGTCTCCGCCAACGTCGCGCACATCATCTTCCTCACCAACGACATCACCTTCTCCAAATCCCTCGCGCGCTCGCTGCCCGACCGCGTCTTCCGCTCCGTCTTCCTCGGCGACGCGCGCCCCGAGTCGGCGAAGCGCTACGTCCTGCACCACCTCGACGACGACGCGCCGCACATCACCGCGAACGCCAAGGCGCTGTCGGAGCTGGACGACTCGATCGCGGCGCTGGGCGGGCGGCTGACGGACCTCGAGTTCCTGGCGCGCCGCATCAAGATCGGCGAGTCGCCCGCGCAGGCCGTCAACGAGATCATCGCCACCTCCGCCGCCGAGATCCTGAAGCTGTACTTCCTCGAGGCCGCGCACCACCACCAGCAGCGCCGCTCGTGGACGCCCGAGCAGGCGTGGTACCTCGTCAAGCGCCTCGCGGACGCCGAACAGCTCGCGTACAACGAGGTCCTGCTCAACGACCTGTTCCGCGCCGGCGACGAAGCGCTACAATCCCTCGAACAAAGCGAGATGATCGCGATCGTCAACCGCGACGGCCGCCCCTACGCCATCCGCCCGGGCAAGCCCGTCTACCGTGCGGCGTTTAGGAGGCTGGTGGAGGATAGGGTGTTGAAGGCGAAGATGGACGTGGATAGCTATAAGGCGCTGATCAAGATTGAGACGGCGACGATTAAGGCTGCCGAAGAGGAGCTGGCGGTGTTGGCCGGGCTGGAGAAGAAGCCGAAGAGCCGTGGGGATTGGTTGCTGGCGAGGGTGCAGAAGAGTCAGGATAAGATTGAGATTGCGGAGAGGGAGGTGGCGGGGCTGAAGAAGGTTTTGGCGGCGGAGTTTTAGGCGGGAAGGGGAGGGGGGAGAGGGAAGAAACGGGGGAAGGGGAGGGGGAAGGAGGAGGCGAGGAAGAGGGGAGGAGAGGTGCATTTCGGTGTTGGCGGCAGCGTGTACATATGTTGCATAATCGTGCGGGTGCGGGTGCAGGTGCGGTGTTGCATACTTAGGCAGGAACTCTTCCATCACAACCGTATTTTCCTCAATCCCGCTCTCGGACACCTCGCATCCCCGCCTCGTACCGCGTGCACGTATCATGCAGAGTTCGTGATCTTGTCCCACAGGCGTGGCCGTATCCGCCGCGCGCGTTGCACGTTCGGTCGCCATGCCATGCCTGTGTGTGGGAGGGGGATGGAGATATCACTCGTCAGCGCACCATCTGGTAGCCACACGTGACCGTGCATCCTTAGTCACCAGCCTGGGTTAACACTGTTTGCTCCGGACTCAGTGTGAGCTTGCTCTCTCTGTACATAACTTACACAGCACACGATTACATGCTATCTCCATGATCCGTGCTTTTCCATACCGCTTGCGTCTAGCAGATTAACAGATGAGCTTGCTTTACGCTGGATTGATGGACTCCAGCTCGTTGTTTCATGCCAATCTCGGCCTACCCCGTCATCGGACGGACCGGTGGAAACCTCGGTTGATGGAGATGCGGCGGGATTGCGCGAGCTGGACTGGTGGAAGCGAGCTGCTGCATCGCCGAGATTGTCGCGGGGAGCTTGCCGGAGCTCACACATGTTTGCGTCCGAGTCTGGCTGAGCTTGCTCGCTCTCTGCAACTTGCACATCTCACGGTTACAAGCCATTCAATTTTTGGTTTCTGCTTGACTATGCATGCCACTGGAGTCTAACCGATTGAGAAAGATTCCCAGTCTCTAACGGACGAGTCTACAGCTCACTGTTTTACGATGGAGTGAGATCATAGGACAGCTCAGCTACTCACGTTGCTTCAGTCGGATTCACTTCACTGGTGAAACCCAGCTGCAGCTGCTTCATCTCTTCTGACTTCACTGGTAGCCTTCGTTGGGGGTTTATCACCGGCAGCGCTTCCAAGCCGCCTCTCTTCATCACGTGTCGGAGCTGCTTCTTCATAACATCCGCTCTCACGCTGTTTCGGCTCTGATACTTGCATCTTCACGGCATACTTTCTCTTGAATTTAATCAGTACAAACGGTTACTACTCTTGATTCCTCCATGGAATCAGTCTATGATGACTTGCCCTAGTTTAACTGAACAGTACCACATCCAGAATAATGCTTCGCAATAAATTACTCTACAGCTTCATCGTCTCAGGGCTTCCATATTGCACACGGGCCGCTATTACAAACAATCTAAACTAAAATGTTGGAACTCAGGCTGAGGAGGCGTGTTGGTGTCACGTGGTCGTGCACCCTTGTGAGCTCACACGAGTCTGAGCTTGCTCTCTCTCTGTACCTTACCACGACACGATCACCTCCATCCGTGCTTCACTCGATTACTGGCGTCTAAAATAACTTACACATGATATTTTTTCTGACTGATACATCAAGTAATCCACTTGATGAACTAGTCGACTGGTGCATCAAGCGACCGAGGGATCAAGTAAACAGCGAAGATCAACTCAATAAATAGCAAGGTGCATCAACCACTATTGTGACGCCGTCTTGGTTCCGACAGTGAAATTCCATGCTTGCACTGCATTCTATAACGGTTGTTGTGTTTCTTCAATTGCTCCACAAAAAACCCGAAAATCTTGGTCGTGACGACGAATGCTGAGAGTTGCTAGAGCAAAAAGATTAAATAGATGGTCAAGCACTTGATGTACATATCCGTCGGAACACATACGATCACATTTGATTCTTCCTGTATCCCATGATCCTTTGCAAGACCGCTTGTGCTAATAACGGGTCCGTGCACCAAGTTAGTCCGCTTAAGCTTAAACCAAACCCAAACCGTGCATCCCTCAGGGGGTTGTCAAAGCGCACGAGCCACTGGAGACACTGCGATCTGAACTTTGAGGATTGCTTTTGTTGAACTGCCTTCTAGCTAGATAGAACCACACCAGTTGCTATTTAAACTCGACTCGTCCGTCCAGCTTTGTCACCCCCTATTCACCGAGAACCACCTCGCTCATCTTGATAAAAGAATCTTGAACTTTTACAACATCACCACGAGAGACTCTTTATTGATTCATTATCGGAATATTGCATATCGATCATAATCCTAAACACCAATATCTAAATTTATCGCCTGAACCAGATACTAGACCTTCGAAATGAGTTCTGGTCAGCTTCCGGCTCCACCTGGCTCTCGTTCTAGTCAGCAACATAGTACACCTCAAGGTCGTTCTAGTCAACTAGTTAATCAACCTCGACGTCGTTCTCATAGTCAGCTACCGGATCCACCACGACGTCGTTCTAGTGTGCTACCAATTGAACCCGCATGTGAACTCCCGGATTTATCCGACGAGGAATCAGCTGTTAGCACTAGCAATGGTGATTCCGAGAGTGAAAGGGGCGGTGATTGTGGCATCGCCGATGAACAGCAACCTCGTGAATGGGTGCTAGCAACATCGGCCTCAGATCACATGACAGGAGAGTTCTGTGCTTTTTTCCCCGGCTCGTATCGCGCATTCAAGGCCAATGAAACTAGATTGGTTCAGCTTTTCGGTGGGAAACAACTCGAGGCAATTGGGAAAGGCTTGGTATACTTGCTACTCCCGAATCAAAGCAAAACTCATACCGTTTTTTCCACTTTATTTGTTCCAGCCCTGAACTCTAAGGGCGGGTACATTTCTTCCGGTAAATTGTCAGAGCATGGCTGGATCCTGGCGTGGTCAGAATCAGGAAATTCAATTGTTTGCACACTCAGGAAATCCACACAACAAAATAACACAGTGATAACAGCTATCAAGACAAACAATCGCTACATATTCCCAGCTAGTCGGGCAGGGGGATGTTACTATGGGCTCCACGACAATGAGTTTCGTCAAATATACCGGGAAAGAAATGATTTGGGGTTCTCTATAGCACCATGGAATCCCCCTCACGAAGGCTATAAACGTATCCTCCGAAGCGCTCCATTCTCCACAGAACCTGGAGATACCGAACCGTCTGATTCCGAATCAGACTATGCTACCGGCTCCGAGGATAGCTTTGACGACGCGGTTTCCGTTGCTAGTTGGGTTTCTGAAGAAGTTGTCCAGAGTTCGGGACACATGCATCTCGCGGAGTGGAAAGCTCGCCTGAAAGTTATGGTGAACCAGCAGCTGGATAACCTCTCCGAAGATGACGATTGGGCGCGGTGGGAGCGCAACTTTATGAGGAGGATGAACCGGGAAATGCGAAAACTCCCGGTAGATCGAAAACAGAAGAGCGCCCAGAGCCACGACGAGGATGAGGATGGCCGGAAGGGGTCGGATATGGATGGTGCTTCCGCAATGAAGCCTATTAAAATAGAACCACTGGAAGCTGGCCCGTCTGCACAGCCCCCAGATACCCCTCGATCGAAGATGCTTCGTATTAGTTAGAGGACAGGACTCTGCTATGTCGAAGCGACTCGCAATCTTGCATCATCGACCATTCGGGTTTGGTTCTCATCGGCGTTATTCTGCTCTTCCCTTTCTCTTTTGGTTCTCATCGGCGTTATTCTCCTCCTATCTTTCTCTTTCCGTACTTTACCGAAAGTACGGTCGTTCTCTTCCAACATGTGGCCTTTTATTACAAGTCTTTTACATTTTCAGCTATAGCGATTTTTCATTTGGCGAGGAGTTCAGGAGTCTGGTCTATTTTGTATGGAGTTCCAATACCACCGGAGTTTAGGATTGGTCATTTTTGATAGTACTTTACAGTTTAGTTTATACCTCAAAATCAAACGGCGTTTGTGCTTTCAATGTCAACTTTACTTTAGTCAAGACTCAACCTTGTGGTTTCCCAAGTCAGGTGCACCGATTTCGAAAACCTACCGATCTAACCGGGGCTAATGATGTGAAATAACATGTGTTGCGAGTATGTGCCGTGATACGCTCGAGAGCGCAAACAAACGCTTGCAGGAATGTGGGATAGAGCCGGAAGGCGTGCAGAGTAGCGAGGTCTGAGAAACGCCGAGTATCTACTGACATGTTGAGGCTATGGGGAGGGAAGGCTTATGGGAAGTGTTCGACTGTGCTCCCGAGTCGAGGTTAGGCTAGCTGTGCCGGTGGTTTAGAAAAGCAAGATCATCGACCGAAGAAGGGCACAGCAAAGAACAGACGACAATGGTGGGTGTTGAGCACTTTTATACACCATCCTCCGACTACCATGGGACGATAAGATGGCTACTCCGCTTTATAACACAAATTGTCAACCACTACGGCCATCCTCACACACCACAACCCAACATTCACAAAGGAAACAAAACACCAGAAAACAACAGGTAATTGATCTTTGATTTACCACAGTACAGGTCCTTTGATTTCCAACAGCACAGGTCCGCAGAGGTAGCTCAGATATCAAGATCCGCCGCATCATCCTCATCAATATCATCTGGCCGCGGATACACCCACGTATCGGGGTGCAGTAGCCTCGTCAACGCCCTTCCCAGCCTCCCATTCATGACAAACAACAAATCCCCATCACCACTATCCCGTCGGTCCAGAATATTCACCACCGTACTCGCGCGCGCCGCGATCTCGCGGAGCGGATCGTTGCACGTGCGGCACTCGTGGCTGTGCACCTCGTTCAGGCACGCAAACTTTGCAAGCATGTCGCGCAGCTGCGGGAGCGTCCACTGGCTGACGTTGACGGGCGCCACGAGGCGCGGCTCGGTGGGCGGCTTGACGGTGGCGTGCTTGGCGTACAGGTCCGCGACGGCGTTGAGGTTGTTGGTCACGCTGGCCAGCGTGTCGGGGTACGGGAACCATTCGAGCGCTTGGTGGAGCGTGAGCACGAGGTTGTCGCGCGGGCGGCGGTCGGGGAGACTGGGCGAGACAGAGAAGACGGACATGGACATGGTCGGTGTGGGTCGGCGGCGTTGGTGCGTTGGTGGTGAGGCGGCGGCCGACGCAGACTGATGAGGGGAGAAAAAGGCGCTGGGCTGCACCCGCGTCCAGGGCTCGGACTGGAGAGGGGCTGGGCTGTCCGGCGGGATGTCGTCCGGGTGCTGGACAGAGTTAGCGTGGAGGCTGCTGTGGGGCTGTCCCATTGTTGTGATTGTCCGTGACGCCGCTGCATTCTGGCATTCGAGTGATGGGGACACGCTGGCTGGGCTCTGCGATGTATCGATGTAGGCACGTTGTAGCGGCTACTACACCATGCTGCCATGAAGCCAAGTGGTGCGTATATCATATTCTCAAGAAATATGGCGCGAGTGATAAGCAAAGCGATTGGCTCGACGGAGCTTGATTGTAAAAACTGAAAAGTAGTATTAACGGCACGTTCGCACACGAGGAAATGCTTCTTGATAGCCACTAAATTCAAAGTCTGTTGCCGCCGCAGTCGTATCTGTCATCGCTGCCGTCGCCGTCGCCGCGGTGACCTGTTGTCGCCGCCAGCGCCAGCGCCATCTCGCGCCCACCCCGCCCCGCTGGCTATCCCCATGCTGCTGCAGGTCATTAATTAACTCTGACCACTATACTCAGGCAAATTTTGAGCCTTTCGAATAGTGGCAGCATTTAAAGCAAGAAAACTGCGATGCAATTTGCCGGTGCATGTACACCTTCCAGTGCTTGGGATCCGGGCAAAAACCCTCGCTACAACGAATAGAATGTACCTAGTTAAATACCTACCTTAAATACCTGGCACCTGCCACCGCCGTACAGAACTTGTATGGGCAATACCTGCATTGTGTGACCAATTGTTAACACATCCATTAAGCATGTGTATAACCTAGCTATTTGCGCATGTATAAAGCATAGGTATAAAGCCTTGTATAAAGCCTACCATTTTACGTGGTATATATACACAGGTAGAATGTCCAAACATATATCTGACCTGTCGCCGCACCCGCGGCACCCACCACTATCGTCATAGCTATGCCGTTGCCATCGCCGTTAACATCGCCGTTACCATCGCCGTTGCCATCCTCGTTTCCCTGGCCGCCGTCGCTGCTGCTCTTACCGCCGCTGGCGCTGTTTCCCTCGCTATTACACATACTGCTAAACTCACTCGTATCAGGCCGCACTTAAGCCAAACCCGACTCATTGCCCACACGGCGTAGTTTGTAATAGTCTACATTTTTGAAGTCCGACCTGCTTTGGTAATTCTGCTCCTCAACTTCAAGTCTGAATCGGCGTCAAGCCTGCACTCGGTGTCCCATTCTTAAAAAAAAAAAAACACAAGCTGGATGGGTGAACGTACTCGGCGTAGCGAAGTCGTTTTACTGACTGACATCTATGGTTGTTTAGACACGCCGGAGAAACTGAAAAGGGGAGACATCGGCCGTGATATCTTACGCAACGTCTCAGCAGACTTCAAAAAGGAGTATTGGTAGTTATCTATGCTCGTCTTGATTCAGGGCTTCCTTCCCAGTCTCAGCGGACTTTACGAAGACGGCTCACACGGCAGGGGTGCATCATGGGCGCGGAAGGACGTTGATATCGTTCCATTGCAGGACATTACCATCCCACGTCAACGTCGTTACAGCAGAGTTGACCGGAGCCGTCACACACCATGTCACGTCGACCCAGCAAGCTCGCCGCTCAGCCGCAGCTGGCGACGGCCAGTCACTCAGCCGGCCGCTCCAAAACGCTGACTACTTCCCAGCTCGGGGGGAACATATATGTTCCGACCGGATGGCAAAGTACCACAGTTGGCGTATTGATCGGCCGGTGGACAATACCTGTGCCGTATTGACCGGCAGGCTAACCGGTCGGCAGATACACCGACTGTCATAGACGTCAACCGGTACCGCTCAGCCCACTTTCCAACCCAGTTGACGGGTTGGTCGGATTGAACGTAGCCATTGGCCAACCGGTCAACTTGTAGGCCAACGTACCGGTCGACCTGTAGACTTGCGGAAATCCTTAGGTATATTACACGGGCCAGAACATACCCATCTCCAGACACCATTATCCACCCCGGCCCAAACCCGCGATACTTTCTGTCTTGCCAGCTATGATGTACTCCGCGCTCGTATCTATTTACAGACCGGGAGCATATACCTGTAGTTCCACAAAGGCTAAAGCCCGTCAGGTACACCCCTGCATTCTTCCATTCCCCTCCTACCGCGCCGCACGTCACCCTATCCTTCCTCCTACTCTACTAGAAGAAAGAAATACACGATCACGTATTTAGCCAGCAAAAATAGTGGCTTTCTACAAGAGCTAGTATTTATCCCACGCGATCTTTACATCGGCTGAAATCTTGTATTTCACTCCAAGTAGCTACCCATACAAAATCTGTAAATCAGACCTAGACTTAGTATTTGACCAAATGTAGTTGCACACATAAGAGGACTTGTAGAAATTGACTAAGCTATGGCGGACCATGAGGTGCAACCATACGATTTACGAACCGCTTCACCATAAACTATTTGGCTTGCCACGCACATTGAAGGTGGATTTAAGTAGTAGATCGACTGAAATTCTGACTTGTTGCTCCATCTCTCGTCCCTACCACACCACCCTCGTCTAAACACCATGTTCGGCTGCTTTCACTTGTAAGTGTCCGTATCTTCAGCTTCAACCCACACTAATGATATTGTGCAGTGTCTACAGCAAGGAAGCTGTTTGAACTTCTCATTGGTAAGTGCTACTCAGCCAACTTCGTGGAAAGAACTAACTAATGTACTCTCCTAGCAACAGCGGGGACAATGGCGATGGAAGCAGCAGCGGGGACACAGCAGCCGGAGCAGCAGCGGGAGCGATGGCCATGCATGGCGATGGCGGGCGTCATCAGCAGCAACGCCCGTAACTGAGGCTCAGGTTATATGCATGGTTCTGTGGATGGTTTTATGGGTGATTTTATGTATTCTTCGTAAATGGATGGTTTTATACAATATTCGTCATGCGTTCGTGAATTGAACGAAATACATGGGATAATACCCGCACACGTCTATCCTGAGTGCCAAAAGTATGGTTAATCGGGAGGGTTACTACTGAGTGTCACTCGCTTCCGATTTCATACGTGTTAAGCCGTACAAATTTGTATGAGCAAATACATGACGACGTACTTACCTTTGTGTATAACGCTGAAATCAAGTATTTAACTAAGCTTCACTTCAATGAAGCATAAGTATTTAGTCCCGGTACACTACAAGTATTTGCCCACACGAATTTTGATGGCTAAATGCAACGGCCAACCACGTATTAAGCGAGGTATTTAAGTACGTATTTTCTTTTTCTATTAGAGCTACACATCTAGACACACAGACAAACAGACACATACAAACATGCCGCGATCGTCGCAGCGGCTTGGATACCCCAGGACCACAAGTCACGCACGGGCGCGGGCAGTGCCACGCTCGCACTGTTCAGCGAACCCACGTTGGGGTATGTGGGTATGTGGCAAGAAGGAATGTTCTACAGACCGTCTATGCCCAGGAACCCTGGCGTAACCGGGTGCTTCCCGCCCTTCTCATCCCGGCGCGCGCAGGCTTCGTGCGTGCGTGACACTGATCGGCCAGGCGGTCCATGCAGTTCAATTCTTCACACAAGAGACGGGCAGTGGATCAAATCGTCCTGTGAAGGGATTTATTATGTTCTATTTATTTACTATGCCGCTTGACTATGTACATACGTGCGGGGACATGCGGCGGAACATGCTCGCGGGGAAATTACAAAGGCGTGTCCAATCAATGGATAATAGAAGATTCCGTACCGTCAGGCGGGTGTCTAGATGCCAGATCTAGAATATTTTCCAACGACAGAGCTATACTTTTGACCAGGGATTTCCCCAAATTTCTGCATCTCCAGTTTTGACATAAATCTCCGAATGTTTGGTTGTGGTCCAGACTTGAGACGCTCCAGATGTTGCAGGACGATTTTCTTGACCACCGCCATCTACGCCGGCAGCTCCTCAATCCTCGCAGTCCCCCGCCCGCCCTTGATCGCATAGTGCTCCATCGGCAACGGCAAGTTCCCCGGCCCCTGCCGCGACGGCCCTGCCTGTACCTCCGCGAGCATGCGCCGGTGCCGCAGCTGCATCCACACCAGCGCGCCGAGCGCCGCGGCCAGCGCCACGCCCAGCACGCCGCCGACTGCGGCCACCGCAGAGTCAGACTTCCGCGCCGTCGTTGGGCGCGTGGTGCAGGTCTGCGCTGCCTCCGCCTCCGCCGCCACCTCCGATGCCGATACCGCCGCCACTGACACGTCCCCCGTCCCCGTCGCCGTCGCAGTTGCAGCGACGGTCACGGTCGTCGTCGCCGTCTCCACGGTCTGGTTATACCCCGCCAGCCCCGGCTGCCAGTACACCTCAAACGTCTCTTTCTGGCAGCATTCGTCGCCGCAGCAGTAGCGGTCGAGCGAGCACAGGCGGATCATCTCGCCGCCGCTCTTGTTGCCTACCCGCACTGTCAGCATTTGCCTGTTGCATTTCTGGGTAGGTAGGTGGACGTACCGCGACAGGCCAGCGGACAGCCGCTGCCCCAGCTGGCGTCGGTGCACGACCCGCGGGCGATCGAGGTGTCGGTGGCGGTGTTCGAGCACAGGCCGGTGTCGTAGCAGCGGTCGTTGGCGCCGCAGCAGCCGACGGTCGCGCCGCTGTCGTCGCACGGGATGTCGTTGGCGGCTATGCTGCCGTCGGGGAAGTAGCAGGTCCCGACTGCGGCGGCGAGGCGGGGGAGGAGCAAGAGGAGGGGGGTGATGAGGAGGTGCATCGTGTGTGTTTTAGTAGGATAGAATAGGAGAGAGAGGAGAAGAGAAGAGAAGAGGAAGAGGTGGAGAGGGAGATAGTGGCCGTGGCCGTGGAAATAGTTCTGCAGCTTCCTACGCGCCCCGGTGGTGGCCGGCTAATGTACGCACCCTGGCGCCGGGCATAGCACTTATAAACCTCGCATTAGCTGCAGAAAGACTTGCAAAACGGAGTTGCGGCAGCGAACTGGGTGGTACCGAAACCGTGTACCGGCGTGGTCGCCCGTGTACGACCAGGCGTGCGAAGCTTGCATTGATTTCGTCGACAGAATAGACCTGGCCGTGATGCATTGAGTCCGATACCGTTGCGAGTGCGGTACCTTGTTTTTGCGACATGTAGGTATCAACACTTGTACCCTGTCTCGAATTAAGCGCTACCGGATGCCTGCAGATATCCCCCTGAGGCCCGGGGGTGATATGAACCGTTAGATGCACTAATTATTAGAATGTTCCATCCCAGGACAAGTAATAATCTCGAGTCGTACTGTACTATTAAGTCTGGGCAGACATCCTGGAAGTGTATTTGAAATTTCATACCCAGAACGAGCATGGTTTGCGCTTTAGGGTAAACTTTCCACTAGATGCATGGCCGTACAAAACTCGCGTTAACATTCACAGATTGGACTGAGGTTCATGATTTGCTGGATTCCTGACAATCGAACTACTGGGCGCCGGATGTATCGACTACCGGCTACCTGAACAGCGGAGTACTTCCCGTGCGGCTGGAGACCCTCGATATCCCACGTTCTGGAGCGTCGCAACCGGAAAATGACATTTTTTATAAATTGAGGCCGGTATTATAACAAATTCAACAGTCAGTTTTCCATGTGTTGGTGTTGTTTGCTAAAAACTGTTGTAGCGGATCTTAGATGGAACTTCAAACTTCGGAGTCTGGAGGAGTTCCAGCCGTATGGCAAGTATTCCAGTAACACCGAATTGATGATGTCATGCAAGGTAGTACAGAAAGGTCCTCCGTATTTTGTTAGGCTTTTTTTTAGATGTGTTTCGGATTACTATTCAATTAAAGCATCGATAGCTGAATACAGACGCACTATTTTTCAATGAAATATAAGCCTGTTTTCTGGTCCATCCATCATCATTAGAAACTTAGTCATCTCTTATCCTTGTTCCTACGGCGGACAGTTTCTCATGCGATAGCCACGACGGATACGTGCTTGGGTGGCGGCACGACATGCATGCATGAATGCCGAAAGTTGTTTCTTTTAGAGATCTTATGCGTGAGGGGTGCAGATCTATGCTCCTGTGTGTGTACAGGTGTCGGAGATTAAATTCAACGAGAGCTTTCAATGAATTCTTAGTAGCTTGGTGTGTGATTGTGTACAAAGTTAAGAGCAGTTTGCAGCAGAATTGATGACTTGTTGCCATGATTGTTACCCGGCCTGTGATGAGTTGCAACTTCTGCCATGAAGGTGGCTTGAATTTAGCATATGTGATCACTCGGAAAATGTATTCGTGGTTAGATAAGATATTAGTAATTTACTGTTGGTTGCACGTGACCGGCTTCCTCTGTCACCAATCAGAGTTCAAATACTATTTACTACGAGTCGGAGCTTGCTCTCCCTATGAGTTACACATCATATCACACAATTACATGCCATTTCATTGATATCTTCTTTACCTAGACCACTGTATAGTATCAACGACTTTGGTTAGAAATAGCTTCAACCAAGAACCACTTTTATTTCCCAGAACGTAGACCAGAACATGCAGCACATGTCTATCGTAACATTCAGACAAACACCTAATCCACCTCCATCTTATCTTCCTCCACCTCCACCTCCACTTCCATCCCGTCTCCCTCCACTTCCTCCACTTCCTCCACCTCCTCCCGCCTCTTCCCAGCATCAGACTCCGGCGACCTCCCCGGCGACCTCCTCACCATCACCCTCTCCCTCTCCAGCATCATCACTCTCTCGCCGGTCAAGTCCCTCCGCACCCTCTCATGCACCATCTCCAGCAGCCCCCTGTCCCCAGGCGTCGACTTCAGTACCTGCACCAGATGGTCTGCATTAAACAAGATCTCATCCAACACTAGCGGGACCTGCGTGCCGCCGGTGTGGCCGTACCAGTAACACGCCTCCGAGAACCGCGCCAGCATCATCTCGAGCTTTGCGAGCGACCAGCCAGCGACGGCGAGCCCGTGCGGAAAGTCGTCCGGCTCGCCGAAGTGCCGCACGTACAAGTTGATGACCGACTGCAGGCTGCTCAGGATCGTGGTGTTGACGAAGTAGTTGTATTCGTCGAGGACTTCGTAGAGGGTTGGCTCTGGCGAGGGGGGAGAGAAGGAGGTGGTGCGGCGGGGCTTGCGGGGTGGGGTTTGCGGGACCGGGGAGCGCGGCGGGGTTGGGAGGCCTGAGGTGCGAGGCGGGAGTTGGAGGCCTGGGGTTTCCGGGACCGCGATCGTGATGTGGGTGGTAGCCATTTTGGTAGCGCAAGACTTGACGGGGGTTTCGGGGCCTGGAGTTTCCGGGACCGGCATCGTGATGTGGGTGGTAGCCATTTTGGTAGCGCAAGACTTGACGGGGGTTTGGGGTCCTGGGGTTTCCGGGACCGCGATCGTGATGTGGGTGTTGACCATTTTGGTAGCGCAAGACTTGACGGGGGTTTGGGGGTCCATCTTGGTAAGTGTCGTAGCTGATGTGGTTGGCGATACCTGACTGCAGAGATGATTAAACAGATATTGTGGCTCAAGTGCCAGGCACAACGGCTCGCGAGCTTGGGCGGCAGCAGCATTGCCAGCCAAAGGCAGCCAAAACTCCATGATCATGTAGTATGCGTCCTCATGGAATGTTGTACGTTAGGCCTCTAGGATCAACTGGAACCCGGAACCAGACCAGTGGGTGCTGCATTGAATATCGCAGATTTATAAACTGTGTGCCGTATATACTATGCTGGCTTAAACTGTAGGCAGCCATAAATAAGCAGCCTTCGTTTTTATGGCAATGATGGGATATCGAATGGACATGAGCCGAGTTGAAGTCCAAGTTGTCGGAGTTCTAATGGCTTGGAACCATTATGCGAGTGATTCATGGTGATGCTGGTTTAAGCTTGTAGTTGATCACTGGCTAGCCTCATGCCTAGCCGTTCTGATTGCTGTTCCTGCCGCGAGAAATCACTACAGACTAGGCACAATCCCAGCAGCGCACGAAGCGTGGCTGCAATATAGCAGCTACTATATGCTAGATTACACAATTAATTGTAAGACACCATGCAAACATGGAGATGGAGGAATGACTACAGTCTACGCACAACCGTAGCTATTAGTTACCAAAGATAATTCAAGAGCGGCTGCAACAAATAGCAAACTTTCAGAAATAAGCATTTACTTACCGGCTATACAGTGCTGACGAGAAATGATTCCCACCTTACATCAATTTTGATTGTGGTGTTTGCCGCTCAGAACTGGGTTTGGAAAATGGCGGAATTTGAACATGAGGGTTATTGATTCACACGTTGTTTTGCTACCAAGAGGATTTCTACCGCCTTCTGTAGTTTAACCTGCAATCAATTGCGTTCTACCTGAATCCGATTTCCGTCCCGCACATACCCTTAGACGTCACTCCTGGTTCGATCTACGCAC
Organism: Geopyxis carbonaria; assembly: GCA_024516215.1. Lineage (NCBI taxonomy): Eukaryota > Fungi > Ascomycota > Pezizomycetes > Pezizales > Tarzettaceae > Geopyxis > Geopyxis carbonaria. Next base: position 509,034 of record JAJJXG010000021.1, on the reverse strand, counting down.
GTGTTTTTCCAATTCCAAATAACTATTCAAGAACTCAACGCTAACACTTCGCTTACAACCAGAAGCCGACTAAAATATATTCACAGTCATTTAACGTGGTAATTTAGTCTAGTGTCGAACTTAGCCGGTTTTATTGTCTAACTACCCGAGGTTCCCGACATTGTCTGGGCGCGAGACTAGTAGTAATATCGCACACCGGGCGGCCTGGGGTGCTTTCCGATGGAGCTTCTTGGGCCGGGGATGATACAAAGTAGAAGCCGTGTCTCTTATATTTGCTGCAGTACCCGACACAGCGAATGTCAACCGTTTCCCGCGTACTATAAGTGAATTCAATATTACACCGGACTGGAAAGGGTCAGTTGGGTTTAATCCTGGTCATGTAGTGTAAACTATGTTGAGTAGTAACTTTGTGCTGAGGCCGGGCTTGCACTTCCAGGAAGGCAAACTATGCTTGGATTGTTAAATGGTCGAGTGATATCTACACGCAGCAGACAATTCTTGAGCCGTGCACAAGATATCACTCGTCTGCGAAGTGACATCTCGCGTCTATCTCGATCGATCCAATGAAACTCACCGAAACCTGAAAAGACTTACCTACTACCATCTAGATCAAGGCGCACACGTAACTGTGAAATCTATCGTCGAACAGGCCGCCTCTTCTAAGTCCCGATTGAGCGATCAATGAAAGTTTCACGACAAATAACGTTGATCGAATTGAAAGTGGCGCAGCTCTGTGGCTGATTACTGTGGCTCAACAGCTTTACAGCGCTTCCAAAATGCAGAGCGTGTTCTGCTTTTGGTCTCTCAAAACCCCGAGAGCAGCCAAAACGGATCCCGTCCATTTCATGCGACACGGGTAGGCAAGATTTCGACCACTACAGAGCTCAATCCGGCAGCGGCGTGTATCCAAATCCCACTTCCGAATCCGCACCTCCACAGCCCCCACCCGCGACGTCCTGCTGCATGCACTGCATAAACCGACGTGACAGCTCTAGCCGTGCCCAGGCGACGAAGTCGCCTGGGCACGGCTACGTTTTTTTTGCCAGCCAGAACCTAAAAGCGACCACAAAAATGGAAAACGCTCTATGCATTGCATAACGCCTTGCTACCTTTACCGGTGTGTGACGAGCGCGTACCGGTAACGTATGTATTCGGTTTATACATAACGCGGCAAAGTGCAATTTTTGACGCCCAGCGTTGTTGTGTGATCCTTTTACGCCTGAGCATGCTAGCCGATGGTATCCGCGTTTCATCAATCAATGAAGAGTAATCGCGAACCCTCCGGATGCCACCGGCTCGGGAATACCACGGTATTCGACCAGTAAGCCGGAGGACTTCGGTCATCACTCTACACATAGTCTAAATACGAAATACGCCTTGGTGCAATCGGCCTTGTCCAACAGCATATGCCATATGTACTCTACTCTACACCGCCTGATTACCGCTAGGAAATACGTTGTGATACAATTACGAAAGTCCAACTTTTTTATACCACAAATCTTGCGACAACGAATTTTTATGGATCTCTAGTTTTCTTCTGTATGCGCCTTGCATTCCGACGCTGCACAGCTGCCAAGCTCCGTGGCTTAGTATGGCCAACCACTGTGGCACGCGTTGAGTACAGTATGCCTTGTGGTCTCGGCGCGGGGTCTTGTACTCTAAGTACAGCACTACATGTGTTCGTACGAACTCGCCCAGCAAGGCGAAATCGTCTCAGCGCACGCGAAAACCCTTTCCCTCCAATAAAAAAAGCAATTTCAATAAACGTCACCAGAGAAAAAAAAAACATCACAGTATTCTTGGCCGCAAAAAGTCCAACCCCAACGCCCGCAAACACCCCCGCCTATAATCTCAATTCCAAAAACCAGCACGCGCTACATTCAATTCCCACACTACATTCTACCGGCCGGGGCCTCCACCGCCACCGGTGCCGGTGTCACAGGGACCGAAGTGCCGGTCCGATTCGGCGGAATATTGTAGTACTCGCCGTGCGCGTACTCGCCGTGCTCGCTCGGTGCACGCTCCCCCGTCGACGCCGGCGGGGGCACCCAGGTCGCCTGTTGGCTGTACGGCACCACCACGCCGGGCGCCACGACGACCATCACCTCCGCCTTGCCCTGGCTCCACTTCTCCTGTGCCATCATCTTCCGACTCATAAACGCCAGCGCGACGCCCACCGCGACGCTCGCCAGGGCGAGCGCAAAGCACACCTTGATCAGCGGCGGGCCCTGGCTGAGGGCTGCGCCGAGAGTGCCGGCTGAGGCGCCCCATAGGAGGATGGCGCAGAAGAGCTCCCACCAGATGAAGAATTTGAATAGGGCGCGCGAGCGGGCGCAGCGGAGCGTGAGAAGTGCTGTGAGTGCGGAGGTGGCGACGATGGCGGAGACGCCGAGGGCGACGGAGATCGCGATGGAGATTTTGGGACGCAGGACAGCGCGGTCGAGGGTGCTGAGGTAGCTGCCCGTGTACGTGAACTCGAAGTAGGAGTCGTCGTAGTAGGAGGTGTCGGCCCAGGAGCCCCAGCGCAGATAGGCGGCGATGGAAAACACAGCGAGGGCGATGGCAGCCTGCGCGAGCCGCAGGACGAGGTAGATGGGGACAACCAGCATTGTGGTCTGGCTATTGTTATGTCGATATTTGTCGGCTTTGTTCGAGAACGAGCGTGAGGAGAGGCGGATGGCAGTGGGGGCTTATATAACGGTGAAAGAAGATGTGTAACAGCTATTAGCTATTGTTTGGAGGGAGGCGCAGCCTGTCAGAAGGCGATTATGTCGTGCGATTTTCCTCACGAGTCACAACGCGCGACGTTGGAGGGCTGTTACACGAGCCTAAAAGAAATTAAGGAATGTCCCATGCAGTTGCAGGGGTTTACCTTTTAAGCTTGAAATAATGCCTGCAGCGGTCAGCCACATACTTGCGGCAGTGACAGGCGCCTCTGGTCAAAATAGCCGCGTCAATTTTTATTCAAAGTCAGTGGAAAACGGTTTCTCGTGCCCAGACTTTTATCTACCTGTCAAGCCACGCACACCTCGTTCCCCAGAAGCTTGCTGATAACACAAAACCGCCGAAGTACGAGGTACTGTGGTTTAGCGAAGACTACTGGACTGGGCACGAGACAATGGAAAACGTGCTGTTGGCGGATTTTTCAAGGACACCTTCTTTCTAAAACCATGGACCTACCGCGAGCAGGCCGCCGGCGTTTCAGTGGGAATTTTGGTACTACAAACCCGAGATAACTACAGGATGGCTGTCATGTTAGTAGCAGCCGTGGGACCTAGGGCTGAAAAGAGCTGGTTTAAATGATTTAAACATTGGATTTCAGAGAAACCCCTAGCTATCTATCGCTTTGTTTTTTTACTATGACTACCAGCCAGGTGAGTAATCGGGAGCGTAAAAAGGGTTAGGAGGCAAGACGATCTAGGACTAGAATTAGTATAAACACACATGCTAGTCAGAAGATTATTAAACATACCCGCTTAACATTCTTTTTTACTTTTGGTTGGGAAGCATCAGGAACAACGGTTGGCAACTTGACAACTGGCACTGGACGGCCAGAATTTGCCTGGTATTCCGCACGCTGGGAGGATGATGGTTCATTCATCGGCCCAGTATTATTGCCAATTTTACCAAGTAGTTCATTGGAATATCGATGCTGAAATATATTAGCCATATCTCTGTATATTGGCCCAGCTTAGACCTACCTTTCGCTTCTGCTGTTCTTCCTTTATATCGTCTGGTAACCAAGGTTCACAGTATCCCCACTCTTCGAACTTTGCAGAGCGTTTGGCCATCTCCAGCACGTCAATCCAGATCAGCTTTGTAATAGTACTCTGTGAATAGCCTAAAGCGTGCACCGAAGCCCAGAACAACAGCTGCAGATTCAGTGGGTAACCTTTCGCTGGCGATTCCTCCGAAGCTTTGCTCAGGTTGCCAATGTGGTTGGCGGTATCGTTTGACATTTTCGGAAAGAGAATTTGGAGCAGTTTCAGTTGCACCGTCGAGTCCTTTGAAGAAGAAGTTTCCTGTTTTGGAACCGCTGATGATGGCTTGCGTTCATTGGATTCAAAACGTTTAGAAGGTTCCCTGATTGTGTCCTGCTGGTCGAAGTTGTATTCTGATTTCGTCTGAATATTCTCCGGGGCGTTGGCCAAAGGGTTGGAATACTCCCCAGGTTTGTACTCCTTGTTCACCATAGGCTTACTTTGTGCTGGCAGTGCTGCTATTCGGCGTTGCTCTTCTCGAAGAGCACGCGCACGAAGTTTTTGTTCCCGCTGCGGATCATGGTAAGAAATAAACTCTTCCTCCTCCATATTTCCGACGATCCTCTAGACAGAGGACTTTAGATGCTTAGTCAGTGGCTGTGATGTAGGGGACTGATCTTGGGGTTGCTTGTACCAGGAAAAAGGTGTTTTTATGAAAGCCGAAAGTTGTTTTTAATCTGGGATCACAGAACTTTCCAGGTTATGCTTGCGTCTAGCTTGGCTGAGCCTTGGAATCTTGAGGAACCCAGCCCATGATTTTTGGCCACGGTCTTTATATAATTCATGTCCGTGCCAGTTGTCAAATAGTTGTCAAAGAGTTGTCAAAGAGTTGTCATAGAGTTGGAAAATTCAAGGTGTCGCTGGTACGGCCGAGGAAACTCTTGTCGACACATGACGTTTCCAGCCTAGAAAGGGCCGGCCAAATCCCAAGTCCCCGGATCGGAGTTTCTAGCTCTTGGCAATGTAGTCACAAAATGTATAATGCATGACTTTTCCTCCTCTACACGCTCAGTGTGATTTAGTTGCTGCACAACCAGAAGCATTTTTTCCATATTCTTGCAAAACTAGAGGTGGGGAAGATCATGGTTTAACTCTGTTTTCAGTGTTAGCTGTGTCAGAGATCTAGTAATCCTATCTTACTTTGTGCTACACCTTGCAGCATAACTTTCCCGGGTATGCTAGAACCCGTCGGCAAAGGATTGTGTAGGAGCTGTACATAACACACCGGCGAGCATGTTGACAATAGCCAATTGGGATAATCCAATTAAGGGTTGTATATAAGTCATTTCATGATAAACAGCTTGTTCTATCCTGACTTTTACTAGTTTACACATGGAAACACGCCCAAATCTCTTTGTAATAATCCCGGTGTATAGGCTACTAGCAAAACAAGAAAATTCTAAACATATTTCATATATCATTTAACGCAAGGTATCGCTCAACCAACGTATATGATTGGTGTAGGAATTGGCGCATAATTTCGGCGGCCGTCGAGAGAACCCTCCCACACTACATCTGGCCAAGATACCCTTGCGATTGAATAGAATCCGTGTTACATCTCGAGAACTTTCGACAGCATCATAAAATCTGTTTAAAAAGATACCAGTCTTAGCCCTTGAAGTTCCACTCTAAATGGGTATCACTAGAACGATACTTACTCTCCGAATATTTGCAGTATCTTGCAGATACCTGTTATAGTGTGCAAAGTGGCACCGTAGGTCACTCGGTTGTAGTTCACTGGGATGGTGGATTCAAGACTTGGCACGTGGCTCTTGAACTCTATCTAGAAGAACTCTGTTCTTTCTCTCTCTCTGGTAATAATACACAGACACTACAGACAACTTACCTCCCCCCCCCCCCTAACTGCTGCATAACCGTGCGAACACAGTCCACTACAATACCGTTATATGATGTGTCCCAATCTGTGTACCATATATCAGACTAGCATACAATTCAACAGAATATTCATTGCGTAGTTTCACGCTTTAGGGTTATAATCTTGATTTGTTCATCCATTATAATTATAATATAATCTACTTATCTAGGAACTCCCATATTTTCATGTTTACTACTCCATCCAGACCAAGCTGCTGTTTCCTTAGGAGTTGTATCATTTTTCTCCGTATCAATCACTTTTTTGGCTTTCTTGTCCGATAGATTGCCTGCGGCTGTCTTGTGCTGATCGCGATTATCTATGTCCTTCGGAGCTCCGCGACCACGGGAACCACGATTGCGGGCACGATCTCTGCCTCCTCCTCCGCGCCTGCCACTTCTATCTTCACCCCGTTCTCCTTTCACCCCCTTGGCCCTTGCAGCTCTAAAAGAATCATTCGCGGGATTGGTGTAATACGGGGACCAACTGTGCCAAAGCTCTGAACCTACGCCCTCCTGGGCCATTCGCCGAATTGCGCCCGGCTTACAGTCGTAAAGACGTACTTTGGAGAACAGTGGATCGGACTTATCAATAGTCACGTCGAGGCAGTGAAGTGCGGCCCAGTAGGAGAGTTTGTCTTCATACGCCAATTCCCTGAGCTTGATGCGGTCAAAATTGCTCTATTCTGAAAGTTAGAGTGTCACTTACTCACAGGGAAAAACCAGGCTACTAACAGCGTTTCTAAAGTAATTCAATATAGCAGTGAAATTTTTCGTTGGAAGCGAAGAGAATAGGTAACGCAAGGTCTCGCCCGGGCCATACCGTTCAGGAGAAACAGGAGTAGCGACGTAGGCTGGAAATGGAAGGGGTAGATTTGCAGTCTCGGTACTGATGTATCGCCGGGAAAGAACTTCTGGCTGTTCTGGTTTGGGTGACGGTTGCTCTGTCTCTATTTGTGTGGATTTCTGCTCCTTCCCACGAGGCTGGTCCTTTGTTTCCTCCTCGTTTGACTCCTTTTCGCGATGTATAATCGACCCCCATCTACGAAAGACTTGTGTAACTTGTTGCCATTGCATTTTTGTACCCGTACTGAATTGCGGGTAGGCAGTCATACTCAGCGCATGCTCTAGTGCGAAGTGAAACACCATGTCTTGCAAAGTATCATCCTGGAATCTGGTTGATTCTTTGTGTTTCTATAGCGGCCATTAGTAAGAGCTCAAAAGAGCTGGAATAGTCCTCACCGGTTGTGCGCAGCTTGATATAATCGAGTCTCGATTTTCCTGCGGGATTTTGTCAAAGAGATGATCTAGGTATAGCTCAGCCGCAGAGCGAGACTGTAGATTTATCTCGGGTTTATCGTTGGATGGATTTTTAATCCGAGCCCAGGCAGGTCGTTGGACATAAAATGCCTGATGCGAGTATGTACCGAAAATAGGGTCTTCAAACGGCAAAAGAGATGGCATGTTGAGTGGTCGGGTGGATGTGAAGTTATATTGTTTCTCAAGATTTTAGATACCCAAATAGTTTTGCATGGTTTAAAGCCAGCATTGACTCTTGGCTAGCAATTAATTCCTTGATTGAGGTCAGTTCGGACTATCCATTTGGGCCGATCCAGAATACATGTGCGGGTTGAATGATATTGTTAATGCGTATGCGTACTGCTGTCTGGTCCTGCACTTACGAGACGAAACTTAAGATCCCATGTGGTTGGTGGTGACTCCGTTGGTTTGAAAAAGAGTGATAATACGTGTTTCAAGTCGTGCAGTTTCCAGTACTGCACGGCCAATACGTAATCAAAGACTATAAGTTCTCTGCCGCTAGAATCAAACCTAGAAAGATTCCCCTAGAATTCTACCCCTCGATGATGTGAATTCTATCATTATAAACAACCGTATGCTATTGTGGGCGCTTCAAGCAATGGCCAATAAACTACCACCCTATCCTTTTAGAGGTTGGCTTTTTGTTTTCGGACAGGTCTCCAGGAGACAAAATAAAATGAAAGCCGTAAAACGCGAGGTCGAGAGATTCCGGGTTCTGTGCGTTGAAACCACTAAACGTCTTGAATATGGGATCAATGTTGGCTGTAGACAGCGAGTCTCCAGAGTATTTTCAAGTGTTGATAGACGGTGCTAATATCCTATCAAAAATCTAGGCTGCTCCACCAGCTTTCCTCAGAAGCCCGGAACGGAATCTGTCATGGTGCAACATTACCTGTAGACTATAAGATGAATACAGTCAACACCGCATTAAAGATCAAGCTGGCGACAACTGATAATTTGGAAGGTATAAATTCATACTTATATCCCAGATTGTGGAAAGCATTCAATGGCAAAGTACTGCAGCTACCGATGAGTCGTGCAAAGGCATCTGACAGCTGTCCGCCGATTGTTTCAAGCCATGCAAATGCAGCTTTTACTTGATGCTAGCCACTTATGGGGGCTCCTCTCTTGATTAATGAAACCGCAACCTCTAGTCCGAACGGTATCTTGCATTGAAAGGCTATGCTCCGAAATAACCAGACATTGATAGGATGAACTTCAGAACGATCGAGTGGATAACACAGCCAAATCAAACTGTGCTACAAAAGTCAAAGCTAAATTACTTGAATTGCGTGATCGCTCTCGTCCTGGATTTTTTTAGTTTAATTCCAGAATAGCTTCTAATAGAGAATCAGTCTATATTATATTAACTAAAGTTTGGTTCATCAAAGGGTGTAGAATTAACGGCTCGCTGACTAAGGACTTGTTTCCTGAGATTAAATAAGATGCTGGGAGTTCCGAGCGTTTTGATTCCACTTGGATACAAGCGACCTGAGTTTCACTTTGGCAGTATTAGAAGCGCTACTCATACTGCAGAGCAGAGAGTATGTTGGCCACAGCACAAGCAAAAAGAAGTCCCTACAATCAAAAAGTTCGATGCAGTGAACACCTGAACGTGTCAAAACAATGCCTCACGTTCGATTCAAACTTGCCAAAACTGAAATGTAGAATCAGGGCCCGTTACGGCCTGAATTTGAATGAGAAACCACTGGTGCTTCATTGGAAGCGATTTTGCTGCGACAGCTACGTACTTTATGGGAGAACTGCGAAATGAGGAGAGGCTCACATGACCATTTTTTAGACTGTAAAGCTCACAAGAGCCTGAATCGGGCCAAAATCCAGAACTGAGCCTTAACCCCAGATACGGCTCACAGGAAAAATTACAATGAAAGGTTTATCGTTCTCACTGCACGGGTTAGGATTATAAAGAAATTCATATTAAAGCACAGTGTAAGCTTTTATTAGACAAAAGATAATTGACTCTAACCCTGACCGCTTGCCTAACCCTATCTTCTTCTTCGCAGCAGCACTGCTGCCGAACTTGTTTTATGCCCTAGGCATTAGCACATCTCCGACATACATTTCTTTTGCGAGAATTTTAATGCTATTCCGGGAATTTATTCTGCTGTATAGCAACTACTACCGTGTCGATGCGCTGATGAGGATTGAATGGGTCTCTTCATCCCCGGGTGGGTGAGCAGAATCTCACGATCTTACCCCAAGCCAGAATCCATCGACAAGTGACGTCTGAACACGAAATGCTCACATGAGCTTTAATTCACTGTTAGCCTTTTGCGAGGCAAGATCTCATTCACTCTAAAGAGGCTCAAATGGCTATAAGTCTCACTCCGGCCGTGAGTGTAAACTGAGCCTTTTCCTGTATTTAAGCTCTTTTCCCTTGTGAGGCACACATGGGTCTCACGTGAACCTCTCCTCATTTCGCAGTTCTCCCATAAAGTACGTTGAAAGCGGCGACCCTGAATGTGCCATCCGAACTTGGATTAAGTAACATCACAAGTTCCGCCTTTTTCACCGGAAAGTTCACAATAGGATTTATGTTCGAAAATCATTCCATTCTGTTTCAATTGTCAGTTCCGCACACTGTTTAGTTTTTGTCATGTGGGCTCAGGTGTCCGCGTCTTGTCACTCTTATTCTTCTCCTCTCTTTCCCTTCGCGTACACCTAATCTAACAATCAATATGGAGATACGCTCAGCAAATTCTAGTATACGCATTAAATCTATGGATAAATCTGTCGCTATTCTAGGACCTACGCCTCCTAGCACAACCCTTTCTGGGCCGCTACCTCCTTTCCGGTGCTTACTTTCAATTCTGCTATAGCTATCCTAATTCCCTCCAGTGAGTTCGAAAAAGGTACTCATATCATTTCTCTCTTGTCAAAACGCATTGATACTTGTCAAAGGAAAATTGAGACAACTACAAGCATTTTCCCACACCACCAAAACGAAGGCTAGACGGCACCGATAAAATGCGGACACCTTAGAGTAACTCCGTGTCCATGTGTCTCGGTTCCTATAAGACGACTCGAAGAAGCATCTCCTTGCCATGTTTTCTCACAACACACAACTGATCCAAACATCGCCTTCCTCAAACACAACTTCCACAATGCGTGGATGCGGCCAGAATGAACCTTCGAGCTGGAGGTCTACAGGAACCTAGAATAATAGCCAGGGGTGTTTGATACCACTTTAGCGAATGAATATGTTATAAATCGGCACAGCCTAATTCCTAAGTCCTGACAGCCAAACTCAAGCACGCACAAGTCGGGTTAGGAGTGCACTGAGACTGCCAACTGCATAATCTCAGCAAGCGCATACACAGAAATTAATACATGTGGTACACACGAATTATTTACTCTACCGGTCAGCCGGCGTGGAAATGTTATGCACTCTATACCACGAAAAGATTAGTATCCTGCACGCAGAAGCGGCAAAAGAATACACCAGCACGCGCATGACTGTTTCATGCAATTTCAAGGGAAAGTGCGCGTCAAGTTACGTACAGTAAGAATCAAGTTCAGTGCCCAGTGCATTTTCATACTGATGAGCACGATTGTGGTAATCTTGCACAGTTGCTAAAAATCACCGAAGCCGAATTGGTTGAACAATCAGCTGGATTGGAAGCAGAACCTTGTAATAGCATATCTACAACTAGAAGAAAAGAAATTATAGTGTTCAAAAAGGAGAACGGAGTAATAACTACTGGGATTACTACAGTTGGCTCTACCAGAAATATTAATAGGACAAGAGTCCTTTGCTCCATACTAAATTGACCGAAAATCCGGAGCGCTCCTTTTACCCCATACAACGTTCAACATTGAGGAGAGGTCATCCCTTTGACACATCCTTTGCTCCACACAAAATCTCCCAAATTTTCCGACATTTTCTCTGAGTCCATTCTCTACCTTTACCTTAAGAAAAGAGCGAATTGTATCCCTTAAACACCCTGATTATGGCTGAACCTGTCCATAAACGATGCCATTGACCGCATATAGCCAACCCTGTCCATAAGCCATGCCATTGATCAACTTAGAAGCAGGTTTAAGCACCCGCCAGTCTGATTTTCCGGTTTCTTTCTCCCTCTCCCGCTCATCCCACACACACCTCGCCTAAACACCATATCCTGTAAGATTTTCTTGTGAGTGTCTGTATCTACAGCTTCAAACCATGCTAACTAGCTCGTCAGCCTGCTACCCACCAAGAACTTTTGTCTGACGATGGTAAGTGCTGCTCTTAGTCTATTAATTGCTGATTGTACTAGCTAACTGGGAACCGCACTTTCGAGTAGGCAACAGCTCGGACAGGCCGCAGCTGCGCCGCAGCTGCGGGGCGATGGCGGAGGGCGATGGCGGGGGCGATTGCGGGGGCGATTGCGGGAGCGATTGCGGGAGCCATGGCAAATGACGGCGGCGGCAACAGACGGTGGCTTTATGGTTGGATTGAGGTATAGCTATAGGGATAATTTAGAGCATAAATAAAGGAAAGTTTAAGGCATAGATATATGGATGGTTTATGCAATGTCTCGCTTGTAAATGAATAATGGATGGTTTATGCAATGTCTCGCTTGTAAATGAATAATGGATGGTTTATGCAATGTCCATCCAGACCCTTCTTGCTTGTAAAGGACGGGTTATGGCATGCGTCTGGCTGTATGGTTAATTGGAACTTGTCGATAAGTTAAGTTCCCTTTATCCACAGGCAAAAAATAAGCGTGGAAACCGCTCCCGTTGTTCATGTCTATTAAATGTCCTATTATTTTTTCTAGTAGAGTGGACGCAGTCGCAAAAAGTTAAGTTGAAACTTTTGTAAATAAAGTAGTGGTAAACAGTAGTAATACTAATCCAAAGAATTATATCAAGCTGTACACGAGTCGCATTCACGTCGTGTACGCCAGTTGGAGTATATTGGTCCTTTGATCAACCGAGTGGCTAAAACTGTTTGGCAGCTCAGTCACTGTGACGTTTTGGTCTCTCGGTCAACCAACTAGGCTTAGCTAAGTGCTCTAAGTAGCGTACCGGTCGAAAAATAGGTCTACCGGTCGTTGTGGCATAGCGATCGGAACACTTGATAGAAATATGATTGGAAAACAACACACACTTGTCTGTCTATTGCCACTCAAGCGACTCGACGGAAGAGAACTTCCTACCCGACTGAAAACCATCTGTCGAGTCGGATCCGGGAACTCTAGGAGCTGAAAGTGTGTTCGTGTATAATTGGATGGTTAAGTGTCTTTGTAAGGGAAAGAGTAGAGTAGAGAATAATGGCGATAAGACACGAGCCTGGATGACCAAAACCAAATCGACACAGTTGATGAAAGGCTTTCCCCAGCATGAGTGCAGAGTGCATGTTCACACAGCGGGTGTAGCTGCAGTAGGGGCGGAATTTATCCTACAAAATTGCTAGTTTTACTTGATCCCTCGGTCGACCGAATCATCAAGTTGTGTTCTCGATCCCTCGGTCAACCAGATTATCAAGTGGAGTACTTGATCTTTTCGCAGAAAAAGTACACTAAACCGTTGATTTGTGCTAGGCGAAGCAAGACCAATAATGAGTTTAAACTACTGTTAGCCTGCAGTTGTTTTCGGCAGTGGATGGCACCATTAACTGCTCATGCCTTATATCGTCAGTTATCCATTCCAGTCTTAAGTTATTGTATCCATAAGCGATAATTAAACTGGAGCTGATAGGTAATGACATCTACCTGGGGTCAATAGAGTCGCTTCGGGTGGTATACCGAACGGGGGGGGCGGTATGACGAACGCCGCACGGCAAGTTTCTTACCATGACGGCTGCTAGTAAACCATTTCAGCGAGTTCTTGCACCGTAAGTTGTTTAGAAAACATCGAGCGCACGCATGATAAGAACGCTAGTGTGGGAACTACTGGTATATCTGTTCTGGCCGAGCTGTCAAGTTATCATGAACCAGCCGACTTACTGGTCAAGCCAGTCATTTTTCGACTCAGTCGACTAGACCATAAAGAAATTCAGTCACTGCCTGAGCAGTCAAGTTAATGCCCCTTTTGCCATGCGACTGCCGCACTTCTCCGTGGTACAAGAAAAACAGTGATATAGTGTAGGTTGAACTGTGCTTCCACCCAAAGCTGTTGTTCTTAGAGTTTAACTAGCACGACAAGGCCTCAAAGGAGTGTAGTATACACCACACAAACGGATCAGTTGGTACGCCGTATGACAACCCGTCGTTTAAATCCCAATGGGAGAGAGTGGTATTTAAGTTACACATACTCGGCGTGCTATTTAATCTATATGTTTCTTGTGTCGTAGGGACTTATGAGAACATGAGAGAGTACATAGTACGAAACGGTGTCTTGACTACTTTGCGGCCATTCTTTCATCAGGGCTGGGGTGCAAGTTCGCAAATCACGTCTCACCCCTTCTTGGAGCCCGCCACTTGGTGCAAGCGGAGTTGGCTTCTTCTCTGGCAGTTCTCGAAGAAGTTGGCCGCTGGGTGCGCTCTGTTAGTCCCATGCTCCAACAAAAACGTTGCACCAATTTCTCACCGGCCCAGAGATTGTTTGTTACCTCGCACAGGCGGGGGGAGTTCTCAACTCAGTCGATTTGTAGCAATAATACATCTAGCACGAAGCGCCAGAAGCGGCATGGTACAGAAGCAACTACGGAAATCTTTATGGGGGCAGAGAACCGGAATCGAAGGTGCGAGGCTGCACTTTGTTATCATCAACTTATGGTGCAGGATTTTCTAAACATAATGTACTCCGGTTAATACCACTGTACCGCAAATCATCACTTTGTGGTGCTGTTGAACGCTGGGTGCGCTCTGAAAGTCCATCCGATCCTAGGCCCAAACAATGTGAACCCAGCTTTACAAAAGACGTAAGCTCACAGGCACGCGACACGGTCGTGAAGCTTACAACAGATCGGAGACTGAAAAGGAAGCTTTCGAATGTTTTCCCTAGCGTTCATAGGAAAGTACATCACAATTTACGTGTGGCAAAATTATATACAGGTCAGTGCCCACTTAGCTAGAAGCAAAGCAAGCGTTTCCGGCTCATATTTGTAGTTTTTTGATAAACACAACGATAGTAAAAATGTTGCCACATGGTTCATGAAGCTACACACTTTTAGTTGATCTTCGCTCATTACGAAAACCTCCGGGGCCAGCAGGCTACCGGCCCGTTCGCCGGCGATGCATGTCGGCCAATGTAGACCGCTGCATTTAGGGTAGAAAGCTGTAGAATCGTTGATCATATTTGAGTAGCACTTTCCTGGTGCCCGGCCCAACGAGTCAGTTACAAGTTGCCAAACAGGCACTTCTCGAAGATTCAGGGTCATTCTGTGAGTTGTTTGACAAGAAGAATCTTTCTGTGATTGAGCCGTTATATTATACTCAACTAGTATCGTACACTGTGTGTGCCTAGCAGAATCTGCTTTAAGCAATCAAACTCTAAATGCGATCGTTACACAGTGATCTACATTGTATTTGTATACGCTGGCCTACGTAGTCACTGAAACCTCTGTCTACGAACTTACATTCATCGTCGATGCCGCCAAGTGCGATTCTGTAATTGTTTCGCGTGATAGCAAGCTCTATACCTCGATTTACAATGTATACACTTATAATTAGGGCTTGGTTGCGTCGATTACTGTTGCGAATTGTGTATTATTTGAATTTTTCGGATCGTATCCACTCCAAGTGTAATTTTTTATAGATCCAATCGAGGAATAAGCTCAATCTTGCACATTGGCGCTAGTTAAGGTCAACAAGCTTTCCATGAGCCATTAAGGATCAGTCGAAAGTACGATTTTGGGCTTGTCTTTTGGGGAACCTTGAATGTCTTCATTGCCTATAGCCACACTACTTATATCGCGTGGCATATATGTAGAAAATATTGGCCGGAATTATCCTTGCCTTCTATGGCAGCGTAGAACTAGATTTCTAGCTATCGATAGTCCAGATGGTCCAGATAACGTATCTATGTATGCATGTTTCTATATCATTCGTTATGAATTATTAAAAGACGTATTCTATATGTACAGTGGCGCTCAAGCATATATTAGTATGCTTCGTTTACGTACCAGTCAACTAACCTTTACAGTGGTAGTTATTTCTCGTACCTCGTACACATGAGATGTGGCCATGAATGGTGCTTGACTTTGGCCTAGACATCGTGAAATATTGGTCAAACTGATGCACTCATACCCGGCAATCCATTAGAGGTACTTAGTTGGTCCAACGAAGTTTTCAATTTGTAATTAGAGTAGATCTGTGTGCATTTTATTATTCAGTAGCATCGAGAAGTCTCTTTTCGGGTGTAAGTTTTATAGTATCAATGTTCAAAGAGAATGCATCACTTGCAGAGGCTGTTGAAATGCTTTGTCCTTGGCTAATATGCCGTAGGTGTTCTTTAAAATTTTGCCTTTAGTCTTACGAATATCTGTCGAAAGCGTACTGAGGATTCATCTTAGTTAATAGTGTAAGATGGTTGAGCCTTTTGATTTGCTTGATTTTTCATCGACAATTCGACTAGACGAATTTGTGATTGGTCGAAGAAAAGTAGCCTAAGACATTGAATTTTACACAGTCAAGTCATGGATACCAACCACCTGCACTTGACTGAGTCAGTATTTCGGTCGTTGATTAGTACCCTTTGAATGGCTATTAACCCAAATTTGGGCTGCAGAATCTGCGACACAAAAACCACGAGTCAGATCTCCCTCTCTCTCTTTTCATTAAAAAAGTTAACCATGTAACGTTCCACTCCAGTTCAGCTGTATGTTCATTCTTGGTTTTCAAATAGATTGAGAAAGAAATTAGACATGGTTGATTCGTAAGGGTTTTCAGTCATGTGTGAGAGCTGTGTTCTGCCGGAATAACAGAGTTCTTAGGAATTCCTTTATGAAGAAGGCCTTGGAAGTGATGAGTACCCATCCTAAGACTGGTATGAATAAAGTGCAGTACCCAGTGGGATCGAATGAACGTGGAAACCGCTGGAGGAGGTGACCTGAAGTCCAACCGTGTTCTTGCGGATGGAAGAACCCGCACCGACCTGCACGCCAACCCTTTTTCGACTAGCGAGCAAGCATGTCAACTCAACAATCCCGGCGCTCCCCACTGACAACCTTCAAAATACCTCATCTGTCCCCTGCGCACCTGGGCGATTCATCTTCAGTTTCCTTTGGGTGATCGTCTTACTTTCAACTGTATCTTTCCAGATTTCACTGATTCTACCGCCTATACTTCGACTTAACTGTTGGTGCGCTTCCATCTTTACGATCTGCAAACTGCGCGTCGCGTTGTCTATACTTTTCCGCCAGGGACCATTGCTAACTACTATTTTTACGCAGCAGTCGATCATACGTTGCGCTGTAACAATGAGCAAGGCTCGTCGAGCTTTGAACGTACATTCCGATGTGCAAACAACATGCAACAATATGCTTAGCGACGACTTGCGGAGGAAGTTTACTGGAAATTCAGGTTTCTACATCTTTATGGCGAGATATCGACAGCGTATTTTTCTACCTCGGAATCTTAATGCGGTACTAGCTACGGTCGCACCACACGACAAAGAAACGCGCTCAAGATCAAACGGGAACCCACCCGAGGAACAAAACTTAGCCCCTGAACGACGGAGACGGAAGATAGGAATCAATGAGGCAATGCACAAAGTCAAACCAAAGATCAAAAACACAGGGGGTGCCGATGAACCGATTCTAAAGATCGAGGCCAAATCTTTGAAACGCATGCGGAATTTTAAGCCGCGAAATATGATGTCAAAAGAGCAAAGTTGGTTACCAATGAGGCAGAATGCTGGCGTTGACAAATCCCAAAAACTAATGTGGACCCTCCAGATCCCGAAAATGGCTTGGCGAAAGACGAAAATGTGATGACATTCAGATGTCGATGTGCAATTTCCATCTGTGAAAAAATCGATGTGCCAATCCGAGAAAAAAGGCCGCCCCCTCGCAGACCTTTATACAGTAATAGCGAAATGTGCACGGTAACGCTGGACTCGGAAGACACTGCAACAATTCACATGGATGACCCATTTATTCTGGGGGTGAGCAAACTATTTGTTTTGACTAGTCGAAGTCAGTCAAAGGAATCCATGTTGACTGAAAGCTACGAAGCAACGGTTACATTGGAAGCAACTGATTCCAAATCGCCTTGGCCTCCTCTTTTGCACACTACGGCGCACACTTTTGGGGGAGATCCTTTGAATGTGCAGCTTGTGACACAAATTAAATCCTTGCCCCTAGCACCTTCCACACCATGGCATGAAATGACCATTGAAGGTAGCGAAACTAATATTACCCCGAATCTAAGCATAGAATTGGATTGTGGCTGGAGTATCCCCAGCGCATTGGATGTGCAAGTGAATCAATCAAGAAAAACGATACAAGCGCAAAGACTTCCCACTCCAATATCAGAGCAAGGTCGGGAATTGTCGACTAACGCCCAAAATATAAGTGTTGCGTGGCACTTTGCAGGTTCTATGGATAAGCGCCACACTAGCTATAATTTGTCAGAGCCTAACAGTCGCGGGGAACAAATATTTAGCTGTTCTGGGTTTACTTGTCCTTTATGCGACGGCCGCGAATTCCAGAGTTGCAGTTTTTTGCATTTCCATTTAATTACCTCCCATGAACTATTCACATTCAAGGTCAAACAGAGAAAGCCATCGACCGGCATAAACAGCGGAGGGGACGAAAAGTATGATCTGATCGTTGATATCATGGTTGATCTCGGCAAGGAACCTATGGTAACGAGGGCTAGCGATAAAGTTCCTGACCACCGCACTTTCGACTGGATCAAACCGGCCAAAAAGTTTGATATCAATAGAATATTGAAAGGAGATTGGAGCTGGCTGAACGAAAAGAAGAATCTTGCCGCTAGTGTATACCGGAGGGGGAATAGTGAACCATTGCAACCGGTGATGAGGGTAATTGATCTAGATAATGTTCCCCCAATTCTGCCTCGGCCTCATCGAAAGATGGTGGTTCCAGAGCCCAAAACGGTTGTAGAAGGGCCTGTTTTTCTTCGTAGTAAATCAAAGAGGTTTGTACGCCCTGGAGAGGAGCTGAGTGAAAGCGACGACGATGCAGACGAAACATGGATACAGATGAAACATGACGAAGTAGGTTTAATGCGTCATGGCACCTTCATCATAGGCGTTCCTTCAAAGAATGATCACGTAGAACTAACAAACTGTAAAATAGACATTGGACGACTTTACAGACGTCGCGCATGCCGAACGTGACTTCATGAAACTTTGGGACAAACACATGTTTATTGAAAAGTAGGTGAAGTATTATTCAACCCCGCTTCCAATCCCTGGTTGAAATCTGATCATCTTTTCAAACAGGCCTATAGGATTCTGCCACATTCCACATGCTGCCATTCGTTTTGCCCAAAACCACTCCGAATATCTGGGCCGCTCACACCTGCTCGCCGAATTCTGGAAGCACATGCTCAATCTGATCCAATTCAAGGTAATCGACACGACTGTTCTGAAGCGGTGCATGGAAATTGTCAAAGGCGGCAAAAGCGAATGGTCCTCGGTCGATAAGTCTGAATGGGGGGTGGGTATGTACGGGCCACTGCCACTTGACGGCAAGTCTATGCAGTCTCGCCCAGAGTCGCCAACACCAGCCCCGAGGAAGAAGCTGCGCGGCCGTCCAAAGGCCAAACCTGCAGCCCCAAACGTGGATGATATGGACATCGACAGCAGTTCTGAGACGAGCCCACAGTCGGCGGTCAAGGCAGAACCCTCGCGGCAAAAGACTTTTGGGCCGTCTGTGCCTGAACCTCCAAACTATGGTTTTTGCATATGCGGCCAGGGCTGGCGGCGGATCGACATGATCCGTTGCAATGGGAAGGTACAGCAACCTTCTACCCATTATCCCAAATCCCCACCCACTAATAGACATCCACAGGATTGCGAAAAACAGTGGTTCCACCGCTCCTGCTTCCCCGGTGTACCACGTTGGCCAGACAACTTCCATTGTCCAGTATGCAAAGCGCCAGATGTGGCCATGGAGGACGTCTCCGCCGAACCTTAACGTCGGCCGTATAAAGAATTATATTTATTTATTCCTTAATTTATTTTTAATCCTTTTCGCCGGCGCTATGGGTGGTTTTCTGTGCGAGTATTTACCATTTAAGGCGGCATTTCAAAGATGAGGAGGGGGGTAATTATTTAATCGGCATTTTCTCGATGGCTCAGACTAGTGCCAGCTGCTATAGAGTGCGGACACATTTACAGGACAGCAATGCAGAGAGCCGATTTGCTCATGCATGGCACTACTACATACTTACAAGCAATGGGTAGTTGTAGGAATAACTGTTGGAAATATATTATGTAGAAGAAAATGACATGTTTGACTGTCAATTTATGGCACAACTTATAATCACGCCAATAGACTTATTCGTGGTACACTATTGTCGTCATTGTGAGTAACATACGTTCCAAGATTACAACCATTCTATTCTGGAGCTTCATCAACAGATAAAAATTCCTGTACAAAAATTGATTGGGGGTAGCATTGGAACAAAATCTACAGTTCTGTCTTGGAACAAAAATCCTGGAGGGAAATTGTTTCATCCTCTTTTAAGTCTCTCAATGTCACCAATTCCCACGAGGTAGTAGCTCACCGACATCAGGTTGGTGAGTCCAATACTCATACCAGACTACAATTTACCGCACACTCTATAGCAGTTGCCGATAATATGTACTAATGGTGTAAAACAAGTAAATCCGCATTAGTCTGTTCAGCCGTAACAACCTGTGCGCGCCACTCGTGTGTACCACTTAAGAATTTATTTGCTTGGTTACGCGGCGAGACAGACTAAATCCGCATCAAACAGATTCGGTTCAATCATAAATATCAGTCGCAAGACCTGAAAAAGACACAACATTCATGCACAGATTACCGTCGCACACAGAGACCGTATCGTTGACTGGAAACTTCAATTCCACTCTTATGTAGTATGTGCGCTACTCTACTACACCCCTGCCCTCTTAAGTCCGAGTGGCATCCCAGCTGAACAACGTCCCGAGCACCTGCAGCACTCCCAACGTCGCATATTGATCAGTTGGCGTTACCCATCAATACATATCAACCAAGCGCTTATTGTTACTTCGCAACGGAATGCACACATCGCCACGTTATATTGCTGTTGCTGCCTGTCGTCGAGCCCGCTTGATGCACCAGGACTCACTCGTGCGTTGTCGAGAACATTATCATATTGTTGGTTTTCTCGCCATCGCTCGTTCCTACAACAAAATCCTGGCGTAAGCACCATGTTGCGTGCTTTATGATTGAAAATGTCTTTGATGTTGTGCCTACAGTGACAGAGGCCCCAGCTTCGAAATTATGCTAAGTGCTACTCTTGAAATTGGAGTGATATATTGGTAGCGGGAGCTCGGTAGTCAATGTATCTTCTTGGTTCTGTAAAGGCGGTGGCCCGATGGGAGAAGCAGAGGGAACAGCGGAGGCGATGGGAACAGTCGATGATCGATGGCGACGAGGCACGGATATTTAGTTGGTTTTAGGATGTGTATGTGGTTGGATATACGCATGTGTATAGCGTAGTCAATTGAACGAACACTGCCTTAAGATTAAAGCATTCACCGCGGCCACGAACCGCGCCTTTTATGGCCTATATGTGCGCCAGCTACGCACAGGCCTGAATCCCAAGACATGAGACAAATGCTTTCGGAATTACAGACCTTTTACGAATTTTCCTTTCCCTGCCTCGTGGGGAGCACCTAGATAAGTGTTCCACTTCGATCCAAGACAACTTCATGACAGTCTCTTAAGATACAGTCCGAATTTGGTGCTGGCTTCGGGTCCGTTGGTTCAGCGGGCCTGCGGGATGTCTAAAGGCACACTCGCCCCCACTACTCCGTGCACCGCACCATTCAGACCGCACATGCTCCGATCGGTAGTACGTCCCCCGCCAGACTTCGATTAGTAGATCGCCCAGTATGCACATCCTCCCTCCTCCACCGTTCATCTTCAATCCCACCCCACCTTCCCACCGGAATTCGAAAGCCATTCGTCAAACCAAACTTCCCCCACCAATGGACAACATCCCCGTCCCAATTAACCAACCCTTGCACTCTCCACTCCATATTTATGCATGCATGTCAGTATTCTTCCATCGGCAATTCTCCGACCGCTAGAAAATCCCTGCACAACCGTTGATCCGGCGGCCCTAGCTCCCGCACCCCGCAGTCGACCGGCGCGTCGGGACGTCGCCACGGTGCCGGCTGAACTCCGGGGTCGCGGTACCGCGGGCTTCATCCGACCCGGCTGCATAATGACCTCGCGATTGAAATTGCGGGGTGAAACGTGGCCCCACCCCGTCAATATAGTGCTCAACGGCGCGCGGAAGATGCCATGTGTTCGTTCGTTTGGTGAGAGTATATATAAAACCGCGCCCCCTCCTCGGCGCGGGACCCTCCCACCGTCTAAAAACACATCGCCATGTTCCTCCGCCTTCTGCTCGCCACCCAGGCGCTCCTAATATCTACGCTACTCCTGCTGCTCTTTACGGCCGCGCCGACGCTCGCGCGGCCGCCGGGGCTGATGGGCATGCCAACGTTCAAGCACCCAGATCGTACGTCCCCGCCTCGCCCCGTCCCCCGCCGCCGCCCGCCACTCTTCTGACATGGTACGCACAGTGTACGGGTCGCCGAACGCCGCGGCGGCCGTGTTTGGCCACATGAAGCGGCAGAGCGACGTGCTCGACGAGAAGACGCGGTATGAGACGGAGCTGGGAGGGCGCGAGAAGGTGGCGCGGATGTTGAAATGCCAGGAGGAGTGTATGGACAGCTATGGGATTAGTAGTCCGCTGTGGCAGGAGTGTGCTGCGTGTTGTCGGAGGAGTGGGATTGCGGTGGCGTATTGTTGAGCGGGGGAAGATGGAGTACCGCGCGTCCGGGTGATGAGCTGGTCTTTCAAATACGATGAATGTAACAAAACAAATGTTACTGTGCAAAGTTTGGATATGGCGAATGTATCTAAGCCATATCGCGATGCTGCGTAAGACCGTGTTAGTTTTCGGGTTAGTTACACGGGATTTCTTCAAGCTGGCACGAAGCCTCGGGCAATGCAGTGCCACAAAACTGGCAATGCATTCCTCGAGCGACATGTATAAAAAGATGAAGCAGCGAGCCATCATCAGGAAAGTAAGAGAATCTGAGCTGATCTGCCATTAGCGCGGTAGGAACAAACTGTGATGTGCTATAGGTTCAATAGTCCAGAGATTAGTGCAGATAACGTATTGGAGTCGAGGGAACGATTGTGTTCAATTGCAAGGTTAAGGCTGTGTTTATGTACGTTCAGTCCGATTTTAGGTCAATTTTCAGGGTTCTGATCGGTACTTAGTATTTTCGGAAGGGGTAGAAGTACTCACTAGTGTGTTCTCCCATGAGAAAATTTTGAGAAAGTTATACCAGTTCAAGTGTCTGATTTCTCAGAAGTTCAACCTCAACTTACGCAGTAGATAAAATCTTCCTGGGGAGGCATCGACCCCGTTGTCTGTAATTTTTTTCAAAAGATATACAATGTCGAGAGACAAATACCCGTTGCAATTAAACCATTAACTGACATTGAGGCTTAAGTTACCGCGAGCAGTAACGACTAAGATAAATAGATGTAGAGTGTAACATTACTTAGAGCATATAGGAACCAGAGACAACAATAAAGTCGTTCATAGGATACACGTGGCGTAGGTACGTGCGCCAAGGGTTCTAAATCAGGCTGCGATGTAATTTATTGGTTTTTTTGCACCGGGTATTTGTCTCTCGACATTCTATATCTTTTGAAACCCTTTTAAACTACGGGGTCGATGCTTACCCAGGAAGATCTTATCTACTCTGTAAGTTGAAGTTGAACTTTTGGGAGATCAGACACTTGAACTGGTATAACTTTCTCAAAATTTTCTTCATGGGAGAACATACTAGTGGGTACTTCTACCCCTTCCGAAAATATTAAGGAACAATCGGAACACCTGAAATTAACCTAAAATCAGACCGGCCGTACACAAATGCAGCTCAAGTTCTTTTCATCATGTCCGAACACTGAGTGATTCGGAAGGTGAACCAACCTAGGCGAACGCCAAATTTTGGTCATACAGCTGTTCGAGGTTCTTCCAATTGTCGGTTTGGAAGACCTAATGATATTTGTTGGGGCAATCGGAACGGAACCCCGTACCAGAAGCGCAGCCTAAGTGTATTATTTGATCTATCAGTCAGAACATATCTAGGCCACTTTACATCCTACGGTGCTGCGTGTGACAGTGCTAAATAGAAGTTCAAGTGCACGGGAAGCGAAAGCGTAGAGTAGAACAACAGCGATGAGACGCCAGATGGCCAAACCCGAATGCTACACGGTGCAAAATCGACACTTCCATCATCCAAATGCGCTGTCCAACTTAAGACCGAACGATCACCGGTGCAGATGTGCCATTTTCCACAGAAAATAACAGATTACACTACTGCGAGATATGGCGAGGCCATCTAAACCGCGTCCGTCTCACCCCCGTACTTCCTCAACAAACTCTTCATACTCCTCAACGCCCCCTCCCGATACCCCCCGCCCCCAAAAAGCAAAGCATGATTCAGCCTATGGTATAGCATATACAGCTCCACGCGGTCCTCATACTCCCCCACCGGCTCGCACTTCGGGACCACTTTATGATACTCCCTCATAAACCCCGCCCCAAACCCTCCAAACATCTTCATAATCCCCAGCTCAAACTCACTATGCGCAAAGCACGCCGCCGGATCCACCACCGCCGCCCCGAGGGCGTTGCCGCTCCACAGGTCGCCGTGCACACACACGGGACGTATCTCTTTCAGCGCTCCAAGCAGCCGCGGGACTACCCGCGCGATGACCGCATCTACTGTCTCCCGCAGTTCCATGTCTAGCTCGGCCGACACCGCGCGCAGCCGCCGTTCGCTGAAGAATGTAATCCAGCTGGACTCCCAGGTATTGTCCTGCCGCGTCGCGCCGCACCACGTCGGAACATCGAAGCCGAAGCGCCCATCCTCCGACCCAGGGGCAGTGTGGAGCTCCCCCAGCTTCCGAGCTAGCTCCACGTCCGAGCCCGCGGGCGTGATGAAGTCTGTCAGCAGGAAATACCCATTTGTCGTTTCGTCCAGCGGGCCGTGCGCGACCGGCTTTGGGGCAAGGGCGGGGACGCGGTCGGCGATTGCAGCGAGCGAGGCTGCTTCGCCAGCGAGTTGCTCGCCGGAGGTGGGGGGGTGGGCGTAGGTGAGGGTTTTGAGGAAGTGGGAAGTGGAGGTGGAGGGGAGGGTGAGTTTGGAGGTTGTCGAGAAGGTGGAGCCGCCGTGTGGGGTTAGGGTGTGCGGTGTGGAGGAGGGGAGGTGGAGGGCGCGGAGGATTGCGGGGTCGAGAGAGGCGGAGGATGGCATTGGGGCGGGCAGGTGCGGAGAGTGGTGGAGAGAGCTAGAGGTGCTGTTGCGGATTGGTTGTTGAGTGCGGGGATGACGTCATGGTATGGTGGGGAGCTGGTCGCGAGATCTACTTTAGAATCCGTCACAAAGTTGAACTTTGATCGAAGTAACTACATAATACACTTATCTAAGTACTTTATTCACGAGGGGAAATAGGACTGTTAAAAGCATGGAATCTGTTACGTTAGCTCCTCATTTAACCACGCCAATTGTACGGGCAAAGTCATCCGTAAAAGGTCCATAATCCCGAAATCGCCTGGCTCATGCCTTTGTAGAGTCTGTTCCGACCGATATATCAAGTATTCCACATATTCAATAAGTCTGATACTAGTTGATCAAGTAGTTGGCCGGTGCTGGCCGAAAAACGTTTACATTGCCATAATATGAGCGCTTGCAGCACCACGAACACGACTGCCCAGCTGCCCCACTGGTTAACTAACCATCCTCTTGAACTGACCGGTTTGGTGGAGATTGGGTATTCCACTGAACCACTGGGTAGTCCGCGGGCCAACTAGAACAATAATTATTGTAGTCTTGTGCTGACACGAATCGCGTCCATGCATGTTTTATTACTTTCACAATTTCTCCATCTTTGATATCGTCGATCTCTTTAACAGTCTTCCGGTGTCCGTCGTCTCCACTAATCCAATTCAAACCTGCAAGTACGCATGTCGCTCCTGCGTTGAACGTATTCCTCAATGGAAATGTACTATGAATTATTGTTCAAGCCGCAGCATCTCTCCCCGGTCACGTCTCGTAAGCGAATGCTCAGCCAATTAATAACCGACTTCATGAAGTAGGCGGCTCACTAGTCAGGCAAGAAATCCCATGACTGACTGCCAATGCGGTAAGTTAAGACTCACTTCTACTCCTTCAACCAATCACCGCCTGAGACGTTACATGCAGCAGCACGCTGCTTGATGCATATTGGTGCAGCGATGCGAAATCCAGCACGTCATTGCAGTAAGAGAGCTCGGTTGGACTGAATGACCTGGAAATCTCCGGCACTTGGATATTCCGGATCTGAAAAATGACCAGTGACCGTGGCGCCCTCAGCAAGCATCACCGAAAGCGTTACGGCCTTTAACTGCTGAGTAAAACCCACGCCTGAGTTCCAAACTTTGATTGTGGATTCTGCACTGAGTATCACTCGATGTGCACCGCGCGTGTGGAAAAGCTTGGCACTACTCCTCGACTTAAAGTCACTTCTGCTGCTGCATACTGTATTCATAGCTCTAACTAATGCATACTTTGGCTACGTTTTACTTCTGTCTATACCTGACTCTTCGTTGTGATTTGAAGCTACGAGAGAGATGCAAGATCTAGTTTTCGGTGTTGTACCAGGGTTCGTGGCAGAGGTGCATGATCACAGTCAAAAAAGACACAATATATGTATGTATGGGGTTCGATTTCCTGCAGCAACTCTATATCCAAGCTGCGCCCTATGCAAACGCACACCCCTCCATCCCACCGCTACGGCGCCCATCGATAAACCCTCACCCCCAGCCCCTCCCTCTCGCGCCACAATCCCACCTCCCACATCCTCCCAATTGCCGCCACCGCTACCAGTGCTAGCAGCAGAATAAAAAACCACAACGGCGACCACCTCACCAAAGGAAACACCAAGAACCCCAGCACCGTCTGGAAGAACCAGTGGACGTTCCCGCAGCAGCGCCACAGGGGCCGGATACAGTCCGGGCCGCTGAGCGCAAAGACTTGGTAGGGCGGATAGGGCAGCAGATGCACCCATGGGAGGTCAAAGTTGAAGATCAGGTGCTTTTGTTGTAGTTGGCGTTGTTGGTTTTGGTATTGGATGGCGGGGTGCTGGATGGCGGGTTGATGGATGGCGGGTTGATGGAAGAAGTCGGGAAGTGGCGCCGCGAAGGCGCCGGGCCCGGGGATGAAGATGTAAGTCATGGTTGATATTTAGATTGTAGCACGGCTCCACACGTTGAGTTTTCCAGGGGCCCGGGAGCGGCCGTTATATCTGACAAAGCGTTCGTTGAATGCGCTTGTGCTTTAACGTGCGCACCACCGCGGCGACGTGACTAAAAGTAGTGCAGGGAGCACATTAGTGATAAAGGTCGATTCCGAAACAACCTACACCCGCAGCCAGACTTGAATTTTGCAGTAGGGTTTCCCAATTCGGTAGGATGGGGTGATTTCGGACATGGGATCTGACTCGGTGTGGTCCTGCCGGCGGGCCTGAATTCAACAACAATAAGCCGGACTCTAAAGACAAGAACCTGCTTCTCGGCCTCAGAGTTGGCTATTATGCACACCGTAGACGTGTTATGTATCAGAAGCCGGCCGTTCTCTCTCATGGACGATAGTGCTTTTTGGACCAACTCCATGCAGAAATTACAAGCCAAAAATTACACGTACTCTTGCCCATAGAAAATGACAGAGAGTATTTATACACATTTTAATTCTGTGTTTGATTCAAAAGATTCATAGTATTTAGATAACTACAATTTTCTGCTACTTGTGTCATGTGACTTTGGTACTAACCGGATAGGGTAGAACGCTATCTTTGCTAGAATAAAGTCGTTCGGCCCAGGTGAACACACTATCATTTCGGTAAGTACATTGGCCGGCCGGGAGCGTGGTGAACTATGTGAGTATGATGTAGGCTAGTCCTGCCGGAAATTTTTGAATGACTGAGTTCTTGCCATCTTCGCATCCCCAATAGAATAGGGTGACGTCCATTATAAAACACGATTTCTATACGGCGTTTTGAATACACACGGAAAATTGTATTTAGAAGAGACCAGTTCACTTATACTACTTCATTCAATACCACACTATCCCGAACCTAGTGTGATACGGTATTCTGGCGACTACTATAGAAAAGGCGGTTTCCATAAATACCGCCTTTTAACGACTGTAGACATAGAATGCCAGATACGCAATCATGATACTAGAGAGTCGTAGCAGTAACGGGTGGGAATCCACAATTGGGCAGAATGTCACAGCATTGCGGTTAGGCGTAGCAATCCTACCACCCATTCCTCCATCTCCACAACACCAAAACAAGCTACACTAGCTAACTCCGAATGCAGCCCGCATTCAAAGCTCGCTGCGAGTGATCGAGTCCGTCGGTCAGTGGCCACGCCGCTCGTGCAGCGGGGATACTGCTTCGGTCGGCGGCCTATATCTCCCTCGCCCGCTCTCATCCCCGCCACCTCACCACCTCACCTCACCACACCACTACACAACCAACACATCTTCTCGAGCCTGGACGCATCCACAACCATGGCTTACATCCTCCTTCCCGGTCCCTTCTTCGCTGCCCCCCTCCCCGACCCAGCGCCACAGCACATCTTCCTCGCGCCGGAACAGCACCAGCAACCTCATCTTCGCCTGGACCCTCCCCAAAACCAGCATCTCATCTTCGCCTGGACCCTCCCTCTGCCCCTTCTGCCCGCCGGTCCGCAGCGCCGCGTCGCGTGGATCCATGGGTACGAGCTGACGCAGGCGCTGTGGGCTCTGTGCGGCACGGTGGCGGGGGCGCGGGGGCAGGTGGTGGCGCTGGTTGTGGCGGTTGGCGTGGCACGGTGGGTGCCGTTGCAGGTGCTTGTTGTGCTTGTCGTCTTTTTGTTGGCTGGGGCGGTGGAGGAGAGGTATGAGGTGAGTTTGTGGGTGGGGCGTGGGCTGGGTGTGAGGGGGTATCGGAGGGAGAGGGTGGGATAGGGAGGGCGGCGCGGGTTGAAAGATCACGAGACGGAGAGACTTTGCTGTGTTCTGGCAATGAGATAAGGGTGTACCGACTCTGTAGTCTCTAGAATCGAAGTATGATGAACCCACAATGACCATATTACGCGAGTGATTATGCGTGAATTACGAACTCATGCAACGTGAAATGTAGAAACTGAACAGAAAGGACACAGATGGTGACCTACTCCCTCAGGCGTCTTGTTCTTCCATCTATCATAGTTCATAAAGATCTCTCCAACGTTCCCCATCCAAAGACCAGTCCAGTCCCAGATAACGAGTGAATTACGAACTCGCCACGTAAATGTAGAAATTAAATACCCAATGCACAGATAGTGACCTACTCCCTCAGTAATCTTGTCCTTCCATCTAACATAGCTGATAGAGATCTCTTCGACCTTCCCCATCTCGCCCATCCCAAGACCAGTCCAGCTCCCAAAGTCCACCCCAAAATCCCCTATCACAGCCGACTACCCAAATCTCCATCGTTCCACCGCTTCTCGCCACATCTAAGAGTCCCCTGGTCCACTGTCAGCACTCGCCAAACCCGCATTCAACGTCACACGCACCCCCTCACCATATCGCACTCGCTCACCAAAACCTCTCTAATTCTCCTTCCACTATCCGCAACAATCACAAACCTCGTGCACGCCGTCTCCACACCTCCAGCCTTGCCGCGGCTTACTGAACACTGCAGAAGTGTCGTGTGCTGTTCCTCGTCGCGAGTATCACTATCACACGACAGTCCCACTCGCTCCTCGAAACAACCACGCATCCACGCTCTGCTGCCGCGTACTCCCCATCCTCGCTCCCTCGCTTCGTCGCCTTGCTCTGCACCTTCTCCTTCTCCTTCCCCTTCTCCTGCTCTCCCTACTCAACTCACGAGGTCCATCACTTTTCCTCATCACATTCCGTCCTCAAAATTCTCCAGGCTGCCACAGACCCACCCAGACCCACCCACGCACCCAGCAGACCCTCCACCCTCCAGCTGATCCCTCGGCAGCCGTGCTCCCAAAATGAAGGAATGCGGCAATACAGGGCTCGCATCCACGAAGCGCAAAACAAGCACCGGCGATCCGCATCTCAAATATGGCCTGATGTGCCTCTCCCGCGGCACGGGCGCTCACTCGGTGCCCCGGCGCACCCTCACACCCCGTCTCGCCAGCCGTAAATAGAGCGCAGAAACAAAAAAGAAATCCCGCGTATCGCCCGGCGCGTGCTGCACTGTCGATCGCAATCCCCCTCATCAGGCGTAGGGCGGCGGGCATGATCCCTGGCGGCCGCTGCCAGGTGCCACTGCCAGGCCAGGCCAGGCCAGGCCACGTATCGTGTCGGTATCGCGGTGGCAGGCGTGGTGCTGGACAGCCGGACAGGGCGTGGCGCTGCGTTGCTGTGTCGGCTCGGTTCACGAGCTCGTAGGCGTCGCCTCAAATGCCACGATGGCCGCCGAATGGAGGCATTGAGGGTGGAGCCCTGGGGGCCATGGTGGGCGACAACTCATCGTTTGGAGATCCCGTGGACGGCGGGTGGTGGGCGTGCTAGGTCGGCGGGTGGTGGCACAGGACCTGTCAATCAAGGTGTCAATAATTTCCGGTGGCCAGGTTTTGGGGGCAGTCGTGTCTCAGGTGCGGTTACAGATCACAGAGGCACTGAGGGGGGACGAACCGGGCCAGGGTGTTGCAGGTTGAGCATATATGTACACTTTAGACCACGAGGAACACCCTTGCAGCCAGCAACCATGGTATTGCAAAGTACTCATACAATATACAAGCTTCTTCTTCTCAAAGGGTCTTCAATCCGACAAACTCCCCAGGAACTGAGTCCTGCACATGTCTATACTAGCTTAGGTATCTACTATCAAACCAATTCAACTCATACAGTCTCCAATAACAGCCGAAAGGTCTCAAAGAAATATTAAAAAAATATGCAGCAGCGTATCAAAAGGCAAGATCTAAAATTGCGAGTGTTAGGTAGCACTACCGGAAGTTTCGAAATTTGGAATACCGGTAGGCCGCGGTGCCTATTATTGCTGAGAAAACTGCAAACCGGCCAAATAGTGCAATGTAGACCGCCTTATTTACCCTGCTATAGTAGCCATCCAGGAGCACATCAACGCTAGCGATACGCTCCCGGGTTTGCTTGGGCGTGGGCTCCCTGTCAACGATAGTGACAGTGTCAGTTACAAGTGCTGGAATCTGTGACCCCTCGACAAACACTGTAGATTCATCCATGGTATCGTGCTGCACTTCTACAGCACTCTCGGCGCTACGTGAGCTGTCTGTTGAGGTGTCTGTTTTGTCCGAAAGTTCTGATGTGTCTGACAAATTGCCATCAGTCCCAACTTGCCCGACCTTCATTACCCCAGATTCCTCTGATCCCTCTGATCCCTCTTCTTCTGACCCAGTTTCTTCTATGACCTCTGCATTTTCCTCTTCCATGACCTCTGCGTTTTCTTCTTCTTCGGACCCAGTTTGTTCCACGACCTCTGCATCTTCCTCCTCTTCTGACCCACTTTGTTCAACCTCTGCATTTTCCACTTCTTCTGCCCCAGTCTGTTCCAAGACCTCTGCCTCGTCCGAAATAATATCCAACGGCATAGCCATGGCAATTCTGCCCTGCTTAACAGCCTCAACGTTGCGTTGTCTCAGCCCCCTGGTCAACAGTGCAGTCACAAGTCGAACATCCACGGCAGTAAACGTCGGCCAATTCCACATTTCCAATGCAGGTCCCATTTGCGGCAGCATCTCCTTGAAGTCCTGGACGACAGCCAACGACAGGCCCCAGAGCAACAGTGGCGTCTCCCACTTCCCCGTCTCGGCACCGACAAGGTAGTCTTTTCCAAAAGTCGAGTATATGGATTTGCTTGGCCACAGTCTGATGGCTGAAAATTCCATAAACCCTACTGCCAATCGGAGGCAATGACGTACAGCTGTACCGACAGGACCTTTAAACCTAGTGGCAAGGCGGTCGGATACATCACATCTCTCTACCGTGCTGAAAGTTGGCGAAAACAGCAGCCGCAGCGGAACCCAATGCACCGATGCAACCTCGGTAGGCTGAAGATGCATGGAAGGTGCATCCGGGGATGTGAGCAAATACACGAACGGGCAAAGCACCATCAACCTACACGGCACTCCTAGTCAGCATGGTAGGCACTTGACATATATCCACATGTGGTTGTGGAAATTCTGCAGGTCGGACATACGGTACGGTGCCCCACGACGTGCGAACTCTGTAGACCAATCAGCTTGAAGTCCACCAGCCATGTCTCGGTTGCTCATGAAACATACACCCGATCCGGCAGCTTCCCACAGGGCAGCCCCAGACGCTGCACGTCCAATCCCACTTCCTCGATGGTCTCCCGCAACGCAGCCTCCAGGTCGCCCGCATCCTCGGGGTCCCGCCTACCGCCGGGGAACGCTACGTGGGCAGACCACCGGTCCCCCGGCCTCGCAGCCCGCTTGATGAACAGCACCTCCGGCTCCCCGTGCTGGACCCACGGGAGCTCGAAGAACTCCTCGATGCTGGTGGCAGCGGGTGCATCAGCTGCCGGGAGGAACGCGGGATTCGGTTGCACCTGTGGTTGCAGCACGGTCAATAACCTTAACGCACAGCTAGCAGGAAGCTCGGGGAGCTTGGGCTGGGGCGTACCCGCAAAACGAACGTGAGGGACGCGCGCTTCGGAACACCTGGTGGGGACGGCGTCGACGAGCACGGATGGTTACGCAGCTCAACCAAGGCAGCGCAGAGAGCAGAATGAGGGTTTTCAAAGGCCATGGTTATCAGGAGAATCACAATATATTAGAGGATCTAAGTAAGTAGCTGGTAGACGATCTGGAGAGCTGCTGTCACTTGCAAACCTTTTGACATTCATCTATCCGTGCCAAGACCTCGGCCTATGAGCCGCATTGGCTGCTGAGAATAAGAATTCACAATTCACTACAAGTCAAGTTCACACATGAAATTTAGGAAAGCGTATACGAGTATATAAGAAATATAATTCATTGGAAGACCAAACTCTTCAGAGATACTTCAGTCTTGTTCTATATAAATTTCCATAGTACCTACCTCCAGTCCAATTGCAAACCACATGAAAGCAGTGTAACACGCACCGTATAAATCGTACGGTGATGAACCCGCACCCTACTCAAATCGTATTAGAGTTTCAAATGAGCCATTGCCTCGTTGAGTTTGAACGCGTGGAGCGCTGCATAAACCTGCATATTGTCTAGGCTTACGTATTTCCCATCTTTATATGTTTCACACATTACTCTATTATAACTCTCCGGAATATCATCCAAAAGATCCCGCTCTCAAACTAGAACAATTCGGACAATCCAATACTTCCACAGCGAAAACTCAATAGCAACGAAGTCAGGACTCATCTTCTTAGTCTGTTTGGGCAGCAAGGATAATAGTTTTGGCATAGCTCAATAGCGACGGACATCGATGATCCAGCCCGGCGGGCGCTGGAGTACGATTCCTCCGTTAATACCGACGTAGGCTAAGTACAGTCAGTTCTCTTGACCGAAATCCGCTTATGTTCCATGAATTGAGCTAACATACTCTTTCTTTAGTATGCTCACAATGTTCATAACTGGGTCCCGTAAACTCTGGATATCTGAAAGAAACTTGACCAGAACGGAAAGCAGGGCTTAGGGCAGGGCCAACCAATCCTCAGGAAGCTATATATAACTCCACATTCCGGTCTCTTCAATTGCGCGTACACTAAGCACCGCCCTGATATAAAAATACAAAACTGGGTACACAATATGTACTCTACTATGTAACCAACTGATGACCTCAATCACAACGCAACGCGCAGGTCGTCGAGACTCGAGCTTGGTTTCCTCAGGATTAAGAATCTCGATTCAGGCCGGAGCTAGAAGAACCAAAAACTACCGGGTCCTAGCCATCAACTTTTTTTATCTCCGAGAGGAGTCTTGACGTAGATAGTGGCAAAGGTTACAAGCTTCGGACAGAGTCGGAACGTCGCACCAGTGCACTCCAACAACACCACGCCGGTCCTTGGTAGCAGCAGCAGCAGGATTCCACCAAAAACCGGATTCTGTTCCGCAATTGAGTCGCCTGCTCCCGTTTTTCCCATCAATTGAGCGAGCCTGCGGAAGCCCTAGACATCTGTCGCAGCATAAACCGCGTAGGCATTACATTAGTAAGGCACGTTCGGAATTAACGAACCAGCGGCGCGGCGGCGGGGGGTGAAGCGACTTCGCAAGGGGTGCGCACTCTATAGACGTTGCACAAAATTCCTCCACCGGTACCTCTAAATCTATGACGCGCTTTCGACCAAGACTCAAGCCCCAGTTGCACATCTCATGTCAGCTTACGCGTACAGTAGGTACTCTCCGACTCATGTTCACACATAGTCGGCCTATTCCCCCGCCGAGCTCGAGCAAGGCTGGCGGGACTAGTGCAATTGAGCCCCCCCAGTAGTACCCAGCCGTCGTACAGTACTCTACAGTACATGCCCACTTTGCTTTTACCCCCCGAGAAGTAGGCAATCAAGCAGAAGTAAGAAGTAGGCATCCCGCCCACGTGTCCGGTGAGTCTTTATGTATGCAATTGCCTCGAGCCGCGAAATGAGCGCCGTTTCATGAAGTTTCCACGCAGCTTCGATCAGCCGCACCCCCTGCCTGCCAGCCGTAAGCGCGGCCGCCAAATTAGCGGCCGCGCTCCGGGCCCGGGCGCGGGAGCGTATCGATAAGCCCCCGCTAGGCCCCGCTGCTAGGGGCTTGTCGCACCACGTACTCTACATA
Organism: Geopyxis carbonaria; assembly: GCA_024516215.1. NCBI lineage: Eukaryota > Fungi > Ascomycota > Pezizomycetes > Pezizales > Tarzettaceae > Geopyxis > Geopyxis carbonaria. The sequence goes on along the minus strand of JAJJXG010000021.1, from coordinate 475,106 downwards.
ATCTTTCGCTGGCCAGCCGCACGCCGGGAGGCCGCCGCAGGGAGAAGACAACAGATTGTGCCGCAATTGCGATTTAGAGCCGAGGAGCGATGCAAGGGAGCTGTGCAGCCATATCAAGGTGCGCACTGAGACAAGACAGATGCACGATTGCACGCATTCCGCAGGCCAGGCCGGAGGCTCGGAGATCTTCGATTCTCGTGTAAAGTAGAGTACATGCTCGGATTGAGGGCCCCCAGAACGTCGTCGAGGCTTGCGGAGCCGGGATCGAGGCTAGAGACGTTACTATATCACCATATCACTTCTACAGCACCACTCTATGCATTGTAGAGTAATTGAGTTATCACAGTCATAGTGCTAGTGTCAGCACGAAATTTTTCACAATTTGTCAACATCATATGGCAGAGCAGGTAGGAGGCACCAGGTAGAACGTCCTGGAAAGAAACACAACACCACCAACCAACACATTCACCCAACACAACAGGACGCTATTATAGGGTATCTTGCAGCCTGTCGATCAATTGGCTGGCGCAGAGTGCATTGATTGAGGCCCAGCAGCGAAACACCCCAACTCGCCAGATCCGAAACGGCGGCGGTGTTCTTTGACCACAGCCAGGGTCCTCGACTCGGCCCCAGCTTCTGGGCGTCGACATCTTCTATGCAGTCCGCCAGGTCCCGCCAATCGCAGCGCTGCGTCACCGCTCTAAACATAGCCAACCAACCTCTTCCCCTCTGCCTCTGCCTCTGCCCCTCTGCCCCTCTGCCCCTCCTTCCTCGTCGTCGACTCGTCCGGGAGGCACAGACGTCGCACAAGCAAGTAGTGGAGCGGAGGCGCCGGCGCACCTGTGCCTCGCCGGGCCCTGGCGCTGTGCCGCTGTGCGACAGAAGCGCCATCGAACCTCCCTCTGCGCCGCATATAATTAGAAACCGCGAGCGGCGAGGGCAGCTGCACCAACATAACTACATATCCAATCCAACTGTAGAGCAGACACAGGCGTTATATACGTTCGATTGGCTGGCAACGCGCGCGCCTGCGAGCGAGCATGCGCTGCCCCGCCGGCCGGCAGTCTGGAACAGCCGCTGCGCAAGGCAACTCAATTGCATAGCCTTGGGAATGTGTCCAGGCAACACGCTCTGCTCTCTCGTTCACGGGTCACAACCTATTCCAAACAGTGCCGTGCCCACAATATAGTACATACATTGAATTGAGCAATCAGCACGCCGCCCTCACGATTGGCCGTGCGCACTTACCTGGCAGGCTGCCTCTGCCTCCCAGCGCGCGATCCGAATGGCCAATTCCAATACCCCTCCTCGCACAGTATCGTACATCCTATCCACATCTTCCTTCGCTGTCACCGTCCCCTCCCTCCGTCTGCCTGCTCTCTGCCTCTACGCAAACAATAGCCCTCAATTCCCCCTCGAATTGAGCGCTCCCATTCGCCGGCGCGCAGTGCGTTGTCGTCCGCTCACTCGCCCGGCGCCTCCGTCATCGCACATGCCACGCTGCCTCTGCGCGCTCCGTATGGCCAATTCGCGCGCTCAATCAAACCCCTCAATTCGTCTGCAGGCACACCCGGGCGCAAACACCGCGAGTGCTTTTTTTTTGCAGAGCTCATCGCGAGGATGAAGACGTGGCGCGCGCTGGCGCCACCGCGAGCGATGCCCGCCGTGCGGAATCTGGCGATGCTTCGCTCACGCACGACGGACTTGACGATTGCGCACCGTAGAACACATTCTCACGCACACCGCAGAACTCAATTGCGCAGAAGGCAGCGAGTCGCGAATCGATGTCGGGTGGGCGTGCGATTGGCCAATGGCAAATCTACCGGGAGGGAGGGAAGGCGAGGGCTGGTAGTGGTGCTGGTGCTGGTGCTGGAGTGGAGGGGCCCGGTTCGCAATTCCCGATTGATTGCAACGGTGGGTAGGTATGTAGGCAATCAGGCACGCCGGATGCCTGAGTCAATGCCATTGATTCCTCAGCGAGCGCGACTCATACTCACTCACGCTCACCATTCGCCTGCTGTAGCAGCTAGATCCTCAGTTCCTCAGTTATTCTAGAGCAGTGCAGAAAGAATATTGCGTGCGTGCGAGCGTGCGACGTCGTCAAGGCATGTGAAAATTGCGCACCGTGTATCCATCTCTAGTAGTGTAGCATCCAGGTCACAGCTATCGCAGTGTTCCAGAAAGGCCCCAAACAAACCACACCGGCGCCCTTCCGTAGCACTCCACTCCACTCACCCACTCCGCTCCCTCTACTGTACAGTACTAACTCCAGAGTATCAAGCCTTCCCACTCCAAGGCCCCACCCCGCCGCACCCCGTCAAAAAAAAAGTCGTGCACAAGTTTACCCCCCATCATCATACCATTCCATCATACCACATACACATAGCACTACTAGCTAAGCGCACTGCGATAAGTACTACTTCTACTTATCGCACGTACCCAGTACCTCACCCCGCACCACCACCGCTATCAACACCCTCCACCCCGTTAGTCCGATTGCCTATCGCGCGCGCAACCCGACTGGTGCAAAACTTGTTTGGCGCAAACCTGCGAAAAAGCAAACACCGCGCACCGCGCACCGCACTCTAACCACGCTCCACGCCACGTTCCAGAATACTCTATTACTGAGGGTTCGGCAGAGCGAGTGGAGTAGTGTAGTAGTTTTTGTGATGCTTAGTGTGGTGGTTGTTGTTGTTGGTGGTGTTGGTAGTGGTCAGAAGTAGCGTGGTAGCTTTGTAACGAAGGAGAGTGGTCAATGCCCGCTCGTTTCGCTCTCAGGCAGGGTCCAAAACTCAATTCCCTCCACCCTCCACCACCCACCCACCCCCACCCCCCAACCCGTGGTGCCGTGCGCAAAAGCAAGCAAACCAACCCCTTTGCTGACTCCTACTCCGACTCCCCGTGTCAAAGTCCTCAAACTTTCCAACCCCGTACCCAAACCCAAAAGCCAAAAGCCAAAGCCAAAAGCCAAAGCCTACCTCCTACGTGCCACCTACCTACCCTAATCTGCTTGTCCCGTAGGAGGGGGAGCCGTTCCTTTGTGTTGACAACCCCCGATATTTGAAAAAGTTTGTTTTTTAAGGGCTAGGGCGATGGAAGGTGAGAAGTATGATGATGTAGAGAGAAGGAGCGAGGTCACGGGTTGCAAAGGGGGGTGTTCTAGAAGCTGTTATGGATCCAGGGAGGGTGCCCTCATGCGACAGCCAGGGTGCAGTGTGCAGCGCAGTAAGCAGCAGGCAACACACGGTCCATGGAACGCATGAATGGGCGTGGTGGACCGTGGGTGGAAGAAGTCAATTCGCACGCAAGCATGGCGCGTGCATGGCTTCATTCAGGTACAATACAAAGAGATCTAGAACAACAAAAAAATAAATGGAAAAAATAAGTGCGAGATAGTTGGGGGGGTTTGAGGGTACGTAGCCTGGCGGCACCGGGAACAAAGAGAGAGAGAGAAAGAGAGAGAGGGCGGCGGCACTGTAGAAACTGACGATAAAGACTCTAGTAGAAGGTTTTAGCGCCAATAACAGTTTTTATTTTTTGTAGAAGGCTTCATTGGTTAAATCACTGTGGCACGGTTTTTAAGAGTCCTTGCAAGCTAGAATGTAATGGTTTGATCATGATAATATAGTATGTGTACGAGATAGAGCTAGAGCTAGAGAGGAGAGTGAAGAACAGGTGGGTGGTAGGGGTGTAAATGAGGATGGTGATGATGATGATGATGTGTACTCGTGAGAGAGGAGCTATAGAATTCATAGTCAAACAAAGTAAACAGAGAAACGAGAAAAGTAAAAATAAAAAAATCCCGATGTAGAAAGTTAGAAATGCGCAAACAATCAAAGAAGCCACCCAATCCCCAGACAGAAAAAAAACCCAGCCCAATTTGCAAAATCAAACTCATGACACAAGGTAACGCCGAAACTAGAGTAGAAAAATACAGAACAAAAGCACTCTCCCGGTGCATGCAAACCGTTTACACCAGAGACACTGCCCGATACATGCCATAGCAAGGGAAAAACATGCACAATGAGTACGCCCAACCGGACCGACCGTCCTCCATACCAGGAAGAAATAAAAGACAAAACTCCAGATGCTGTAGTGAACAAAAGAGATGATAAACTCAACGAGAAGGATACATGACCGTGATCCTGATGGGTATTCTGAGACAAAGATAAACGACCTAGCCACATGCTACAAAGAAACCATACCCAAATCCTCAACGTAAATGTGCGTGCTGTACCTAGGAGACAATGCAAATCATAATGTGCCCAGTAAGAAATAAGAAACGTGTATGTTGAAACGGTCTATCTTCTGAAAACTCGAAGACAACGTTGTGTATATGCGTGCGACGGTCTCGTGTAGATCTATTGCTCGATGTTGATCTCTTTATGAAGATGTGGTTCGACAAATTGCTTGTTGAGCCAACCGACTTTATCGAAGGCAGTCCACAATTTGGATGCTTTGTTAACGTCTATTTTGCAGGCTTTCTGTGCGTCCGTCTTGCGAAATTCCTTGCCAATTTGTGTTCTTTGAACCTTTCCAATAAACATCCTTCTCTTTGAGCTAAGATAGATAGCTGGTGTGAGGCGTAGAGTTGAAGCAAGCTTGACCTCTGCTTGATGAAGCTTCTCAAAGTGAGGCTCGTTTTCAATAGGCAAGGGGGTCCCTCGCCAGTCAGTCATAAGGCATCGGTTGTTGTTGGGCAAACTCTCCAATGGTGGGGTCAAGTCAGGAAGAGCTTCAAAGTTTGAGTCTTCTCTTGTTGGGGCTGTCAATCGCTGCCGGGGCGCAGGAGTGGGCGAGCCGTGATAAGAGCTGGGAGTAGGCATCCCATTCTCAAAATGGTGATGAGCAGCCATCTTCGGAGTAGCTCGGGGTGCCCGTGCTGGCCGCGAAGTGGGTTGGGGTCTATGAGTCCCGGCTGGAAGTGCCCGGCGGGGAGATGCAGCCAACTGTCGCTTCCCGTGCGAAGGCTTCTGGATCCCACCCGAAGTATTCCGATACATGGTGGAGGTATACCTCATCTCATTCCGAAGCCATTCCCTAGGATTGCTCTGACAAAGCCTCCATGCAGTGGAAACAAACACGTTGTATTCCTCGGCTGATGGTCGCGCAACCGATTGCGATTTCCGTGCCTCCGCGAGAACAGCCTTCTGGATAAACGGCTCGTCCTTCTCCTTCACATTGAATAGTGGCGTCTCCAACGAGATCGAGCCACCGTCGACCGGAAGTAAAGGCTCGTCAGTCATGAGAATATCTCCGCCCCGTGGTAGACGTGGGGGAGAGGGCCGTCGAAGAGAGAGGTGCGAGTTCTCTGGCGAATCTGGGGGCGAAAGCAAACTTGGAGGTGTAGGAATAGTAGCTGCAGCAATAGACATCTTGTCTTCGTGAGGATGTAGCTTCATAGGTGGTAGTAAGTCAACTGATCGTTCTCGGCCTGTAGAAGGTGTGGGTGAGATAAAGCGAGCTGAAGCTTTGTGGAATTCTGGAGGTGAAGCCAGAATAAAGTGTGTAGAGATGGAAGGTGTGTTCAGGAAGCTAGTAGGTGAGCGGGCGTCCATATTTATGTGCGGCAGGTATCCTTTAATTAAATAAAGCTTGGGGCAATTGAGTTTAAACTCAATCTTCGTTGGAGATAGTAAGATAATCAGTTGAAATGCCTATTCGAATTCGAATATGGCTGGCAATAAACTTTGCTGTCGTGCAGCACAGCACTCGAGCTGCAAGTTATATAGAAATACTGAGCTGTTCAGTCTAGAGGGTGTGGTGGTGGGTTGTGGAAGCTGAATCGTGAGCATACAATATGAAGCTAGAGCTGTATATTTTGCAGCTTTATATCGGTGGAGAGGCGCTGAGATAATGTTGTAGATACTGAACAAACAGAAAAAGAGGGATGAGGCAAAGGGGATCACTGCGTTAAGTACTCGCGCGTGGGCAATGCATGAGACACAGGCAGAGCAAGGACAAAGGGGGGGGGGGGGGTGAGAGGGTGAGTATAGGATGGACCTAGAATAGCACACACCCGCCCTCAACTCAGGTTCACACACACCCCCAGACCTCTACTCTGTAGACGCTATGAAAGAAGTACCCCTCCATCAATCGCAACACGACGCCGCCAGTGTGCTTGCTCAATCTACGGAGCAACCGTCCATTGAATGTGTGGGGCACTGTGTCGACGGCCTGTGGAAACAGCAACCACCTGCCATGATTTGATCATACTGGGACATGTCGAGTGGTCCCCACGGCGACACGAGTGGTGCGAGGTATTCTTTTTGTTTTGTTCGTTCGTTCGCCTTGGAGTGATTCGGAAACGATCTGTGACCCAGGGTGTGTGTCTGAGATTGTGAGTGTGAGTCTTGAGCGTAATGATGCTGTGAGCGGTTGTGTGAGCCAGGGTGTGTCGAAGGGTGGTAGGCAAGGTACGTTAGAGCTCTAGGTAGTCCCTCTCTCATTATGGTTCCAGAGATGGGGGGGGGGTGAGGGTGAGGGGATGACAGACGCGAACCACCAGCACCTGAGCTAAGCCCCGCCCTAGTCCGACTCGGGGAAGCGACTGGGTAGAGAGATGAACCACCGCCAGCCTGACTCGACGGAATTGCGACTGCGCAAGTGACTAATTCGCAAGGCAGTTGAGGAATCCGTTTATTCTGGAGCATGCATCAAGGGTACCAAAGTACACTTCCGTTCGTAGTGCACACTGTGCACGAGATAGTTGGAAGGCTAGGCGTTGGGTAATGGTGCTTGTTGCTGGTATGGTACTGGTGCCGGTGCCTGTTTTAGAGAACTATTGCTGGTGGTTTCTCCCTATGCCGCTGGACGAGGTGGACGTCGTGTTGATTGAGGATGCATGGTCAAAGTCCCTACTGTTTTTCAGAAACACCATACAGGCACAGAGAACAGCCAGACGGCCAACGACAGCACGTAATTTTGGTAAACTAACCAACGCCATTGTTCAATCAAACGTCGGGATGGCAAAGGGCTGGTCCCTTGCTGTTGCTCCCACATACCGGCCCTGCAGAAACGACGCAGAACTACGCAGTTGTGCTTAAGCTCGCCACAGCGCCCGCGCTCTTGCCCGTTTGGGTCTCATACAAGAGTTTCGTTGCGACGACTCCCGCCCTGTCTGGTCCTTGACGATTGGAGGCACGTCGACGGGCTCCACTACAAGGCAACCCCTCCCACTTCCCTACTTCCCCAGAACACTCATAACCTATCTCGACTCGCCCGCCAGGTCACAGGCAACCAAGCAAGCGACAAGGCTCCCGCTGCAGTAAAACTCAATTCCACACCGGCACCGAGTTGCAACGTCAGACGAGAAACGACATCTCGGAAAGCCAGCGCAGCAACAGCTTGCACCTCTCGAACGAAGCAATGAAACATTCGCTGTACACTCGCTACTACAACAGCACCACCTTTTCTATCTAGGTGGGACGAGAGGGGTCAACGTGTGTGGTGTGAAAAAAAGTAGTCTGCACCCAAATAACAAACAAGGCGGGGTAAATCAGAAGGCTATGGACACCGTTGATTCTCGTTCCCACACCGCCGTGGAATTGACCCCTCAGATCCTCTTGCGCTCAACACCAACCGCGCAAAGTGCGGATAGAATCCTCTAGGTGTGTGCAAGAGACCAGATTGTCACAAGGTTCATATGTACGCGTACGCCCAGAACGAGACAATTCCTCAGTGTGGGTGGGCAACGAAACCGACCCTGGAGCGGTGATGTCTATCACCGACCGAGTTGATGAAAGAGGCGTAGGAACGTTGCCAAAAATACAATATTTTCCGCACCTACTCTAGGAGACACCGGACGAAAACACCGTCCTTTTCGAGAGATTGAAAATGTCCTGAAACATCCTCGAATTCTCGTGTTTTTTTTTAATTTTTTTAATTTTTAATTTTTAATTTACTCAGACCCAATTCTTTTTTGATTTATCTATCTGGGAGCATTATGGCTTTCCCCCGAACTATTTAAGGTCGCTACACATGACCCCTCTTCCAAAGACATCCCGATATCTCTATTCTAACTTATCGTCATTCATTCTCGTTTAAGCCATTCTCCTCCCCCCCGGGCTTAGACCAATCCAATCTGACAAATACAAACGTCGATTGGCGACCCTAGAGCTTATTGATCCGGATGTAAAGGAATTTACATCATGGAATTAACCCAAGGGTATATGGGGATACGGACGCGTAGTTAGTTTAGTTACTTATGTAGAGATGATGACAGTCATTATAACACCTACTCATGCAGCCTCGTCTCGAGGGCGGCCGGCGTATGACGCACTCATGGTCACCGCCCAGGCTGGAAGGCAGGCGGGTGATTACTCACAGAAGGGCGTTTGCCTGCATGAAAGGATGCCTTTGGAATCTTGTGGAACAGTGGTTCCGTAAGTACATACGCATAAGCGTGCCTATCCATTCGTGAGCTTTCTTCTGGTGCACGGTGATACTCAAGCCACAACATATCTGCCTCATATGTAGCGCAAATAGAGTACCTACATAAGTACCCACAGAATCCCATCCCACCCTCCATTCTCGGAGACCGGCGTCCACGTGCGACGCAGGGCCGATTCCGCAGGAAGATCGACCAAAAAGGTAGAACAGACGAATTGATGTGCCCATGGATGGCGCCTTCCTTGCGTTATTATCCAGGTCCTTAATTCCAGGTCGGAGCGTCGCTCCTCATGTTCCACCTCCACTTTACCAGTCCGAACTTTCCAAGTGCATTAAACAAGAAGGTCACAGAGAAAAATATAAAGACATGTTTCTGAGCTAAGATGGATCCCCGGGAACGGATCACAAAAAAGTGCTCGCCTAGGGAAAGATAGAGGGAAACAATGTGGGCCGCCCTTCGCGCCTACAATATGCATCTCGACCGATCAGTGCATCACACGACTCCGGGGAATAATTCACGGTTGTTAGCTGAAGCACATGCTTGTTTCAGCTGGTCCATAGCAACAGCAACAGCAGCCCCGCGTTCCGTCTATTCCACTCTAAAAGGACTTTTTATTCAAAAGACAAGGTACAATTAAAAATCAACCCGGAAATGATCCCTTTGAGGAAAATAAGAAACCAAAATGTAGTCCTGATCCTTGAACAATTCCCTTAAAAACATCTTCTCTTGGTGCGTAGTATTCTGCCTTATATTTACCTTCTTGCTTGGGCAAGTCGATTGGGGATGCAAATAGCAGACGAATGGCACAGTATTCAGGCAGCATCCGCGTTTAGCCAGAAGATACTAGTTAGAGCACCCGGTTCTGAAGAAGGATGTCCCCAAGAAATAGAGTAGAAAACAAAGTTGCTTTTCGGTCGTTTAATTCGTGATCCTAGTTCGACGATCTCATTATTTTCCTTGGGGGCATATACTAGTTCAGCCCAGTTTCTTAGGTCGTCTCCAGGGTGGAGGAAGGGGGGGGTATATTTGGTGATGGGGAGAGAAAGAGGAGGACGACGAGAGCGATGAGGACTAGGAGGGAAGATAGCCGCCAAATGCAAAGCGGGGAAGCTTCTCCCCGCAACCAAATCAAAGAGACGCTGCACAATGACGACGATATCTCGCCTGACGTGAAACGGTCAGGGCAGGGGACAACAGAAAAGAAAAAAGAAAAAAGAAACAGCAACGGGCCCGGGCTACGTATCGTGAACTTTCGGGTGGATTACCACAAAATCCAACTCAAATAAGCGAAGTAACCTAAAATCCAAAGAACTCTGACGTCGTTTTGTTTCATAAGATGAACCATTTTCACTGTTCGAGATTCGAGACCCGCCCATGTGGTCTGTCAGAAACACCGGACGAAAGTTGCCAAGCATGAGCTTATCGCTATCAAGAATCACGTGTAGGTAGATACCGAATTGAACGATGCCAGCAATTTGCGGCAATGGCTTCCTCGGCGTTTTGGACATGCCGTATCGGCTGATTCTTCTTCAAATTAACCACAATCAACTGTGGTTCGGCTTGGGCTTCTATATCAGTGCACTTTAATGCGGGTCTGACGTCGTTGTCGGGATTGTTTCGCTTGAGGGAACACAAGCTTCTGGGGAAACGAATTGTCCAATGGTTCAGACGATCCACAACTAAGCTTTACCTATCGGCGAAACACATCTACAACGATTCGAATAGGAAAATAAAATGTAGTCATGATTTGGCAATGAAGCCTAACGCCAGAACCTTTGTCTTGACCTTGTTGAACAGTATTGTAATTTGTTACATGATTATGATGTCCTCATGTATGCTTACCACCCGAATGTGGCCATATGCTGCCCAAAACCGAAACGTACAAAAGACGCCAGTACTCGGAGACATGTAACCCCGTTTTTGCCCAGAACCAGCCAATGAACTTAAGTAGGAAATCGCGACAGACGAGAAGCACGAACGTAAGACAATTTGTAAGAAATCGTTGAAAACCACATCATTATTTGATGTATTTGCCCTTGATGAAAATGAAAAACAGAGTGAACCGAAAAGACCCGTTATTATCCAGCAACTTTTAACCCTTCGTAACCTGAACTGCATGTTCCCGTCCGTCGTTTTTGCGTATATTATGAAAAGAAAAAAAGTGTTTCCGTTTCTCATGAGGAAATGAAAAAATCCCAGTCCCAAAAAAACGCAAACGGTTGCTCTCGTCACCCAGTTAATTTTATTTAAGCACCCTGACCCTCTGGGCAAGATGCCATTACATGACCTGGCTGCTTGCACCTGCACACATAATTGTTAATAAAAATATATTATGAAATAATGTGGCCAAAACTTACTTGTAGCAAACACGGTCCTGCTCACTGGGGCATTCGCGGGAAAGATGTCCAATCTGGCCACAGTTGTAGCACTTCTGTCCCTGGGTGCAATCACGAGACAAGTGTCCTATATCAATGATCAGCAAAGAAAGGTCCACATAATGCTATTGTTACATACCGTATCCGCCACAAGAGTAGCAAGTTTGTTGACGACCGCCCTGGGCACCACCACCGTAACCACCACCGTAGCTACCACCACCTTGTTGAGAAGGGCATTGACGAGCAATGTGTCCGACCTTGCCGCACTTGTAGCACTCCGCACCTCCGCCCATACCGCCAGCAGGGGTGTAACCACCCTGACCACCAGACTGGGAAGCATTGGGGTCGTTGCACTCGCGAGAAAGATGGCCTGCCGAAAGTCAGCAAGACCAAAGAACAAGTACCGGGATAAGATAACCTACCAGGCTGACCGCAGCGGTAGCATGACTTCTCCTTCTGAGGGCCGGTACATTCACGGCCTAAAAATAATAAGTCAACAACAAAAACAACTTTTGAAATTAGAAAATATTTTCATACTCATGTGACCATCCTCTGGAAACCAAAAAGAGACTCATTAGTAAAAATTACTTATTAATGGTGCCGTCCAGCAGCCCAAGAAATGAGGATACATACGACCGCAGTTGTAGCTGTATTATTGTTAGAATATTAATATGCAAACAGAGTATTAAGTGTTGACCAACCAAACAGGGGTGCCACGCTTAGGGCATTCACGAGCCTACAAAAAATAGCATGCATCAGTAACCCTGAACATGCACAAACAAAATACTATTTGGGTCAATGCCGACCTGATGTCCAGTTTCGCCGCCTATCCGTAAAAAATCAGCCCCGCCATTTGTAAAAACATAAGAAGTCCTTGGATGATGCCACAGCAGCACCATGAATTGATTTCCCGTTGGTTATCCCGAGAAAACTCGAGGAGAAAATGTTGGGATAGTGGCGTGAATGTTGCACACCACCTTGAGGATAAAACTTCTTGCAATCAATGAAAAAACCCGACTCACAGTTGTAACAAGCACGACCACCACCACCGCCAGCGCCGTAGCCCTGTCCTTGAGCACCGTAGGAATCCATTTTAGAGAGATGTGGAGGTAGAATACGTTGGGGGAATTGAGTAGTGGTGGATGAAAAGTTGAAGTTGAAGGAGGGGTTTTTGGCAGAGTTGAGGAGTAAGAGGAGGGACGGTGGTCTAAGCAAACCCATGCAGCAAAAAAACCAAAAAATCTCCTCTCGCACACAGAGTGTAGCCCTGACTGCTTCCAAACCCAGCCAATCTACTTTGGGCCTAAATGTCTTGGCAGTAGCCCAGCTTAGTCAATCGCTGTGCAACGGAATCAATCTTAACCTAAGACACAGTGCCACATGCGTTAGGCTTGCATTGTATGAATGTGTTACCTTTTAAGAGGAGATAAAAGAGATGACGCTTCAAACCCAGCACTTTCAACAAAACTTAATTTATGTGACTCCTGAAGTATGTCTGCAGCACAATGGTTATGGGGTTTCGCCTTTGTCTTCCCCAGCTCCCAACAATAATAATACAGCCGAAGACACACGACCGCATGATCTCAAGCCACATTTGGGTGTTTCCAGGTTCATGAGGTGCATTCTTCGACTCAAATCGACTTTGGGATCCAGGTCAACTGCTTCTTTGGGTTGTCATAAACGCCAGGATAAAATCAACGAAAAAATCCCTCCAGATGCCGTAGTGGGGTTTGAATATCATAAACTCTCGACCAATCAAGCATAATGAGACACCACGGGTGGCTTTGATCATGCAGCAGGTCGCTTGTCTGGGGGTTAGGCTCTGTCATGACATTTTGATTTTCTTTGAAGGCCACTCTAGAAGGGACAGCGTGTTCTCATGACAACAAATGTACTGGCTCTAGGCATAGCGATCAGAGGCTGGGGCAAGGCATCATTCTGCACCCCAGATTTTGTGGTTAATCGCTTGGAATCCATGACCGTTACCAACATTCCAATACAACTGCCGATACATACCGGGAATTGCCGCCGAAAAAGATCTACGTTGCAAGGTTTCTAGAGGATACTTCGTTAACTCAAACCAACGACTTTTTCTTAGGCCATAGGTTATGTAAATCTTATATTTTCTGAAAATTGAAGCTACAATTCCGTGAACATCCGCTTCATTGCTTGGTCGACTCGCGAACATGGTATTGTATAACTATCTAGTTGCCCTAATTGGAAATCTCCGAAGGTAATATTTATATATACCAGCTGAGCTTTTACAATTTCCTATCAGATAAAGTCTCCCAAAAGCTTATAGTGAAATATAGTAGAATGTGCATTAGCAAACCCAAGAACGCCGCTGATACCCACATGCGGTCTTAGGTTTCCGGAACTTGTGATCACCAACACGGCGCTTGTTTCAGTTCAGTAGATATATCGGAACGGAAGCAGGATATTTCCCACGGGCAAATGATAAGTGCTTTACTTTTATCCAAACCAGTGTGAAATAGGTATTCTAGGTCTGGAGATCTAGGCTCTCTTTTTAAATGCATTTCCGCCAAAAGGATCTCCGGATATTTATCTGATCAGTCAGGTAATACACGATTGAAGTCCGAAGATCTAGAGCTTGTCTGGGGTCTTTAGTATCACATCTGGTTCTAGCTTTAAAGAAAAGCTAGAAAAAACAGTAACTACCAAACACACTTTGCAACAGCTCAAAGTCTCCAGGCATTGTTTTTCACTGAGTTACTGTTGCATTATACGTTCAAAAACACCTTTCGCGTGTATTGTAATGCTACATTGATAGGTATTTCACCCATGCAATTGATTCAAACTCGAACCGAATTTTTAATTGTTACAGCCTCCGTTGCACCGGATAAAATGTATAGAAACCCCCACATGATGAACACCCCCACGTTACGAATTATTCCCGCTTTTAAAAATTGAAAAAAGCGTAAAATAAAAATCCCTAGAAATTCTAGGGATTATATTTTTCCTAATATGTAACCCCCTACCACACTAAAATCGATCGACAGAGCAACCAAAAAGAAAAAGCATGATCATCTGCATTCATGCATAACCCACGTGCCTTCCGCCGTTGTTGCATCCACTATCCACCAAACGCCCAACATAAGTGAATATGGGATGAGGGGAGGAACGAGAGGGGTGCCCTGAGGGCTGTATCATATGCGATATCCCGCATACCCGATCACTATCCTCTAGTCATATAGGTCAAGGGCACTCAAGTTAGCCCCAAAGGTCCTCATATCCACCATAAATAAAGTTGTGGACTACACTCAACACCATGCAAACGCGGGCGGATGTTGCATCCGTTGTCGCGATGCCCCAGTGCCTTCCGATTGCTCTATGATATGAAGATTTCCTACATGGCATATCCACTAAGGCTACTTGAGTATACGCACATGTGCGTAGAGTATTGATATATATAGAATCTACGACTCGCCTTCTCGTTTGCTGTGGACCCAGAGGAGGTATCAGGTAAGGCACAAGACCGGATGCTTTTAATGTAGAGTAATGGGCTTACATACTTTACATGTGCATTATCTACCCCGGTGAAGATGAAGGCAAACGCCACGGTGCTTCAATAAGGCATGATACGGTGTAGGCACTTAGTTTAAGATGGGCATGTACATGTACGTTTATATTGAATGCATTTACATATATGAAGGACAAACAAACTCTCTGGAATAACAAGTTTAGACAACGGTGATTCTCCGCAGGAAAACATGAGGAAAGGGAGCTGCGTAATCCTTGTACCACGAGTGATGGACGGTGGATACATCTCCAAATCTACCCACCAAAGCTATGGAACGCTAATTTAGTTTTATGGGAAAACACATACATAAGTTCACGTCCTCTACTTTAGTCTAGTCTTGCTCGCTTGCTTTTGCGTGACTTGGGGCATGCTAAAAAGCGTTAACTGCCGTGAACTAAACTCTAGCTTCCGGCCCCCAACCCATATGATACGAAGCTTCGAGAAGGCAGTGTGGTGCACACCGTCTGACACAATTGACGACCACAATGTGCACGTGTAGATTACAAAAAAGACGAGACGAGGGGAAGAGTAGCTCTAAATGATTATGGTTACATGCAATCCACTTTCTCAGAGTCATCTGTCACAATAAAAAAGGGACGATTATCATCATCCAATGTTCTGATTGCTTGTTTGCCGTGTGGCGTTTCTTGTGAATCAAAGTCAGCAAATACAAGACGAGGCTTCGTGTACAATGCACATCATGAGCTGAATTTGAATTGAATTGATCTTGTGTGTGTGTCACAAAACGTGCCTTGTTTTATTCTATGGGACGATATTCTGAATTCTGCACCGGGTCACACAAAAAATATATCTCTTCCAAGATAATGTTGCAGCAAAAGAAATTCATCTCCAGCCCAGTTCGAATTATGGGTCCCTCAGAGCCCGATCACCAGGATATCGACGCCCCAAACCCTCGCAAACGAATCGGAAAAAGCAAGGCAGTTTTGTTCGCGACAAAACCCTGTTGAAATAACAATTCATGCCCTACCATTTACGCTGTAAATTCGATATAATAAAATATCAAAAAGCATATGAATCACCGGGTAAAGTCATAAATCATTATAGCAGTATCAGATCCTGTCGCTTCCGGCACTGTCCTGATTGCGGTTGAACTAGGAAGCGTATTCGCCGTCGCCACCGCAGTAGATTCCTCACGCAAGGCATTCAAGTCGCAACTGGTGTTTTTCAGCACCACCACCCTCTCCTCGTCAAACCCCCCCAACACTGCATTTTCCGCGGACTCCGTCGTATCACAAACGACGTCATGACTGGGCTCGACCCGAACACTAGCGTTCACCCGGCGACGTTCGCTGACACCCCCTTCCAAATCCCAAAGCCGGAGTTCGGAACCGGAGGAGATAGAAACGGCTTTGCCCCGGCCGTTGACTTGCGCGGCTGTCACGGCCGACGTGTGACCATGGAGCCGTTGGCCCGGATCAATGGAGAGTGTACGGTCGCTGGACGTGATGAGGAAGAGCGTGAGCGTGTTATCGGAGTGCGAGGTTAAGAGGTATCTGCAACACGGCCGGGGTGTGATGTTAGTGGATGATTTGAGGGGGGGCACGCGAGCATTAGGGTGAATAACCACACACATGTACGAGTACGTACTGTGCAGGGCCATGGCGGTAACTGGTAGGGCAAACGAAAAAGCAAGAAAATAGTCTTCAACGACTAAGCAGAGTAGACGACACAGAGAAAAGGAAATATTGCGAGGGTAGGTAGATGCCAAGGAGATTTCCGAGACCGAGATCGAAAATCATCCATTGCGGCAGGAGGGACGATATGCTCCCCACAAAAAAGCAAGATATCGTGCAGAAAATCAAATAATAAAAATGGCAAAAAGAGGATAACGATATCAATTGATTCCGATATCCTCCCCCGTCTGAACATCCCTCTGCATCAATGCAGCTTGCAGACCATTGGAATTCCAGACCACCGGGTAGAAAATAATAAAAAGATTAGCGAAGGGTGCAACGAATCAGGGTGCAGATGGCCCCCGCCTTTTCCACACTTCCCATTTTCGCGCCGCCGGTTGCGCAAGGCGCAGCATAAGCTGAGCATGTTCTTGGACGAACAATATTTCCAATCGGTGTTGCTGATATCGATATAGAATAAACAGAGAAGAAAGCGAAGATCAAGCACCAGACTGGGGAAGGAGCACGGGGAGGAGCGAGGCGATTTGAGGGGGGGGGGGGGGAGGGGGTACGCTTACGGATGACAGTACGACAAGCTCGTTGGACGCGCCAATGGCGGATCTTCCTGTTGTGACCCATGCCATGACCCAGGTCCATCACAACCACGTGCCTGGTTGGACCCGGATATCGGCGAAGAGCTCCCAGAAGTGGCAGCCGCAGAAAACGACCGTGGAGAATTTATAATGGGAGAGAATCCTGGCTTGGTGGTTGCGGCTATCCTTGAGCCCTCCAGAAGGGTCCTGTTCGATCCTCTGCCGCTGTAAGACGTTGAAAAGCGGAGCTCTTGGATGCCCACTGACCATCCGGTGCCAAATAACGGGTAGGTAAATACAATAGAGGCCAGAATGCAGCGATTAACCGATCGCCGCAGCGATAGCGATAGAGGTGGCCAGGAGGTACAGGATTCGAGGGACTCCAGGATTTGCGGCGCGTGCAAAAGTGAAGGCATCATGCGGTACCTTGTAGTGGGAATAGCTTGGGGAGCTATCTGTCCTGCTCCCTGAGCTACTGTCGTACCCTTGTTTGACATGTCCTCCTCCTGCTTCATTGTGTCTGCTCTCCCGCTCTCTTCCCACTGATCGTCATCCACCCCATGCGCATTCTTGCGCGAAACGGCCAAGGGATGGGAGGATCTGTCGGATGATTGCGAAAAATCGTAGATAGTCCAGGTTTGTGAACGCATGGTGGAGATGTAGGGTCCTAGCACTGCCATTGAGGTTATTGCGCGCGGCCGTATGCCGAGAATTCCGGTCTCTTTATGAATGTACCTAAGGCGGAACACAGGTAGCTTCTCCGAGACCATGTCCAGCTGATGAATTTGGAATCCGCCATTTGAAAAGCCAACCGTCACATTGATTGTTCCTTCAGACCCGGCGATACCGCTTTCTTCATCCACAGCAAGAGCTGTAGGTGTGCCGACGACCTCCGCGGGAAACAGTCCATCCGGCTCCTCTTCCCGAAATTTGTAAAGGTTACCCTCTGCAATGAGGCTGTCTTGCGTTCCTCTTACTCTCCATGCACATAGTCCTCTTGATGCATCTGCCGTAAATAAAATTCCCTGCAATGAGGGTGTAAACTCAATATTCGAAAATAGTAGCAGCAGAAAAACATGGAAGCGGTACGCCATGACAAATCCACAGCCACAACAAAGCGCACTTGGAACTGATTGATTGCGAAAGACATACCTCATGCAGCTTCGCAAGCAGAGATCTCGGCGCTGGTAACTGTGCATGCGTGGTTGACGACGAAATATCTTGTTTTGCTTCCTCTTTCTTCTGCTCCGCCACCTTGTAGCCTGTGCCTGAGATGTCGATCGTATTAATACCACAACTTCCAATGGACCAGTTGTGCCTAAGTTTATACAGCCGTTTCCAATCCGTTCCTGTGCTCCGTGCCACATCATCCTCCTCTAGCCATCTCGAGTTTTTCGAAGAGTAGTGCAGCTTCCCGTTTCCCGCGTCACGTAAAACTCCCGGTATCCTCGACGCCCTGGGCCTCACGAAGCGGCGGTAGTACAGTGCCTTCCAAACTTGACCATCGACGGCAATTCTCGCGCATCGCTTGTTGACAACCTGAAACGCGGCAAGATCGCGGGTGGATAGGTGGTGAACGATTCGGAGAAATAGCTCGTCGGACAGACGCGTTATGTGCGATGTGGTGTTATAGTGGTGACGGCGACGTTTTTCAGGAGCATCCCGGGAGTTGATGCTCAGACGATGCTTGAACATAGTGATTGGGGGGGAAGGGATGGATAGGGTGGTGATATATGGGGTGTGGGATTGGACCTTGGTGGCACTTCTATGCGTGGTGAGTTGGCACTTTGACAACCCCCATGTCTACAAAAAAACGTGCGGCTCTGTTACTCAATGCGGTATGGCGCGAGTGAGAGGCTATGAGCATAATGGGGAATTTCCGCGCTGTGCGCTAAACCCTTCTCTAAGTTGTTTCTTTTGATTAAGTGACAGCTATAAACTCTAAGTAGGTGTTGTTAATTCAGTTTTGATACCGTAGAAGCACATTGAGAAAAATATTTCATGATGATTGCTGTACCGAGTGATAGATTGTGTGAGAACCTTGTAGGCCCAGTTATTTCTTGGGGTTTTTAGAAGCAAAAATTTCCACCCTAAAAGCCCTCGCTTTCTTGAGCTCCGCCTTTCCAAAGAATTCATGCCGCGTTTTTTAGATTACACTTATCTCCTGCGAGCTATGATAAGTTTCGTAGTGAGACTATCAGCCACTGCGTCTCCATTAAAACTTCCCAAGTCCTTGAAGGATCTAGTATCGCAAACCCGCCGTAAGCGGTTATAGAATCTGTGGAGATGTGTATAGCTGAAAATCATATATCCAAGAACTTTGGGGTTTGCTTAGTAACTTTAGTTAACGAAGGGTGGTACCCGACATCATGCTCACATCCTCTAGTGGCTCGGCATTGTGCTGGCTGGTACTAATGCCACCCCTCTACGCGTCTTCGTCACGTCCCACCTTTTCACAGCTTTGAATCGACAGTACAATCTGGAATTACTACCTTTAAACTTTCTCAAATTCTATACAGGATTCTTCTAGATTTTTATCGAAGGCGCTAGATTGCGAAGCATTCTTCAATATAACATGGTGACAGTCTGCTTAAGGTGACATCATGGAGCAATTGAGGACGACCGACCGGAATGCGTTCAATGATCTAATCTATCAACACTTTAAGAGGCTTGAGATCGAGACAGAAAAATGTGTGAGCTGTTGTTGGGCACCCCCATTGCAGTTGTTTAACAGATGTAATAGGGGATGAGGAGAGGGTGTCACTCAACCTTGCCATCGGAAAGCGGGACGAAAGGATTGCTCAGCTCGAAAAGGATCTGAGAGAAGCTCGCCAAAGTGGATCGCATCTCGAAAAGGCTGAGAGCGCTCGGCAGAGAAGAATGTGAGCAAATGTTCTTTAGTTTTAGTTACAGTTACTAACTGGATTAAACAAAACTAGGCTTCAAGCTGCAAATGATCGGTCACTTGCAAACAAGGAAAATGTGCCTGACAGCGAGAAGCCTATTCCAACATTACAGAAAGCTATAACACGGCCGGTGGACACCCAGATACTCCCACAGGAGTCAGTAAACCGTGCACCTGAGTTGGAGAACAGCGAGGACTTGCGGCTTGCCAGTCTTACAGAGGAGCTCAATAAGCTCCGCAATAACTACCAGGGCCTCGAAAAAGAACGTGATCACTACAAAAATGAGTTCGGAAAGACTTTGAATGCACATAATCTTCTCATCGAGAAATATACCCAAAACAAGAACATTTGGAAAGATTGGACACGTCACGATGAAAAGCTAAGGGCTTCCGCTAAGAGGAAACTCCAAGGCGGTTCACAAGGCCGACCAGAGATGGCCAATTCTAGACTCCATACTCCTGAGAGTCCTCGCCCCCCAATCATCTCACCAATTAAATCTGTGATTGAAAAGTCGCGTGCAATGCGGGGATTGGCGCCTGAGGGCAGCACTATAGAACCTATAAAGAAAGGTGGTCTATTTTCGCACCTTAAGCCACCTGTTTCCCTTGAACACAATAATTTTTCGGGTACACTGTCTAAGGACATACCTGAATGGGACCCTATTACCATGAAGAAGGCGATTACGCCTCCAGAAGTTGATTCAATACCTTCGGATCCACCGTCTTCTATCGATTTTGAGATACCTGCTACTCAGGAACAGCCTCAAACGCCTGCTTTTGATAGATTCAGCAGGCCCTCTAGTGCCTTGTCGGATCATGGAGATGATGAGTTCACACTCACTAGTGATGCAGAAAGTGGCCATCGGGAAGGGTCAGCTACGCCAAAGGCCAAGCCTCGAGCCTCTCCAGAACCAATGCTACCTCCTCCGGTGCCGCCCATCCATCGCGAGACATCACGGAACAGCCAAACTCAAGGGTTGACCCGCGATAAGCCAGTTGTCATTAAGAGTGAGCCACAGTCTGAGGGACCCGGATACCATATATTTGAGGAAGAGAGCCTAGACTTGGATGATGTTGGGGATGTACCGGAGCCACCAAAGAAGAAAATTAAACATACTCCAAATACAAACCAACCTGTCCCAAATTATACTGAGAACTTTAAACACCTGGGACATGTAAACGATGAGGAAATCGATGTGCCTGTGCTGCTCAGCCCTCGAGTTCACAATGGCATGCCTAGTGGTATACGTACTGATTCCCAATTGCAAGGACTTCAAACACCATACAAAAACATAAAGCCCTTACCTGCAAAGACTAGCATTGCCCGGGCAAATTCACCAGCTACAGTTCGACCTATCTCCCCATCACCTCAGCGCACAAGGCGTAAAACTCCGCAAGCTCGGACTCCGTTGAATCAACCGACCAAACGAAAATCCAGGGACTGTCGTAACGCCACGGTTAGTGTATTAGAGGATGGCACGGATGGTGAGGTGGATGTGAATCGTAACAACGAAGTTCCCGATATAGTTACTAAGACTAGATTGGATGATATACTTTCAACTCCGATGCCCAAGAGCCCAAGCTTGAAGATGATAGGCAAGGAGACGAATACACGATCAGTACCTGCTAGGAGAACTGGTTGGGGGGGTGGCAGCCCCGATCCTCCATCGAACAACACAAGGCATGCACATACAGATCCACGTCCCCATGGAAGTACTGCAACTGACGTACCTCGTCGTCAGAGCAACAAGCAGGACACCCCAACGGCGCAATCCCGGCCGAGGAGGCTCGGCAACAATAGCGACAAACACAATCGGCGGCCAGCAGATGTGAGAGACTTCCGAGTGAATCCTAAATTAAACCAAGGTTATGATTATGCGTTTCAAGAAACTGTCCGTCGAAAAGAAGAGCGAAAATGTTTGCCAGGTTGTACCAAGGCCTGTTGTCGTGATATGGGAAAGTTTGTGGAAGCAGCAGGACTGCCAGTGATGCCAAAAGGACCAAGATGGAGGAGTAGTTCACCGGCCCCACCTGTGCAGAGCTCGCAAGATATTAGGGATGAACAAGCAAGGGCCCAAGAAGAACATAGAGAGTTTGTGCAGAAATATGGAAGACACAGAGATGCCTTTCCGAGACGAAATACCCCACCGGGCTTTTGGGAAAGTGATTTCCCGGACACCCAGCAGTTGAAGAAACAACACGGAGAGGCAGAAGAGATGCAGAGAAAGCGTGCCGAAGAGATGAGAAGAGAGGCAGAAAAAGGGGCCCGCGGAAGGTTCACCTATCGTTAAAGTATCGTTTGTTTTCAGTTTGGTATTTACTTTGTTTGGCATTGAACAGATGTGGCATTTTATTTGGGGGTTTTATCTGGCGCTAATGGGCGGAGGTTTGGCATTATGACGGGTTTGGATGAGTTTAGGTTGGTTCTCTGTTTGAGTTTAGAATTTAGTCGTGGTGTTTATCCAAGTAAATGGACTAGATCTTTTGAAATCTATAGTCAACCGATTAGATATTTTCTTATCGCATGTCTCATATTTTCAACAATAGAATCACAGTCTAGTACTTATAAGAACCAGTAGAGTCGAGCCATATTTTGATATCTGGAACCAAAGCTTGAGGATATACATACTTAGTCTAGCCCTAGGCTTGGTAGTATTGAGAACATCTAGATTTGGGACGTTCAAACCTAGGGACTCTCTCGGCCGTTCATAGAATCTCGGTGTATAGTTATACAAAAGCTTACTCCTCGGCTGAGACACATACAGCCTACATAGTGTGGCCAAACTGTTCAGTTAGATACTTCTTCGTAGATAATCCAGTTGGTCATTGGGCGTTTGACCAGCCATCTTGAGAGCAACAGCTAATGCCGAGGCGGCCGTCCACCTGGATGAATAAACATATGGCATCAGGGTACTTGAGGTAATGCTGCAACCCCCTCATCTTTTTTGTGAGAAGCTGCCCAGCGCCCACCAATACCGCTTTTACTGTATTTGCAGTATCATTCAGCGTGCTGTCTTGGAAGATAGTTGGCATCGTTGCACTATATTTGGATGTACCAAGATCGCAGGCATTGTACTTCAGTCTTGATGGTCACTTTTGGGGGGCTCGAGGAAGTGCATATATTCTTGAAGATTCACTGTGCAACTGAAGCCTTGAAAAGTCCACAATCACCCCACTACCACTAAATCATCAAACACATGTGCCAACATCTGAAACTTCAAGCTTCAATCTCAAGCAGAAGACTGGGGACAAATCAATGAATCTACATAAGTCAACTATTTCGGGGCACAATTACTTCTTTAAGTTGACTTTCGATCTCAAACCGTATCAAGACCGAGACTTACGCTATACATCTAGCCAGCTAGGGCCTAGCGCATTTTATAGCGCATTGCGGGGTCTCCGTCTTAGCCTTGCCTTTTCCATCGGGATTCGGGAGAACTACTAGCTCTTGTGAACCCGCACCCGTATTCACGTCGCTTGAGGCCGACTTCATCCGCAGAAGCTGGAAAAACTAGCGAGCGAGCAAGGCAGACATACTGAATTGATTCGACGTCGTGGGTTCACAATACGAGTGCATCGTGGGGGCTTTCGGATACCGGACGCCAAGGATACACCAACTGGCTTTACGGAGCTGCACAAGGGGCTCACGGGGTGTAAAGTGGTCTAGTTTGTGGACGAAGAGATATCTGTATCATGCTTGTCCGACATAAGATGGATCCAGAGAAAATACGCACGAGTTTTGGTACCGGTTCTAGCTACTATCAACGACAAGAGGCTAGCGCTTAGAGCAGTTAACAGTACTCTAGAGCTTTTTACATCCGGCCGAATACTGGTTCTATTCCCTCCACAGCTCAAACCGAAATTTTGGAGGACTTCTGGCGTTTTTGCTATTAAATAGAAAGCCCCAAGGTCTCCAACATATTGTTTTCATTCCCACATGCCAACATCTTGGAGACTTGGCATTTTGTCGATTTGGAATGCTTACCTATTTCTCCCAGCTTAATTATAAGCTTAAGTTCAATTATACGCTAGCTGGATAGCTTAATAGTTGTATCGAAAGTTTGATAGATAGTGCTGCAATCACTAGTAGAAGGATTTTAAAGGTTTGGTTTGCAATAAAAAAGGATTGAAGCTGCGAAGAATGTATGGGCTGGCCACTCCCATGTTGAGTGATATGTGATGCATATTGACACGGTCAAGAGCGTCAAGTGGCAACCGGACACCATAGATCTATCGAGCAGAGATATAGTCTAGATTTAGTTAACCTTGGAGAATTAGAGATAGCAAGTTTGAGAAAGACTAAAGCTCAAAACAAACCACTTCTTTTGAAACGAATGGTAGCTACAAGTGAGAAACGCACCAGGTGCAAAAGTAAACATCAAAAAAAAACTGAAAGAGAAAAGCCACTCATCGGCATAGCTTTATCCGTGGAAGATTAGCAAAATACCACATAGCGGCCGGGCCCCGTCGTCAAACAACCCACCGCGCCCGCCCCTCTGCACTATCCGTCTTGAAATCCCCGCACTAGTCGCTTGGTGGAGTCGAGCCCGGGCAGTCAGCAAACGAAATCAAAGCAGAACTTACATGTATGAGATGACGTATCTCAGCCAAACACTGTCAAAAATCAACCACGTCATTGTAGTACACAGGTGAACTGAGATCTTAGATATTCCGTATCTGGAAATTCACCATTGTTATCTAAATCCCCCATCAAGCATGGAGATGATACGCTTGGTGATTTAAAATTCGTCACCCCTCCGTCTCAACCGGCCGGAAGCTCGTGTCTTTTTGTTTTCATTAGAAAGTCCACGCACTGCAAGCTCGCAAAATCTTCGCCGGGCACCTTACCTGGCGCTCGACGGGGGGATATTAGGATGGATAATCTATATCCCCTCGTACGCCCTCAATCAGAACTTAACATCATGAAGCACCGTTATGGGGGCATTGATGGAGCGTGGGTGGCCTGGATATGCTGGTGTTTATCGACATCACGTGATGAACATTCTTGGCTCACAATTATCACTCACACGAAGACGTCCACTGCGGGCTCACGGCATCTACTTTGATTATTATAAACCACTGCGCAGCTGAGAAATATCAGTTAGCGTTGGTAATAGGTATTATGCAACCATCTATTTGCTGCTTTTCTACACAAACACCTGCAACTCATGGCTATGGGCGGATCCGCGGCCGATCACTCGATCGTTTCATCAGTAGCCCTTATCAAGATATATATTGTACGAAATGGTACCGTAGGGTCTAAAATCGTAGCGGATATTACGGGAAAAGAGTAGAATAGAGGCAGCTGTCCAGACACTCTAAACCTACCTCTGCTAGTCTGTATCGAACCGAATTGACATCTCCACCCTCTGCTCCTATATATGGACACTAGCAATTTTCATTGCGCCTTGCTCACACAAACCTCAGGCGAGTTTTCTCTTCTCTCCATATACAGTAGCTACAGCAAGAATGTTGACCTCGACTAGTACCGGCCGTAGCCAATCTGCACGGAGTCGGTCGGACGCCTTTCATAGTGATACTAAAACCTTGGCTTATGAACTCGCATCGGCGACCATCGAAAGCCTTACAATCACAGCTATTCGAGGCCACAGTGCAACATCCGCGCAAAGCCTGTGGAACCTGCAGTGCTAGGTCAACCGCTAATTATGCGCGGGTGTGCGACAAGTGCGAAGGTTTGTGCAACATCACCAACAAACTCGTGCAACAGTGCGCAGAAAAAAATTCTGTGATTTTGAGTCAATTGCATGCACTTAGCGAACATGATGCAGGGCGCGCCGCGGCGGTGAATAGATGAAGTGCGCCGGTCACAAACGAAGGTGCAATCCAGCCCAATTCCTGCATGTCCGGACCCGGCCAGTGTTGCGGACACAGGCCAATTCGCGTCCTGGTTTCACTAGTAAATTTTTTTATATAACTGCTAGTCGAATTGGCCAGTCATTGCACTCGTGCAGGTTGTGTGTTGTATATGAGTCGGAGGATGCGGCTGGCAGACACTGACTCATAGACGCCCGCTCAGCCCGGTTCAGCCCTGCTAGCTGCAGGTAAATATAACAAGCCTTTTTTTCTAGAAGCTAGCCGCAGCTCATCCCTGGCGGCTGTGTGGGTATAATATGAAGATGATGTGCTGGGTGCCAGCTCCTCAGATTGTCTCAATTCTCTGGCAGCTCGCGTTATTTCAGAGATTAGTATTTTTGTAGTTCTTGTTAGTAGTAGCCATGCCCCGCCGCGCGCCCCCCGCTATGTCCGCTGAACCCGAAACCGAGACCGCGGCCGCAGCTGTGGTCGATGATACCTCACCGGTCTACTTCTGGAAGCCCACCGGGCCCTTCGGACACATGTCGCAATGGTACCCGTCACGCTTCACCTGCCCCTCCACGGGGCACACGTACGCGCACACGGAGCAATACATGATGCACCGCAAAGGGCTGCTCTTCGCGCCCGACTCTCCCATCACGCTCAAGATCCTGACCACCACGGACCCGCGCATCTGCAAAGCCCTGGGGCGGAAAGTGCCGGACTTTGATCCCGCGGTGTGGGAGCGCGAGCGGTTGGCGATTGTGACGGACGGGAACTGGTTGAAGTATTCGCAGGATAAGGAGTTGAGGGGGAAGTTGCTGGAGACTGGGGGGAGGGAGATTGTGGAGGCGAGTCCGAGGGATCGGGTTTGGGGGATCGGGTTTGGCGCGGTGAGGGCGGGGAGTGTAAGGGAGAGGTGGGGGCGGAATTTGTTGGGTGTTGCGTTGGAGGAGGTGAGGGGGAGGTTGAGGGAAGAGAAAGAGGAGGAGGAGGAGGAGGATAGGGACGAAGAAGACGATGGGGATGATGGTGAGGATGATATGGAGGAGGAGGAGGAAGAGACATGAGCAGATTGCAGTCTTTGAGCGTCTTGATAGAGCAGCTTAATTTCATTCTGCATATTCCTACACTGTCCAATCTCTCATAAATCATAAAATGAATACAAATTATCCCCCAACCCGAAAGCATTATCCAAAACCCTCGTCCCCAATTTCCATTACCCCCCAATAGCTCCTCCTCCGCCCGCCCACTACCCGCCATACCGCCACCTCCACCCCAACCTTCACTGCACATCCTCATCAGGCCCAGGCATCCCCGCAGTCTCAGGCGGGCCCTGATCTTCTCCTTTCTTGAGGTGCGTATACCCGCTCATAGGCGCCTGCTTATCGACGCCGTCGCCGCGCGCACCCATGCGTCCACCAAGGTCCTCGCGGCCCGTCGACGACTGCGTGCTGTGCGTCGACCCCGAGGCCGAGCTGGATTTCGCGTCCGACCCAGTGCTGCTGCTGGTGCTCATGCCGTGTGCTTCCTTGAACGCCTTTTTGCGGTCGGCGGCGGGGGCGTGGTCTGAGGCTTGGTCCATTATGTGTATGTACTAGTATTTGGTTACGTGATTGTAGATGTTCGTGGAGTTTATTTGCAAGTTTGGATATGTTTGTGTGTGTTTGGTATATTTTGCGGGACGTGGGACGGTGGCCATGGAGATCTTATATCACGCCGTTGCAACGACCATCATGACAGCCATGACGTGCATCGAACGTCAACGTGAGGTGATTCCACGTAAGAGGGGCGTTTTCTTTGTCCACGGCATCGCGATCGGGATTGAGTTTCGGCGGAGGCTGCGTTTGGAATGGGGGTGGCGGCACGGGATTTATACATGCGATGTCACTCGGGTCGTTGTGACATGCCCCTCCCCTCTCCTTTCTCACATCCGCAATGGCACCCACCCCCCGCCTCCACCTCCGCCCCCTCAGCCCACAGGACCTCCCCGACTTCCACGCCCTCTGGTCCTCGCCCGCGGTCACCCGCTGGACCCCGCGCCAGCCCTCCGCCAGCCTCTCCGTCAGCCATGACTACCTCGCCTCGCTGCTCTCGCGCCCGCGCGCGCTCGCAAACCACGCCATTCTCGAGGCGGGCCGCATGGTCGGCGTGGTGGGCGTGTACGCTGTGAACGCGCAGGCCCGGGAGCGCGACGTGGGGTATGTGCTGGTTGAAGAGGCGTGGGGGCGCGGGTATGCCACGGAGGCGTTGAAGATTTTTTTAGAGGCGCATGGGAGGATGGTAGAGGAGGAAGAGGGAGAGGGGTGGTGGTGGGTGGGCAAAGTGAAGGCGGGGAATGGGGGGAGTGTGAGGGTGCTGGAGAAGTGTGGGTTTGTTAGGGATGAGGTGACGGCGGCAGAGGAGGAGAAGGGGGAGGAGGGGCTGGTAGTGTTGAGGAGGAGGGTGTAAGATTCGCCTAGAAGAGTGGTGGGTACTGGGTGATATATATTGACGAGGGCGCACTCCGAAAACTCATATCCGCAATCATACCCACATCGATCCAGTGTATCTCGAGCAACAGTCCTCAGCACGAGCTCTCATTCGTCCAATCTACCACCGCCATCCGACAAGCCTCTCTAGCCCAATCCCCTCTATCCCGTCAACTCATCCTTCCGCCCCAACATCCTCGAATGCCGATCCAACTGCTCAACACAATCCTTCACGCCCATCTTGGCCGTATCCAGCTTCATCTTCATTCCATCCTCTGCAGCACACACACCCATTAGCCCAGTCCCAGCCCGGTCTCATCCAGCCCCAATCCGCCCACCGCAGGGCACTTACTAAACTCGACCTCGACCCAGCTCTCGCGCGCCGTCGGCGGCAGCACCGTGGTCGTGATCTTGATGGTGTTGCGGGCGTCGGGCGGGAGCAGCGACGCGAAGATACGCGCCGTGCGGCCGGAGCGCAGGAACGGGTTGAAGGAGATTTTGGCGGAGACGAGGTGGCGGGTGATCATTGTGAGGTGTGGTGGGAGGACGGAGGTGGTGGGGTGGTGGTGGTAGTATTAGTGCTGTGGGAAAGGGAAATTTTAAGCCGCGTGGTCTGTGCGTTTTATGAGCACTTGGGAATCTTCTTCCGCCGAAGGCGGGGGGGGTGTAAATACCCAAATATTTCGGCTCACATGTGCTCTACAAATAATTCTAATAATCAAAAGCAAGTCTATTCCTTGACGAAAAATCTATAGTCCAAAATCCCATCATATATCGTCTATTACGTTACCTCAGATCTAGATCTAATTCGGCACTCCATAAAACACCTTCTCCAACCACATACCCACGCCGCCCTCGTCATTAGTCCCGGTTGTCCATGTCGCCACATCTTTGGCCTTATCCATCGCATTACCCATAGCCACGCTCATTTCGGCCACACCAAACATGCTCACGTCGTTCTCGCCATCCCCGAAAGCCACCACGCCCTTGGTGTCCATTCCCAGGTGCGCCAGCAGCGTTTCAAGCGCTGTGCCCTTGTTGTTTTTCGCAGGGATGAATTCGGCGCAGAAAGTCAGTGCCTGGACTATGGCAAAGTCGTCGGTGGTGAAGGCGGCTTCGAGCATTGCGCGTGTTTCTATGGGACATGTTAGCTATTGCCCCACCTTGTGAACACTTGTAGGCACTGCGTACCAGCTAATGGGGCCTCGTCCTGGCAAATCGCCATCTTGATGACCTTCACCTCGCCCTTCCACACCTTCTCCATCAGCGCCTCGCCCTCCTTAACCCGTTCCGCACTTGGCCCCATCATCTCCCTCACATCCTCGCCATACCCCCTCAGTCTTTCCGCCCACATACCCTCGCCCGCATTTTCCCCTCCCAAGACCTGGTACACGGTCGTGTAATCATACACGAAAAAGCTCACCCCGGGCCGCTCCCGCAGTGTCTGGTACACCCGCCTCACCACCTCGATATCCAGCGCGCTCTCCGACAAGATCTCGCCGCTGGGCTTGTAGATCACGTTGCCATTGAGATGGCAGCAGTAAAATCCCTCCAAGTCGAGCTGCGCGCGCAGCTCGGCGGTCGATGTGCGCTGCTTGCCGGTCGAGATAATAATGGGGAGGTCGGGGTGGGTCTTGCGCAGGCGCGTCAGGATCTGGTAGGTCTTGTTCGAGGTTGGGAGCTGGTGGTGCGAGTCGAGGAGCGTGCCGTCGACGTCAGAAACAAGAAGTTTCACATCGGAGGGGGTGGGTAGCGGGCGTTGTGCGATCATTATGATGGTGGATGTGGCAGAAGGTGATAATATAGAGAGGTGAATAATGGGTATGTAGCGGAGAGGAGCAGGTAAAGAGGAAGTTCTTCTACACGTAGAGACCCTGACACCCTGGATATAAAGCTGCCAGCGCAGGGCGACCAGTGCTCACCCACTCGTTCCGGCGGGGTGGAGTGGGCCGAAGGGGTCTAGATGGATTGGGCATAGTGTGGGGAGGGGCTGCGCGCTGGTGTAGCGCTGATTGGTTGGCGCAGCGGATAAACGATGATGCGTGCCTACTGCAGGTGTCCGCCGGCACATCTGGATATAAGTTCCCAGAGCGTGTATCCGGCTCCAAGCCGTGGCGAAGAGCATACGCAAATGGCATACTAGATGCGTGCACAAAATCTCTCAACGCTCATATGACCTATATCTCAAGATAGTTGCACGGTAACAAAAACTCTCGAGCTCCCAAGGTATCAATTCGGTGATCAATCAAAAAGTAAAAAACGTCTAGAATGAACATGATGTGTATATGGCCCCCAAAACATCCAATATCTATCCCTCAACCTTCGTCTCCCGCTGTCTATTCCATGTGTCTTCCTGCCTTGTCCCGGGTGCTAGCCAGCTCGCGCTATGCGAATCCCCATGAGTGGCCTCTATTGCCTTTTCCATCACCGCTCCCAGTGGGCTCTTCATAATCGCAGGGCTCTCTGTGAATTGAACATGGCCATCTAGGCTCCCTCTCGCCGTGCTCGAGGATGTATTTAGCGGTAGGAGAGGCTCCATGTTCTTTAACTGCTCTGCACGTGCCCTCTTTTCGCCTCGCGCAGCATCGCCAGCCCGGTCGTACAAATATAGCCCCAAGAAACTAAGCCTATCAGTAGTGTTTAAAAGATGAGGTAGCAACACTCACGTAAGCCCAATACCAATCGTCTGGACATTACTCGTAGAGCTTCCAAACCAGGCAATTGCCATCACAATAACAAATATCCGCTTAATCAAAGATGCAACCGAGTATGTGACAGGGCTAACTAAGGAAAGCAGCACAAATGCAATAATGTTCTGTCCAAAATGCACTGTGCCCATAAATATAAACTCCAGTATGAGGCCACGGCCAGACAGTGGCGCCTCTCCGTGCTTTCCCGGCTGCTCAAGTAGTGCAATTGCCCCCGTCTCAAGGTACTCTGTGATAAGCTTTCCACCCTCAGTGTACAGCCACAGAGGGACCGTTAGGAGGAACGCCTGACCCGAGGAGTAGCAGAGTAAATTTAACTTATCAAGCTTCCGGCGATGGATTGGCACTGTCGGATCGGCAGCCGTTGACGACGACTCATTGAAAAGTTTCTTCGAAAAGATATTTTGGCTCACAAAGATCAATGCGCCTACGAAAGCCATAATAACGCCCAAGAAGTTGCCGCGAAACTCGACGGAACATGCGAGCATGACACCAAGGGTCAGCGGAATAAGGGAGAGATAGGTTGCCGTAGTGTAGTGAATTCCAAATAAGAAACGGTAGGCAAACACGGTAAAGAGTGGCGACATACCCTAGCAATATATTAGTTACAGCCCTCATTCTACTCGTTCCTATTTGATGAGAACCAACCTTAATAGTATGCACCAACGACACAGCAATCTTCTGCGTCGCGATCGAACTCGCAATATGCCCACCTACTTGAAAGAATGCCAAAGGCGCTGTAGTTCCAATCACAGCTCGGGATGGGTATCTCAACCCATACTGCAGTCCTGGTATCGAGCGACCTAGCACTGGTACAAACCGGGCTACCAGCGAAAGAAGTATGCACCACGACGAGACAAAGGCGAACTGAATGATGGTAAGGGTTACAGGGCGCGGAAACGAATTGAGGATTTGCTTGGACGATGTATTGGAGAGAGCGGATGCCAGATACCTGTCGCAAGGGCGATGGGGTCAACTTTGGCGCGGGGGGAGAGTATATTTGCTATCATGCCAGCAATCAGGCGGGGGAGATGGTGTACCATATCAAACACAGGACCTATGTTTGCACAAAATTAGCATCTCCTCACATAGCCATAATTTTGGCTATCCAGAGAACCCCAAGGAAACGCACAATCAACTTCCAACTAACAGGAGCTTTCAATGTCTCCACTACTTCCCCGGCAGTCACACTCTGTGCTCGCCGCCGCCCACTGCGTATGACTTCTGAAATGCTTCTAGTCCGTCCATGTTGGTTGGCCATACTGCTGTTACTCGGCAACCACCGGTTCGGCGAAGGGGACCGCCGCTGGTGGTGATTGTTGGGGACGCGATTTGGGGGAAAGATGAAGGCTCCTCCTGACGCGGTTGAAGAGGGGCGCACAGACATGGTCGTCGGGTTTGAAGTGGGTAGGCCGGGGGCGAACTAGCGCTCCCGGAAACAGAAGGGAAGGAAGCCTAAGGAAGAACCTGTGCGAGAAACAACGGGAGTGGGAGAAGCTTATTGGCAAGCATGCAGATACCAAGGCAGAGATCACTAGAGGGTCTTGGTGATAGTCCGCAGTCAGGCGTGCAAGGTATGAGCGAGCGAATGAAGCATTAATGAATGTCGTCTTGGTGTTTTATTTTGGGGATAACAATGGTTAGTGTTAAGGCTGATGTCTCCCTCAAGTGGTAAACTCTCATGGCGTGCGCTTACTAACGCAGTTTCAGTTAGATAATCCACTAAGTGCCTGCTCCAAAGCACCAGCTTGCGCATTTGATCATTACATACGAGGCACCCATCAATTAAGGAGGTATAACATATTGGTCGAGTATGAATTTCAAAGTACTTGACTTGGCTTTACACGCAATACCCAATAAAGAAGTATCATATTTACAAAATACTGCACGTCAAAACGCACGTCTACCATACCATTCATTCCGGATCGCTATAAATATCTTTCAGCACCGGGATACCCAAAAACTTCCAAACGAAAACAGAAAACATGGTAGGCGATTAACATCAATTAAACCTTGTATTAGACCCTAATAACCGTCTGTAGATTCTTACGTTTTTCTTATTCCATCATAACCTCGCCAAGTAGATATTGTTCGGCAACTTCGGCACGGAATCCCTCCTTTTCTGCCTCTCTTTTGGTACGTTCCCATTGAAAGAGCCCCTTCCTTTTCCTCTCCTGAAGAATTTTAACATCCTCCTCCAACTTAGCCTGATCTGCCCTCAATCTGGCTAGTCTTTCCTCACTCGCTTTGTCAAATGCCGGTAGCAAACGTCCACCTGGAATGGTTGCTCCAGGGCCGGAGGCAGCAGGGGCATATCGTATTGGTGCAGGTGTGGGTAATGTGCTTCTATATGGAAAGTTACCTGCTCTTGGTCCTGTCGGGATTGCTGGTGGAGGCGTTCCAGAAGCACCGGTAGCTGCAGATCCACGCCTAGGACCCATTGGTAGTCCGTTTCTTTGGGGAATTGGGGTTCGAGTTGCATTTGTTGGGGGTATTTGGGGTTGCACACGTGGGGTGCCATATCCAGTGTGCCCTCCACCACGAGATTGTGTCGGAGGTGGCCTCCCATTACCGGCTGGCCCTCGCGGAGGAGTAGAAGAAAACCCATTCGTAGATGATGCCAGCTGATGTAAACGATCGGGATGTATTGCGGATCCGTTTATAGGTGGTTGTGGAGATATCCCATTCCTTGGACCTCTTGGTGGTGATCTAACTCTTGATGGGGGCGATCTTGGGGCAGAATGCGTTGCTGGCGACACTTGACCTCTGGAATTTACCCCACCTGAAAGAGCTGGTGATGATTCCATACGTCTAACTAGATGTCGAGGCGATTCGTGGCGAGAGTCGGCATTCCTTATGGGAGAACGCGAACGCGGGCGGGATTGTGGAATATATGGCGAGGGCTTGGGCGCAGAATCGCGGCTTGCAGGCCGCCGTTGTGGAGATGGCGATTGAGGACGGGGGGGCGTCCTCGACCATGAAGGCCGTCGATATTGTGTACCTCTCTGGGCATGATTTAACGGTGGTGTAGGTGAGCGGCGTCGGCGAGGGCCTGTGGGTGGTGATCGGGGCAGAGGGGAACGAGCTCTTGGTGGTGAATATCCTCCCCAACGGTCCCCACCCCTCCTAGGATAGACACGATCGTTCCCGCGTATTGGTGACCTGGATCTTCGATTTCCAAATGCCCCCCCCCCTCGGGGGGTTCTTCCGCGTCGGTACATTGGCGATGGTGATCGTCTTCTGGGCGATCTTCCTCGATAGGATGGGCGGGAGACGCTCCGTGGTTTCGATGCAGACCCTTGCACGCTACCTCTTGTTCTCGGAGGTGATGGTGACTTCTCTCTTTTAACTGGGGGAGTTCTTGAACGGACTAATGATGAAGTTAATGGGAGTGGTGATCTCTCTTTCGATTTTTCCCGCCTTATGGCAGGTGACTTTTCTTTAGATCTGTCCCGCCGAGCCGGCGATATACGATCCCTTGACCGGTCTCTTCTCACAAGTGGTGTACGCTCTCTTGGCCTATCTCTTCGAATTATTGGTGATCGATCTTTGGACCTATCCCTGCGAGGTAGCGGCGAAGGGCTTCTGCGTCTAAATCGAGTGTCTCTAGGGGAACGAGAAGGTGCCCGAGATATGGACCTTCTTCTACGGAATGGTAGTGGTGAGCGGGTGCGTGAACGTCTTCTTGACGATAAAGGAGACCTCGATCTACCTCGATCCCTTGGAGCAGGAGAGCGCGATATAGAACGAGGGCGACGGGGGGGAGATCGCGTTCTAGTTCTTAACGGAGGCAGCGGTGACCGAGAACGAATACGTCGTCGTGGGACGTAGCTGTCACCTCGTGGTGGTGGTGACCGAGATGGAGCCCGACGACGTGTTGTTGGCACGTAGGAGTCAATACCACCTCGAGGAGAAATATCTCGGTAGTCACGAAACCTAAGAATCGGAGGTGAGCTATGCACGGTGCAAGTAACGAAGGTAAAGCACGGTAGTGTGGGAGAGGGGGTAAAGGGCTGGAGTAGCCAAACGGCTGCTCACCTCCTGTCACGATCTCTTTCCCGGTCGCGGTCTCGGTCCCGATCGCGTTCGCCTCTGTCCATTTATAAAATAACCTAGCAGAACAATCAAGTTTCTAGCAGAAACAGTCTTTTGTCAGTGTTGGCTGTTTGATTGTGTCGATGTTGTTTCTTTGTATGCACTTCTCCGTACGTTCTTCACATCAACGCCCAAGCTCTCACAAAATATTCAGCGCTAATCGTTTCAGTGTTACTAATTTCGGCATACGTAAGCATTCCCCTGGTCAACGTTGCCATTGAGCTGCAGATATGCACACCAAGGTTTCAGTAGCATCCATCACAATAGGCAAAGAAAGTACTCGTACATGCGTGTACTCTGGAGTTAATGCCAGCACTTTCATCGGGTGTATCTCAAATTCGTTCCTTGTAAACATGCAATGAATTTTTTAACCTAATAAATCCATATTCCTATCCATATGAAAGATCGATCCAACACAAGAGAACGCAAAAGTAAAACCATACCCGACAAAACCCAAATCGCCTTTTTTGTCCTATCAAATACACCCGCAACAAAGTTTTATACAATAAAGCATGCTAGTAAATATGCATGAAGAAAAACCAGGAATATATCATAAAGGCATCACGCTTTTTTTTGAAAGCCAACCCGAACGTTTTGACTGATTAAGAAAAGAGCATCACTTGTTTTGATTAATATTTCCCATCCGGAAAGCGTGCTTTGAGGGCTGCTCTCCGTGTCTTCTCCTTGTCTTCGTCATATACCAGGAACTCATGGAGAGCCTTTCCTGCCGGTACCATAGGCAGGACGGGCACCTTTTTCTATGGTAGTTATCAGTATTATAACTTGAATTAACATGCAAGAAATTAACTTACGTCGACCATCACTTCCAACAACACAGGTCCTTCGGCGTCCAGCATCTCTTGTAGTTTTCCAGACATGTCCCCGATTTCTGTGCAGCGTAGAGCCTTGAGACCCATAGATTCAGCAAGCTTCACGAAATCTGGGTTTTGTTGGTGAGTCCATGAGAAGCGGTCCTCATAAAACAAGCTCTGCCATTGAGTGACCATTCCTTGTTCCTCGTTATTTAAGACAATGATCTTGACGCCAATTCCGAATTGAGCCGCGGTAGATAGCTCGGTCAATGTCATGTTGAAGGAGGCATCTCCATCAATATCGATAACAACAGCATCAGGTCGAGCGACTTTAGCTCCAATTGCCGAAGGAAGACCGTATCCCATGGTACCCAACCCACCGGAAGTGATCATAGTTCTTGGTTGGCGCCATCTGAAATGTTGTGCAGCCCACATTTGATGCTGGCCAACACCGGTAGTGATGACGACCTTCTCTTTGTAGTCTGCAGTCAAACGAGAAAGCTCCTCGATCACACTTTGAGGCTTGATCATTGATCCTTCGGATTCCTTTTCGTA
Source organism: Geopyxis carbonaria (assembly GCA_024516215.1). NCBI lineage: Eukaryota > Fungi > Ascomycota > Pezizomycetes > Pezizales > Tarzettaceae > Geopyxis > Geopyxis carbonaria. The sequence goes on along the minus strand of JAJJXG010000021.1, from coordinate 439,211 downwards.
TGCCAAAGGAAATCGTTTCTTCCATTCGGCAATCTGCGCGAACCATTCTTTACGCTCGGTGACTTCTTTAACATATGGCAAAAGCAACTTAAGGTTATCTGCAACATCTCCTTCAACAGCCTCTGTTGCTTGGACGACTTTATTGATGTTCTTGGGCATAATCTCAAAGTGGATAATGCCTCCTCTGCCTTCCGCAGCAGCAGCTTTAGCCTGAGGTGCGAATTCTATAAAAATATTAGGGATTGGAACCATATTAATTTAGCCATATCAACTTACTGGCAATATTTCCAGTCACGCGGTCGTCAAATCGTGCGCCCAAAGCTAGGATCAGATCTGCCTCCTGTATCGCGAGGTTTGCGTAGGGTGCTCCATGCATACCAAGCATGTGTAAACTCTTCTCATCTAGCTCATCAAATCCACCAAGACCTTGTAGAGTTGTTGTCACAGGGATCTGAGCTTTTTCTGCCAGCTCTTTAAGCAATTTTGGGCCCTCGGGTCTCTCGATCATACCCTGTCCAGCATAGATGACAGGCTTCTTTGACATGGCGAGGAGCTGTGCTACTCTCTGGATTGTTTCATCCAAATGAATTTTCTGGACTTCCTTTGCGGCAATGGACGCAGCAGATGGGTTTGCTGGCAAACTTGATGCAACAGGAATTGGATGACGGAGGATTGCAGCAGTGACATCTTTGGGTAAATCAACCAAGACGGGACCCGGTCGACCAGAAGTTGCGATTTCAAAGGCCTCGTTAATCCGTCGAGGAAGTTCGGCAACATTCTTAACCATAACATTCCACTTTGTGCACGCCCTAGATATCCCAATGATGTCGGCTTCTTGGAAAGCATCCGTGCCAATCGCAGTAGTCGGGACCTGCCCGCAAAAGACGACAAGTGGCGTTCCATCACTCAAAGCATCCTGCAAAGGTGTGATGATGTTAGTAGCACCTGGACCGGATGTCACAAGAACAACTCCAGTTTTTCCAGACGCCCGAGCATATCCTTCTGCCATATGGCCGGCACCTTGCTCATGTCGAGGAAGGATAAATTCAAAATGTTTTGAGTTGTAAATCGCATCAAATACGGGAAGAATTGCTCCACCAGGGTAACCAACTATTTAGAGGTATGAGTCACGCAATCTCAATATACGATCAAACTTTTGAAAACGTACAGATATGCTTCACATTTTGCCGCAGCATCATTTCATGGAAGATTTCTCCTCCGGACATTCCAACGAAGCTTTTGATTCAATTAGTAAATGCAATTAAAATCTTTTTATGAGTCACTTACGAATCGTCCATCTGTGGCTTATTGGACTGGCGCAGAGGATGTACATTGTGTGCACTCGGTGTAGTCGTGGACGGTGTGGTATCTTGATTGAATGCAGGAGAAGGTAAAGGTCGTGTAGCACTGTTCAAATCATTACGGTGTGAGTCAGATTTTTTGACGCCTTATACTGGCCGGGCGATTTTGGTGCCAAACTCACGATGCTGTCGAAGTCGATTGATTCCGCAGACGATCTGTAGATCTGTTGTATTGGGAGAGGGCAGCTGGTGCAGGAGAAGTTGTGAAGAATTTCGGCTTCACTACAACGGCTGGCCGAAGAGGGCGAATGGATGATGCCCACACTGCTTTTGATCTCAACATGGCGACAATCTTAGAAACGACGAACCAGGCGTGCAAAGAAAGTTGCGTCAGAAGACTGACTGACGAGAAAGAGAGTCGGCGGAATGGAAGTAGTGGTGAGGGGAGAGTTGAGCTGCGAGAAAGAATGAAGACCGAGGAAACTCGCGAGGAGATGTCTTTGTCTAGGATATATGCCCCAGGTGGTTTTGGTGGGGAACAGGAGAAAAAACAATCCCGGCACCGTTGCACTACTGGTCCACCAATCACGGCTGCCGGTTCCACAAAAAAACCCTGCAAAAAGCTCAACTTGCGCTTGCCACCTTGGGCAGCCAACGGCCATAACTTCTATCAGACCTATCACATCAGCACCTCTACGACCAAACAGAGATACAGAATCCAGGTACACATCCACGCATCCACACATCCGGAGTAACATAAATTTTGTTCTGATGTAAATTTTCTACTGCACTTACAGAGCGTATTACTTTCAATTGAAATTCTTCTAGTTTGACTCTGTGCAATCAAGCTTTCACCTTCTTATTTTGTCACTTTGCTCTGGATCCCCTTAAAGTTTTTACAAACAAAGTCTGATCTACAGTATCACAAACCTACAACGGTGTGCCGACAACTGTAACATGGCCCCAGAATTCTGCACATATTTTTTATGCGTGGGGGCCATACAGACGAGCCGGATCATAGCAACATTTCATAGCCTAAAGTCATTGAATTCGGGAATGTTCGTGATTTGCGAAATCGGCTGTCGGGTGTCCAAAAAAAATTTATCTGCGATTAAGTTTAACGTATCGAAGCTTGAGCAGATCCTTGTCCATGAGCCATGTCTGCAAACCAATGAAATATCATTCGGTCACGTGATCCATGTAATTATCACGTTATCTCGATGAACTATTACACAGCTAAAACTCTATCGTATGCCAATATCCGCAAATCTGTCTTTGAGTGACACCGCGGTGGTATTACCTAACAGGCTCACACGCTTAGCTCAAACTTTTAATAACCAGTCATCATACAACTGTAGATGTCTTAGCCTTGATTATGCAATCAAGCCTGACACATTTTTAAGATCTACTCTTGATCATTGTATTAGAGAGTTGAACCTATTATTCAGAGAAAGCCATCTGTAATGAACTGTTATAATGTCACATATAAAATGTAGTCATGTACCTACTAAGGCGGTGGTTTATTGCTCGTGCCGTACGCCTATAAAACGTAATGTTTACTTCTAGTTTACGTCGTTTTTTTTCGATCTGCAATATTGTTATTATCCTCAAAACCTACTATCCAAGATTGATTTTCAGTTGCCAATATTGATGTGACTCGTGAGTACCTTCTTCCGCGGGTAAAAGGGCCAGTAAGAAGTGCTTAGCTATCACGCTATATACTGTCCCGTGAGAACTACGCTAAAGGTCTGCGATGGTGGCTTAACGTGACACTGTGGCTAAGGCTTAATCACAGTAGATGTATTCGTACTAACTGTGGAGTACTTGGTATATAAAAGCTTACAAATCACAATTTAATGTATTCTACCTGTGCGTTTTAGTATCAATGATAACTATGTACCTGTCTTTCGAATAACATTGGTAAGGGGCAGTTAATAGAACGTATTCCGTACAAAAAGTGTGGGCTAATATATTTATAACTCTGTCACCTATTGAATTCTCACAAGAAACTGGCACTGGTTCCTAACGGCATATACTTACCGATTCCCGGGTAACTGACGAGGGAAACGCCAAGACATATCAGATCCTAAATGTGTCTTCTTTTGACGGGGAATTGTCTGCAAGTTTGTGGAATATTTGTTTGGTTTATTTAGGAGACATTGTTTCCATTTTCTCGATAATATAACTGGGATACTGCAGGAGGTTCTGCTGGTGAAACAATACACAAAGTTGTTGTATTGGAACGCGTCAACGTGTCCTCTCTTTCTGCGACAACCCATCGAATCTGAGAGTACACATCTCCACAGTAAACCCTCTAACAACTTCTACAGTGCAAGTATCGCCGCTCTTTCGATTCTTGCGCAACTTCTACCCACCATGAATATCTTTCGGATTACGGGGGATCTCTCCCATTTGTTCTCAATTTTAATCTTGTTGCACAAGATACAGACATCAAAAGTGAATAGCTCTGATTGGCAAACCCCGCGCCATTAAACCGCCGTGTAGATAACCTTACTGATGATCTTTTTGCTAGAGTTGCTCGGGGATATCCTTCAAATCCCAGATCTTATATCTCACGGTTTATGTGACTCGGTACCTTGGTACAGGATTCAACCTTGTGCTTCGTCTAGCTGAACATAGTTCTAATCGATCATCTTTCATCTAGATCTATTCACCCACTTTACAAACTCCTACTACAACTCTCTTATGAAGATCATATTTATCGCTTCATCAGCCTACACGATATACTTAATGATGAATGAATACAAGCCCACACACGACCCGAACATCGATACATTCAAGATCCAGTACCTAATCGGTGGCTCTGCAGTATTAGCACTAGTGTTTCCATACAAGTACACCTTTGCCGAAATTATGTGGAGCTTCTCTATCTGGCTGGAGAGCGTTGCAATTCTACCACAGCTATTCTTGGTTCAGAGAACTGGAGAGGCCGAGACTATTACCACCCATTATCTGTTTGCGCTGGGCGCATACAGAGCTCTGTACATTCCCAATTGGGTTTACAGGCGATTTACCGATGGCCACGTAGATCCAATCGCGGTGATAGCAGGCATAGTACAGACGATCCTATACTCAGACTTCTTCTACATTTACTGGTCAAAGTAGGTTCTGGCCCAATAATACGAAAATCATAGCTAATGTGATTTCTTATGTAGAGTCATGAAAGGCAAGAAATTCGAGCTCCCAGTTTAAATGTACTCCGGTGCTTTCATGAGTGCAATACATACTCGGCGTCGATTTTGAAGGTGAGTTTCTTGATGAATAGAGTGAGGTTGTCAACCTTGTTCATTACATAAACATGGGGATTTCTATGCTCTACGTTTAGATAGGATTTCCTTTGCCTTTCCATAGGCGGTGTTGTAACGGTGCTTTTTTTCCTCGTTGCCTTCTCCTTAGGTATATTCTGACTTCGAGTTTGGGTTTCTGGGTTCTTGTGTAAAGTATGGTTTGCAATTGAGGGTTTTTAAAGGTGTGGCAGAGGTTCAACAGAATTCGTGGATGGGGTTATTTTCGGAAGTACAAAGGAGGACAAGTTTGCAATTAGACGAGGCTAGGCTGAGCCGCGTCGGAAGGCGTGATGCACAGTGCATTGAGGCTCTCCACAAGACAAAAAAAAAACTCGCATGTGGAAACTCACCCTCAATCCCGCTCAGGTGCCTCGGTTGTGATGCATTTAGATCTTAACAGAACGAGCTCATGATACCCGAACTAAACTATTCGGTAACTGGGCAATAGGACGTATATGTACCTAGATTATCATGAGGGGATCCCATCATGATTCAGAGTGTGGTGGATCACATGTGCGCACGGGCCCTTGACACCTGGATGCCACGGTTCCTACCGTCCCAGGTAGTAAGCTGAGATTGGATGGCGCCAAAAAAAAAAGAGCTTCACATCGATTGTTGAGAAGGCTCGGCGGCTTGACCGGGGAGAGACAGGAACGAAGTTCTCTCCACCACTCAACAAACACACCCGAACTAGGTATTGCATTTCCGTGCTTGCTTTAGAGTTGGCAGTAGGTATCTCTGGGCTTATCCTCTCGCCAGCACACGCATGCTGCATATTATTTTGGCCTACTTAAACCTCGAGATCACCCGTAACCTGCTACAAGTCTCTTCTGCTTCATCATCCGTCTTTTAATCTCCGTCCCACCTCCTGTTTAACCCGGTCCTACCTCGGCCGACAGTACCAGCTCGCACCCTCTCCTCAAGCAGCTTTTGATAAAAGTCTTACTCCAAGAGACCTCCGGCCCAAATCGCCTTAATCTTTTTCCACTTTTCCACACTGCACAATTGCTTTTGTCCTTGGTCAGGACCCCTCGTACCAGGAAAAAGAAAGAGCTTCGATGGCGGCCAAAACTACAAACAATGCGAAAATGCCCGAGAAGAAGCCCGTGAGCTTCTCCAACCTGCTCCGTAAGTTTATTTTGATGAAAACATATTAATCAGATGATTTTTGCTGATGGAAGCTCGAATAAACAGTCGGAGCTGGGTTGAACATGTTTGAGTATGTTTTACATTTTTTAATAGTATTTAGAAAATATTAATGCTGATTATTCACAGGGTTACAACTTTGGGACAGGTACACAGACATGAAGAATATCCTCAAAGGAATATATGAGACCAGATAGCTAACAGATACTCTTACCATTGGCTATAGCCTCTCGAAGTCGTCAAAGTGCGTATATTTCCTGTAGTTTCTCTTCTTCAGATTGATGCTAAGTTCTTTGTAGACGCACATGGCTGCAAACAGAGGAGATAACATTGTCAGCGCCGTAAAAAACACTTGGGGTCGTGGTGGCGTTTTTGGATGTAAGTTGATGTTGTTTTCCCTCCCTGCTTTGTTCCCCGCAGTTGACATATGTGCTTTTCAGTTTACCAGGGTCTGATCCCATGGGTTAGTCCTCCATATTTCCGAGATCTCGTCGTAGCGTTGTTCGGAGGCTTGGCGGGTGTTGTTTTGGAGTGTTTTACACGTGCTTTAGCACGCAATTTGGTCAGTAACTAATTAAGACGTTTAGGCATGGATTGAAGCATCCACTAAGGGAGCCGTCTTGCTCTTTGTGTCATCCGAAGCTGAGTATGCCGACCCGATACCCCGAGTTTCACGTGTAATATGCTCGTTCTAACACCCACCAAGATATCATGCTCGCACTTTCGGTGCTGGAAATTTCACTGCCGGTATTACCGGGGGTGTGATTGGAGGTGTTGCGCAGGCGTATGCCACTATGGGTTTCTGTACCTGCATGAAGACGGTCGAGATCACTCGTCACAAGCAGGCGGCCACTGGAGTGAAGCCCCCCTCCACCTTTGCCGTCTTCGGTGATATCTACCGTCGTGAGGGTATTGCTGGTATCAACAAAGGTGTGAATGCAGTTGCCATTCGTCAGATGACCAATTGGGGCTCCAGATTTGGTCTCTCTCGTCTCGCTGAACAGGGTATTCGGGATGTCACTGGCAAGAAGGAGGGCGATAAGCTCAACGCGTACGAGAAGATTTTGGCCTCCGCGTTGGGTGGTGGTCTTTCCGCCTGGAACCAGCCTATTGAGGTTATTCGTGTTGAGATGCAGAGCAAGAAGGAAGATCCCAATCGTCCTAAGAATTTGACGGTCAGCAAGGCGGCAAAGTATATTTATTCGAACAATGGTCTTAAAGGTCTTTATCGTGGCGTTACTCCTAGAATTGGTCTCGGCGTTTGGCAGACTGTCTGCATGGTTGGACTTGGTGACATGTACAGACTCCACTCGAATCCCCAGGACTCCATAATTCATGGCTGACTATTTGAATAGGGCGAAAGAAGCTGTCGCGAAGCTTACTGGTGAAGTTCCGACTGGCAAGCACTAGATGTGTGATGACTTAGATCACATGTGATAAGGACATATATGGGTGGTTGCATGGTTACATAAAATGGGGAATGGGGGTTTTCGAATTTTTTGTTGTAATAATTTTCTATGGCTGTTATAGAAGCCTTGCCATGCTTTCTTAAGATATCATCTTGATAATACCAGACATGCACGATTTTATGCTTCTTGGATACATTGAGTAGAGGGGAAACCCTGAAATGATACCTGTAGCTGTTTTTTTATTTTGTGGTAAAGGAATCTAAGATCACCATCTATGATTAAACATTTCACTAGAGACTGATGTGAGTTACATTTTGTCTAGTGCTCGAGCAATTACATATTAGTGCACTTTTGGGTTACATCGAGAAAAACACCACGTCCGGGTTTGGAGTTATCGTCGCCCATCGATGCCCCTAGATCGTGATTATTAGCTTCAGTAATATTGTGTATTTCGCTACATATATAAAGGCCCATCTCAAACGAAAACTCCACCTCACGACTTGCTCGTTCATACATTAGCACTCCACAATCATCCGTCAATTCAATCCCTCAATCTAACCATCATAACAGCAACTACCAATAGTCTCTGTGTTGAACCATTATACCGTTGAAACTTAGAACATTGAGAGAATGTTTCTAAAAAGTATTTTGCTCTACTAGAAAAGTTAATAGGACAAGAGTCCTTTGCTCCATACTAAATTGACCCGAAATCCAGAGCGCTCCCTTTACCCCATGCAACGTTCAACATTGAGGAGAGGCCATCCCTTTGACACATCCTTTGCTCCACACAAAATTTCACAAAATTTCCGAATTTTTTTCCAAGTCCATTCTCTCCCTTTAACCTAAGAAAAGAGCGAATTCTATCCCTTAAACAACATTACCGGTCATGTTTATAGCCAAACCTGTCCGTAAGCCATGCCATTGACCGGCTAGTACAGCAAAGCCTGTCCATAAACCATGCTATCGACTGTAGAGTACACACAGCAAAACCTGTCCATAAACCATTCTATTGGCCGACAAAGAAGTGGATTTGGGCACCCGCTCGACTGATTGTCCGGTTGCTTTCTCCATCTCCCGTTCATCCCACACACACCTCGCTTAAACACCATATTCTGTAAGGTTTTCTCGTAAGTGTCTTTATCTACAGCTTCAAGCTATGCTAACTACAAGCTAGCTACGCTCACAGCGGTTGTGTGATGACGGTAAGTGGTGCCCTTAGTCTATAAGTTCCCTCATATAGTGGTAATAGCTAACCGATGGCAGTATAGTAGCGGCAGGGCGATGGCGGGGGTGATGGCGGAGGCGATGGCGGCGGCAACGGGGGCGACCGCAACAGACAGTGGCTTTATGGTTGGCTTGAGGTATTATAGGCATAGTTTAGAACAAGAATAAAGGATAGTTTAAGGCATAGATAATGGACAGCTTATGGCATGTCCGGACTCCTGCTTGTATAATGGATGGCTTATGCCGTGCCCAAGAAATCTCATATGGTTAATTGGAACTTGTCGATAAGTTCCCTTTATCCACAGGCAAAAAATAAGCGTGGACACCGCTCCCTTTGTTCATGTCTATTAAATGTCCTATTGTTTTTTCTAGTAGAGTTGCATAACCAAGCGGATACTACTACATCGTTAACCACTCTTTACGATCTCATGCAGGAGTTTTGGTAACAAAATTCATCGGCATCTCTCCCACGGTATTATAATGTTTCTGAACTATATTGTATACCCATGAAGGCCTATCAAACGTGTTGTTTCAGTTAATGCCTGATTCTGATATCACATCCGAGAATATGACGTTGGGGGCGCTGTATAATGTGAATTTAATACTGTATTCGCGGGATATTCTTCAGGCTATATCTATGGTTATTAAACTCTCTAGCTACCTGAGTATTGTGTATTTATTCGACAATATTTACAACTTGACCAACAAATTTCAAAAGGGTTAGGGCTGTAGCTGTCATTAGTCTTACCCGGCCTTTTTCTCTGCCTCCTGAGACTCGTTGTCCTTGCCAGGACGACCGCTCAAACGACCAAACCGCCACATAATGAAGCTCACCGCCCCGCTCGCCCTCATTTTCTCCGCCCTCCTCAGCCTAACTTCGGCGGCTGTTGATATCCGCGGACATATCCCGCCCACACAGCTTCTCCCGAACCCATCGAAGCTTCCTAGCTCAACAACCTTCACGCTTACCACCGCTGGTGTCAAAGACTCTACAACGCTGCGCACCGATAATTCGTTCGTATTTCGCAATATAAATGAAGGTAGCTACCTATTGGAAACGGTGTGTAGTACACACCACTTTCAGCCATTGCGAGTGGATGTGTCTAGGGATGGTGAGGTGAAGGTGCATGTCACGTTTAGAGGAAATGCGTGGAGTAACTTGGGGCCGAAGGTGGAGGGACCGCTGGTAAGATTTCTAGTAAGTGCGGGTGGGGATGCGCGCTGATACAATGCACGATAGGAATTGAGACCACTTAAAGCTACAGAGTATTATGTTGTACGTGAAGGATTCAGCCCGCTTAAAATGTTGAGCTCTCCTATGATTCTGATCGCGGTGGTGAGTCTGGTATCGATTATTTTCTTGCCGAAGATGATGGATCAATGTATGTTCCCAAAATGGAGGCGTGGGAAATTAAAGTACTGATGTTTTGTAGTGGACCCAGAGTTTAAAGCCGAGCTGGAGCAACAGCAGAAAAAAACCGGTGCGGTTGCAGCTAACCCACTCGAGGGCTTTGATATGGCTAGCTTTTTGGCTGGCACGAGTTCTTCTAAGAAAAGTGCGCCGACGCAAGGGAAGAAAAAGAACTAAAAAATTGATGATTGAGTGGCTGTACGATACCATATTTTGCATACGGTGTTCATTTTTATATCACATTAGAAATAGGGTAATGATAGCTTAGTTTTAGAGTTATAACGATCATGCAATGGAACTACAAATTTGATTGATATGTACCCACAATATCCAGGCAAACGAAGTAGTTTGTTTCGGCTGATAGTAAGCTTCCTAAAAAACAGTATTTCTTCAAGCATAAAACACAATAGCCTCAAATTCCCTTAATTTCGCCAAACACCCATCAATTTGAACATCATCGTAGTTCTTTAAGAGTACCTGTGCGTCATTGAATAAGCTCTGAATCTCGCCTTCTCTTCCCTTTGGGACTGTCCATTCTGTTGGAGTATTTGAGAAGTTCAACAGGATTAGTGCCTGCTGTTTTTCATAGAACCTTCTGTATGCCACAACCTTGTCGTGTTCACGCGATAGTAACTCAAAGTCACCATATATGAATACATCCTTATGCAATTTACGCACTTTTAGGATGGATTTCCAGTATGACAGGATGCTGTCGTCATTAGGGATTTGTTTAGCGGCATTCCATGCTCTGTAATCGTCATTTACTCGCATCCACGGCGTGCCAGTGGTGAAGCCACCATGTGGTGACGCATCCCACTATACGGTAGTGCATCGTTTTAGCCAAAAGGTTGTTAAAAAAGAGGACATTGGAATCATACCTGAATTGGCGTCCTTGCATGATCTCGGGCCTTAAGATGGATCTGCTGCATGAGATCTTGTATCTTTGACTCATCGCCGTTGGCTAATTTCAATGCTCTGCACAATCGTTAATCCACGATAAATAGGCTCGCAGAGAATATTTTGCGGATTGACATACTCTTTGTACCTATTTTGGGTTTCAAAGTCCTTGTACTCAGATATAGGCCAGTCCAATGGGATATTTTTCATCCCCAGTTCTTGGCCTTGATACACAAAAATCGTACCGCTTTGGCCAGCCTCAAGCGTAGCGAGCATCTTCGCAGCACGCAACCGATTTATATCGTTGTTGTCCGTGATTTCTCGACCAATAAACCTAGTCACTGACCGTGGTTGGTCATGACTCTCAATGCAAACTGAATTCCAGCCAGAGTTTTCAATCATGAAAAGTTGCCAGTCTTCTAAAATAGCTTTCAGTTGATGCAAATCCCAAGGTTTGTTTGGCGAAGTGAATCTTCCATCTTTCCCGAAATCCATGTTGATGCTAAAACAACACTTTGTTAGCCTTAGTTATGTCGAATTTTGCCAACATACAGATCAAACTGGAATATCATGTCTAGTTCTCCCCGATCTGCCCCAACTACCTTCAATACCTCGTCGCGGTCTTTCAGCCAGGGCATTTCTCCGACAGTCATGATATCGTATTTTGATAGCACTTTTTCTCGTAAGTCTTTAAGGAACTCATGTAATCTTGGACCATTAATAAATAACTGATCTGCTGGCTGCCATGGTTGATCGGGAAACACTACTGGTGCATCTGGAAGCCCCGGTGTCTAAATTCTTTAGGCCCTCTGAAACAGCGTTCTGGAACTGTTGGACTCACTTTGCTTATCATGTTGATGACATCCATTCTGAACCCATCAACAGACTTGTCTAGCCAGAACTTCATCAAGTCGTGCACTGCCTCCCGAACCGGGTCATGGTTCCAGTCGAGATCGGGTTGTTCGGGTGCAAAACAATGAAGATAGTATTGTCCAGTAGCTTCATCATAGCTCCAAGCAGGTCCTTAATTTAGAGGTTACAATCAGTTTAATATCCATAACTCCAAAAAGAGACTAAACGCCAGTCTTGAGATATAATACCTCCAAATACAGATCCCCAATTGTTTGGCGGCTGTCGGTTTCCGTTCTCGTCATACTTGGGGTCTTTCCATACATACCAGTCGCGCTTCGGATTTGTTTTTGACGATCTCGACTCAATGAACCAGTCATGCTTAAGAATTCGTGAATATAGGAAGTCCAAAAAGAAACATAGAATAATTAGCCTACCTGATCAGATGTGTGGTTGACAACAAGATCCATGACCAACTTCATTCCTCTATCATGCAAGCCCTTAATAAGGTTGTCGGCATCTTCCATAGTGCCGTAAATAGGATTTATAGCACGATAGTCCGAGATATCTTCACTGCATCAATTCAAACAAGAAATAATCCCGTAATCCTGTAATATCTTACCATATCCCATGTCCTTTCCCGGCGACTTGTAAACTTCATTTCAAAGATAGCATCAGTATTTTTCACCATAATACAATATTTGAAAACAAACCCGGCGAAAGCCATACGATATCCACTCCTAATTCCTTCAAATAGTCTAATTTCGAGTTAATACCTGGAATGTCTCCGATTCCATCATCGTTGCTATCTTTGAAAGATGACGGGTATATTTGGTAAATTGAGGCCTCTTTCCACCAACGCCGTTTAGCTCTCATCTCATCGACGTCCCCAGATTTAGTTGAAGAACCGATTCCCATGATTGTTGAATTGGCCGAACACTATGGTAAATGGTCACTTTGAAGTTTGAGGAGAGAAGCATACTTATTATGCATTGACCCCGCCTACGGTAGTACTCACATGCACGAGCTCGGGTATTTCGCTCGCTTTGTTACTGCAGCCAGTAGACTGGTGCATATATCCACCTGACACAGACCATACCCCTCGACACCAACAAGTGACGCAAATCCCTTCGTCTGGTTTCAATATCGGGGCGCTAGAGTGTTGATCCTGTGGCGCACCACAAGTACCAAAAACTATGTAGGTCACAGCATACAAAGTGGTAAATACGCCAAGGCTCACTGACAATCAATTCGGGTACCAGTGCAGGGTATTGACAGCTGCATGCAGGTACGGCATCTAAAGCGGATATCTTTACCTTACCCATCCCACGCAACTCCTCATGCTAGCTAGTGTAGCAACTTTAAAGCTACAACCAACCCAAGCTTCTTTTGCATGCGCCAATTAGTTGATAGTTTTATGGCCACAAGTAGGTTGTGTACATAAGTAAAAGCTGCCATAAAGAAACGCATGTACAATACAAGCACTAACAGGTTTTCGGAGAACGCTTTCCGTTATGCGTTGCATACATGTATGTACTTACTCCATATATAACTCAAACCCCCTTATAGGCTTAAGTATGAACTTCACTTGATATTTTCGTGAATGAATAATCCCACAGACGTATTCGTTTTGGGAGGTAAGCACTTCGACTTAACTATGTGCTTGAAGATTTGCACCTAGTTAGAGGTCACCCATCATTTACAATCTTGAAATACGCTGGAATTTAGTTCTTCCGATGGTGGTAAGCTACGCGAGATCGGAAACAGGCACGCAATTTGTGTTTGATGTTACTTGACATTGCTCAAAGTTTAAACCCACGTCTTTTTGGAATGGATGAAGTAGGCAAGCTACCTAGTTATGTGCATTCCATAGTGGCTATTGTTTATTGGACGATAAGAACTCTTTGTCAAATTACGACCCGTGGATGGTCTTTAAAAGTGCGGGACAAGGTGTGCAGACAGTCCGGAGAAATAGTCTATGCAGCTGTAACAACCTATGTACACCGACGAGTGGCGCGCATAGATTGTTACGGCTGCATAGTCTATAAGTGCTGGTTTCCGTAAAAGTGCGCCTTTGGCCGTGAAATTGGAGATAAGACCAATCCCCCTAAATTGTAACCAACTTTTTTCAACCCAGATCTAGAGTGTGAGTACGAGCCAAGGTTCTAATCCAAGTGTTTTCATGTATAGGCTTGTTTAGCACAATGAAATTGAAGTCGGAATTCCTAAGGCAAACAGGATATCTGCCGTTGAAATACAGTGTCCCGACAATACTAATACCTATAAGCGAGTGCTAGACTATGAATAAGATTCTTATAGAAGATGCTTGTGTGTACCGAAGGCCAGGAACAGTAATAGGGGATGTTTACTGCAGGGAAAGAATAGCTCTAAATTAGTACATAGTATCCAAACAATGATGTGGGGCACTTTATCAGATGTTCCATTTCTGGACGAAACCCTGTTATGGTTGTAGAAATTGACGAATAGGTGGTGATTGATGGGGCCTACCTGGGCCCTGGACAAACTTTATATATATAGTCCTAGTTCCATGAGGAACTTCAATACATCTGTGTAAGCCCGGGGCTTCTCAAGCCCACTTGAACTTCTCAATTTGTGTAGCTTCAAGCGGAGTCCGAGTGCGACGCGTGCACAGATATCTACTAGTGTGTATAGCTAATCCTGCACCTACAAGAAGCTAGAACAACTTTGAACACAGAAGTTAATAATCAAATTTCTAGCTCTTATCTTCAAGGTCGTACCGCCGAAAATTCTATATATCGCACAAAGGTCGATGTAACAGTAATCGATCAAAGGGATATCGAAATTAATCCGCCCATCTTCACCTTAAAATCGAGATGTTTTTCTGCCAGATTGGTTGGGGCTAGACGCAGATAACGGCCCGAATTTATGCTTAGGTTGCAGGTAATCTTCCAATAGTAAATCTCACCAGTTTTGGTTCTTCAGCGATCGGAACTAGTAAACTAACGCATCGCCACAATAGTCGATGTAAACATCAATATTAAACCCTTGTTTAGGCCTTACTTAATATGATTCTCTTTGGTTATGGTAAGCCTGTAATAATTTTACATTCTAGGATATTGATCCGGTCCTGTTCGTGGGAAATGGCGCTTCCCATTTAGCGGCCTAGTTTTGTTGGACTCGATCCATTCCCAGTCATGAACTATGTCTGACTCCTAAATCGGTCTGTTGACCACGCACGCACTGCATGAATACAATCTGAGCTCATATTTCAAGGAAAAAGAAAGCAAGATCACTCATCGTGCATCACTCGTCGAAAGGGTTTCCAATAATTCAATAAAACTGCCGGGTCTAACTTATTGAATAACATATTTGATTAGACTTGATACGTGGCCTATCGACTGGATGGTTGGGTGTACTGGAGTACAAGCAGATATGTCTGCTGGGCCACGTGCATGACCAGCACCTGCTTTATGATATTTATAAAGTCTTGCATCACATTCTCCATG
Source organism: Geopyxis carbonaria (assembly GCA_024516215.1). Lineage (NCBI taxonomy): Eukaryota > Fungi > Ascomycota > Pezizomycetes > Pezizales > Tarzettaceae > Geopyxis > Geopyxis carbonaria. Next base: position 424,178 of record JAJJXG010000021.1, on the reverse strand, counting down.
GGATTCTGTAGATTATTCCCATCAAAGTATTGGATCTAGACGATCGATCTTGCAGATTGAAGATACCACTAGATGAGCTAACAGAATCTGAAAACGCGGGGCACAAATATCAGTTGCGTACAGCCGGCAGTTTAATATCATTCTCGGGGCTTACCCTTGCCTTCGAGAATGTACACTGTGGATCGCGGGTGTAATATTTTTGAGAGCTGCAGAAGGGGCCGGAAGCAGGTCGATTTGAAACATGGCCGACTATTACATAGCATTCCCGCGTAACGCGATGGGTTCTAGATGTGACATTTTGCGATGCCATCTATTGTTTCCTGCCTTTCAACTCTAAAAATGAAGCTTAAAGCATGTGAAGGTAATGAATATTCAATTATATGAAGGTTCTTCTAGCGTGGGTTTGAGTATTTAATCAGAAAAGGCTGATATGGGGTTGTCTGGACCGCTGGCAGTGTATGCATGCATATATTTAGAACTCACCCAAATGATGCCGGTTGGTTTCTCCAATCTCAAAAAGCTCGTTTTGGTCGCGAATCTAGTGTTGGGAACCCAAGAAACGGGAGAGGCTCAATTAAGGTTATCGATAACGGGAGGATGTCTCACATTTTTGCGGGGCTGGATCGCTAGTAAACCTCAGCCCTGCAAGGTTCGGGTCAATAAACAATGCGGATACAACGTGCAAGTAAGGTGCTCAATGCTATGGCCATGGCCAAAGTTAAGACCCATGTGCTAATTTAATCAATATGGGTTGGCATGATACATACTAGTGCACAATATCAGATACGCGAGCTTTCCCATAGATTCGATAGTAGACTGGCTGTGTGATGGTGTTCAAGCAGTAACATTGCTGGCCATTGGAGCGTGTTCTCACTCGGATGGTGCTAATCTTGGAGAAAAATATATGATAAACAAAACAACCTCTGTTGATTGGGATTTGGTGGTAAGTTCAGGTTTCGAAACAGTTCTTGATTCCTCTACAAGAAGTTCTCGTGTAGATGCCAGTAGCTGTTGACACATATTATTGCTAGGATAGCTGGAGAGAATAATAACGATCTCGATCTTTGCTATGGCGTGGTGAATAGTGTTGCCTTTCCTTAGTTGAAGATTTCGGGTGTCTGCTCTGGGAAAAGCCGCGTTCTGCTGTACTTGTACTGTGTTGGCAGTCAAATTCAAAACACGGCTAGTTTCCAGTTAGTCCCCTGAAGACCTGGACCATATCCGACTAATTAAGTACCAAAGTTGGATATCTAGGTAGCCTTGCAGTCCCTGAATCTCATCAGAGTGTTCTTCTCTATCTCTCCGGGAAACGTCGTCCATACTTTGCGAACACCATTAATATGTGGACAGTTTGCCGTTGGAATATAATATTCTGTACGGAAGCCTAGGTACCACTGCGGGTGTGCGCTGTACGCGCTGTCGGCCGGCCCTCTGCAGATTTTGTATGGTTGACCTATTACGACTTAACGATGCCCTTCCACTAGCACTTGGCGGCCAAGGAAAAAAAATGTGAGGCATGCGATGAAAGGTCTGCGGCAGCAAACGTTAACCGTCTAGATCCAGATTACCTTTGGATCCCGCAAATTGCCCGCAGGCTATACAGCCATGAGAGGTGCCATCCCGCTGTCGATGCATACTAAAGTTCACTACAGCAATCAGTGCAATGGCTTTGTGCAATGATCCACAAGTAGAAAGAATAAGAAAAACTCGAGCCTGGTGGATGAATGGGACTGTCAGCAATTATGGGTTCCTACAACGCATTTTATTCCCAATCGTGGCCTGGCTCGCAGCCACAGATTAACTATTGCGCGCATCCACGAGGGCATGCATGCCGCAGAATTTAGTAGTCTGCATAAGGCCTTTAATAATTACAAGGGTAGTAATTTTTGACAGTTATAGCTAGCTTAATCCGACATCTGCATGTAGAGTACGAATACTTGCATGCATACTTACCTCCATAAAGTACGAGTACAGCTCAAATTCCCAGTAATCCCTCTCGCTAAACCACCTGCAACCACCTAACTCATTTAGTGTAAACCCCCTGTAACAGCTGCAGCACAAGCCTTTTACCATGGTTATTGACTCTCTCCTCGTGCAAATTCGGCATCGGATTTGAAGGTATGCGCATGCCCTGTTCAACGGATCGGACTTGCAAATAAAGTCTCCAGTAGACCTCCTTAGCTAGTGCGAGTGCCTAGGACTTGTGTCAATTTTGCCGCTACCTACATGTAGCTAGCTAATGTTTTTAGACTCGAGCGCTTGGCTCAATTATTATTTGTGTTGTTATTTTTAGGACTTGCATGAAAAAGCATCCAAGACGGCCAGCCCACACGGCTTTGACGCTTCTGCTCAATGCGTACCTACCCAGGTCGAGTGTAAGTACTTATTTTTTCTCGGAGTTCAAGTTGATGGTGAAAAATCAGACAACAACAAAAAAGCTGTTTATCATATTTCTTCAATCAAGATCTAGAGTAAATGAGATACAAAGCACATACTACCGAGAATATTATAATGTGATCAGTATCAGACGTCTGAAGATATATAAGACACTCAATTGCTGTCGGAAAGAGCTACCTTCTTCACCACAACAACATCCGTCTCGATCAAGTTGATAACTTTGAGGTTAATTCTCTCTAGACCTTTGAGTCCTTCGGTGATCCTCGTTGAGCCTCCTACCGGCTGAACTCGGCCAAAAACGCATACGCCGACTCTAGTACAAAAATCTACTTTAGTTCAGCTCCCAGCTGCAGTGAAACCTTCCTGCCCGCTGCAGCATATACGGCTTCTGCAAGTTCGGTCTCTGTCCTGGACTCACACTACAAGTAGGTTTCTTCCTCGATAAGAGTATTCGTATATCAGGTCCGGCGCGAGAAGCTAATTGAACCAGCATAAAAGCAAGGTTCGCGTTGTGCGTGCAGTGGTAACCAAGCAAGTGGACAAGCTCCCTGCAACGCGGCGGACGGACCAAGTGTCAAATACATACATATCCCGGCCAGATAAACAGAACGCAGCATTGGGCATTGATCCTTGTCGTGCCTTCCTCTTCGTCTTTGCGGTGCCTCCGAGTTCACATCTAAACTGTTCAACCATTCCCTCGCTCTTTGTTTCTTCGAAGTTCGTTGCAAAACTTAAGCAATTCATATTTCTATATCTATTGCCTCTTGCCGCCTGCCTTTATATAATTCTCCCTAATCCACCCATCTGCAAAGTTCGAATTGCATTACCTTCGCTCAATCTTCAAGCCCCACTATACCCCTCCTCGGACAGAGTCGCTCGCTACTGTACGGATCTTTCCATATTATCACGATCACGAATACTTCAAAGTTCTTTACCGGTTAATACGATATAATGTCAAACTATAACGACCATAACGAAATGTCCTGTGACAACGAAATCCATAATGACAATGAAATGCCTGAAATGCCAGATATGACATATGATACCGATATGAATGATCAATGGCAACAACAACAAAACATGCAAATGCACTTTCTGACACCAACACACCCAACAATGCCTCAACAAATCATGCATCATTCTTTGCCTCCTGGGGCAATGGAACCCCCTCCCAACATGCAGTTGCATTCAGATCATGCTTCACGTGGACTATATAATGATATTCCCAGAATTAGCCCAGGTTTCTATAGTAACCAGTATCATTCTACAACCCTTCTCGACAGTTCAGGATTGCCTACAGCGGATCAATTTGACTACATCCTCAACGAATATATTCTTTCACTATCAACGAAGAAAAGGGACAAAGCTCTAATTCCACAAAAGAGATATGACAACATCATAGCCGTACTTAAAGATAAGAAATGCACAACCATCGAATCTGCCCAATTCCGATTTTGGGCCAAACGGAGCTTCAAACTCTCTAACAACGCCGACGTAGTCCTCCACGAGGGAAAACCAGTTGCTGTTAGGGAAAACCTCTACGACGTTCTTAGAACATGCCATCTGGAAGCACAGCATGGTGGACGTGACAAGACTTCTGCAGCTGTCCGGAAGCAATTTTCATGGTAAATATCCATATTGAAGTTCCCACTTTGTATCATTAGAGTTACTAATGTCAAAATAGGGTACCTAAAGAGCTGATCGCTCGATTTGTCAAGAACTGCCCCAGCTGTATCGCACGCAGGACTTCTCCTACGGAAAACAGATCGGTATACCCCGGGCCCTCAATATCATCAAGTGAGTCCGATCAAGAAAGATCTCCAACCTATCAACAACATTCCCCTACCTATCAACAACTCTCAACAAACACTTACCAACAACATGCTCCTGCATACCATGCACCGAACACAGTAATAGTCCCCGCTACCGTTCAGGTTCAGGAAACTTATTACCAGCCGCCCTATGCTCAGCTTCCGCCTCCTTCGGGGCCGCTCCTATCTTACCAACCGCCCCATAACCCACCCAGGGACGTTCTTTCCCAGCGCAGAAGCGGTGATAGGATAACCCACACTATGTCGGAAGGCCCAAACATTCCTCCGACAGAAATATCGACAGACCCTCGGACACACCAAGCTTCGAGAGATCACAGACGAAATTACTATTAGTATTACGATTGATGTTCGTTTCCCTGGCGCACCGGCGGTTGAGGCTTTGACCTCTATTTTTTGTTTATTTCCTAGTCTAGCCGGCGACGCTTTCGTTTTCTATTTCTTTTGAGGACAATTTACATGGTCCGGGGACATAATACTATTTCTCAGTTAGAATACTTGTTTTGTCTGAGTAATGCTTAATCTGATATTAGTGTTCCTTTCAAATTTTTGAGCTATTGACTATTGTTTGGCTATTTGTATATTGTTCGTTCATCTACCCCAAAAAAGTGCTATTTAAGTGTTTATCTTTTTACATACATTGTGAGTACTGTTTAGGGTGGCGCATGTGGATTCTAGTAAGTAGGTACATAGTATGATACCTATTGTCTCTACATGTACTTAGTTATTACATGGCCTCTCGATTACATAACTAGAAAAAAGCCAGTATATAGGTCCTGAAATATTCCGCTGTGTTGAATTCTTTCGTTTTCGCTAATTGTGAACTGCGCCATATCAAATCTGTGCTTATCATGCGTGAACAGTTCACACAAATACACCACGAATGAACTGTCGCCTCGTTTTCATAGCTAGTGGTGTCTTCGGATGGTATGATCCTCCGCGAATCTGCGCATTGGCCTTTTGTTATTGCCTGTTGCGCGCCGATCGTGGGGAGAGGTACCCCCGACCGGAAGCGGCTATTTGCGCCTCTTTTCGGATACTGCATACCCCGTGCCACCCTCCTCCCCCGACCACCTCCCATCTTAAATTTGAATTTATGGCCGGCCTGTTCTGAGCTGAGCTGTGCTCTCCGTATGAAATCGATGTAGGCGAAAGCCAATCAATTGTCCCATTTCAACAATTTGTCTTACTTAGTCATTACGTTGTTGTAGCATCTCACTTAAAACGTAAGCTCAAGCCAGTAACTGGATAATGTTGACTATGAAGTGCTAAATATTAACAGCTCTTTAACTCTTACCGTTATTCTCTTTCTCTCATTCTGTTAATCTGTCAGAGTTCTTATGGCCAACCCACCAAAACCTGAAATTGAGACCGGCTATCAATAGCATATGTACGGTAACTATTCGACTGCACCTACTATGATTCCGGCGGTCTTAACCTAGGCCTAGTAATAATGAATTCACCGATTTATTGCGTGACTGCGTGATTGAAGTTGAAGAGATACTTCATATTACTTGCTAAAATTTCTATGGAAACGCTTTAGTTTATTTCTCAAATGAAACCTTCGGAATAGACTATATGGTCCACTGACATGCATGTGAGGTTAAAATAAGACATTCAATAGATTAGAAAGCATATCTTTTAACTAAATGAACCGAAACCTTAGCCGTTGTTTTATCGTCCTCGGTCCGGCCGCACTCCAAATATAAATAAGGTTTCCGCTACAAATCCGGATCGCGGACATCACTCAGCTCAGTGCGTCCTCTCACACACCTGAACAACCTACTTTCCACAGCCCTATATGATATTTTGAGGTATCTGCCATAAATTTTGTATTCTTTATGGAGATTCATTGGCCCTCATACAGTAGAGAGATTTCTTGTGATTTAAAGACAGTTTAAGACTTAGCTAATGCAGAAAACAGCCTGAAATTACAGCTGATTTAAGACCGCTTGAATTTATACAATTATGTACTTCTGTTTCTAATCTAGAGTACTACCTATGGACTGTGCTAGAGGGCGAACGTGTGGCTTTCGATAAGGAAAAGAAAGACCAGACGTAACGCAATTATTTATTCCACAATCAAACGCCCTCTTCAGGGATCAATCCTGTACAGTTATGAGCTGACCGACCGACTGGATTGTCGATCAATTAACAATCACATCTTCGTCTATTCGTTTCGGCTCTTCCCCGGAAATCTCGTGTTTCCCTGGATATGTACTCGTACACTTATGTAGCTGTGGGGATCATTCATTAGCTTAGGTTAAAACTGAATTCTTATTCTTCAGCGGTAGAACCGAGAATTGCCACCGACAGTTACCTCGTGATAATATCTAGGAGTTTTTCTCATCTATATACAAGGTTACATAAATAGCCAATTTTCTGTTGTGATTACCTTTTTGGTGTGTCTGGTCCGGATGAAAGCTCGCATCAGCACCTCGCGACGGTTTCAATTGTCCAATCAGAAGCTCCCCGAAACAGTAGGCCGAATGTTTATCTCCCATATGGTGTGTGTGCTGCCTTTGCCTCTGCATCTGCACCGAGGCCTTGGAACCTGTTCGAAGGCAGCTGTTCTATTTGCATACCTACAATTACTCTCCGAAACAAGATTTCACCGAGTTTTACAACTAGTGCCCAATCTGGGATTTCTTGGATGCCTGTCAAACTAGAGGAGCTTTCATCCCAGACTCGGTTGAGATGCACCACCATACAACACAACCAGCTGCAGCCAGCTGCGGAAGCGGAACTGCAGGTGATACAATCACACAAGGCCTACCCATCCACTCATCCATCCATCAATTTTATCGGAAGCGGACAAATCGGATACAAGCCCTCCAATTGCGCACAACATGGCGCTTTCGAATGGGTAACGTCCTTCGCCCCCTTTGATACTGTCCCCCTCGTTTACCCCGGACTTGTCCTATCGATAACAGACGATGCAGGGCTGACATTTTTCAGGCTCTTGCAGGAACCACCACCACCACTGTTGGGAAAAATGCGTTATTTAGATACTATGAGACCGATTTCTCTATTAACCTCCATTAGGAGTCGCCGGTCGAGTCGTAGTGATGAGGCTTCCCGTCGGTCGGTGTGCGCATTGTCAGCCTGCGGTAAAACAATAGGTATGGGACAGATTTCCATCTGTACGAACGCGTATGCTCAATTCTAAAGTCGGCCATCTTCACATAAGGCATCATGCCGTTACTCGAACTGTATTACATACTACAACACATGCATACAGCACCACATTACCAGTTATCGCAAAGAAATGTGTGTCTGGTGCATTTTGTGGCGTATTCCATGTTCTGACTACAAGGCCAACTGGGATTCCCATACCTAGAGTCACATCCTATGCAGGTAAACGCATATACTCATCCATCCAGCTAGACGGAAAAAAATAGGCAGACGAGTACAGAGCAAGATTTTCCAATAAACTGATACATCAGATAATGTAATATCTGAACTCATGAATGGCCACAACCATGGCAACCAATTGGCTTGTATAGTACAACACAGAGCCCCTCGTAGAGAATCAATGTCTCAACTTTTTTATGGGGCACAGCAAGCAATGCCAGGTATCATTATCTAAGGGGACGTGGATATCTTAGCTAGTTTCATTTGAGTGTTGTGATCTGGAAACGAGTCCCAATGGTTCTACTGTCTGCTGTCTTGCCGGCCTACCGCAGTAGAACACAATCGAAACCGATCGGTTATTCAGTAAATAGTTCCCGATATTTACTCATCCCACTCATCCTATGGGCATCCGAAAAACTAAACTGACTTGTTGCGTAAGGAAGACTAGCTAGACCTAGGGTTTTCTGTTTTGTCATTACTACTACACATGCACAACACCACACCACCATGAAATAAATAGTGTACCTGGGTCACACCGTGGGGATCGAATCGAAGCTGCACATCAAGACTGCCATTCAGATAATCTCGCCTCACCCTGCTTGCTGCACGGGAGATCACTAAAATGTGAGCGATGGACCTCTCATGCTATGCAATGCAGCCCACCCATAGTTAATTACCACTACTTTATACCTACATACAATTTATCCCACACTATTCAATGCGCAGCTCAGAAAAAGAAAACACATAAAACGGTGCACGGTTCGAATTTGGCATTTACCGAAATCCATCTGACAGCTAGGCATGCACATCTACCCAACACACCTCTGCGCTGCGAATGTATCCATCTTTTCTTTTTTTTTGCCACTTCTCTTTCTCCATTGACCTACCAAATTGTCTGCCTTTCCGCCTTTTTAACAATTTCTCGGGTTTGGAAAGTACAATGGGGGTTTAACACACTAAATTCTACACACATATGTAAAAGTGATATATTACAAGACATGGGGTCTGTAATTGTCAGGAAAGTAGGCGAGAAGCTAAGCACAGCTAGTCTACTTGATGAACATAGTTTCGGGGTCGGAAAAACTGAAAATAGACAGCATATTCGATAACGGGGGATTTCGGTTCCTTCCAAGGAAATATTGCTTAGTGTTACTTTGATCATGCTCGATGCCCCTTGCAGCCTTACATAAATAATATGGAAACTCAAAATCAGATGCACACAATGCAATAAATAAATATATGTATACCGTTTCTCCCAGTCCTTTAATTCCAGAGATGGAAAATAAACCAACAACCGAGTAGCTAGCTAGTAGCGTTCATAAAAGAGCACAAGCAGCTGTCCGTTTTCAGATCCGTACCGTTCAGTGAAACCTCTCCCCGCCCTATAAAGTAGACCTGGATACATTTCTTACAGTGGTGCAACCGAGTCGTGTGTGTAGTTAGGCCGGTATACCAGCTGCATGCTAAATTACCTGTCAAAGAAAGATATGCGGCTCTTAACTCATATGCATACCTACTCCAAATACATCATTGACTTGAAATCGATTACTTGTGAAATGCCTTCCTAAAAGTTGGATTTCAGTGTAATAGTACGTACATTAAGCCATAATCATCAACGTCTGGCATTGAGCCGTCCGACAAACGATTGAATAATAAAGACAGTTGACAGACCAAATATATATGGTAGGCAAATGCAAATTGAGTCTCTAAAGGTACGTAGGTACATATAAACGATGATTTCTGGCCGTGATATCCACCTAGCATGTACTCTGTTTCCACGGACATGTCTTATCCGTAGTGCGGTTGTATGACACGAATCAACCCCCCCCCCCCCCTCCCCAAGCCCCCCCAAGTGCAAGCCCATGCCCAATTAAATTAACTGACAGGGCGATATTACCGATCACACAAAAAAGAATGCACGCAGAAGGCATGCACATGTATTTAACCGCTTAAGCAAGCAAGCATCGAGATAAATTCCGAGACCTGCGATGTCCTCAACTCCCACTTCCTTGCCGAGCTACCTTGGATAGACAACGATGCCAAATGTCGGCCATCACTTGTGCACATAGAGACATCCCAACTACACTTTTGTGATATACCAGGCGCCATGAACTGTTCACCACTGATTCCACTGTCCAGTACCGAGCTATCAGGCATAAGTACGACAGATGACACCCAGATCCGCGGTTAGCCCACATCTTGCCACGTGATCTGTGCCGAGTATACATCTTGATCATGAACAGATTGATAATGAAGTACATTAGACGCACTATGGCAAACGCGGCTAGGTCACAGATACGTGGAAGTCTTTCAGTCAGCTCCCGTGCGCTATATCAATAGGTCAACCGATTTCAGAGCAATTATTAAAAGCTTGTAAATACAAAGCTATGTAGTGGTGTACTTGGGACCTAAGTCGATGCTACTTGTACAATCCATGTAAGTCTGACCTTGCGAACTAGGTAGCACACCCACACACACAGATAAAAGCACAACTAGAAAATAAAAACACAATGATTACAACGGGAAGGACCCTCAACTTAGCAAAAAACCAAACACCGCATAAGCCCAAGAACAGAAGATTGCATGGTTACAGGGACTAAGCCACCGGAAACAGGTTATAAACCGACAGTAAGAAATGTTAAAAGACAGCGGCGAAACACCACGCTCTTGCGCACTGCATGTGTATTCCATTCCCGGGAGAACGGATAATATAGTACTTAGGAAAAGCACTTTAGACCAATCCTAGCTCTGCTACACCTGTTATATAGGGAATATGTGTGGTCTGATGGTAGGATAGTGTACAATAATTGAGCGATATAACAAATCGTCTGGAAGAAGCAAAGGAAGAGACAAAAAGAGAGGGTATTTTTTTCCGAATGATAAAACCCAAATGAACCAAAACGAAAGAAGAAAGGACGCCCGATTAAACCCTATGATCGCCAAAAAAAGACCAAACCCACAACAAAATTCCGCTCACCCATTATTATTGGCACCCTTTCTAACCTACACCCATCCGAAGAAGATTGATTTCCCCCAATAAGACAAAAGAGAAGGTATATATATACCAAGTAGTGGAGAGACAATATATTATTTCTCACTGTTGAAAGTTGGCTGGTTGCTTTTAGACAAAAGAGAAGTAGCTGTGTTTGCATTGTTGATTGCACTCAGTATGGTGACTAGTGATTGTGCTAGTGTCGGTTCGTATTTATAAAATGAGCGTTGTCGAAAAGTGCCGGCAGTTGTTATCGGTGGTGTTCTGCCAGAATTTCTTTTAGTGCAAATCGATTCTCCCGCTTTGAGGCTACCTCGATAGAGATCCAGCCTTCAACCCTTTTTCTCCACCTTTCCTCCTCTTCTCTTTGCTTACCCACAAACATTGGTCCAACATCGAATTCTTCACCAACCACAAATTCGCCGCCCGCCCCATTGAGCCTGCCCGCCCCACCTCCGCCGCCGCCAAAAGTACTAGCATCTCCCATGACAATAGAGTTATTAGTACCGGGACGACCAGTGATTGATTGGTCATCGATAGACATCATGTCATCCGGTAGATCATCAACTCCCTCAAATGGATCAAACTCATCCTCAGGATCTTCATCAACTTTGAGCCAACACATCCGACTTGGATCAAACACCATCCCGCCGACGACCTGGATACCAGCCTTTCCACCAGATTGATTCACTTTTGTAATCAATGCTGGTTGACGGGGAGGTGTACGGGTTTCTGCAGGGTGGTCGAAGGCTTGGAGATCCCTCTCATTCCCATCCCAGCGCATGGTACGCGGATTATATGTCATACCATTGGTTGCGGATTCTGCTCGGATGAGGTGATGTTAGCTTCTGTAATGTAACCAGATCGACAGGGGAGGAAGATAAGCGAGATGATCGTCCCATCGGGATCGGCAGTGACAATCTACAAAAATACGAAGATCGGATCGGCCATCGATGATTGAAAGTTTGCGCAGACGGAAGCTCCGGTCCGCGTTAAAAACAATAGTAGAATATGGAGGCACATTGAAACAAAATCGGAAAATGCTAAATCAGGAAGGACTAACCTTTGGGGATTTGGTTGATGTTTCCCATTGGTTTGATCAGATGTGGTTTTGATTGTTGTGATGACCTCTTACGACTATTGCGTGGGGTGATAGAAGAACGTGCAGCAATCTGGGCTCGCCAGCGCTCGGCATTTGGCGAAGTCGGAACTGGAGTTGTCATGCCTAGCCTTTGTTGGGTGTATTCTCGTGCATTTCGAGAAGCTAAAATTTTGTAAATAAATTACCCAAGGCTGATGCAGAAGTGGAAACACTTACCAGCAGTATCTCTCGCAAACCTCGGCACATTAGCGTCGTTGGGAGACCGATTTGTTCGATCAAGCTTTTTCTTCGGGCTCTCGGTATCGTTCTCACGCTTGGCAGAGCTCTTTTGACGTGTAGCAGTCTTAGGGGCACCCCTTGCCACAGGCGTGACGGTATATCGATTCTCTGCACGAGAGCTAGTTGGAAGATCATCGAAAGCCTCCAGTTCTGTTCCATCGCCAAAATTCCGTTTTCTCGTAGGTTGGGTCAATTGACCAATCGAAGCAGCTTCACGGCGAAGATTTTCGGGTGCAACCCTGGGTGTGGTATTAGGACACCTCTTAGCAGTGGTGTTACTAGCTCCGGACGAGCTTGGGGAATGGCGGGGCGGGGTTCGCTGTTGGACCCTGGACATTGGACGACGATCTGTTTCTGGACGCTCATCTCGTTTGATATTGTGTCTCGAAACCTTTGCCGAAATATGGTGACTGCTATGCACTGACGCTCCACCAGGAACAAAAGGTGCAGGGTGTCTAAACGAATTTATATTCCCGTGAGGAGTTTTCGGTCTGGTTGTTTGTGACTCATTCCTGCTTGAAGGTCTTCCAACACTTGATCTTGATTGTGGACGCCCGCCGCTGCTCGGAGGCCTGCTGCCACTACTTGTGGGTCGCCCAGCACTGTTAGAACTGCTCGGAGGCCTTCCTGCTGAGTTCCGACTTGATGGTCTACCGTTCGAGGTTCGACTAGGCGGTCTTGGCGCCTTTGATTGACTACTAGTTGACTTTGCCATGTTTGGCATGGAACGCTTAGACCGGAGCAATTGTGCAGTGGTGGTGGTGGGTTTTGGATGGACATTCTCAGACTTCAAATTCCTAGTGGAAATCTTTTTCCCGGTATTGCTCATATTTCTCTGTCGTTCGGCTCGGGACTGAGGAATTGGTGGAGGTGGGGGCATTGCCATTCCATCTGAGGCTGACCAACGGTAGTCGGTGATGCCTGGACCTCCAGACCATCTTGACCTATTATTTCTCTTCGGGCTTCGCTGATTCTCTCTTTCGGCAACAGGTTCAAGGAGTTGCAGGGGAGGTAGAAGTGTGGGATGGCCTTGAGATAGCCTGTTAGTCCGGGAGCTTGATGGAGGTGGTGCAGGCTTGTTTGTTGTAAAAGTCAAGCTCATTGCTGTCCGCCTCACTGGGCTGGGTTTTCGGGGAGGCAGTTTCTGCTTAACATTTCGATTCAATGTCAACTTATTTTTATCGAAAATTTCCCCATCTCCGATTTCCAAGCCATCAAAGAACTCCTCATTGGCAGGATCATCCAAGTTCTTTTGTACATGGAAACCACGATCAACCTGAACCGGATCCATAACAGCAGCCTGTTGTCGTCTTTTCAAAAGTTGTTGGAAGTCAGGAAGTACACCCGCAGGTAGCACCAGCCCGTCCAAGGGAGTATCATCCTCACTCTCTACAGTCATTCCAGATAAACTAGGTGATCGGATTGCAGATATACTCGGCGATCTGATTGACATCGCGGACCCTCGTTCACCACGTTCTCTTCGTGGGCCACTGCCGTAGTATGAACTTCCCAGGCCACTATCTGTATCTCCCCAATCGTCAAATCCAGAATCTATACCATGCACTGCTGGTGGCCTAGGTCGCTCTCCACCTTTGGTAAGATTCAATTGTAGAGGTGCGTCAGCCGGAAACTCGAAATCATGCTCAAAATCATCATCTACTGATGGTGTCCCTTTTGTTGCTGATTCAAGCAGTGGAGGTGTGAGCATCAGTGGGGCAGCTTGTCTAAACTTCCGTGCAGGTGACACCTTAAGGGTTGGAACATCATCACCATCACCAAAGAAATCATCGTCATCGTCGGGTATATCTCGAAATTTATTGAGCTGTGATCTCGCAGATGGGACAGCAGCAGGATTGCTGCGTACTGGTGAAATTGACTGTTTCCCTTCGAAAATTTGTGCGAGTGATTCGGGGAATTCTTTCTTTGTCATACTAAGAGCATTCCCCAAGGCAGGTAATTCCAGGTCCTCGCTCCAGTCGTCGTGAGCTGAAACTTTCCTTACTCTTTTATTTGTCCCAAGCCTTTTTATTGTCCCACCGACGAGAGCTGATGACGGTACATTTTGAGGAATTGGAATACCAGCATGTATAGCAGATGCGATAGCTTTTGCTGGGGAGTCATCCAAAGTAACTTGGTGTTCGTGGTTTCCTGTTTCGGAAGAATCAAGGTCATAAGCTGAGGCTACAGACATTCGACTGCTGCATACAGATTCACGACGGTGATGGTCTGTATTACCAAGGGTATATTGAGAAGAGATGGTTGATTGTCGTTGGAGTTGGTCAATGTCGGCAAAGTCTGGGTCATCGTCCCAGCACTCGACTAGGTCCACCCGGCGCTGGAGCGCATGGGATGTATCCATGGTTGTTGCCATAATGCCTATGCGCTATCCAACGCGTGACAAGTGTAAAAGAGATATGTGTACAGCTTTTGCTCTTTCGTTTGGGTAAGGTTACAGATGTAGCGACAACGTGTGAGGTGGCAGTTGGGATGCCTACGCGTAGCCAATTAGGCAAGGGTGAGTGATAATGAGCTGGATGGATTCGTCAGAGAAAAAATTCGTGGTCTCGTTCTAATGTAGCAGCGCAAGAGATTCGTTAAAGGTGTGTCGTCTCGTCGTTAATATTCCAAAAAAAAAAAACTGAAGTCGAGTCCGGACTGATGTGAGATGTGTAAGAAAAAATGACAATCTAACGAAAAATCGCCAAATTGCTTGAGAATTGGTCAAGAGTGAATGACTGATGTATCTGAGTTGAAAGTGAATCAGGTAGTTGGGTATCGAAAAGACTGCAGTATTTGGCGTGAAATGTATCCAGCAGGGTTATAGGAGAGTCGTAAAATAGTGTTGGTTCGTATCGTCGTATGCAAAGTTAGTGTGTGGTCGGATGCTATCGGCTCGCTAGTTTGTCGCGTTCAGAACCAAAACAATGGGAGATCCAGTCTTTCGTCAGAACAAAAACATATCGAAAATATCGATTCTCTATAGTTCGCGTAACAGGTTCGACAGGCGATTCCGGTAAAGCGATAGGAGTTGATGGGGGCAAGGTCGGTTGGTAATGGCGATGGCTGGTTTGTTCCCGTTGGGATTCGTTGGGGAGGGGATTTCGTCGGGGAGCGATGAGGCGCAACCGTCACGGAAATGAAGTAGCGGGTAACAGCCAGGATGTGTGCATAACCCGTTGCACACAAATGAAATCAAAACAGAATTTTCGTCCACATGGCCCCTATCAATATTTATCTTTCTATTACGCACATATACTCTCATGAGCATCTTCAGATAAATTTTCTTCCGTCATAAATTCAATCACATAATGTAAAATACTGTTCGTAGAATGTCTCGCTAGCTACAGAGCTAAGTCGAATTCAAGTCCCAGCCATAAAGGCCTTAAATTGACGCAAAATGGAAACTATTGAAAAATGTTGAAAACTCCAGTACCGCACGCAGTCTTGTGAAACGCCCAGCCGTGTCAGTTTCGGAGTGAATCGTCATGATTCAGTTTCAAAAACAATGTTTGATTACAGATGAGTTCAAACTAGACTCTACGTAAGCCTGGCTTTCTAGAGTAAACTATCTCACTGGAAGGATTCAGGGTGACTCGGTGGTTTATGGGATTCGCGATGATTAATCATTACAGACAGTGCAATTCTAGAAACTGGGCATTCCGCACGGTGAATCAATTGAACGAATCACGAACAATCTTAACAGAGACGGTTAGGATTTTGGCCAATATAAACACCCCCCTTTCAACGGTACATACCTGAACCTTTTCATTTGTGTATTCATAGAACATAAACCCCGGACACGTGTGCGGTCAATCGTTCAAAAACCAAGGCGGATACTGCGTCACTTATAAATAACACCCAGCAGTGGATATATATTTAAACTGGACACCTGTACCTGTATCTTCGTACTAAATTTCGTAGAAAATGCCGAATACAGCCGAATAAAGCTGTTTCTATCCAATTATGCATTCGTTATTGAAGTTTTAATAATGTGCTCAATTATACCTCAAATAGTGCCATATTGAACACAGATAAGCTATTCTAGAAAATCTAAAGAAATCGTTCAGGTCTCTTGGTTATGTATCTCCCGTCATTCTTGTACCGATTTGCGATACGATTTTAGCAGTCTGAATTAATTCATCTCTCCTGGCTCTAAATGTATGCGTTCCTAGTTGCCCGTAAGGCTTCGAATAGAGTCGACAAGAGTATTTATTCTTTCCGATGATATTGACTCAAAAGTGCATGTAAATTTCAGTAATTGGTCTAAAATTTCCAACCTGAAGATATGAAAAAATACTGCTAAGGTCTGTATAACTCAGAGATCACATCAGTAAAAGATATTTATCTTTTTGAAACCCTTTTGGGTACGTTCACACAATGAGTGGCCACTGTTTGAACCTATACAGATGTTTTATCGATGTTTTTGACTCTAGAATGTCCATCACTTTATGTGATGCAGTGTAACTTTGCTATTCTAGCTTTTAGTCGCATAAAAATGTCGTGAAAACGAGCATCCGTTTCCTATTGTTGAGCTTATGAGAGTAAACAATCGTATACCATAGGTTTTCAACGTGTAGAGTGGATGGTACCACAGTACCTAACTAATAGCTAGCTAAGATCTGAAACGCAACTGCTGATTCTTCCCTGTTGATTTCACTTACCACGAACGGTTGAGTAAAGCCGGATCCTTTAAATGATACTGGTTGGCCAGGGGTACCTTGGTGGCAGCTTGATACAAGCTTCCAGCAAGTAGCATAGCCGTGCCGATAAGTTACGGAGTAGAACCACTGGATTTTTAATAGCTCTGATATCAAAAGGCTCCATGATCGAATCAAAAACGATTCGAATCTCTGGAAACAAAACGCTTAACCAATCAGATTATATTTGATGCACTTATAATTTGCTCTAAAGGTGAATCACTAGGGGATCTAGTAAAAAAGGTCGGTGGTGATATGTGCCTGGACTACGTACCAAGTTATTTATTGCATTGTGGGGCCGCAATGTTGTGCAGATCTCGGAACATACCAACCGGGATCAGGGTAGAGAAACGTGATGTGGCGTGTATGAGTCATCTGTCATCTGACACCTCGGTTCCATAGCAAGCCACCAAGCTTAATCACGACGCGTCTTCCCCTCCTTCGATAATCAACGCGCTATCACCCGTCTACCAGCAATGTCGTGTGTTAATCTTATACGGGTTCCTCGTTCAGATATCAACGGCCAGTCTGTTCTCGTTCATGCTACGACTAGGGAAGGTAGAGGTGATATAACGCTGGAGGCGACCGAAGGGGAACGTGCTTTTACAACTAAAAGTCTATACTTTTAAACATCACACCTAGAAAAAAGTCACTAACCAAAATTATAGTACGACCACTAAAGATAAACTTATATAAGCACAAACAATTCACCGGCAGCAATGATGAGCTCGAGGCTATCTTTTTATATGTCTTCCGGAAAGTGCTGCCAGACGACATTACATTAACTCAAGATATTCAGTTATTAGCTACTATTGATACTACCGGTCTTTCTGTCGGTAGCTCCCTAGTACCTCTTATCTAAAATACTGATAAGATGAACAGTTGGTAGTTCGAAAGGTCATTGGAGGCATAAAGCGTGGAGTGGCTGAAATAAAGGTTCCAGAAGCTGAGGTTGAAATTTCCATATTTGACTGGGCAGTGGAGTCTTGTGAGTCATTGGAGTTAATAAAGGTGAGAACTCATACAACTGGGGAATTCTTGTAGTTGATAACTGAAAAGGACAAAATGCAATTATACGAATCAAAAATTGACACCCAAACAAGGACAATTGAGAGTCTTAAGGCTCAACTCGAAAAATTAGCGACTATGAAGAAAGAACACGATAGATTGATTCTGTCACAATTTAAGAAAGTCCTAGATGAAAAACGGGTTAAAATTATAGAGCTAACGAATAGCGAACAATCAGCACTCAGAGGTAGTTATGATTAACTCCCCAGAAATATTCTTTATATCCCTAACTCTTTTCAAAGAACCAGAACCAAAGCTAGAATCAGAACCAGAGGAGGAACCCGAACCCGAGCCAGAGCCAATACCAAAACGAAAGACAACTCGAAAAGCTGCACCTAAAACTAAACCTGCATCCAAATCCACAGTAGCTACTAGGAGACGAAAGCAGCCATCGCCTTCACCGCCTCCCCCTCCAGTGGATGATGATGCAACAGCTTCTGAAGATGAGGAAACCCGAAAAAGTGACCACAAGTCTTCGGAAGATGAAGACGAATTACCGCCTGTGAGAAAGCCAGTTGCTTTTGGGAAGTCCACGATATTATCAAATCCTGCACCCGCACCCGCACCCGCACTAGTATCAGCACCAACACCAGCACCTGTGGTCGCTTCCCTTGCACCCGCGATTACAGACGACGACACTGATGATGAAGACGACGAACTTTAGTTTATAACCATTTTTCTAAAACATCAGCACTATTCAATCTCTGTTTTTTTTATCTAGACAGCGTTCATGAAACATATATGTGGAACGATCAATTATATAGCCTGGGCGTATTGTTGTTGTCAAAATAATGCATATCCCGAGTGGTCGTGCAAAACGCGGCCTTGCATGCATGATCCCTAGAGAGACTATGTATAAACATTGTACTCGAAAACAAGCATATACGCTTGGTAGTCAGCTCCTATCAATAACGTTGGTATGTGACACATTGCGATGTAATGCGATGAACATCTCCTAATGTAACTAGTAGGATAGGTGCATTGCATCCTCATCGGCTTTCGGACATGGAAGCTGCTTGATGGAAATTGTGACCCGAAAATCAAAGGCAGACAATTTCGGACCCCTCCGGATTGTCTAGAATTTTAGGGGCCATAGCGATTCTTACTCTTACCGTAATTGTTACACAGAACACATTCTGTTACCGATGGACCATATTTCATTTCAACATAAGCAGCTATGCAGAGAGCCTGTTGTGTTTAAATGTTGTACTTGAGTAGGACTGGTTGCTTGAAGTTTCTTAGTGTTACTTCCAGGATCAAGTTCAGGTGAAACTATGATGACAAACAAAATGGACGCTGGCGACTGGAGTAGCTTGTAGGAGAGGCATCTGGTATTCGTGGAACCACCACAGTCTACTCTATGTTGGGTGGGTGGGTACTGGTATCCAAATTTCAACCACCCGTTGCCTATTTTGGTTACTAGTGCTTCCATATTAGGAAATATGAGTGAGAATATATCACCGAGTGATATGTGATGAATACGTTTATCGGGCTTATACGATCAGATGCCACCGTTTTTATAGCGGTAGTTAGATATTAGCTGGTGCGTTAAAATACATGAAAGGGTTCTTGGATGGAAAAATTTAGGGCCGTTAATCGAAAGATTGGAAACGGTTCGCATGCTTGCGTTATTACTGTACTCTACCAATGATAGAAACTATGTAGCTTGGCACACTTGCAGAGCTAGATATTGTGCATTTATTTCTCTGTAAAGCTATAAAGAACTCGAAGAACTTTTTTCAACAAAAGATTCTCGGATTTCCGTCCCAAGTACATGCCTGAAGGAAGGGGCGTAACGTAAGTATTCGCCGTCACACTACAGGCTTAGAGTGGTAGATGTATTCTTGGACACAGATTTATTTCATCAGTGTTACACATGCAAACTCCGCAAGGGTTAAATTTGTCCTACTAAACTTTCAGTCTAGATCGCTTGGAAGTAAGCTTCTCAGTACTGTGGTTACTGTTGTTTATTTATTACCTACCCGCTGCGATGCATGTTATGCATATGCGCACCAGAAAGCAATATTTACGGCGGACTAATTGTAAACAGGTACCAAAGTTGGAGGTCAATTCGATTTCAACCAGCTCCCCCGTTGGTGCCAAAAGAGAGAGCAAAAAAAAACCAAAGTTGTGCGGTCGGTCACGAGATTGGTGACGGAACGTTGACAGGCGATAGTCGCATTGTGCGGGAATTAGAGTTTCTTGAGGGAGGGCAACCCGGCGCGCCACTGTCGACCCTGACGGCCCAGGATGTTGCCTTAGTGGGTTTGCTACCTGAGACTGCGGCAACAACCTCTCCTCAGGCCCTGATTCACCAGCGCGAACGCGCTGTGAAATTAAAGCGAGACAGTGTGCGCGCACAAAACCATATATGCACCACCGGCCTGCCAGTCGAGCTGCGCAATGAATTCCAGTGATGGAGCGACGATGGCGGGCGGCTGGCTGGAAGAGATGGGAAGAGCTCTGCCAGGGTTCATGGGCAGCTCAAGCAAGCGTGGGTGGGTGGGAGAGGGAGGGAGGGAGGGGCGAAAGGGAAGAGCAAGAGCCAGAGCAAGCACCAAGCAAGCAAGCAGCATCTCTTCCCAGTCACCCAGCAACGGAGACAACCGATCTGGCATGCTGCCCCAGCCAGCTGCTGCTGCTGCTGCTGTGCTGCTAATATTTGCCAAGTGCCTACAAACTTCCTCATGAAGTGCTTTGTAAGTCATGTATCGCACTCCACTTATCTACTAATACTAGACAAGAAACGTCGAGCCGTCACCGCGGCCGGCGTCCCTCGAAACACAGTACGTACCAGTGGTTATCACAAATAGCCGACCTAGACTAAGCACAAGTGCCCTTTTTTTTTTCTGCTCCCCCACAAAATTAAAGTTACATGCGCACGACGATGTAGGAACTGACTTTTTTTTTTTTAAGTTGCTCTTCTCTTTCAAAGGTATTTTGTAGCGGTTAGCTGGGGTGCACTGGTGGGCACACAGTGCGCGCGAGCTCGTCCATCATCTCGCTTGAGCTTGCACAGTGCAGGCCCTGAGATGGGAACCGCATTGTGCTGTGCTCCCACCCGCCGCGCCGCGGGCGCAGGCTGGTACCTGTGCTATACATACACCTGCGTGAGGTACCTGCCTAAGGTACTCCAGGTTGCTCTTGCGGTTGCTGCTGCTGCTGTAACCTGTTGCTTGCAAGATCTCTGGGAGGGAGGGGGGAGCATTTCTGTACTGCTCGCTTGCAGGCGGACGGCGCGGCGCAAGTGAGTAAGGAATCTAGTGCCCGCGTGGGCGTGGGTGTTCGGATGCACTCACTCTCCTCGGAACTGTGTTTTGGATGTCGGCCGCGGCCGTAGGCAGAAAAAATTCCGCAGGAGACATCATGGGCGCCGCTGGATCAGATCATGACGGGCGAATTGGTAACTGAACAGTCGGTGCCTAAATACATCCATCCTCCGAACTTACTTATGCACACTAAGGCCGCATTTGCCGTCTGGCCCCGGGTTTAGACAAAACATAAAAGCAACAACGGCTGAGCTACATACAGGATAACGAAACAACAACAGAAATCACAAGTGCTGCTGATAGAGACAGTTTCTGAAGAATAATTCATCGCTGTTATTGCTTGTCATTGAGGCCCCTGTCCGCTTAGTCATAGCCGGTCTGCAGACTTGCTGGCCTCCATAGTTTGAATTCACGAGGAGAGAATGTCCTAATTGGCTGGACATATGACATGATTGCCAGGTGTAGCTGTACAATATCGTAGCTAAATGTACTGTCATGTCACGAGAGCTATCATACTTGCCAGAGTGCTCTGCTGTCTGCTCTGCGATAACTTCCTGGTCGGCCAGGCCAGGGCGCCAGAAGATTGCTTGGGTACGTACAACAGCATTGTCGACTAGAACAACGGATAGCCCTGCACTGGGGTTCCTGAGTGAGCTGGGGGGGATGCTTCGGGAAACGCAAAAATTATGGCATCCTCTTTTCTGTCGCCCTCCCCGGCTCTCTTTGCCTCGCTTGTCCGCCGCTTGAACCAGCCCTGCTCTGCCCGCCCGCGCCCGCCCTCCAGCCTTCCTGTCCATCTGTTTGAAGAAGAAGTATGTACTGTGCCCCTAGTAGTAGTAAGTGTACTTCTTGCGCGCTCTAATCTGACTGACAGATCCCCCCATCCTAACAATATCTGAGATATTTCCCGAAAGCCCTTACCAACCATCCCTAGTACTGCCTTCTGCTCCCATACCAAAAGACTACTTTGTCTACCAATACTCTATCCAAGAAGAAGTACCTACATACTTACGCTATTGCCGCGCTCCTATCTACTCCTGAACCCCAAGAAAGCTGTCCCAGCAGCCGCTCAATCGTCAGAGTTGGTACAGACCCTCATATAGACTCATCTTACATACTCCCCATACTCAAAGTTTCAACAACGTGTTGGCCTCTTTGCTCGCTGCCACCGTCCCTTAACAACCAGATCGTGCGGCTGTCGGCCCTATACACTACTATCCCTTCCTTGTCTGGCCCTCGCCCCCCCCTCCATCCATCCACCACCCACAGCGTTGCTGTGTCTCGATGCGTCCTTAGCTGCTGCCGCACACCACCTCTGCTCCCACCTTCCTTCCGTCGTCCAACCACCACATCCACGACTCTGATCCCCCCACCACCTACCTCCAACAACCAACTCTACCCACCCTGCTAGAATATCCACGCATAATTCGACTTCTCCTCAAAGTCCATCCTTTATGCTGACGCCCATGCTCGTCGTTCGCGCTTGAGCCTCACTTCTGTCCGGCAGCGGGATTTCCTGCATATTGTCGATCTGCGCCCGAGCGTTCTCAACGTCAATTGTCACTTGCGAAAGTCAAGTCACCTTGCCTTGGACGGTGGTTGTATTGCCAACACAACACTGTCGTACCGGAGATTTTTTAATTACGAAACCCAGTTTACGCCTCTTGTGGGCGCCTCTGCAGTGGTAGTCTCCAGGGAAACTACACATCACGCGAGCTACTACCTTACCCCGACAATAACAACACCACGTTTGAATAGCCCATCATTACCACCTCCTTCAAACACCCCTCTCGCCCAGAGGCTGTCTGCCAACGATGGCCAAGATCGTCGCCGATGGCGGCGAAGACATTGGTGTGCGTCTGTCTCGACTGAACCTCCCGGTACGGCCGCTTATAATGGACAAGTCCCACCGCCAATGTCCACAACACCCACAGGGCTCATGTTTTTGCTACGAATACACGACATTACTAGATCGACCGGAATACACGGGAAAATATCTACGAGAAAGCCCAGAGCCCGAAGTCAAGCCGCAGAAGGCCATCGTCAACGGCTCTACCGCTACAAAGAAGAAGAAGTTGAAATTGGGTCAATACTTGGCTGGAAAGAGTACGCCGGGTGAGAAGAGTGAGAGGATCAGCTCGGAACGGTCTCCAAATAACGGTATGGTCACACCGACAAGTGCACCGGCATCAGCACCTCCACCGCGAGAGCGTGAAAGGGAAAAGGAAAAGGAAAGGGAAAGGGAAAGGGAAAGGGAAAGAGAAAGGGAAAAGGAAAGGGAAAAGGAAAGGGAAAGAGAAAGGGAGAGGGAAAGCGACAGAGATCGGGAGCGAGACCGCGAAAGAGACCGCGAAAGAGACCGCGAACGTGAACGTGACAGAGATCGCGACCGGCGAGAACGAGACTTGCCTCCGCCTCCAGTCCCTTTATCGAACAGCAAAAATTCGGCAAAGTCTACAAGCCGATCTGCCTCTGCTTCCTTAAGCACAAGCAACACTACGAATAACACCCCCATGGCGAATAGGAGCGCTACAGCGACCTCTTCGTCTTCGAGAGTTGGAGGAAAAACAGTCGTGGAAAGAAGGTATGAATGAAACATTCGGCGCTGAAGGATTTTATTGGTTAGGTTTCAATGTATGCTGATATATAAATTTGGTTTTCTCTGGCTATAGAACCGCAAACTCTACCACTCGATCTCCAGATGTGAGAAACTCAAACGCTACCGGCAAGGTACAGACACCCGATGCATCACGACCCAGAAAACGGCAGCGTACGCCAGCATCTCCGCAACGGCCCACACCTATTTCTACTCAGTCCCTTCCTGCACTGCCCCCGTTACTTAGCCCAACACTTCCAAAATATATTGAGGACGCGTTGGCGCTCGAGGACAAGCTGCACAGAGAGGAGAAGGCAGGGGAAAGCTCGTCAACAGTAAAAACGAATCGCGCGAGAAGGCTATCTAATACATCTAGCGAACGGCCCTCAAAAACCATCACGGCTGGAAAGAAACCCCCTGCTGTGTCTTCGGTGCGCTCTCCCCGCCCCGGTGTATCGGCAGCAACGAAGAAGTCTGGTCTTGGCAATGCAACCGCCGCAAAAAGCATCGGGAAGCGACAGCCTAGCCCTAGGCCGGCATCACCTAGAGCTACAAAATCGTCAAAAACAACTTCGAAGCACCCGCCCTCGATCCAGGCGCCGATATCCGACCAACCGTCTCTTGTGGTGAAATTTCGGTTCAAGAAGCGGCTGAAAGATTTTGTGACATTACACAAATTCGCGGCTAACAAGCGCCCTCGGCCAAGTCAAGCACCAGATGACGACTCGGCACGTTCCGCCAAACGCCAAAAACTGCCAGGGACCCTGAATGTGGCAAAGGCTTCCAGCGCTAGGTCACCCGCCTTCAAATCCCCTGCACTTAAGGCTCCCAAAGAACGGGAACGGGAAGCGGTTACTCCAACAAAAAAGGTTAATGGGCCCGTTGCGTTGAAGAGGTCAGAATCATCGTCAGGCGGGGCTGCAATAACGCCTTCGGCAAGCCGAGATGATAGGAATTCGAATGGGCTGGTAAGGAATAATAGTAATACTATCAGTGGGCAGTTTCACGAGGACTATCAAAGGTGGGTGCCTGCATTTGTATGAATATAATGATCATTGCTGAGAAGGCTACTATCAGGTTTTCGGATATGGGAAAAGCTGCAAAGCATCAAGCCGACGCTGTTTTTCGGGCGCCGGTAGCCACCCAAGAGGAACTTCAACTTGCATTAGTAGTGTCTGTTGAATCAACTTTGTGCTTTATTCTTGCCTTCCTTTTATCGGATAGAGGCCAACAGCTCAAGCATCGACCTGTCAACATAGACATGTGGAGGACGTTTATTCCACTATCAAAATTTGTGTCTGAGAAAGCGAAGGCACTGAATCACACCACGTTACATGGGTTTTGGTAATTGCTTTTTGTGATAACGTATTGAAGTTGCATATACTGACCGGGTCAACAGCAAGCAAATGGAAGCCGTGATCCGACAGTACGCCTTCGATGCAGATGTGAATGTGTATGGCAAGACCCCACTTCCAGACAACACATCGAAAGCACCAACACCAGACTCAAGCTATTCGGGAACTAGCAATGATCGCAACACATACCAACGGATGAAAGCACGCATTGTTAGAGATTCCCAGGAGCTGCGAGACTGTTGGCTGGATGGAATGAAGCACCTAACCTATGACAACCTCCTCGTGAACTTTCCTCGGACGCATCAATCCCGGAGTCTCAAATTCATCGAGCCCAATCCGGTATTCCCGAAGGCACCTGGTAAATACAAACATCCCTACCAGCTGCCGCTGCATCGGAACACCTCGCCACAGGAGGTGTTGAATTTCGGCAAGAAGTTCCTGGACGAATGGGCCGAGGAGAATGGCGTCGAATATCACAGTCGTCTCAGCGAGTGGTTATAGCCAGTACTCAACTATACACCTCACTCTACCAACCTACTGACCCACAACTCGTCACACTTGTAAAACTGTGTAATTTTTGTTTGATTTTTATGTCTTTAAGGAGCGGGTCGATTCTTTTTATTCTTCTCTTTTCCTATACCTACTTTACAATATTGGTGGCTGGGTAGGGGGGAACATGCATGTGCGCATGCATTCCTCAAAAAATTATATCTCCTTTATATTATGGGCGTAAGGACATTGGGTTTTTTGTCTCTTCATTTACGTTTTGTGTGTGCTTCTATATTGCTTGTTTTGCTCATGATTTTGTTTATTTCTTTTTCTTTAAGGTGTATTTTATATCCTCACAGCGCTTCTTTGCTTTTGTTTATTTTTTTCCTTATACTCGTTTCCTTTTTGATTTTGATTTATTGTCTCTCTCGTTTTTCTAAAACGGCGTTTTTATAAGCTGGTGGCGGCGGCCGGGGCACCGGGGGCCGGTGGGGCAGCACAGATGCATGCTGCATGAAATGAATATCGATAGCTTCATTTATCCCGAGCAAGAACGTCGAAAGATCTGATATCTATCTAGCAATTCCACTAACGTTACTGATTGCACAAAATGGAACCAGTTTGCAGCCGTCAGCGCTTTCTTCAGTCTTGTTTTTTCCTTTTCTTCTCTCCCGCCAAATATTGCTACAATACATACTAAACCTACAGCAGCCCCCCCCCCTCCTCCTCCCACCTAACCTAGAAGTATATCTTTTTTAAGCTTAATGATATTGACGATCTCGGACTTACCGACGCGACGCTGGAATAATCTTTTTGTTTTTTTGTGTACATATTAGCTTATTTCATCTTTCTTTGTCTTCATCGATAGCGGTTGGTTTTGTCTTTTTTCTGCTACTACTGCTACTACTACTACCACTACACTACCACTACTACTATTACATACGACAGTCGACGGTCGACGGGCTGGCTGGTTGGTTTGTTGTTACGATGCATGTATGATATCGATATTGCTGGAGCGACGTATCTAGGGTGCCTGCTGGGCGTATAAAGAAGAGCGCTCTTTTGACCAAACCTGGCGTGTGCACGTGCGTGATTCGTGAACTGCGAGCCTGAAGACTGCAAGGCGGGGCGGGGCGACTGACTGGTGCCGGCCGCTGGCGACAGTTGGTAGGCCGTCACTCATGTGCATTCCATTCCGCTCCGCTCACTCGGCCAAGGCTGAGCCACGTGGCGGCACACGTCGCTCCGCACCCGGTCAAGTGTGCTACAGATCAACTGCGCACTGGTTTCTGCATCACGAGGCTTTGGCGACGGATGCACGGGGGCCATTGGCCGGTGGATTTAAGTAGGCTTGGAATGAAAGGCTTGGACCGGACTCGTTGTCGGGCTGTCTGCAGGCTGGATTTGCCGCCGCTTAGTAGGTACTTAGTATGGGGTGTTTCAGAAAAGGTGTCGATGCATGGTGGAAATTTGAGGCTTCGTTCACGAGAGGTGTCAGCGGCGAAGGAAAGGAGGTAGGGGCGTTGGTCGCCTATATATTATTATTTCCGTTGAACAGCTGTGAATGCGTGCTGTACATGTAGGTAATTGAATGACAATTGATACTGACCGGCCTGCTATCGCTACTAGGACTCATTCTCGTATCGTACATGTTCTAAGTGATGCTCCATTGCGATAAACCGAGTGACCTCTTGTGACACATCCAGCACACTGACTACTTCTCCACCTCAAGTTTCTCCTGTGTCATGATTCGCTTTCATCCTCTGTAAAAACCCAACACTATTGCCATGGCTGATTTCTTATTTTACGCTACGCATACATCCATCCTCTGATCGATACTATAGGCACCTGGCAACCACAGCCGGACAGATTCCCTTGGGGTACATTGTTACAACACCTCTAAATCCTGATAGTAAATAATATGTTAATTATAAAGCTACTTTCTCAGACAGACTTCGAGATCGCATGCAAGCTGGAGACAAATCATCAAATTGTTTCACACGAACGATGACTAAAACTAAATTCGTACTGGTTTATGCAAGGCTCCAACGTGATCATACGTTGCGCATATAGTGTGCGTCGTACAGACTCCAGAGTGCTAAGCCCCTCTATTCTCAGGGAACATAGCACCTGTGCGAACAAAGATTACATATAACAGATACTCAACTCAGCATTCTGCTAAAATGTGTGAAGCACTCTGCTTCGACCGCGTAACCCACTGCGCAATATGTGGCACTCTAGCGAGACAACGATACGTATATGCCCTCGAGGGTATCTCCTGGATGGACCTCACACGATTCATCGTCCCTATGCTCGTCATAAACGATGCAGGAGTCGAGAAATTTACCATCGAGATCAAGAACAGCAGCAACGGCTTCAGCTTCGGTCCCGAACACGACGAGCTGTTATCCGTACCTTTGCCGGAGAGCCCACTTAGCCGCCCCGTCTTCGTGGTCCATGAACAGTGCTTGTTCCTCTCTAGCCAGCGCTGCGATCTGGCTGAGCTCTGGATCGCGCTGCGGACCCAGTGGCTACATGACCCATGCACACTGGGGGTGCGCTACCCACGCCACATTGCCTGGCCGGTGCACGAGCGCTGGGAAGACGACCACGTATTGAGTTGGCAGGTGCGGAGCGGCGAAGAGTGGATCGCAGTCAACCCACAGGGGCCGAGAGCCCGGTTCCCATCGCTTTTAATCGAGCACCCGGGCTTTGACTTGGAGCGGGTGTCCGCGCTTGGGCGGCGGGCAGCGGTACCCACACCCTGCCGGCGGGATGTGTTTTCCAGGCTGCCGGTCGAGGTGCGGATGTGTTTACTTGAGCAGTGCGCTCCGAAGGCGGTGTTTGCGCTGCGGGCGGCATCGCCGGCGTGTGCGGTCGTGAAGATGCCGCAGCAGTTTTGGTTTTGGAAGCTGGAGGAGCTATGGTGGCTGTCTCGTGATATTGAGGAGCCGTCGGACAGCATCGATTATGAGATTGTGCTCCGGGAGCTGACCGCTGATGAGGCGGATACCGAGGTATTGAAAGAGATGCCGTATTTGTATTCGCGCCGCCGCATCTGTGATATTGTCGATTACCTAGAATCGCTCCTCCCAAGAAAACGCAGAGTCGAGGGAGACCATAGTAGTCACCTGATGAAGCAGAAATTGAAAAAGAATAGAGATGGGAAGTGGTGTGTGGTGGGCCGGAAAGGGGTGGAGGGTGTGGTGTTTGAAGTGGAGGGTGTGGTGTTTGAACCGTGAACATCTTGGGAATCGGGGATAGGTGCCGTGAGAGCCAACTGTAGCTAGCCCCATATGGATACAGAGAAAGTCGTTTCTGCATGTAGCTGACCAGCAGTTAGATCCCATGGACTGCCAGAAACAATAACCTGTGTTGATACCGAGTTCCTCAAACTATCCGATAGCCAAAAAGCCAACCCACAAACACCACTCCAACTTCTTTCAACTAGCGTCTCAATGAAAAACCTACTTCACCTGTTTTGTTCATCTACTCAATCAAGCGTTATCCGTAGTCGGCGACCCTATTGTTGATATATACGCATATACACCTGCAGACCGGCACTTTGTAACAACACCACAACGACCAATCCGCGGCAATTCGCCCCCGATCCTCCCGCTCGGCGCTCACTGAGATTGCGGCCCGCCCGGCTGGCTGGCTGGATGACTGGCTACTGGCCGCCACCACCACGATCCCGTCTGCCCATGCCCAGCCACGAGTGATATGTGACAGCACCGCAGCAATGTCTGCACGTCCTATCTCTCGCCACACCGTACACCCCTCCCCTCTCGTGGCGGTACCTCGATAGAGTACGCACAAGCCTCTGCACCGTATCTCCAGCGGCATTGTGAGCCGACCGACCACTCGGGTCCGGTCTCCCATCTCCATCCATCCAACCATCCACACACGCTGCATCGTTCTAGAACGGCTTCCTCCCGATCAGATCGCAGTCTACCCTGCCGTCCTTATTGTGTGTGGTATTTTTACAGTAGTATACTAGGGTATAAACTCTCGTGTATGTTATGTGATATGTGTGATATCTGAGATGTGACCTCCCCATCGGCCCATTTCCGCGGCTTCGCACTAGCCACGACGCCTGCAGGTGGCGAGTGAGCGCGCGCGCCGCGCGGGGCATATGGGAACCGCTGCCGCCTCGCCTGCGCCGTCTCGGTCACAGGTCCCGCGCGGGTGTGGGTGGGTGGCCGAAGATGTCCAGCGCATCGGGGGGTACGGTGCAGGTAGAGTACTTAGTGGGAAGCCGCTAGCTAGTGTGGATTATATGCGGCGACCATGGAAGAAATAAGTAGGGTACTTTATGTAAATATAGCGTACGGTATAGGCTGGTTTCGGAGATAACCATAGGATTTCTATCGGCGCTGGCCAAAGGATTTTTATCAAAGCTAGTAGCCAGAGGATCCGTTCACGGCTGCAGACTACTAGCTACATAGGCTCGAACGTGGTATGCACGCATGTCGGTATTGTACCACCATCAAGTGCGAATAGGTATTTAGAGTACAAGGCAGACTGTAGGAGCAATAGCTGCAGTCCCAGTATCTGCTTTTTAGCAGGTTTCTAATACTCTAGTACAATACTCTATATCGCCCTAGTGCCGCCCACTAGCCACCACCACCGTGCAGTAGCCCCCCGCGCGGCGCCAAATATTCCCATTGGCCCGCACCGCCGCTGTGACCGTGACCGTGACCCCGCCTATCACCCCCATACCAAAGCTGAATATACATATGTACCCAGACCCCAGCCGGCCGAGCTACTGCTGTCTGCCTATAAATATTAATAGACCAACTAAGTATTAAGTATTACGGATAAGTAGACATGCTCCCCCACCGTCCCCCACCGCCCCACGCCACGCCACGCCACGCCGACGGATTCCCCAACTCCCGAGGCCACAAATCCACCGGCCCTCCAGCAATCCAGCAGTCCATCTACCGCCCGTCCCGCCTCCCGTCGGGGCAGGTGCAACAAACGGCCGGCCACCTGGCACGCACGGCCCACGGCCGGTGCCTGGGACCTGCATGCGCTGTTTGCCCCCCGAGCCGTCTCCACCACTGCCACTCATACCAATCACTGCCACCGCCAACTCCATCACACCACCGGTTTCGGCGTCTAAACACACATGTATGTAGAGCACAGTAGCTTAGCACTGGTGTGGCGGCGGCGGACCGGGTCTGCACGCACTGCACTGCATCGCCAGCGCTAAAAAAAGAAAGCAAGGCAGCCAGAAAAAGCACACAAAAACGCACAGGGACTGGGAAATATGGGAGTGGGAAAACGTTGTGAGTGGGTCCGGCGGCGGCGGCGCGGGGTTTTATTGGCGGCTGCTGCGGCGAGGTGGGGCTAGCGCTGCAGGTGCGATGGGGGTGGCACGGGCGTCGTCGGCGGAGGCGTCGCGTCGGCGGCGGCTGGCCATGTGTAAGACACGTGTTGGCCGCCACGGAGGCGTGCCGTGCCGTGGGGCTGGTGGGAAACGAGAAATAAGAAAAAATAGAAAAGAAAGAAAAAATAGAGAAATATAGGATAGGTGCTGGGAACGAATCGAATCGAATTGAACGAATAGCGGTGATTGGGACGATTATGACGGCCAGTGTGATTGGGATTACACACGATGGACAATGTGAGTGGGATTGTGATGGACGACGTTTGTACGTGCCACAAGCCTTGCTGATATTAACAAAAAACAAATACAAATGCAATAATATAATGAACATGTTATGCATGAGTAAGTGGGCACGTAGGTAAGCGGACGACCCTAACCCTAGGTCTGGTTTTGTTTGTCTGTATTGCCCGTATCTGGAATGTCTGTTCTTTCGTTTTTCGGGGTTGAAATGGCAGAAATGGACGTGTCAGAATTGCCTATACGGTCGTAGAATACGATATAGAGGTTTGAGGAGTAGGCAGGTATAATAGTAATAATATTCATGATTCTAAGCATCTGATTTTATTCGTCCTACGGCAGCCGTGACCCCAGCGCCGTCTCGACCACTCGCCGGCCGCTCTCGCCCTCCAAGCTCTCATCAAAGAACTCGCCGGGCCGTCGGTTCTCATACGCCTCAATAGCAGCCGCATACACCACATTAAGCATCTCCTCATCGACGCGCACGCGATGCCTCACCAATGCCCTGATACAATTCCCCACCCTCGCAATCTCCCGCCGTGTTGCAGGGGCAATGAAGTCATTCTTGTTGCTGTAAATCGCCTCGCTCGCCTCCTCCTCCAGCCGCGTAATGCTCACCTTCTCCGCGCCCGCGCCGCCCGCGCTTTCCAGCACCGTCTTCTTCGCGATCCACACGTACCCGTTGACGCCCAGCACGACGTCGACGTTGCCGCCACCGTATGTCGTTGCGATGGTGAGCACGTGCGTCTTGGAGCGCTGGATCCCCGCCGCGTCGACGGCGAGGAAGTGGCCGTTGCGCAGCTTGCCGTATTTGAGTGACCGTGTGTGCAGCGACGCGGAGCCGTCTTGGAACAGACTCTGCACCTCTGCGACTAGCAGCTCGCCCTCGCTGAAGAAGCTGCGTATCTGCAGCTCGTCTGTGCTCGTTCTTTTCCGCAATATACCACCGGGCAAGTTGATTGAAGACAATAATAGCGCCGAGTTCTGGTGTGAATTGATGTCGACCTTCCAGCGCTTACTCTGCACCTATTCCCCGCCCTCATATTAGCCCCACAGCCCCCCTCCCAACCGCGCCGTAGAACGTAACCCACCTCTGTGATCCGCCCTACCACCAAATCCCCAATCTCGGGCGTATACCGCGCCCTCAGCGGCTTAACACTCAGCAGCTTATTCGTCTTCTGCACCGTCCCCGCCACAGTCGCAACGATGCGCGCGCCGTCCGTGTCGCCGCTAGTGTCGAGGTACGTGCCGTGGCCGCGCATCCACTGCGGATCCGACGTCACGACCTCGCCCGGCGTCACCACGGCCACGCGGCGCCTGCTGGTGCCGGCGGTGCCGGTCATCGGGATGTCGCCGTCGGAGTCGGAGTCGTCGTAGGATGCCAGCTCGGCGGCGGGGGTGCGCGGGTGCGACGGCGCCGGCGTGGGCGGGAGGATCGAGATTATCGGCATTGCGGTGGGTTGTGTGGTGGTGGTGGTGGTGCTGTGGTGGGGAGCTGGATGCCCGGAGGTGTCGGCGGAGATTTCGCGTCATTGTCTTGCATGAGGCTCTGGTGGGGTGGGGACATGTGACCGAGTGATACCCGTGATGGCATTTTGCAAATAGACATTCCAGCGACGGATCTCAGATGCAGTAGAGTAATTGATTGTCAGAGACCAACTCAGTAAGCTGATGTTATTTTGTAGATATGCGAATGAAAAAAGAAACTCACAGTACATCACTCGGCTTTCGCGATCCAGCCCGAATGACTTCATGTGTTGATCGTAATTTCATTACACCAAAGAAACATACCCCATAACCTACACCGTACTCCTAAAAGTATAACATACAGCCTTTACTAGCTCCAGCAAGAACCTAAAGAAACGTGGGCGCAAGCGAGCCAACAAACTTTTTCATGCACGGGGCATGGAAGTTTGTATAAGCTTAGTCTCGGGCCAGAGGTTGTCCGATACTAACCTTAAGCCCACGCCTCCACGAAATTTGCATCCACTCCAGTGGCCCATGCCCCGCCGCGTGTTGAATCACACCACAAAGCGTATTCGGATACAGTTTTTCCAGGCAAAAAAGGCAATGAACGGTCTATCCAGCTACTGCACATCTCGCGCGTCCAGACTCTAGAGTGAGAGCTCGTCATATGATGAATCATGATGGCAACTACCCAATCCTGCGAGACTCTGACGGGGGGGTTAGACTGGGAGTCTGGCTTTCGACAAGCTTTGCAACCTGCTCATTGCAAAGAGCTCATTGCTTTCAGAAGCTTCTCTAAACTTCGGCTCGGGCCCGGGGAGAGGGTTTTTGGGTTGGGTTGGGTTTGCAGTACGCGTGTGCAGTTAAGCTTTACGCGTATGCAGATAAACTTTGGTCTCTGTCCGCCCCATGGCCTGGGAATTGCACAGCTGCCGCAGAGGCCAGCGCCTGTCCTGGCCGTACATAGCTGTAGCTTTGGGGCCCTAGGGTCGAGCTCGAAGTCTGGCGGCCGTGCATTTTTCTTCTTATAAAGGTGTTTTTGTACACCGACGGCCAGTGACACACACAAGTTTTTACGGCTGCACAGGCTATATATCGAGCTGGATTGGTAGGCTCTGTGGGCCTGGAACTGTAATGATGCTGTTTTTTAGATGACGACTATGACGCATGTACGAGCACGAGTGGCCGAGTATGTGAGAGTTCGTTGCGGTGGGTTGGGACTGGGTTTCGTGGGGAGAGCACGGGGCAAGGGTTGGTATGATGGCCGGTGCACTGATTTGATGATTTTGGGCTTCGGGGTTGTAGCTGGGGTTGGGTTGGCCGGTCTGTGGATTGAGTTTGTAGATTCTGCATATGTTACGTACATCTTTTTGGAGAGAATTTTGTAGAACTTGCAATAACGTTAAATCGCTAGACAGAGATCCTGGGCAAATGAATCATTGCAGGATCTCCTTTTGACTTAGGTCATCAACCTTAAGGGATGGTTGTTAGAAGGGTTTCACAAGATGAAAATTTAATAACTTCAATGGCAGTAATTTAAAGGTCTCATTGGCCTTTCTCGTTGATCGTGACAGCAGCTATACATAGTGGTTGGAAAAAATACATAAGGTGATACAAAGTAGCGCCGAAAAAAAGCAAGCAAATGCATCAGGAATTGTATCAACAAAAAAGCCGGAAAAAATACAGGGCATGTGAACAATGTCCGAAAATGCAGAAGGTAAAAGGTAGCGTACAGCAATATGATTGAACACAAATCAATCAAAGAAACAATTGCAAGAAAAAGCCATAAGAAATTCGTCCCGACAGAAACAGCAATAATAAAAGTACCAGGTAGTCTATGCATACCTCTTGTAAGATAGTTGTACAGACCCAAACCATTTCCCCGCGCCTCTACTATACAGTCATGGCACTTAACCCTTGAATTTCAATCATTTAAACCCCGCGACGGTCGTATGAAAAAACATGAACGCTCATAATAAAACGGTATACCCATAATTTAACAAACCTTACCAATCCAGATCGACTGGTATTTCATTAAAGGCGTAAGATTGTGCCTCTATGCGATAATAGAACATACAGGAAAGAGTCGTCAAGTGCTGCCATCGTCCGTATATAATGTCATGTTGAATTTATCACATAAGAAATGGTCCACCCATCTCCGCACGGAAAGGAGGAGGAGGGAAGGATTGTTGTTGTACAGGGTTCGGACGGGGTGCGGGCTGAGTCTGAACAGTATTTGGACGAACTTGGGGTTGAGTGTATGAGTTCGAACGAGAGTGTGTAGCTGAAGAACTTCCATTTTGGTACGGCAGATTTGTCTTATTTTCCACCATGGCCAACTTGCTCTGGATCCTACGTCCGTAAGGGAAATTGCGGATCGATGGAAGGAGGGGTAGAATAGATTCTGCAAGATGTTGACGAGTGTTGGGATCGGCATAGTCAATCTATATCGATGCGTCAGTAAATATACAACATGAGTGTATTCATGAACTAACGGATGTCTGAATGACATAGTTTGCATAGCAATCTCGCAGCAAGTCGTCAATACGGCCGGATGCAACCATTTCCTCAATCATGATCTTCTTGGTAGGGGGTTCGGCAACACGGATACACTGTGCTGATTAGTATTCGGACCCATGTATATTCTTTGTTTACATACCTTTTCAATGACGTTAGAGCTAAATTTCTGTTTAGCAAGATCACAGATCATTCCACGGAATTGCAAAATAACTGGCTCTGAAAGCTTTGGCTCGCCAAGATCAACTGTAGTATGTCAGTATAGACTCCAATTTTTAATGGGAGTGAACACCCACGAATATACTGTACAACGTAGTTCCCGAAGGCATCTTGAACCAGCTCCAAAGAGTGAGCAGTAATCTTTTGAATCAACTGGATTTTTTGAACGCCCGATGCATGGTCAATGCAACGTTGAAGGACGCAGCACCCGTGTCTGTGTGTACCAACGGGAATACAGTGTTCTCCAACCGCATCGAAAATGAACTGCAGAAATAGTGAGCCCAGTAAATCAGAACTAAGACTGGTGTAACTAACCTGAGCATCTTCAGGCTTCAAGCGGTTTAGGCATTTCTGGATGACATGATTTCCATTGAGATCCTGGATCAATTCCACCACTTTGCTTTCAAGTGCTTTGACGATTGTCTCGATCTGCGACTATGTTAGTGAATATATAAATATACAAATGGACATAAGGTAATACCTGTTCGCGTGTGGAAAGAAACTCGATCATCTTTTGAAGGGCTCTTGTACCATGCTGGTTCAGTGCAATATCTACCAGACGTGGTGCAGCCGTATTAACAAGCACCGTGCGTTGTTCATGATTGGTGAATTCCAGGAGCTTCTGGCATAGGTAATTTCCGAAGGGATCTAATATATATCAGCCGCCAAGGTTTCAATATAGGAGGATAAATCTTACCAGTCATGAGTTCAACCACATGAGAATGAGTTTCTCTAAAAATCATTTCTACGTAGGTAGGATTTCCCTCCTCAAGCTTCTTCTGAAGGTAACGGCACCCATGTTGATCTTTGCAAAGTGAATAGATCTCATTTACAAGACTCTCAAGCTTGACGTTGGCAAAACGGTTCACTGTCCAATATTAGCAACACATTATAGACCCTTGAACCATTCACAAACCTTCCCCGTCATGGTTTCTCTTCTGGACATTTCGTCCTTGAATGCTATGACTTTGCTGGGCCACATCATTGACTTTTGGAGCCTGGCCATACATATGGTGGGGGTAGGCAGCATAGTTTGCAGCATGAAAAACAGGATTGTTCATATTGTTAATATTCATAGGTCCGTATGCTCCATAGAGACCCGGAGAAGGCAAGGGAGACATCCCAGGCGGCGACATGATTGGCATGGGCCCAAGTCCAGCAGACAAAGGAGGTCCAAATAAACCACCCTATGAAGTCAATATAATGACATGACAGTTGCCATGGAATTTGCTCACATTCATAGCGCGATCATTGTTACCAATAGATGGCTCACGAGCATGTCTCTGTCTATCGATGGGCCCTCTGTAAGTGTTCTGAATAGTGCCAGGATTACGCATAGTCGGCAAGTCAGATGTAGAAAATGAAGGCTGCAACTTGGGCAAAGATGCATGGCGGCTGTGGCCGGCCTCTGGTTGAGTCATTTTGTTGCTCATTTGCAGATTCTCAAAGTTTGTTGCAAAAGAAAAATCTGTAGATGACCTCTCATATCTACGCATAGCAGCAGGTGAGTCGGTCTGAGGTACCATCCTTGGGGAAGAGTTACTGGTTGGGGTGTATGGGAAGTTGTTGACGGGCAAGCTATGCTGAGGCCGGTGGGAGCGAGTGAATGTTGATGACGAAGTGCTGCCCCATGGGTTATGTTCACCCTGTCCGTTCGTTTTATCTGAATAAGCAAGGTCCAATGCAGCAGATGAGGCGGAAAGCTATAACCTTGTTAGATTTGAAAGAAGCAACCAAAATCAAATTCTACATACCTTCCCCGGGTGGCTTTGAGTAAGTATTGGGAAATTGTCATTGGTATCCATCATCTGGAGATACGATTTTATGTTGGGGGAAGTTGTCTGGGCCTTCTTTGCAGCATTGTTTCGGTCGGCTGCTTCATCGTCGAAAAGGAAATCCGAAGTATTGATCTGCCCAAGCCCGAAGCGAGACGACCCATTCTGTACTGGCGTCTGATCAAGCACATTATTTGGCAAAGAGTTCCTTTGTGGTAGTGATTAGTATGAATACCGAAATATGTGTTTTAGTACTTACCTGACACCGGAGCGTTGACCAATTGGTGCCTGCGTGGGAGTCCCGTTAACCTGATTCTCGTCAGAGTTACGACGAGATCCAGGAACCGATTTAGTGTGATTCTGGGATAGAAGGGACAGAACATCTTCAGCAGGAGGTGTAATAAGCTGTTGTTCCGGACGGCTACTAACTGTAGGAGGGGTTGCAAGAGCTGAAGCTACAGGCAACCCAGACTTCTGACGACCAAACGGTCCGTCACGGAATTCCGGCGGTGTGGTGGGCTCGCTATGACCTGTGGACAATGAAATACGATCGGGGCTATTTTCAACGAGTGCCATACGATCGAGGTTTTGAGCCATACGAAGAATTTCTTCTTCATCCCTTCTATTCTGAAGCTCCATGACCCTCATCTGAGCCTCGTATTTCTTCTGTTCTTGGCGTCGGTTTTCGTAGGCCATTTGCTTCTGTTGGAGCATCTGGAGAGATCAATTAACTATATATCCTACCTCTACGTATTTAAACATACCATTTGAACTCTCTGACGCTCCTGTTAAAAAGTTAGTAAATCTGCTTGTGCTTTAAGTTTAGCTTTGAGATCTGAGCTAAACATACTTCGGCTTCACTAATTGAAGAGGAATGATCAACGCCTGGCATGCGAGGCCTAGACTGCTCCCACACGGACGAAAGTTGAGGGGGGACCATAGAATCAGTTGTAAACCGACGCGTAAGGCCTGCTCTGGCATCGGCGGTGGCCGGATGTCCGTTGAGATCGGTGCTTGAACGAAGCGGGGCATACGTAGTGGGGGTGAATGTTTGCTCATCGAAAGTCTGTCCGTTTCGGTAACGCATCTCTTCGATATTACGGTCATGTACAGAGGAGAAAGACATTGCTCATGCCTACTATAATCAGCCAAGTAATTTTATAAGGTTGATCACAAGTAAGTATGAAGATTGCAGCCCAGGTGGGGAACAGGGTTGGATTCATAAAGAGGCCAACAGCCCGTAACCAACAGCTTATGGGATAGATATAACATCGGATTCTTGACTGAGGAAATAGAGATTGGGCAGGTTTCTTACCACGGCTACGTGGTGGTCTACCGAGATGCTGACGGGAACAAGCACCGTACTACAAGCAACTGCTCCGGGGTATCTGGAACGAAGGTCCGTAATGCTGAAGCGCGCAGAGTATTGTTTCGAATACCAGAACGCAGAAAAAGAGCAAGCGTCTGGCCGATATGGAAAGAAAAATAGGAAAGAAAATGACGGTGGGGTAAAGGAGGAGGAGAGGAGAATGAGGAGGTAGCGGCGGACGGGGGTGAGGTGTCGGGGTGGATTTGGTTGGATTGAGTGACAGAGGTGCAGCAAGCTGGGTCTCTCCCTTCCTGTCCGGCGGCCTGTTTGAGCACACCTGCTAATTCAGAATGGAATCTCAGCTTTTAATATTTACAAGGTCCCTGATTTCTCCCTTTGCAAGATGACTTAGTGCAAAGCTTAAACGACTCTTCGCCCAACGGGCGGTGAAGAACGCAATCAATGACGCAGAGCCGCTTCAGGTTGGTAGTGGACCCTTTAAAAAGGGTATCCACGCAAAAAAAATAGTGGCAAAAACTTAATCCTACATCATATAGGTTTGCAAAACTACAAAATTTATATCATGATATTTTGGAGTTCAGACAGCTCGTTGAGCATACATGATCGAGAGCCGCACATGGGCTCCGACACATATTTGTTATCGAGATTTGTCCACTGCACACACTAAAAATAGCAAGTAAACGTTAATATGCGTGCACGGATGAACTCCCCGCACTCAGATCAACAACATACTTAAGTATGTAAGTCTAAATTCTCAAATTCTAAATGCAACCTAGAAGCACTTGTGTACGTAAGTACTTCATATAGCTATCATTCCTTGAAAAACTATGCTATTGCGCTCTTGTCCGTAATGGCCACCTGTCAGTGCGCAAAGTACAAGTACCTCTGTGTGAGGATTACTCCGTAAATGAAAACAAAACCCTTGAACGTCCGAATTGACCCCTAGGCGTCGTCTGCATGGTAGGTAATGCAAGATTAGGGCTTATCTGCCTGCCCTGATGTGTGCATATATCTCCTGGCTGGTACCGGTCGGACTTAGGTCGAATTGACCGAGCGTCATGACAGACTACGAACTAAAAGGTACCTCTAAATTCAACCATGCATAACACTTCATGAGGTACACGACCTTATGTAGAGTATGACACGGCTGAGCCCACGAAATGAGATGAAAACTAGAGAGAAAGGCTTCTGGTGATAGGGCTTTCTGTCGGTCCTAACTAGAGCGCGCGGCTGGTGCTTGGCAAATGTGACGCACTTGCATGCTCAATTGCACATGCTCAAACGAGAGCAGACCAATACTTTCAAAGGATTCAACAACCTCGAAGTAAACAAATCTTTCTGTGGTTAATTAAACAAAATAATTTCATAATCTAGGTGTGTAACATGTACATGCAGATGTACACGTTCCTGTACACACCTACATCTTGTGATTGTATGTATTTGATAGGGGATTTCAGTGTCCTGTTCTAAATTTATTCAGGTCTCTACGGAGCATTCAACTAGTCGTCCCCCTGTGGCCTTCATATGCCCCGCCCTGGTTCCTCATGTCAAACTCTGTCGCTTCTTTAACGGAATCTTCAAAATCATTTTACTGTGCTATATCCATTTGAAACTATTTGTAACTTGATTCCATTTGGTTTGGAGAGGCGTGTTGGAACTTGGAACTGCCTCTTGTGGTTGCATCATGATCGCTCACACTTTCTATCCGTTGTCACTAATGATCGAAGTGTATCAACAGCAAATGGAGTGAGTGGCCCCTGTTCCCCTCTTTCTTAACGAGCTGAGGATGTCGAGGATGACTCTGCTCGCTAAGTAGACTGATAGATTCCGAAAATTATGCGGGTGATCAATTATATGAAACATAGTGCGGGGTTTGGATACAGCGCCAGTGAGTATCGCTAAGGATGGAAAAACATACAATTCATAAATTTCGAATCAATATGCATAGTTTTTTTCAGCTAGATTTTAATTATTTGAGCCTACTAGTATCTTTGCTTTAATAGAAGTATCTGTATAAGTCAAGTTTGGTTGGTTTCTGAGATGCAGAAGAAGGATGTTGATGCGATGCGGGATGTTTTGCCAAGAAAGCTTGTCTGTTTCTTACGCCATATAGCCGCATTTAACGCGACTTTTGTAACAACCTCCTCAGCTAATCCGGCAAATCTACAATGCTCTCCAATGAGCTTCTAGACGACATAGGCAACGAATATCCGTGCCGAAAAGTTCAGCTGAAGCAATTGGCAACATTGATAGGCGATGTAGGAACCCAACTCCTCTCGGGAGTTCGTGCTGACAGTTGGAAGGATAGTATTCCCAGCCCACAGGCTTTTGTGGTGCATGGCTTAGAAGCGACGGGGAAGACGACTGTGCTCAGAAAGTTTCTCAATGCAACTGATAGTAGCTTCACTTGGGTGCCATGTAATGAATGCATCACAGTTCGCCATCTTACAGAACGCATAGCAGCCACAGTCTCAGAGGCGCTCAGTAATGTGGAAAACCATCCTAGATGTGAGAACATCAGTGTACTTGCGGTATATCTTCAACGAATCTTGGACATAAGTGGAACAAAACACTTTTTGGTTCTTGACCGGATTGATCGCCAACGGGATGCGCCTGCGACACTGCTGGCTTCACTAAGGAGAATTGGCGAAATGGTGGATCCGCATATCTGATTCTCAATATCATAATGCTGATTACCTAGATTCCTAATCTTACGGTCATATTTGTCGTATCGGTGCCACATCCCCGTCTTTTCAGCTCCGCCGAGCTTCCACATGTACACTTCACACCTTATAGCAAGGACGAGAGCATCGAGATTTTGTCGAAGGAGCCTCTTCGAATATTCGACGATGATGAGGATTATACGGAGGAGCTTGCACAAGAAGAGTTATATGTGTGGCAGAAGTTCTGTGCAACTGTTTGGGACTCTCTCGCGAAA
Source organism: Geopyxis carbonaria (assembly GCA_024516215.1). Taxonomy (NCBI): domain Eukaryota; kingdom Fungi; phylum Ascomycota; class Pezizomycetes; order Pezizales; family Tarzettaceae; genus Geopyxis; species Geopyxis carbonaria. The sequence goes on along the minus strand of JAJJXG010000021.1, from coordinate 382,876 downwards.
GGGGCTGCCAGGGATGTTGTTCAGTTTAGGGATACTGTTGAGAAGAATTGGAAGCCATTTGTGAAACCCATTGCGGCGGGTGAATATGGGACAAGGAATTACTCAAGTCTTTATCTCTTAAACAAAGATATGTTTCGTCGAGAAGATACTGTCATTGACTCTGTGGTACCAATTTCTACCGACGGATATAGAACCGTAAAATGTAAGTGTAACCGTGTTGAAAGAATAGATGATGTGACTTTGCTAAATATATCATAGCACATGATCTTCCCTACTATTCAAAGTTTATATTATGCGCATCTTATCTTGCCTCTTTTAATCCAGCCAGATTGGATGTTCAGTTCTTCATGAAGGCCAATGACGCCAAAAAGAAACGGCGCGGTGGCGGCGGTGGCGGAAAGCAAGGGAAAACACGAAAGGTAGTTATTTTCTATCACTCGATTTTCTACATTCATACTGACCCATTCATAGATTCAACGAAGGTTATTGGGGCCTCAAGCTTTTCCTATCGAAAGAATGCTTGCCATATTTCATTCAATCATCCCCCAGGATATCGAACCTACCTCCGATATCATGGCACAGGCTCGTCCTCTATTATTGTCGTTTTGAAGATTCCATGAGCTAATGCTTGTGTATAGATAGCTACTCTTACCTCTCTGAGGCTGCTAGTAAAGGCATCATCCTTAGACCCTCTTGATGGCAGCGCAAGATGGAAAGTCAACGTCGAATGGGAATATATCCGTGGGATTGCACGAAGCGTCAAGTTTGATATTGAAGATCGCATGGCTGAGTAGATATGTTTGAATTTTGGCGATATAAATATGGTTATTAATGGTATCGATTTTTGTTAGGTTAAAGCATGACATGGTGTTTTTCATTTGTTTATTTTGGGCATGGCCAATCTGTCTTTTATATTATCACAATGTATTTTACTTGCGCTTTCATTTCATGATACTCTATTCATGTTGTATTTCATTATACGTTATGTTGTTTCCTAATGGGCATTCATAAAAGAGCATACTATACTATAGACTCTAGAGTGTGCACACAATATCCCCAAGCTGATTACACTTAAACCACTCGCAAAAATTAAATCAGTGTCAGTTTCCTTGTAACCTGGCAATAAACCCCCATCCAAATCTGAATATGCTGGATTGTCCGGTAATTTTTTTGAAAGGTGACGTCGAGTGACTATATATGATTGGCGCATGTTTCACTAAGCTTAGACCAGGCTATCATATATAGCAATCACCAAGAGTCGAATGTGACGATTCATTCGAGTAACAGGCATGAATGCCTCTGGTCTGAATCCTACGGGACATACATGCCGTAGAATTTGACTTGAATGACGCTTGCGTAACGTAGACACTGTAATACAGTGAAGTATGCGTGTTTCCCGAGCTGCAGGGCGCATTGTGTAGAGTACACAGGGCGGTTATTTGCAACCCAATATATCGAACTGCGCACGCGTGCGCAGCCTTCATTGCACCCAATAATCATGGTGCAAGATGTGATCCAGAGGAGATATGTAAGAGATTTAATAGGATTGTAGCTAGCGACCATGAGTATGTACATGAAGTTTTCCTGTCCCGTCGCTTCCTGGTCATATATACCCGTGATTAATACAGGGTATGCGTTTGCGCCCCGAGTCGGATTTGTGTCACGGCATAGTCTCTACTCAGCGGTGGCGTTGTTGCTTGTACCTCGGAGTGAAAGCGAGTGCAACGAAAACGCCCGACTGTAGTCACGGCAGAAAGATCACAGATACATTTAGTAAAAAAGAGTATTCAATCCAAGATTCAGTTCCAAGTCTATTTCATCTATGATTTTACAGCCGCTGTATGAGTACATGATACCAGATATCATACTATAAACAATTGAGAAAAATAAACTCAGACCGTTCTAACAGCATGCAAAGGGAAATATTTTAGTTACAGTACATACCAAGCGCCCTAAAGCCCAAACCCAACCATTAATATTTCGTATATTCCATCGTTCTTGAGAAAATGGTTCGTTAGCGTCTCCTTTATTTATTAAACCCACTCTACAGGGTTTTTTAGGATGTTGAGAATGCGTTCTTCTTTGGAACCAGGCAGCGGCTTGTGCATATACTGCCACTGTGCTGTCAACGGTAGACTCATGAGAATAGACTCAATTCTTGAGCCAGGGGTGTTGAGTCCAAATGCTGTGCCACGGTCATGAATGAGATTGAATTCAACATATCTTCCTCGGCGGAGCTGTTGCCACTCCTTTTCCAATTCGGTAAAAGGCAGATTCTTTATTAAATATTAGTGATATATCGATATGAAAAATTTATGGGAACTGACCTTTCTCTTCTCAATAATTGGAACATATGCCGGCAAGAATGAGTCTAGGCAATCTGTGATGAAGCTGAATAGTTGCTGTGGCTCCTTGTCATCCAAATCATCGAAAAAGATACCACCGATACCACGGGATTCGCCCCGATGCTTGACAAAGAAATAATCATCGCACCACTTTTTGAACTTGGGATAGTATTGACGATCATGCTTGTCACATGCCTCTTTCAATGTACGGTGGAAATGGATGGCATCTTCGTCGAATAGGTAGGAGGGTGTTAAATCAGTGCCTCCGCCAAACCACCAAGAGTTAGGCGTGCCATCTTCTTTTGTAGTCTCAAAGTAACGGTAATTCAAGTGCACAGTTGGTGCCATAGGATTACGGGGGTGAAGCACCATGCTAAGTCCCGCAGCAAAGAAGCTCAGATTCTCGACAGTAGGGTCCAGACTTTTGTGGTCCGCACGCATTTTCAGCATTGCGGCTGGAGGAAGTTTTCCGTACACCACCGAAACATTGACTCCGGCCTTTTCGAAAACTTTACCATTCTGAAGTACGCATGATGTACCACCACCACCATTATTCGGCCGCACCCAACTATCGTATTGAAACTTCCCACCGTCAACTTTCTCAAGTGCGTCAACAATTTCTCTCTGCTTTGCGGTTATAAGTGCTTCCATTCTGAGCCGCATGGGCGATTCGTCATGAACTCCTGATTCACGCTTGAGGATTGCATCCTGTACTTCGGGTGGCCGGTTCGATGGATCGTCACACACCTCTGGAGCTGATTGAGTCTGAGACTTATTGTCAAAAAATGTGCTGAAGTATGCATAAACCTTAGGTGGGTGCTACAATTGACCAAGCAAGACCCCCGCCAGCCCCTAAAGCTACCAAAGCTGCTACCCGGGTGCCATTGAGATATGATGACCCTGCCTGTGTACCAGAAGAACTACTAAAGAATGACCGGGGGAATTGATTCGGTCGCCGTGGAGAGCCTGTGCGGAGAATGTTTGCTGTGGACAAGCCCCGTCGAGAAATGATACGGAACGACATATTTGAGATTTGATTTGAATGAGACGAACTTCGAGGGCTTATAAAATGGCCCAGGGAAGTGGTCCAACAACAGGAGACTGTATGGACCTGGCCTTCGAATAATGCCGAGGTGGACTGAGTGAGCTATGATGGTGGAACCACTTTCTAAAGTAGAGCCGCATGTAGTTCGACACTCATCGACATTGATTTGAAAGATGCTTAAAAGTCATGGTTAAAAAGTACTTTTTACTTTTTTGGCATGATTTTTTTCGTGTTAAATTTAGATTATAAAACTACAGCTCTTCTTAGTGATAAAAAATCAAGTGTCGCCCTGCCCTACAAATTGTCTTCATATATCACTCGAATAGGGCGCTTTCGGGCACCTATGCTTACATACGCACTCCTTTATCCAGCTCCTATCTGTGGCTGTGCGCATGACAGAAAGCTTATTGGTCAGAAGTGAGTTGGTCATCCGCAGTTCTCCACTTCTGTCGGAGCTGTGCTGCTCTGCTGCCTTCTCCCCTCCTCGCTACCAACACGTCCTCATCATCTATCATCTTCAGTCATCCTCACAGTTGGTAAGTAACGTCCCTGCCGCAAGCTCCTCACTGTTGGAATGTATGACCACGCGGTTATTCCATGCTTGTAATATTTAACAACCAGCTGACTTCTTATTTGCTTTAAAAGCTCCACACCCCACCATCAGTCGACAAGCATCCCGCCACAGCTTCATAACTCCAAACTTTACCTTTCGAACTCTTCAAAATGCGCAGGTATTTACTCAAATACACAGAAATATCCATACAACTCAAACTAAATAAATAAATAGCAAGTTTAAGGACGAGCACACCTTCGAGAAGCGTAAGGCTGAGGCCGAACGCATTCGCCAGAAGTACGCCGATCGTATTCCCGTACGTACCGACTCGAGTTTGCTCAGATTGCAATGTATTAACTGTCCTCAAAGGTTATCTGCGAGAAGGTCGAGAAATCGGATATCGCTACTATCGACAAAAAGAAGTACTTAGTGCCGGCAGACTTGACTGTTGGTCAGTTCGTCTACGTCATTCGCAAGCGTATTAAGCTCTCGCCTGAGAAGGCCATCTTCATCTTCGTCGATGAAGTTTTGCCACCCACTGCTGCCCTGATGAGCTCTATCTACGAGGAGCACAAGGATGAAGACGGCTTCCTTTACATTACGTATGTATTTCGTGTACCACAAAATATCAAAATATTTGGACGCTGACCCTTATTTATAGCTATTCCGGAGAAAACACCTTCGGGGAGCCCTTGTAGACTCTTTTAATCTCTCTTGACGGTTTTATGGATGTAACTTTTCTAGTACTTTGACTTGGTTTTGTTCTGTTATGATGGCGTTCTAAACGGATAGTCGCAATGGATGGTCGGGCATGTTGGCTGTATCCATTCAGGACTATGGGAATTTTTGTCTTCCTGTTATTTTCTTACTATGGGTTCAACAATTACTTTGGAAATGGATGACATCGAGCTTGCTATACTCTTGTCTGAATAATAGGTCCTGCCAAAGTATTACAATTCATAACCATAGCTTGCTACTTTTCAACACTGTCTGTCCTATTCTTTTGTGTATTTAAGCAGAAACCAGAGATTTTTTCCCTTAAAGCTGCCCCAAATTTTTGACTCACACGACCACAACGCGTCTTTGCTGGGCACATCTGTCTGTGATGGTTGGCGTCATCATGCAACTCGTGACTACGAGTGTACGCTTGTGATTGAATTCTTCTGTTCAGGCCCACAAAACATCGGCCCGGTTTATCTGTCCATATTATTCCGCTCTCGGAGATAAGTAGTTGTCCACAAACAAGGTTCGGAATTCCCAGCGAGCACCATTAAACCCCGTGTCATCTATTATGATTTTTTTTCCACAAAACTCTGTGCGCAGACCCACCCAACACCAATCACATAATTACTCCTACTGTTTAGATGTAGCCGCTGCCGTTGTCCCTCCTGTCTCGCCTCCTTTAACTTTTCCGACATAGTATTCCGCCCTCCGCTTAAGCGCCTCCCACGTATCGGTCCCCGTATGGCCCTGTTCGGTCTCTTCACGGCGCACGCGGACAGCAGCGGCAGAGGCGCCAATCAACAAGGCGAATATCGGATCGCCGACCCTAGGTTTGTTAGCTATGGTGATATGAGTCAGGTGGACAAGCGATAAATACGGACCGTGATATCAGATAGTTTACCATTTTGCTGGGGGGGAATAGAGGGGCGGTAATGGTGGGCTGCTAACTGGTCTGGGGAGAAAGACATACGGCTTGGCGGGATTTAATCGGTTGACATAAACTCTTTTGTAATGTACGTGTACATACGAGTACTTAAATTTGAACCATGAGCTTATATTAAAGTATTATTGGGGTAACTCAGTTTGCTTGTGAAATCTGGCCATTGGGACCGGTGTTGGGTAGATTTACTCGAAATGAAGACTGCTTCCGCCCCAACTTCAACTGACCGTTCTAAATTACGTTTTCACGCGTGAACCCCTTAGGTCCATTGCAAGAGTCTACTCCGTACAGGATTTGGATCGACCATAGTTAGGAGACTGAAGCTTCACGGAATGACACCATCTTTAGCTTGCTTTGTCAGGTTATGTGGATTAGCAAGCATCAAATATTATGGGAACTGGCTTATTCAAACCCTGATGTTGCTATGATAGCAGTAGTCTCTAGGTTCCTATGTCCCTCGGTTCATATGTCCCTCGGTTTCTATCCCCTACAAAATCAAAAAAACATTATTCGTAGCTAGTATCACTCGTTTTTTAAGAAGTAGACGTAACTTTAATTCTCACTTCACGAGAGAATAGCTAAAACATTCAGTTATCTCTATGTATAGCAAGTCTCTAGGTAGTCACTTTCCAGCTTTCATTAGCAGCAACAGAGCAGATTTCTCTCTACCAACTATGCAGTCAAGAGGGGGTGGTTGGTGGGCGTGTGAAAACCGTGGACCTTGTGGGTTTCATCATCTGTCACGGGATGCCATATATCGTTTAACAAGCTATAGAGACCACTGTGAACGTGACTTAATGACTCTACCAACAATATTTCCCCCTGTATGTACTCTACAAACCACGTGTGGCACAACACTTAGGCGCTGTATTCGTACCGCCGTGTATGAGAATCAACTACGCCTACAGCATGCATCAACTAGTTGTAATAGACGCTTCCAACCTCGATGACCTATCAGTTATTCTTTGGAGCATATTTTCCTCTGGCACACAAGCATACACGGTTTCTGGCGGTGTATTTCCATTAAAATACGATAGTCCATGTTTCGATAATTGTGTAATGAAATTTCATGATCCGGACAACCGGAAAAACAACCAGCATCTACTAATAAACAGATCGGCATACTTTAGTGATGCATACCGCTTGATGTTGATGGATTGATATAAAAATATAGTACACCAGAAAGTAATGAAAGCAAGGGAATATTCGAGTGAACCAAACACCATATTCCTGCCCAAAAATCAGTCTGTTGGGTGCCTATTTTTCGCCACACATAGTGTGGTTTGATAGACTGCCCAAAAACACCAATCACAGCGGTATGCAACCAGTTTGTTGGGCCCTCAAAATGCAATAATATTCTATAACCGTTTTGCACGGGATTGTACGCCTTTTTGTCCCATTTCGCCGCCCCCGCCGCCAGGCCCCTACTTCTTCTTTCCCTTCGCCTCTGGCTTAACTCTGATCTTCTTTGGTGCACCCTTCCCTCTAATCTTCGCCCTACACCCCAACATATTAGCCTCCTTCGCCTCCCCCGCCATGTTCTTCGAAATAGGCCAACATACTTCTCAATCGAAATAACCCGCTGGTCCTCATCCTCATCCGGAAAATCCATCTTGGGCCACATCTTCCGCATATCCTTGATGGTGGCCACGCGCTTCGGGTAGTAGTCGACGATTGCCGGGCCCTTCAGACGCTGGCGCAGGATTTTGTTACCGGTGCGGGCGGCGGTGGGGTTGAAAGTCGTGGAGAAGATGCTTGCGCTGAGCTGTGATTGGGGGTGAGTGAGCGCTTGGTTACTGATAGAGCAAGCTGTTACGGACCTTGGCGAGCGCCAACAGACGCTCCCGTGGTGGTGTTGCCATTTTGAAGATGGGATGGTAGGCGGTGGTTCACGCTGGTGTTGAGTTGAGGTTTGCGGCTCTAAGGACACACATGCGGGTAACTCACTGGAAAAATCGCGGGATGAGCAAGGGCTTGTATTACGTCTATACCTGTAGTAGCATGCACTTTGTGTCCTCAATGGTAGATTTGAACACACATCACTGACGATATATTATGGGACTTATTGATAGGCAAAGGAATCAAAGTCTATTGACGCCAGAAGGAGCCCCAAACTACTTAAAAATAGTCCAACCTAAAAAGCTATGTTCCCAGAAATCCCAACACCCCAAACTTTTATCATACAAACGTGGACTCCAAAAAATCGCTTTTCTTTTCTTACAAAGTTGCACCAACCAACTGAGCATACTTCTCAGTGCTGAAAGACTTGGGTCTCTCGATAGGGGCACCGAGAGCACGGTCGATGATGAGCTGGGGAAGAACACCCAGGGCACGGGACACACCGAACAGAACGGTGTAGTAGCTAGCCTCAGTGAGACCATAGTACTGGAGAAGGACACCAGAGTGCTATTGGTTGTTAGTGCTGATTTTCAGACTGTATGTGGAGGATACTTACAGCATCAACGTTGGGGTAAGGGTTCTTGGTCTTGCCGTGCTCGGTGAGGACGCCAGGGGCAATGTTGTAGACCTGGCTCACAAGCTGGAACATGGGGTCATTGGGGAGCTTCTTCAGGGCAAACTCGCGCTGAGACATGTAACGGGGGTCAGTCTTTCTCAAGACGGCGTGGCCGTAACCAGGCACAACACGGCCAGAGTTCAATGTGGACCACAGGTATTCCTTGATGTTGGCGTCGCTGAGATCATCGCCAACAGCCTTCTTCATCTCAGAGAGCCAGTTAAGGACCTCCTGGTTAGCCAATCCGTGGAGAGGACCGGCAAGACCGTTGAGACCAGCGGCCAGCGAAAGCATGGGGGAGCTGAGAGCAGATCCGACCAAGTGAGTGGTGTGGGCAGAAACGTTACCACCCTCCTGCATAATTATTAGAAATCCGACATCCAATATATATATATATATATGTAGGGTTCAAACGTACGTGATCAGAGTGGATAACGAGGTACAGTCTCATCAGGTCAACAAAGTCCTTGTTGCCACCGAAACCGAGCTGGTTGGCCAAGTTGAAACCGTAGTCCTTGTCGGCCTGGATAGGTGCAACCTTTCCATCCTTGAAGACGTTACGGTAGATCTTGGAGGCAATGGTTGGGAGCTTGGCAATGAGGTCCATGGAGTCCTCAAAGGTGTAGCTCCAGTACTCCTTCTTGTTGATACCCTTGGCATAAGCCTTAGCGAACTGAGACTCGTGCTCCAGAGCGGTGACCGCAATGGAAAACTGGGCCATGGGGTGCAGAGTGTTCGGGCAGCGGTCGATGAGCTCCTCAATGAACTTGGGAACCTCGGCGCGGGCAGCCCATTCAGCGGAGAGAGCCTTGACCTGCTCAGCAGTAGGAACCTCTCCGGTCAAAAGCAGCCAGAAGAGACCCTCGGGGAGGGGCTCCTCACCACCCTCAGCCTTGGGCAGAAGTGCCTGGCACTCGGGAATCTACATAACTTGTATTAGTACTGGTATAGAATATATGATTATCTGAGCACCCACGGTCTTGCCACGGAATCTGATACCCTCCTCAGAATCGAGAACTGAACCCTCCCACACAAGTGACTTAACACCTCTAGCACCACCGTAAACCTGGTCGAGAGTAACCTCTCCGATAACCTTGGATCCGTGCTCTCTGGTAACAACGCTTAATTTTGAATATGCACAACCGAGTCGTTTGAACTTACTTCCGGAGCTTCTTGACCTTCTCAATCTCTTCGGGGATCTTGGCAGCGAAGGTTTCCTTGAGAGTCTGATAGGTAGCTATGTTAGAATCACGCTATATATCCGGACGACATTGCGTCAAGAGAGACTGTGCTTTGACGCACCTTAGGCTTCGCAGCAGAGTAATAACGGTAACCAGCTCTCTTAACCACGAAAGATGTGGTGGGCTTGCAGAGGGATGCCCTCAGCACTGCTGAGCTTATTCTCATAGAGGCCATTATGAATATTGAGGGATGGTAGGGAGATGGAATTGGAGCTCGTAGGATGGAGGATGGAGAAGGTGGAGTTTACGAAGAGCAGAACTTGGGGTAAAGTAAGTGATGGTGGGCCAAAGAACAGGGAAAAAAATGTTGAGGTGGAAATGCAGGCTGGCGCACGAGCAGCGCTAACGGCCGCGGGAATGCTCGGGCTGGTCGCACACTTCCAGTGCCCCGTCACTGTTCTCTTACGGCGTCAGTCCCTCGGATCTCTCTTCCCGGCCGACCGCCAGAGTATGTAAACACGAAAAACGTGAGCAGAAATGTGGAGAAGTTCGGGTTCTAGGCTGATTTCATTTCTTCCGGAGTGACCGTTTCTTCCGTCTCCGAACTTCCGCACATAAATTTATCAAAAGGTTGGCGACCTACTTGATTCCTCTACCCCTGCATGTCTCAGAACGTTTTGTGGTTTTGAAAACTTCACGGGCTTGGCAATGTATGTCAGAGCTCCATTGGAACAAAACTCCTCTCACCAAAAACTCCTGGCCGAATCCTAGTAATATTGGTCCACTCACTGCTCAGCTGTGAAGGTCTGTTGTCAGTACGGAGTGATTCTATGGACTAGTGACATTGCGGTTTCTACAGTCGTTCCTCAGCGGGACATCATTGTCAATATCAGGTAATCATGTGCATGCACATGTATCTTGGGGAATAGCTTCACTCAACTGCGGCACAGGAGAAGGGATGAATTCGCATCAGCATTCTAGTGTGGGACATATGCAGGTAGACAGATATCTCGAGGACCGTGAACCTCTTACTACAGCAAATAGAGCACAGTTTATCGTTCATGACCAACGAATTCACATTATCGTGAACATTGTGATTCCTGTGGCTGCGTTATGCAGAAGTGATTTGTGTTTGTGACATGTAGAAAAAGGTCCTTACACTATTCCTCCATAAAGAATAGTGTCATATATTACACCGATGTACCTGACGTTGTGTTCAGGTGACGGGAGCTTATTCGATCAATTCGATCGATGTCGTATGTCTCTGCCTTGCTTACACATTAGAGAAGCTCAATAATGTCTATTAGATCGTCACAAAAACCATTGCTAGACAATGAGAATTTCTAAATAGTGTTTCTCTAGTAACGAAAGGTCAAAAATAAGGATTTCCCGATCCAAGTCGTTTGGAAAACGAGTGATTTCCATGATCACAACCCATTCTATCGTGTAGCCTACCGTACATATACTTTTATTCAAAAAATTGGTACGAAGACTACTCGAAATGAGCTTCTCTTTGATCGAATACCATTGGTCGTTCGTGAACTGCAGCCAGTTGGATTCTGGTCTATGGCATCTACGGGATGCTTTAACGCACATCAAATATCTAAAGGACAAGAGAACAGAAATGAAGTCTAGCTAATACCAACTTTTTATATGTATTCTTCGTGATGAAATATTACGTGGGCTAAAATTTCAAATAATTTTCCATGATATTACCAGGAATCATACTTTTGTAGTCTGATCTCTGTTAATCAAAAGGTACAATGAAGGAATTCAGTCGAGAGTTTCTCTGCTGAATTCTGGTCAAAGTTCCCACATCGAAGACTCGATCACACATTCCAATAACTGACCTGACAAACTACGACTGTAAAACTTCGAGTCCAAGTCAGCCGCTATAACTGGCAAAGTGTCCGCAACCGAGTATAGGGTGCGAAAAATACAGTACGTTAAAGGTACGGTACCTGTACCTGTACGTATGGTTCTTAGGAGACATACACTAGCCGTCTACCGCCAGTGGGCACTGCAAATTTGGCACCAACTGACTATCATCGAAGTATAAATGATTATCTAAGACCCCTTGGTAAGTCATCATTAACATCGCAACGTAGGATGAGTAACAGATCTGTATAGAAGGGTTTCTCGCGCAACTGAAGGGTAGGAGGCTAGAATGATAGCAGGCCGGAATGGTAGGGGGCCAGAAGGGTGACAGGAACTTTTTTTCGACTCTTCAAGCTTTGGAATTTGTCGCGCAACGCAGCACAAGTTCTGCGTAACAACGCTGTGTATATTACGATGTATGCTACCTATTTTACAAGTTTCGCCACTGTTTTGCCACTGTACCCTACATTGATGTATCCTACCTCTTCGCACCCTAACCGAGTACGAGTGATATGTGTGAGCCTTGAAACCTTATATGTGTTTGAACCCTCAATTTAGCACACATAGTAAGAAGCATCTTAATTCTGTTCCAGTTCGATCGTTGTTTCTTCCTCGATGTACCTAGACACGTACCATACTTACTACTTACAGTACTGGAAGTTATATATAGATAATGCATTGCAGATGCGGGTCATGTGAAGATATCCAGAACTTATAACTTTAGCCGAAATCCTGATGAATGCTCAAAGCAGGTTTTCGGGTTAATGACGTTCAATCACAGAAGATGATTATATCAACTTTTTGAAATTTGGAAAACTATGATAAGTAGACATTGTTACTTACTACAAAAGCCTCGATCCTCCAAGATGATGTGAAGCTACAAAGAATCGAGGAAAAATAGTTTAAGACGCATGAGTTTGGGATGGTTAGTCACCACAAGGTGTGTATATTATATGAATACTATATGCTCGAACAAGTACCTACAGTTGTAAAAAGGAGAGGTAAAAATAAACGGTATTGTAGTGATTGCAAACGTCAAGGTTTTAGAGTGATCATCGGTACAAGTCTACAAACGCTGTCGCCGCAACAGGATAAACTGTAGGTGTATTTCTACCCCCCTACTTTACAACAGTACCCAGCAGGAAATGGAGTGGGTTAAGGTTGTTCGAGCCTATCACAGCGCTATCATAATTTTCACAAGTTGAGAGCTTATGTAGCAAAAAACATATTCTATGAGGGAAAAAATCCCTGGACCTGACCCGATGTTGCCGGAATTCTGGCATACCGATGTGAGGCACTGAAGTAACTCCTGCTAACAGGATTTTCACTAGTGACCACACACAGCCGCATTCTATTATGGTTTGGGACGTAATCAAGTCTAAATGTCACATATGTATTTGTTTGCAAATAGAAAAGTTTGGCCAACCATCAGAAAGACATGAAGTGACTACACGATTCTCAACACGAATTTTGCTGAAGGTGTGGTACATAGAAGTCAAAGGGTTCCATAGAAAACGATCGGCTTGGCGAAACGAAGACCGCACCTTCTTTCGAACAAACCCCTCAACTGCTGTCAAGAAATCCATCCATCCCCTTCTTAACACTCTCACTACTTACCCAACCTCCCTTTTCCTAACCACCACCCGAGCATCACCAACTGCTCAACAAGTCGCTCAGGCCTAGTAGCGATACAATTAATTTCTCTGTCGGACTAAGATAAATTATTTAACATAATACTCAACTTGCACCAATTCATAAGTTGGAGTGATCGGCTAAATTCTGGTGCACCATTTTCACCACAAAACCAAAGTTGAACTGTTGTCGCGTTTGATTTCAATCCGATTTAAAAGAAGAAATCCACATCGTCCCAACTTGGCTTGTCAAATACCGATAGCGGTGCATTAGAGAAGATCGTATAGAGGAAGAAAGTATCTGTCATAGATCGCGTCTTGAGATTCTTCCCTGAGGTCGTAGCGAGCGGATTACCAATTTGGTCTTCGCATTAATCGATCACAACAATCTAAATCTTAAGAAACCACGTGTTTCCCGCTCCGAGAGTAAAATTTGTGGTTATCGCAATCTGTCCATCACCATGTCGTCGGTGGTGACCGACCTAGAAACTGCTCTGCAGACAATGCAAAGTGCAAAACCGCCAGGTGTATCAGGCTCAAAAATCGCCCTAATCACGGAACTGAGCGTCAACAATGTTCAGGTACCCATCCCAAATCGCGCATCGTAGGCGCTTATCACAAGTATATTGCACAGTTGATGCTGACTCGCGACCATAAATAGTCTGAATCAGTAATTATTCAGAAACTGTACACGCATTTCAAGAAATGCCCAGGAACCCATAAATTAGGCCCTCTCTACGTTGTAGATTCCATTGCTCGGAGGTACTTAGAATTCGCAAAAAAGAATCATCAAGAGGTATCTGGGTCAGCCCCAGACGGAACTTTCGCTGCAGGTGTTTTTAGAATTACGAACCTGCTTCCTCCTCTGATGAATGATATATTGCAACATGCTCCTCCAGATGAAAACAAGGTACGCTGTCTTCTAGATAATCAAGTGGAAAGCAAACGAGTGTGGCCAATGGTGTATTTCTATACAAATATGGGGAGCCATTATAGCAGCCCCCCTGCCACGGCTAGACCCTTCTTTCCCCATTGATATCACTCGGCTTTCGTCCTCATGTGCTTGCATTTGACGAACGCCCATAATTGTAGAGAATAACCCACTTACACGTATTACGTTGCTTCTAGGATAAAATAGAGAAATTATTCGCAATATGGGAGCGCAGCTCCACATTTCCTCCAGAGGTTTTAGCAGATATAAAAGCGAAAATGCATGCAAGTCCAATGTTCCAGGCTCAAAGTAAGACCCCGCCCGCATGGTGCATGCAGCGTACACCGAACCCCTGTAGTGAGGATCTTCTGCGTTGCCACCATTCCTTTTGTACGTACTTTGGAGCAGTGATTAACTTTATATTTTCAAACATTATCGTAGATCAACTATCCTCTTCAACGCCACCTGGGTCTCCTCCCCAGCACCTTCGTTTGCAACCGTCATCCACACATGGCCAACAGGCTCCTCGACAGCCATCGATTACTCAGGCCTCCGCCCCACAGAGCAATGGAGTGGCATCAATGTTACAAGCGATTGCACAGATGGCCAAACAAAACCAACATACAGCCGCACCGACACCTCCACCACCGACTATGCCCATAGTGCCCGAACCGAGCCACATGATGGCTAATCCTGCCACACAGTATAGTATTCCAACTAGTCAATCAAACGGTTATCCTCCTGTATCCAATTCAGCATCTCTACCACCGAGTACGCTGTCACAGGCTGCGATGTCAATGCCATACACATCAACACCACCAAACGCGAATAGCAATCCTGCATTACAGGCACTTGCAGGACAATTGAGTGGCGCATATTCAATGTTTCAACCAAATCAGCCTCAGCAACCTGCATACCCGCAGTTTGCTGCACCACAGCAGCAGCAGCAGCCCCAGCCCCAGCCCCAGATGGACCAGTTGGCCCTTCTACAGCTTCTGCTGCAGCAGCCTGGATTTTCACAGATTGCAAATCCCCAAATAGCCTTGCAAGGACTTCTCGCTGCCCAGCAACAGAATGGTCAGCTGCCAAACACTGGCGATAATTCTCAGTTTTGGTCACAGATGGGTAATAACATGGGCCAGGCCCAGGACCCTCGTGCTGGAGATCCAAACCAGTATGGTGATGATAGGCGTGGAAGGGGGTACTCGCCTCCACCCCGCTCCCCGCCTCGCTTCAATGGTGGTAGTAGGCGGGGTAGAAGTCGCTCTCAGTCCCCCGATAGATTTGATCGTGACACCCGTTCCCCTCCTAATTTCAGACGCCGTAGCCCGGTTTATGGTGAATATGAGGGTAACGAAACGGGTGGACGAGGGGGTAGTGGAGGAGGGGATAGAAAGGGAAGGAACCGTGGTCGAAGGGGATCTCCACGTCGCCGGGATCGGAGCCCACCGGGCAGATTCCCGAATGCCAAGGGAACCCAAGCCAGTCCAGAGGCAGCGAATAGGGAATTATCCTTACCGAAAGTTCCTAAGAATGTCACAATAGATGCGACTATTGGGCCGAATAATGTTCGAGGTAAGCTATCCTTGATATATTTTATGAATGAAACACTGATTTATTCAATTACAGTACTCAGTAGAACCTTGTTCGTCGGAGGTGTTACGTATGTTAAATCACATAACCTTAACAAGACATCAGAGAACTGATATATCCTAGCATCAACGACGACGATTTGCGCAAGTTGTTTGAGAATTTCGGCCTTGTGCAATCATGTATTGTGAACCAAGACAAGCGCCACGCGTTTATCAAGATGCTCACTCGCGAGGACGCGGTAAAAGCCAAGAGTGGGATGGAAACGTACCGCACGGATAATATGACACTTCGGGTAAGATTACCGAACACCCTACGCGTTGACATATGCTGATCCTAAGGCTTAGACCCGTTGGGGCGTTGGCTTTGGACCCCGAGATTGTAGTGATTATCAAACCGGTGTCAGTGTGATACCGATTGATCGCCTCACCGAAGCAGATCAGCGTTGGATGGTTTCTGCCGAGTATGGTGGTACTGGCGGACAGCCACTGAAAGGCGGCATGTGTGTCGAAGAACCAGATATTGAGATTGGACAAGGTGTCTCCTCAAAAGGTACGTTCAAATTTTCCGTTCTTAATTTGGATATCAAGGATAGCACTGTCACCATTCCCCTGCGCAAATCATACCAAGGGCTTGGAATGTCTTGTCCCGGTTTCAGACACGTTATTGTCCCCGATGCTAACTTGTATTACTTTATGCAGCAATCAGCAAACGCTTCCCTACAGATTCGGGTGGAAACAAAGGTCCCCGGTCATCAGGCGAGCATGGTGCACCGCCTAATCGTGGCAGCGGCGGAAAACGCAAGGAACAAGATCACACCAAAACGGCTGACGCAGGTCAACGGGCTGTACAAGGCGGTCGCGATAACGTTGGAGTAGCGCCGCCAACCCCAGGATTCGGCGCAGGCTTCCCTTTCACGATGCCCATGACTCTGCCTCCCGGCATGCCCCATTTCCAATACCCAGGGTTTCCTGGCGCTCCGACAGGCTAGAGACCAACAGACACGAACCCGACAAATCTGAAGGAGTACGAATATTATCTACCAAGACATTGATTCTTTTTGTCCCCTTTTTTCCCTTTGAAACATCTTGACTGTTTTGGAAGTTTTGTCAGGTTTTAACAGAGCGATATTCTTAATGATTTCTTGTGTTTATTCGGAAAAGTCTGTTGTGGTACATGGCGCCAAGGTTATTGGGAAGGGTGTGAATTCATTTGTTTGTCGTTTTTTTCATCATGAATGCATGTACTTTTAGGCAAGGAGGAGTTTATCTGGATTTCCAAAATTACGGCGGCGTGTTCATTTTTCTCGTCCGTTTTGTGTGTTTTTTAACGATACGATTTTATTTTTTCTGCCATATTCTTCCCCCCTTTTTTCTCTTTCAATCACAATTCAATCACGAATGTACCATAAATACTACATCTTAGGGAACGTACACATGGCACATTCGCACCCGGGGGGTCTTCCGCTTTTGTACGGCACGCAGTCCCCCAAAAGCGGCTACCTACCCCGACGTACCGAACGACAGAACCCCATCCACCGTCCGTCCATTCCGTTTCCATCCCCTCGTGCCGTAACCCAGATCGAACGCCGTTTGGATGGACATTCTCAATGCCGCCTTGGGAGCCCGTATGTGCATATTGGGCAGCTGCGATCGGTCCGGGCTTGGCCTTGCCATACATATCCATATCCATATCCGCATACGCCAGGGGTCTCTGGATTTTGCCTCAATTTCCGAGCCTCAGCGCACGACGCGATCCTTCCGCTATGGATTATGCACCGCTACCCCAGGCCGGCGATCACTTTTTTTTTTCTCGCCCTCCCTTTCCTTTTTTTTGGCCTGTTCCCGCTTAGCCCCTGCCCCGGCACCTAATCTACGCTCGCACTGTAATATTTTTTTTCCATCCACTCGATACACACACCCACAACCGCGATATATTACAGATGACGTCGGCCGCTTTCAGCCTGGGGCCGTTTCATGGGCTGGGCTGGGCTGGGCAGAGACGGATATATGTATATGGGTTCGCGATGGGTATGGATGGGGGCGGGCGTATTATAGATGGGGGCATGGAGCGCGGACGGACCGAGGCGAGTGCGATCTCGAGAGTCCATCAATCGCGCGCCCTGGCCGCATCGCGCATGTCGTTGCGCGTTCGCGTTCGCGTCCACCGTGCTATGTCTAACGCCGCCGGCCTCAAACGTGGGGAAGCGTCGGGCAAGCAAGCGTGGTGACAGCGCGGCGGCGGAATGTTTTTCCTGAGGTAGCAGCGCAACGGCGCGTTCATCTCATCTCATCGCTCTCGTCTCGGCCAGCTCGACACGGTGCGCGATATTGCTGAGCTGTCAGACTCGGACTCGCGAGTCGTTCTCGTGCCCAGCCGGCGCGGACAGAGGGAAGAAAAGAAGAGCACAGAGGCGGTAAACATTGACGAGAGAGAAGCTTTGATGTGCCCCTCTTTTCAGAGGTATCATGTACGTCGTAACTTTCGTCGACATGTAGAGAGGACGGATATAGATGTAGGTATCGCTCGCATTCTGCCTATCTACCCGAGCCTCCCCGCTCTGCCTTGCCGCGTCCGTCCTCTGCTCTATCCTGTCCTCTGTCTGTAACATGAGCCTATTCTCCCACGACGATGGGCACGTCATCCCCAGATCGCGGTGCGCCTGTGAGCCCTCGACTGGGTATGCAAAATATTACCCTCTGTAAAATATTACCCTCTGCCTCTCCGAGTCGTGTGCCAGCAGCCAGCAGGAGCCACATTGGGGCGCCGCGCGGGGAACCCGACACGCCGAAAGCTTCAAAATGCCTCATAGGGAGCGTGCGAGTAAGCTGGGCGGCGCGCTGTTTTTGCCTCGATACCCGTGACCTCAGAGATCGATCAGCGAAGCGCAGCCCAGGGTCTGAAACCTGCGCTGGATGCGGCGGCGGTTCCCTGCGCATCTGATACATACGCCGGGGGGCTGGATGGAACAATTTCTCCGAGGGCGTATGCAACTCTATTGAGGTGCGGTCGCCGATCGATACTCGTTTTTGTTGTTTGCAATGGGCGCAGGACTTGGCGGGTAGAGCTGAGGGCGGGCGCTGGGCGGGCAAGGGCTTCTTCTATGCAGGGCGCGTCTTGTCGTCGAAGCAGAGCAGACGCAGCAAGGGCGTTGTCTCGCTGAGACAGCAGCAGAACAGATACTCGGCGCTGCATCTGGTATATCTCCAGCACCCACTCCACGTCTGACATAACGGGCAACGGAGCGCGGCCACGCCCCGGGTTCCGCCGTCCCCGCCGCCGCCGTCACCACCACTCGGGACCGCGGCCCACCCTCATACCCATTACGCCCACGCAGTACCTAATCCTGCCGACACCGCGATAGGCAGTCCGCCGGGCGCCAGTGGGTGGGCCGGTCTGGCCGCGAAATTGGTTATGGTTATGGTGTGTGGATACGAAAATTAGATTTAGATTTTGCGGGATGGGCCTTGGCAGGCACAGGCACCAGGCACGGAATACGGGATTCGTGCTGGACTGCTGGTGGTGCCTGGACGGAGATGGTGGTGGGGAAGGCGATTCTGCAGACTACGGGTGTTCCTGGGGGTAAAAGATGGCAGAGGTGGAGTCCCCTGGCGCTAGGGACGGGCTAGAGCTGCGTGGAATGGGTTGGGAGATTTGGGGGTGTAGCCGGTTTTGAAGATGCCGGAATTGGCTGCGGAATTGGTGGTTCGGCCGGCTTGACGTTGACGGATGGCGAATAGATGGTGATAAGACGGTTTGAACTTCATAGATGTTTGTTTGGGTCTGAGTTGGTTCAATATATACAGATTAAGAGATGTCCCGGGGTTTTGGGCGGAGTTTCAGTCGACGTGGGAAAGTTATATGTCCTGCAGTCGTATATATTGCAGTAGAGATAAATTTCTGGGAGCTGCAAACAATAGCATTAATTAACGTCTTGTAGTCGTTGTCTACATATTGTTCATCATTCAATATACAGAGTACGAGTACGGGGATTTAGATGAACAGGTTTTCAGTGGACGTAGGAAAATTATATCTCCTGCAATAGTTATATTGCAGCACAGATGAATTGCAGCCCGGAGGATCGATAGTAGCTGCAAACAACAGCATTCATGAAGGTCTTTTAGTAGTTGTCTATTGTTCATTATCACAATATATGAATACATCGTCGTTTGCATATTGTTTTCTCTGACGATATCAATATACCGTCCGAAAGCCGTTCCAACACAATAGCATGAATCAAGGCTGATAATAGTTGTTTACATATCATTCAATATCGATTATTCAATATGGAGTACGAGCACGTCGTTTGCATATTGTTTCCTCTAACGATATCAAACGTCCGAATACCGTTTCGACCCTGCCTGACAGCGGGTTGACTGCTTCCAACCCGCATTCCCACCGTGTACCACGCAGTAGCATGCCGAGTATTCTTCCAAGCTGGACCAAGCAACTGTACAGCACATTCCAGAACATTACTCCATACGGCATCTGCATTCGTCCATCCAGCGCCCAAAACCCTCCAAAACCCTCCGCATCTCGACTCGATGCATTTCCATATCTATTTAGGGCTATGTCTACAACATCCATGTCGCAGCTCCTCGTCGCCGCAGCGTTTAATACTCCGTTCTCCGCATTTGGGGTACCTAGACGTGTGGGCACGCCAGAAAACGATTTTGGCAGACGGCTGCGGTTGCCAAGTCGCGATATCCTCGTTAGCGGATGCGACGTTGCAGCGCGATCTAGCCCCGCAGGCACGCAGGACTTGTCAAGTGCGAGCTGGCTTAGTCAGCTGGCGGCGGCGAGAATGTTTTTCCGGCACCCTTATGACAGGAGTAGGTATGCAGGTAACGTAGCACGGGGACTGGTTGCCGCCCTTATTGCGGTGCGAGAGGGTGCGAGAGGCTACGGATGCGTAGTTTATTGCAGCACCGGCCAATGGGGAATTGGGGCACAAACAGGACGGTGTAAAAAAAACAAAATTAGACGATCGCGACCGGAAGAAAGAAATGATAGATGATGTTGAGAAATGTGATCCCTTGCGATGCAGACTCGGTCCGCCGCATGTGACGGAAGTAAATTAGAGTGTCTGGAGTATCCGTAGGGTCTCCACAGCAACAGCAACGGCGCGGCCGTGGCATGCCAGCAGAGCAAGAGCAGGTCCATTCGTGATGTCTACGGATGCTACTACCTATCGCTTATCGTGATGTCAATATATTCACGTACCAAACACTGTCCCACCCCGTCCGCCGTTACAGCCGGGGCGAGCCAGTGCTCGATAAGGCTATTCGACGAGCGCGGCCGGATTTGCCGTGCGCGTGCGAGGCCAGGCAGCACCAGGGCCAGCGATTGGTGTCGGCGCCGTCTGCTCCACTGCAGAGTAGAGTGCTGCTTAGAAGAACAGAAGCCGGTACCGGTCGGCACGCCTGGCGGTGCAATTTGCACTGTGGAGCTAACTTGCCTCCTATTTCGTTGTTGTTGTTGTGGCCGCCGCCGTTGTTGTTGTTGTTGTTGTTGTTGTTGTTGTTTGTTGACATGCTGTTGTTGCTTGCTAGTTGCATTTGCTACCTACTTCCCCATGCGACCAGCGCCAGCAATGCCGAGCGTCCGAAATATGGACTGGTGCTCCGGATCCAGCGCGTTCGATGGTTTGGGCAGCGCCAGCCTCGGCGAGCCGACACGGAAGGACCGACTGCAGCGTTTGACGTGACGGACCCGTCGCTGCAGTCAGGGGCGCGCCCACACAATCTGCATTTCGCATGCCCGCGATCTCGGCACGTCGTCGTCGTCGACTGCACGCTCCGGTGCGGACGGGTGACGCGACGTGGCGACGGCGACAGCCACGGCGACGACGAAGATTTTTTTTCTCGCGCGCTCGTCGCTCGCTGCTCTCCACGAACTGCTGCCCCCGCCGTCGCCGACACAACACAAGGGCGGATTCCTGGTTGCGAGCGCGGCTGCTAGGGATAAGCTTACCCGCGCCAGGAAGGACGCAGTTCATCAACCCAAAACTAGCATCTCGCCCAAACTGGCGACTGGTCTGCTCTGGCCGTCCAGCTGCCCCCGTGAGGCAGCACGTCGTCCCAAACCCAGAGCCGGCTCCTGTGTATCATAATATCGCGCAAAATCGCATTGTTGCGATCATGCTCACGATGGATGCGGAGGCACTGGCACTGGCGCGACGGGGAGAGGGGGAGCTGTGCGGCGGGCATACGGGTCGAGGCTGCTACTGCATGCAGCAGGCTGAAGACGGGGCACCGAGCTGGCTGCTCGCGCCAGCTCCCCGCTGCGGTGCTGATGGCACGATACGACACGGTTCTGCGTCCTACATGCCCCAAGCTGGCTGATGCATTCGATCAGTGGTACATGCGTTGCCGTAGCGTAGCGCAAAAGCGCTCTCTCTGCTATGTATGTATGCTGGAGTTCGCCTCTTTTTTTTTTCGTTTTTTTCTGTTGCAGGCCAGCCAGATCACAGATCTCCCATTGGTGTTTGTTCTTCTTTTGGGATGGACCGGGTTATGCCAGTGCCATTTTTTTTTGCTTACCCTTTTCCTTTCCCGCGTGAAATTGTAGACTTTTTTTTTTGCCGCTGCGGGATTTATCGATCCAGAGCCAGCGATTGAGCAAGCAGCACAGGCCTTTTGGTGGTTCTGCGCGACGCCCGCCCTTGGGCTCTCAAGTCAGTGCTCAATTGCTCACCGCGCCGCTGCAGCACGCGCTCGCCGACACAAAGTCAACGACGTCAGTGTCAGCTGTCGGCGTATCGGTCGGTCGGTCGGTCGGCCCTGCGCTGCTGTATTACTCCATCCACTGGCAGGCGACCAGAAGCCACCCCATGCCCGGCAAAAATATTACGAACAAATTCTCCTTCCCTTCCCCCCCGGGTGCCCAAACGAGTTACTCGAGCAATTGCGCACAGAGGCGACGCGTGGGATATCGCAGCTGCTCCTTACGTTGCTCTCCCTTCCTTACATGTACCGGCCAGCTCTAGCTCGTTGTCGGTTTTTCTCGTCTATTTCTATTTTAATATAAATAAAATAAAATTGTAAATAAATTGCAGGGCTCCGCTGGCCAGGAAGGCAGGCCTGGTGCGGTGACAGTGGAAATCAATTGAGATCTTCGCCCGTAGCCATCTACGGATGGCACCCTGCGAGGGTTGGGTTGGGTTGGGTTGATCGGGATGTCGTCGCGGGGGGAGAGAGAGGATGGATGGTGCAAAAAGGCGTCATCGGTAGTACAAGTGTTGAGCGCCCCAAATCTGCTCCAGATAACCAGCGGCGAAGGGGATTGGGCGGTTCCGCACCACCAGCTGCTCTACGGTCACGAATATGGAGAACCTCGGGAACCAGGATGTCACGTCTGAAGCATTTGCATAACTTTAGTCGAACCGAAGTCTTACTGCAACTGTCTAGCAGGGCCCTTGCTGCTGGCTGCTGCTGCTCTTTGGCTGCCACAGCGCGCCCCCCCCACTGTTTGCATGCAACGAGCTGTCCGCCAAACTGCCTCCCTCCCCGGAGAAAGGTGAACGCGTCGCGAAGGGCTGTGGTTGGGCAGGAAGCGCTGCAGAAAAATGCACTCCACACTAAACAGCCATGCAAACATCTCGCGCTGCAGGTCGGCGGGCCTTCGAGTCCCTGCACCGCGCCGCCCGGGGAAAAACAGTGGGGAACGCTCAGCATGCCATTCGGGGGTGCTGCTGGGGCAATTGGGCTTCAGATGAAGAGAGACACGGGAAAGAAAAAAACTTCCCCCATCTATCGCGCCCCCCCTAGAGCCACGCGCGAGGCAGAAAACCAACGTGTTCAATTGGAAGACGAGGCTAGTTTGGAGCTGCCAGTGGCAGTAGGAGTTCTGCGCGACCCTCTGCTGCTAGACAGGTGGGACGAACGGCAACTTGACCGACCGCTACTCTGCCCTTCACAGAGCAACCCAGGGTTTGCGACCTGACAGCAGCAGCCTAGTCCCGTCGACAGGGCGCGATGCCGGAGAAAGACAGGCCTGGTAGGGGAGATCGGGGGACCGTAAGGGCCCACGGAAGAAGGCAATTGCTTGTTGGCAAGCAGCAGCACGTCTGTATCAGCAGCAACTCTAGTAGAGCAGAGGGCAGAGTACTCCGTAGTCCGGGCAGCTCGTATCAGAACGCCGTCCGGTTGATTTTTTTTTCTCCGTGAAACCATATTTCAATTCTTAACTCTGTTTGACTACATGGGGTAGCATTTCGGGGACCCGGGGGGCGACGCCAGGGAACCCATCGCCCGTATCGCCACTGCCGGAGTATCATAATTGCTGGTGTCATGGATGACCGAAAACCAAAAAGCCAAAATACCATCCACATGAGCTGTTGCTTGAAGGTTTGCATGGAGCCTTCTACGCCCGTATGCTGGCCATGGAGGTGCAGTACATACATACTCGTACATATCCAGCGAAACATGCCTATGGGATGTGTGACCGGGGATAGTGCGGGCGCAATCAATTGAGCCTGACGCCTCCCGGCATATTTTGTAGACACTGGCATGATGGCTCCTGCGCGGCCTGCACTGACATGTCGATACATCTGGATGTACTCTACATCTGCACCCAGTACAGCAGTACAGGGCCATCTGGGGGCCGAGTGAGTGTAACGAGTTCGAATTACACAAGCAGATTGCTTTTGGCTGTAGCTAGTTTTCGCGATTTCGTTGTTCCCCGGCGCAGGCAGCGCGAAGGGCCATGCACGCGGAAGGGTTCAGTTTTTCCATCCACGCCTGCTACTGTATGTATGCGGCTCGGAATTCGGTATGCGCGCTGGTTGGCCGGCACGCTCGGGAACGGCACTGGGTGGTGGGCAGCAGCGATGGGGCAGAGAGATTTGGAGCGCGTGTGATTGGCCGGCGCCGTGGATGCGCAATACTGATCCTCTGCTGGTAGCTATCGCGCATATCATGGGATTTCTGCTGCTGCGTGGAGGATTTGCTTTTTCCAGCTCGTTGCTTCGGTAGCGAGCCATTGGATTGTCTTTGGCTGCTACTACATACGGCGAGCCACCAGAGCAGCAGCAGCGAACTACATACGTAACGACGCTGAAACTATGCGGCTATCACTAAGAAGTAGGTAACATGGCATTGCTGGCCAGAAATGTCTTGACAACGGAGATGTTGTTGTTTTGGTATGTTGGAAACACACTACGACGGCCACGCAGTACCAAGACTGTAGATACCCAAGGTTGAATTTAGATATGTTAATTATATATATCGCATATATGTACATGAGGAAGCATTGAAACATAGAAATGTCCTGGCGTCCTGGCGTCCGGGGAGCGCGACCAGAGGGGAACTGCTGCTCCGAAACGGCGATGCAAAAGGCTGTTCCGGACGGCTCCCGTATCGCTGGACGGTGGATTTGTGGGTAGAGACAGTAGGCAGATCTCCACCATGTAGCACCCAACGCCCCCCTACTGCTTCTAGGTACTCTACTGCGCGGCGACAGTGGTAGTACGGGGTGCTGTGAATCAATTCAGCATTTTGGGTTGGTTGGTACTGCGACGGGCTCGAGCTAGAATCAACGGATTTGCGATTGTACGGAGTACGGGGTGGTCGGAAGGGGTTAGAGGCATTTCTGGGAGCTACGCGGTTTTCTGTATGTAGTAGTAGTTGTTGTTAGTAGGACTCTAATAGCATGCGATGGGCAGAATTCAGCAATTATGCTGAGCGTTTTTGCAGAAAATGCCTGTGAAGCGTGTATGTAATATGGGGGATTCGATGGAAGGGGGATGGGGTCGACAGCTATTTTTTTTTTCTCGCTCGATCGGTCTACGCCAGAAACCGAACAGAGTCTCGAGCAGCGCGACTTTTTTTCGCAGAGCAACAGTTAGCTAGGCCAGCCAGGCGCAAGCCCGGCTGCACCCCACCACGTCCACCCACCCAAATCAATCCCTTCCTGCCCCCCTCCACCCCCCCCCCAGCCCAGCAAAAGTAGAGTAGCATGAGCGAGGAAGAACCACTGAGCCGGGGGGGTTACAGGTTTGGTTGCTGGGCTTGGGAGATTGCTCGCGCTAACCGGTATCCGATAACATTGCAGGCGGTTGGCATCATTTTGCACCCGCAGTGTGTGTGACGAGGGTGTCCCTCTGTGAGCTGCTAGGCTGGACTGCCTGGTCGCTCTCGTTGCCTCCAAGTCGCTCCTGCCGCAGCCCGTCGATATAAATCAGTGGCCGCCCCGCTGCCTGTTCCTGTTTCTTCTTTTCCTCCCCACCGTACCTTTGTGATTGCACAAGCCCACCAAACATTTTCGAGAGAAATTGTTCCCGGCAATCACTTTGCGGTGTGTACTCGACTTCTTCGACCCCCATTGGTCCAGCCTCGACTTCCAAAAACTACCCAATTCGCTTTTGTGTGGTTTAGATGGTGGCTTGTGACCGCGTCAGGTACTAAAAAACTTTCACAACAAAAAACAACCTTTTGTCTCCCCACCCCCAGCACAGTCGACTTAATCACCTACATAATAATACACCGACTATCTACAAATCGCTTCGAACACTCGCTGCACAACTACTAAGCAATGTCCGACCACGCGACCAACCCCCACGGTGGGGCTGGTGCTCCCCAGCTGGGCACCAATATTCCTTCGGGAGGAATCCACGATCCCG
Organism: Geopyxis carbonaria; assembly: GCA_024516215.1. NCBI lineage: Eukaryota > Fungi > Ascomycota > Pezizomycetes > Pezizales > Tarzettaceae > Geopyxis > Geopyxis carbonaria. The sequence goes on along the minus strand of JAJJXG010000021.1, from coordinate 356,923 downwards.
AGAAAGCCAACCTGGCAGAGAAGCCTGAGGGCGCCCCTGTCGACGAGGACGAGGACGAGGACATCGATGCTCTGATCGATGATCTCGAGTCTCAGGATGGAGAGGAAGATTTCGGTGACGAGGAAATCGCGCCTGGTTCTAGCGCCCGCCCCGTTCCTGAGGATCTTCTTCAGACCGACACCCGCAACGGTCTTACCACTGCGGAGGTCGAACAGAGACGGAGAAAGTATGGTCTCAATCAGATGAAGGAGGAGAAGGAGAACCTGATCCTCAAGTTCTTGATGTACTTCGTTGGTCCGATTCAATTCGTCATGGAGGTCAGTATTCCAACTCAATTGCTCAATTGACTCACCTGCTAACTTTATTTCTTCAGGCTGCTGCTATTCTGGCTGCCGGTCTTCAGGATTGGGTTGATTTCGGTGTTATCTGCGCTCTTCTCCTGCTTAACGCATGTGTCGGTTTCATTCAGGAATACCAGGCCGGTTCTATCGTCGACGAGCTCAAGAAGACTCTTGCTCTCAAGGCTGTTGTTCTCCGTGATGGTCGTCTTTTCGAGATTGAGGCTCCTCAAGTTGTTCCCGGTGATATCCTCCAGATCGAGGAGGGTACCATTGTCCCCGCCGACGGTCGCGTTGTCACCGACGATGCCTTCCTCCAGGTTGATCAGTCTGCCATCACCGGTGAATCTCTTGCTGTCGACAAGCACAAGGGTGACCAGTGCTACGCTTCTTCTGCCATCAAGCGTGGTGAGGCCTTCATGGTCGTCACTGCCACTGGTGACAACACTTTCGTCGGTCGCGCCGCTGCTCTGGTTAACGCTGCCTCCGCCGGCACTGGTCATTTCACTGAGGTCCTCAACGGTATCGGTACGATTTTGCTCGTCCTTGTCGTCTTCACTCTGCTCGTCGTCTGGGTTGCTTCTTTCTACCGCTCCAACCCTATCGTTGAGATCCTGAAGTTCACTTTGGCCATCACCATCATCGGTGTCCCCGTCGGTCTTCCCGCTGTCGTTACCACCACCATGGCTGTCGGTGCCGCCTACCTCGCCAAGAAGCAGGCCATCGTCCAGAAGCTTTCTGCCATTGAGTCCCTTGCTGGTGTCGAGATTCTCTGCTCTGACAAGACTGGTACCCTCACCAAGAACAAGCTGTCCCTCGCTGAGCCATACACCGTCGAGGGTGTTGAGCCCGATGATCTCATGCTTACTGCTTGCTTGGCTGCTTCCCGCAAGAAGAAGGGTCTTGATGCTATCGACAAGGCTTTCCTCAAGTCTCTCCGCTTCTACCCCCGTGCCAAGAACGTTCTCTCCCGCTACAAGGTTATCGACTTCCACCCATTCGACCCCGTCTCCAAGAAGGTTACCGCTGTTGTTGAGTCTCCCCAGGGCGAGCGTATCATCTGTGTCAAGGGAGCTCCTCTCTTCGTTCTCCGCACTGTTGAGGAAGACCACCCTATCCCCGAAGATGTTGCCAACGACTACAAGAACAAGGTTGCTGAGTTCGCTACCCGTGGTTTCCGTTCCCTTGGTGTTGCCCGCAAGCGTGGTGAAGGCCACTGGGAGATCCTCGGTATCATGCCTTGCTCTGACCCTCCCCGCCACGATACCGCAAAGACTGTCCACGAAGCCAAGGGTCTCGGTTTGTCCATCAAGATGTTGACTGGTGATGCCGTCGGTATTGCACGTGAAACTTCCCGCCAGCTCGGTCTCGGTACCAACATCTATAACGCAGAGAAGCTTGGTCTTTCCGGTGGTGGTGACATGCCCGGTTCCGAGGTTTACGATTTCGTTGAGGCTGCCGATGGTTTTGCCGAGGTTTTCCCCCAGCACAAGTACAATGTCGTCGAGATTCTTCAACAGCGTGGATACCTGGTTGCTATGACTGGTGATGGTGTCAACGATGCTCCTTCCCTCAAGAAGGCCGATACTGGTATTGCTGTCGAGGGTGCCTCTGATGCTGCTCGCTCTGCTGCCGATATTGTCTTCCTTGCCCCTGGTCTCTCTGCTATCATCGATGCCCTCAAGACTTCTCGCCAGATCTTCCACCGCATGTACGCCTACGTTGTCTACCGTATCGCTTTGTCGCTCCATCTCGAGATCTTCTTGGGTCTCTGGATCGCCATCTTGAACGAGTCTCTCAACTTGAACTTGGTCGTCTTCATTGCCATCTTCGCTGATATCGCTACCCTGGCCATCGCTTACGACAATGCTCCCTTCTCCAAGTCGCCCGTCAAGTGGAACCTGCCCAAGCTTTGGGGTATGTCTGTCCTCCTCGGTGTTGTTCTGGCTATCGGAACCTGGATTACCCTCACCACCATGCTGGTACATGGCAAGAACGGTGGTATCGTCCAGAACTTCGGTAACCGTGATGAGGTTCTCTTCCTCGAGATCTCCCTCACTGAGAACTGGCTGATCTTCATCACCCGTGCCAACGGTCCCTTCTGGTCATCCATTCCTTCATGGCAGCTGTCCGGAGCTATCCTGCTCGTCGATCTGATTGCTACTTTCTTCTGTCTCTTTGGTTGGTTCGAGGGTGGCATGGCCCACCAGACCTCCATCGTTGCCGTTGTCCGTATCTGGATCTTCTCGTTCGGTATCTTCTGTGTCATGGGTGGTGTCTACTACCTTCTCCAGGACTCCGTTGCATTCGATAACCTCATGGTAAGCTTTCTCCCACTGTCCTCCTTAGCAAGTCCACAGTCACTAACTCCACTCCAGCACGGTAAAACCCCGAAGAAGGATAGCAAGAAGCGCAGCCTGGAGGACTTTGTTGTCTCTCTCCAGCGTGTGTCTACCCAGCACGAGAAGGCCACCTAGGTGTCGACTTCCCAGGGATAAAATTAATTAGTGGTGGAAATGCATCTTTTGTTAATAAAACACTAGCGGGTTTTGGTTACGTGGTGTTTTTTTTTTGTAGAATACATACCTCTGGTAATAAGGAGCGGCTCCTGTTTGTTGTGCAAAGTATACAATGCTGTGTGTTCTTGCTGTTGTAACTTGTTGCCAGAATTCTCTTTTTTCTTTTTAGAGTCCATCCGGGTGGAAGAGGATTGTAATTCGTCGTATATATAGTGCGCATTGGAGTAGGGTGAATTGAAGGGTTATCAAAATAATTGTGCTTCCTGTGAGAACTGTGATATTAATAGATTAATTCAGTTTCTGCTATTGATTGTTTAGCAAACATTCCGAGTTTGCTTTTATTTCTCTGTTGTTGAACAATCAAGTCCGTTCCTCTCCATTGTGGGCGGTGCTCCAAATCCTTTTCGACATCAATATCAAAAACTGTGATATTAATTAATTAATTTAGCTTTTGTTATTAGTCATTCTGTTAATGATTTAGCAAATATTCCGAGCTTCCTTTCCTTTCGTTCTCTCTTGTTGAAGAACAAAGTCCGACCTTCTCCACTGCGGGCGGGGGCTCCAGCCTTTTTGTATCAATATCAAAACAACAAAACCCCTCCTCCCTCCCGAACACGGCAGCATTCAAAACACAGCCTCGCCTCAAACCTACCAAATCACCGTCTGCCCCCTCCCTCTCTACTCTGCTGTACCGGTATTATTGTGTGTTTTTTTGCCCGAGCTGAACACCACTGCCACGTCTGTGTGCGCAGCCTGGCCTGTCTCAAGTGTGCGGCGGTTCCGTAGGCGCGCGCGCAGTACCCCACCACACAACAGCTCTGCAGCCTGACCCCACAGACGTCCACACACAGTCACATCCCTACCACCGTTGTGAGCGCCACGAGCTGGCCAAAGACGCCCTCTTAGTCCACGACGGCTGTGGGTAGTGGGCGTCGTGCGGGGTTGGACTCGTCTGGCTCGGGTTCGGACTCGGGTTCGGGGCTCGGGATCGGGCTCGGGTTCGGGTTCGGTGGAGGGGAGGTATGGCGTATCGTGCCGTGGCTCGGTGCTCGGGTGGTAGCAGGCTGGTGGGTATATGGATGTACTTTTGCAGCATTGAACGAGTATTGAAGTGCGGATGAGAGTCACTGGGAGGTGTTGTAGATATAATATATAACTCCAGTCGCCGCGGCCCCTGAACGGACGTTGCACGACAGGTGCGCAGCGCAGGTACAGATGGGGCGCACGCAGCTGTGAGACATGACAGACAGGGGAAGGAACACGTCGTCGAGTTCATGCCTTCATGCCTTCCTTCCTACGCTCTACGGTATCACTGGCAAGCAGACCCTGGACCGGCGCGGAGGAACAGGTCGCAGACAGGGAGTTAGGGAGTTAGGCGGAGTTATGGGCGGGAGGGCGTCTACGGTGTTTGTAACTTCGGGGCAACTGGCCAGTGGGGACGGTCTGGACTGCATGGAAAGACGGTGTTTGTAGTGTGTAGTGCCTACATATATTGCCTGCACTTGCGGGCGGTTTGATACACAGTTCCACGTACGACTGCGGTGGATATGTAGGCGTATCCAGGGACCAGGTGGCAGCCAGTCCGCGAGGAGGGAGGGATCGGAGTTACGGCGGATACAATGGACAGAGCGGTTATGGGGATTTATGGGATTTATGGGGCTGTCGGATTGTGGGGGAGCACCCGTGGGGGCTTTCAAGCACAGTATAGATGTAGATCTATAGAGTGATGTGGGATGCAATACCACCACCACCACCACATACCGGCCGACAAATCTACCACTTCGTTCCCTTCTTCTTTCCTTCCTACCACCTGGAGCTCAACGTCCGGCAGCTATATTCATCACCCCCACTGTACTCGCAACAGCTCCGACACCAGCATTCCCCAGCTCGCAAGCTGTCACAGCCGCCTGCCAGCGGAGCGAAACGGGACCTATGTAGATAGAAGAAGCTTTTCGGGCTGGGGATTCGCTGCTTGGCTTTGTGAGCGCTTTGGGACGTGGATGCGTTCTCGAAGCTCGAATGCCTGCAATTGCGTGCTACCTGCTGGGGAACGGTGGCAGGGCGCAGGCAGTCCCTGGTTGAGTCTTGACTGGGTGGGTGTTTATATCACGGCAGTCTGCTACGTTTCTGGAGAATCACGGAGCGGGACAGATTAGGTGGTGATGAACGGAATGGTAGACGTGTCGTACGACGAGTGGGCGGGGGAGACGGGAGTGCCATATAAAACGTCCTTGGGCACAGCGAGGGCAGCAGCTGGAGGAGGTGTAGACCTTCTTGAAGCCGTTGGCAGTGCATGAGGGCGATACGATATATGCCTGCAGCTGCGGCCACAACTGCTCCAAACGTTTGCACGTTACAGGCTGGATCCTGGACCTAGGTACTGGTGCCGGCTTCCGGAACTCGGGAAGGACGGTGACGGGGAGAATGGTGTTTTATGGGAGGAAGGGATCGGGTCGAGGAGGTACGAGGTGTCGAGGGTTTCGGGGGAGGGTGGGAGGGTGTAGAGGATGTTTTATGTTGGGGAGCGGCGGGTGGTTGGGCATGGCGGATCACTCGATGGATGTGAAGGACGGGCATTGTGAAGTGTGAATACACCACACTGTAACGAGATGTAAGTCGCGATATCAGCGAGAGAGGACTGTTCGATATCAGCACTTTTCACAGCCCCAATACATCCCAGACTATTGCCGTTATCCGGTACACACATATAACACACGCCCTTGATCTCCTGCAGGCCATGTTACAGGCAGCGTCTGTGGTTCGTGATAAAAATAGAGTATTAGATTCTCCAAACATATCACTGCAATATAGGTAGACACATAATAGCATGTAGGTGGATAACCCCTCAACACGAACGCTGCTGCAGAAGTCGACCGAATGCGCCATATCGGCCGACCAACCACCACGTTCAACACAGAAAACAAAACAAAACAACACAAAAAAAATACCTCGTAACCATATATGCAGTGTCATAGTCATATAACATGGGTGATTCTACATATAAATCGTGCACCCCCTCTTCTCCCGACCAAACATGAAACAAAACATCCAATGTGAAAAAACGCCTCTAAATACCCAGCCCAAAACCACGGCCGCCTTTTAGTACTGCCAAAACTCCATCTGACTGCCATCGATCGCCCACAACCCCATGGGCTCCATGCCACCCTCAAACTTGAGTCCTTTGCACGGGCTACTAAATTTCTTCTTCCCAATATCACCGCCGTCCAGTCTCTCCCCCGTGGCGATACTCCACAGCTCAACCCTATGCTCCTGATTCGCGATTGCCATTATTCCCAGCTCCTGATTAACATCAAAGCCTAAGTCAATCATATACCCGTCATTCCGCACCAGGCGGGGATACGCCCGTGCGGCGCGTGTGGGCTCCGCAAAGCTGCTCGACGGCGATGCGGGGTGCGGGAAGCGCAGATCGTACATCGCAGCGCCCTGCAGTCCGTTGACGAGGATATTGGATGCGTCGAGCGCACGGACATGCGTAATTGTCGACGAGTGGCGGACAGTGATGTCGGGGCGCGCAGCGGTCACGCCTGTGCCCCCACTGCCGTTGCGAATGTCGAAAAGCCGCATGGCACCGTCGCGCGAGCCCGCGAGGAATACGGAGGGGTCCGTGGCGTGGAAAGCAACAGCGAAGACATCAGAGCGTGTGCGAAAGTGCTGTTGGGTAACGTCGTGAGGGTGGTCGGTGAGCAGGATCGCGGAGCCTGAGGAGCCGAGGACGAGGGCGCCGTCGGAGTGTGGGGAGGCGGTTGATGTCCAGAGAGACTTGGTGGGGTGGTGGAGGATTGATTGGATTTCGAAGAGGGTGTTGGAAAAGTGGAGGGTACTGGAGGGAGAAGGCAGGCGTGTCATGTAGATTGATGGGTTGTGGCCATTGCCTAGAAATGTAGCCCTGTGGAGGTTAGTATGGTGCACAGATAGGACGGTCAGGGCAGGGTATACACTAATAGGCGGCGTGTGGAGATGCTGATCGAGGTGACCTGTGACCATGAACATATCAAATTGTGGGCGCCATTGTCGTCCATCTCCATCTGCCCGTCCTTATCCGTTGTCAACGGAATGCCCCTATGCTCATCAGCACCTCTGATATAATCATAGTTCTCCTCCGGTCAACCTACTTCAGCACACCCCCGCCTGTCCCCACTGCCACCCGCTTTGCACCGTCGCAAAAGTCCGTCGCGAATGCCGAAATCTTCTTCGTCGGGTCATGGGGATTGTAAACAGGCCGGCACTTGAGCGAGCGCGCATACACCTCCCTCCGACTCTCTGCCAGTTCCTCTCGCACGCCCCCCATTTCACGGTATAGCGTGGCGCGCACATACGGATTGCTCTTCAGCGGCGAATGTCGGATTCGGGATTTGCGGCGGTTTGCATCCGCCAACTCGGCCCATTCTCTCTATAATATACGTCAATGCACTGGCACCATAGAGGCGATAGGGTGGGGAATGCAGACTGTTGCTTCTTTCTGCGCCTTCTGCACACTGGAGGTGCTGTAGAAGGCTGCAGACGGTGGGGCGGCATGGTGGGGCAGTAGCCGGAAGTATTTCTTCTTTGCCGTGTCTGGGGCGGTCAGCTGGAGAGCTGCAGCAGGGACTGTGCTGGTGGAGAGAGGGTGGAGATACCGTAGTAGAAGCCGGGGATCTGGACGGGTGCGGCGGGCGCACTCATGTTGGATTTGGTCTGGAGGTGGGCATGGCGGATGGAGCTATGACGTCCGGAAGAGCCGCACGGGATCTTGGTGAACATTGGCTCCTTCAACCACCGCCAGTTTGTTTTGAAGCAGCTCAAACTTGTTATTAGGGAATTTTAGGAAGCAAAGAAATAGATATTTCCTTAGCAAACATAATCATAAATCATAGTAACAACTGTCCAAAAAAAGCCTACGCTGCTCAATGCATGATAATGTACATTTTATCCTTCATCTAAGTTGATCATTCGACAAAACGACAGCATTCTACAGACGTCTCAACAGCATGCATGCTTGAAAAGAAAAGAAAAAAAGCCGTCACCAATTTGGTGCCAGGCCATATCCATCATTAAACAGCTTCTAATCGTGAACTGTGTAGAAACATCTCAACAAGTAACTCCTAAACAAAACCCGACAAAAACAATGCGTTCGGTTCATTCGCGATGGGACAAAAATGTAGCTATTAATCAAAAAAAAGAGACCTTTGGTCAAGAATACCTAATCCAAACCGCTATCCAAAAATCCCTTTCCCAAACCAAAGTTGATATATGAAATTACTTCTTCTGTTGCACTGTTAATATGTAGCCCGCTTTATTGGAGAGAGATGACATACCACGGAACGATTGATAGCCGACCTTTGCTTATTCAACCAGCTGACTGGCGCATCATTCCTTCTCAGCAACATCACACTATTCATCTGCAATCTACTGGACTGATCGTGATACGCAGTAGCGATCAGTGCCTTCTCACGCTCCACTATAGCAAGTTTTTCTTCAGTTCTGGCTTTCACCTCGGCCAACTTCTCCTCCATGGCCTTGAGCTTCTCATCGCCATCGGCCTTGACGGCGGCCTCGAGCTGTTCCTTGAGCTCCTTGATGATCACGTTTTGCTTCTTGATATGCTGGAGGGGTTCACATTGGCGTCAGCTTCAACCAGAACGGGATAAGTGCATTGGAGTCAAGTACCTCCTTTGACTTTGTCATCCGCTCACGGCGGTCTTCGAGCTTAGATTGGAGCTGGGTGCAGCGCTTTTCGAGCGCTGCGTCACGGCCCTCGGCGCTACCCTCGAAAGCTGCAATCGTTGATTTGAGCTCTGATAATGCCTGTTCTTTTTCCAATACTTGGTCTTTGGAGGCTGATAGCTTTTGGGAAATCTCGTCTTTGTCGAGGAGGACAGTATTAAGAAGTCCCTTCTTCTGTTCGATTTCGAACTCGGCGTCTTTGAGCTTGGATTGTAAGTCTTCATGGGCAAGCTGAAGGTCTGCAAGGTCTGAACTAGCAATCGATTTGAGTTCGCTCAACGCCTCAAGTTTGCTTTTATCAACGAGGCTTACTGTACATTGTCAGTTAACAATTTAAACATTCGGGAAGCCCTCAACATACAATCAGTTTGTGCACTAAGAAGTGCACGCTTTGTGATTTCAAGCTCTGCAATAGTTTCTGAATGCTTTCGGTTAATATCCGATAAATTTTTCTCGACATCTAGCATGTTTTGACGAAGCTTGAGCAAGATTTCTGAACTGTTGAATGTTTAGCATTTCTTCGATCAATTGACCATCCATATACATACCCTTCGCCAGCCGCTCCGCTGCGAATTGCAGCGAGTTGTGATTCAAGCACCAACCTTTCGGTATTGGCTTGTAAGTAATCTTGCTCCAATTTGTCGCGAGCTTTCCTGGCGTCTTCGAGCATGTGTTGGAGGACAACATTGTCTGCGCCAGCGCCACCCCCTTCCTTAAGGTGTGCAATTTCGTTCTCCAAACGTGCAATATTAAGCTTCCTACACCCAGTTAGCCACTAACCATATATCCAAGTGTTGTAATCACTAACAAATCTGTCTTCGTCTTTGTTGTGTAGTTCAACTCCGAATTAAGATCACCGTTCATTTCACCCGAAGCCTTTGATATGACACCACTCTCTAATTCCCGGACTTTCTCTTCGAGAATTTGAATCTGTTCCATATCTTTGTTCTTCTGGCTCTCTGCTCCAGCGGCTTTTTCTCGGAGAATATCCTTTTCTTGCTCAAATGCATGTTTCGCTCGAAGAGCATCGGCACATTCAGCTTCCAGCTTTTCGATCTGCTTTTTGTACTGCTCTACAGTTCGCCTAAGTCCAGGCACTTGCTTTGAGTTATCTTCGCCGGCCCGGAGATCTTGCAACATTTGTGCATTCTGTTCCTCCAATGTCTTAACTTGGCGTTCCAGTTCACCCATGCCTTCGAGCTTCTTACGGTACTTCTCAGCAACGTTTTGGGTCTTTCTAAGTCTTTCGATAGTGTGATGGGCCTCGTCAAGGTCATCCTTATATTTCATCCCGGCTTCAGCTTTCGGTAGAAGATCTTCGGTCTGTGCAATTAGCTTAGTAGAATCAGCTGCATCGGGATACAAACCTGGCGCTTGAGCTGTGCTATCTTATTCTCCTGGCTCGTTATTGTGTTTTCCTTCTCAGACACTAAATCTTCTAACTTTTGAACGTCACTCTGTAGCTGATCAATTTGTGACCGCACCATAGGATCTGTGCGATTGGCATAGCTTCTATCCGCCATACCGCCCGCCATTTGGTCTTGTAACCTAAGGAGTTCAGACTGGCTGTCATCCTATACCGCTAGTCAATTCATGCGATAATAGATAAATAAAGACTGTGCATACAAAATCATGTTGTAGAAGCTTCATTTGTTTCTCCATGGACTTGTATTTGGATTCAATGGCCTCCTTCTCTGCAGCAATCCGTGCCATTTCTTCTTCCATTCTGAATTGATCTAGATCATCCCTTTAAGAATTTAGTCACTGCTCTTGTTCGAAATAAATAGCGAACATATGGGTGTCATACATTGTCTCTACTTTTCCTTCTAAATCTTCTGGATCCTCTCCCTCGTCTAGTTCCATCATCTATACCCATATTAGTTTCTTTACCGTCCTAAAAAAAACATATGCTGTCCCTACCTGTGTGATAAGCCCCATGATCTCCGTCTGTGAGCTCGGGATCATTTCTTGCATAGCCGTAATGTAATCCTCTCTGCGGTCGCTCTGCACCGCCGCCGCAACAATGATCTTCACTAGCTGGATATAATCGTGAGCTCCGACATCCTATTCGCCCCACTAGCCAGTTAGAATACCTTGATCGTCTCATCTACATTCCCGTCCTTCGCAATCGCCGTAAGATTTGGTGGGCCATTGGGCAGCCTATGCCCGAGGGTGTCTGTATAGAACCGCACAAGGTCCTTATGCAGCCGTTTCACTGAAATGCCACCGACCGCCCATCAGCCGCTGTATGGTGTGCCCGGGGAGGGGCTAACCTACGTCTTTGAAATCTCAGCACCCAGTGTGCTTCTGTAGTGGCGCTGCTCTCCGAGTTCGCAGCCGATGCCTTGAAGTAATACGGGTCAATGTCGACTGCCGCCTATCAGCCTCATTCCCGACCGCAGCGCGAGGTGGGGCCATACGCAGCACTTTCGAGATCACGCTGCCATCGGACAGCTCGCTAAGGCTCGCGATCTTGGGGTCGATGGGACAGGTGTTAATCTGCCCGGGTCAGCGTGGGTAGCGCGGGGAAACGTGATGCAGGTACCCACCCAGTCGACGAGTGCGGTCGCGGTGCTGGCTACGGAACTCATGCCTGCAGTGATCACCAGGAAAGAGAGCGGGCGTCGGCGGCGGCGGCGGAGAAGGGAGGGGATGTAGATGGGGCGAGCTGCTCGATGGTATCTTCAATGTTGAGATACACACTGGCAGATGTCAACCTCGAGTTGCGAGCGAACGCATCGCACTAATGCACAGGGTCCGCTCCCCACCAATCACCCCTCGAGCCGGGATGCAGTCCTCCCCAAGACATCAAATGTCTTAATTTTTTGCTAAGCATTTCTGGGGGACTCTAGACATGCTGAGTTCTGTCTTAGCTATGTGTTGAATGTGCATACATATACTCATTCACGTGTTTCAGGGACTCCAAATTCATCGGATAGCTTTCTGTAGCTATCCGAAGCAACGTGTTGATAAGAGACCCGTTGAGCCGGAATCACGTAGGACTGCTTAATACAAGGTCCGCTGTATTATAGTTGAAACGGCTTAAGCCAAGATTCAAATATTACTTTATTGCTAAGGCGGCAAGTTGCGACTACAGGAGTTTGGTCTAGAGTACTAACCCACCCGCAATATGCATCAAAATTATAACTCCAAAACCTCCCAAAAAAGAATTCTTTCCAGCGCCATTCGATACGCCAGTTTCTGTAGTAGCAGCAGAAGCACTAGTGATAGAAGAAGAAGCAGTAGTAGTAACAGTCTCGCCAGCGACCGTACTGCTAGGTGCACTAGATACGTCCTTTACTCCTCCGGTCGAGCTCACATCAGACCGTGTGATATTGGGGGCCACCCCACTAGGGGTCTCCCCACCGGTTGGTCAATGGTTTATAGAGACCTGGATTTAGGTAAATTGGTTGCCTCAATCAAGAGCGGGGTCTGAAAAAACGTACCACCTGATCATCCTCGATATTTGGCTTGCTGGCGCCGGCATCCTTGACTGATACCTCAAATGCCTCCATGGCATCCTCAGGACAATCGACTGCAAATCCTCTGTATTATCGTCATTAGTAAATGGGCCAAACGGTAGAATATAGGCAATGTAGTCGCATACTGGAAAAGAGCTATATTGCTGTTAGTTGATTACCCTAATAATGTTCGCAAAGATCTTACTATAATCATGTGTAATCGAGCAGTCTTTGGCAAGTGTAGATCTTGCAGAGGAGACGTCGCTCGGGGATGTGCCCTTATTGAAGGACACGATGTATCCTTTGCCGGCCACCATAGTGGCAAAAGTCGTGAGGCCGAAAGCTGCGATGAGGGAGAACTGCATGATTGTGTTTATTGATTTGTCTGGTTTTGCGGTGGTTATCGGGTTGCGAAATTGTGGCAAGTGATGGGGGATGTGTTTTAAGAACTGGAGCTCGGAGCTTGCACTGCCTTAGTGATGACCTACAGACCTAGGTGTAAGCACGTGACTATGATGCAATGCCAGAAACAGCAATCTGCTCCTTCAACGATGCACCCTCTACGGAGTAGGAAAAATCATTGAGATCACCAGGAGTCGGGTAGATAGTGTTATGGAGATCATCCTAGGCTCCCCTATTTTTAAATACACTTTTGCCCCTACTGTAACTCACCAACCAGGCTTTTCCTAATTGATACCGAGGCCAGCCCATTCCTTACACAATAATGTTCCGACCCGAAGATATAGAAAGCTTCATTTTGAAGAACAATGTAGGGTTAGGGCTCGTAAGCTATTCTATCATCAGGAAGTTTCTGGATTGAGGTCTACTGAACGCGTCATTTACTGAAACAACAGATCCGGGATTTCCCTTGGGACTACAATCTTGAGCCACCACGCCGGATTTCGGATGCTTCTTTACTCTAGTGGGAATCGGCACTGGCCGGATTTACAAACCGACTTCATGGGCAACCCCGCTGCTCAGTTTACATCCCAACGTTCGACACTGTCCTATTTCTAGCTGAGACAGGTAAACTTTATGCACAGTTTGTTTCCCTGAAAATATATGTTGAATACACACACACACATGTAGAGAATGCAGCTCTGCTAGTTAAGCTAGCTACGTATTGTTTGGAAGAAATTGTCTGTATATTAGGTCGTTTGGAGATTCCGCGTAAGTAATATCAATGCGTACGATTGCACACGATGGGCTGATGTCTGTAACTGCTCTTATTTTGTCGAAACATGACAACAGTGCAAAATATATGATCGAGATCGACATCCCAAAGTTTACTTGAGAGAAAGAAATTGGATCGTTTAGATCCAATAGAAGGCGCCAGGCCCTGGCTGTTATCAAAGTTTATATAACGTATCTCAGGTCTCGATGCTGACTGTTGATCAATCGTGGAGCAGATTGTGGTTATAGCTTAAACATAGCTTTTCCATGATGACGATGTTCGGGAAGCGGAGCTCGATTCGGTATAGATACTTGAGATGAAAACTTTCTAGTAAAGTTTCAATATCATATATGCAAGTAATGAGCTCAACACTTTCAATCCGATCCGAGATTCCAAACTTTGAAGCTAGCTTGTGATGTATTCAGACTTTCAAGCTCAAGTCAATAAGGCTCAACAGTTGTGGGGATTGGAAATGGGGTTAACTTCTTTACGAGTCGGAGTGCATAATCTCTTTGCCGCACAAATTGAAGTCAAAAAGGTGAGAAGTTGTATGAATGCAAAATAGCAACAATATCAGAAGCCGCCCATCGGTCCGCCTGCCACATATTCGAATGAATATTGTAATCACACCGAGAGGTGGCACACGTTGTCACGGCTGCACTAGCCGCCCATCACCGAATCTCACCCCCAAAACGGGAATCCCAGGAAAATAACCTTTTCAGCCTCCCCCACTATGATGTGCCCCACCACGCCGCACTACACCCCGCCATACATCTACCATGCCTCCACCGGCCGATTCGTCGCTCGACTACCGCCGTACCCACAACCTCCTCCTTATCTCCCGCCTGCTCTCCCAAAAAGACGCCGCCTCTCCCTTCACACTCATTCTCGACACCCTCTCCCAGTCCGCAAAGCCGCTGCTCTTCGAATACATTGCGAGAGCGCGCGCCGCTAAGATAAATGTCATATACGTCTCCTTCGAGACCTTCACAATCCCGGATGGCATCACCACCGTAATCCACACACACGGCAAGAGCGTGGCCGAGCTGCAGACGGCGATCGCGGCGGCCGTGAAAAAAGCGCCCGATTCTAGGGCGCTGCTGATCCTGGACGCGCTGAACACCCTCTCGTCGTCGAAGCCCAAGTCGTTGGCGCCGTTTCTATCGTCGCTGCTAGCACCCACGACGACGCTGGTGGGGGTGTACCACACAGATGTCCCGCTGTGTTTGCCGGCGGAGGCGTCGGCGGATGCGTACCCCGACAGCGCCCCCGATCCGCTGACGCTGCTGAAGTACTTCTGCACGACGCTGATCAAGGTGCACAGTATCAAGCATGTTCTGGCGCGCAAGGCGGCGCGGGACCGGGCGGAGCGGGAGCCGGTGTTTGGGATCGACGAGGGGATTGAGGGGATATTGGTAGGCTTTGGGAGTAATGCGCCGGAGGGGATGGTGCTGGAGATGGAATATCGGCGGAAGAGCGGGCGCGGGGTGGAGGAGTGGTTTTATTTGCCGCTCCAGGAGGCGGAGGCGAAAAGGCTCGGAAGCAGCACGTTGCCGGGTGGGGTTGTGGAGAAAACGATCTTGTTGGAGGATCACCCTGAGTGGAGGGTGAGTGAGCAGGTGAGGGGGATGGATATGGAGAGTGATGGGGAAGAGGAGCCCACGAGTACATTTGAGCTGGGATTGACAGAGAGGCAGCGGAAGGCACGGGATGAGGTTGTACTGCCATATTTTGATGCGCAGAAGCCTGGAGGAATTGGGGGCGGTGGTGCGATCTTATTCACACCAGACAGAGAGATCGATGACTTCGACGAGGAAGAAGATGAAATATAACACAACCACGCAGTATTTTTGTTTACCTTGCATGCATAGAAAAAAGGTTTCGCTTATATTACATTTTGTGTGTATCGTAAGGATATATCACTCCCAAACCAAACCGTTAATAGTCCAAATTAGAAGATGGGCATAAAATAACCCAAAATTTTCAATTAAAAGAACCGCCACCAGATGAACACTAGCACAATGAAGACTATTCCACCTATAGGTCCATACTATACAAAACGTTAGCAAAGATTTCATATATCAACTGAGGAACAAAACATACCTGCTTCATCATGTGTTCCCAATTTATCCTTACAGCAGCCTTCTTATACTTCCTGCTCTCATCCCGCAGCATGGAGCTCATATCACCCATCCTCTCTAGAGAGTCGCCGCGGTACAGCAGGTCCTCGATGTTTTTCGTCATAACCCTTGTAACATCCTTCAGGTCATCATTCAGCTTATCTAGATTGGCCGTCGCCCTTGTGTCCTGGTACGTCTTTTTGGTGCGCTGCATGAATGTGTCGAACTGCACAAACGCATACGGCCGTAGCCCTGGCGCCATCACTTCTTTGCCATAGCTGCTGTAGAACTCAGTAGCAATGTCCTGCAGATACGTGAACGCGAGCTTCCGCGGGTACGAGCGCTCGCAGATGCACAAGTAGCAAATGTGGTTTTCGATAAGATAGCTACACCGCAGGGCCAATCAATGGGCCAGTCGGCGCACAACGGGGAAATCAGGTACATACTGTAGGGTAAAGGGTCCGGATTCGATGGTCGCCCGCGGCTCGGAGTTTTGGTTTAGACGGCGGAATATTAGTTTGACCTGCTGTTTGATTTCTGCGAGCTCGGCCTCGGCTTGGTCATCATCGACGGAGGCAGCTAGGGGAACGCCTGGCTGGAGCTTAGCATTGGGGAATCGGAATATTGAAAAGGAGGCAGCTGCATGTACGAACCATCAAGTCTGGCGATCTGTGTTGATTTCACCATGTTTAGGATGTGGGTAGCAGTATGTCAGGGGCTATGGAGCTGGGCTTAAGCGATGGATTCCGGAGGAGATAGGGGCGGCAGCAATACGACAAAGTCAAATATGCAAAAAGCTAGTCTGTGAAATAGAACTTTGCTTTGTGGATTCACACTTCAAAAGGTTACAATTTACAAGACAGTTGAGGACACGCTGCTGGAACCCTGACGAAATTTGTCTTGGCATGGGTCATTTCAAAGTGGGATCAAATAGAGCCTCAAAGATCACATCCATTCGCTAAACACAATGAAATTTTGGAAAATACAAACAACGTATTAGCATACACGTAAATGAGACTGTACACATCTAATTGACACAATCCCTAATACCTCTTATCTAATAAGAATTTTGTTTATTTATTTCTCCTCAAGCTCAGCAATAATCTTCTCTCCCTTGGCACGTGCACTTTCAATGTTTCCAACCATGTAGAAAGCAGCCTCGGGCAGATCATCGTGCTTGCCATCAAGAACCTCCTGGAATGACCGCAGGGTGTCCTTCAGGGACACCAAAGTACCCTTGATACCAGTGAAAACCTAAGTACCCATTGTTAGTGTGGTTCATATACACGTTGTGACAGTCCTAATTACCTCAGCCACAGCGAAAGGCTGCGACAAGAAACGCTGGATTCTACGGGCACGCTCGACAGTGAGCTTATCCTCAGCACTCAACTCGTCCATACCCAGAATGGCAATGATATCCTGGAGAGACTTGTACTCCTGGAGAGTCTGCTGCACACGGGTAGCAGTCCGGTAGTGGTCGTCACCGACAACACGGGGGTCCAGGATACGGGACTTGGAGTCCAGAGGGTCGACAGCGGGGTAGATACCCAGCTCGGAGATACCACGAGACAACACAGTTGTGGCGTCCAAATGGGCGAAGGTGGTGGCAGGGGCAGGATCAGTCAAATCATCAGCGGGCACATACACGGCCTGCACGGAAGTAATGGATCCCTTCTTGGTGGTGGTAATACGCTCCTGCATCTGTCCCATGTCCACGGAAAGTGTGGGCTGGTAACCGACGGCAGAGGGAATACGACCAAGCAAAGCAGACACTTCAGAACCGGCTTGAGTGAAACGGAAAATGTTGTCAATGAAGAGCAACACATCCTGACCCTCCTCGTCACGGAAGTACTCAGCAACAGTGAGACCAGTGAGGGCGACACGGGCACGGGCTCCAGGGGGCTCGTTCATCTGTCCGAACACCAAGGCCACCTTTGAAGTACCCTCAAGCTGAATGACACCTGATCATTTCATGAGTATATGTTATGGAAGTTTTATACGGAGAACTCACCAGTCTCCTGCATCTCGTGGTACAGATCGTTACCCTCACGGGTCCGCTCACCGACACCAGTGAACACGGAGTAACCACCGTGGGCCTTGGCGATGTTGTTGATCAACTCCTGGATAAACACAGTCTTTCCGACACCGGCACCTCCAAAGAGACCAATCTTTCCTCCACGGGCGTAAGGAGCGAGCAAGTCGACAACCTTGATACCAGTGACCAGGATCTCAGCAGAAGTGGACTGGTCCACAAACTCGGGGGCCTCGGCGTGAATGGCGGCGTACTTGGTAGCCTTGATAGGACCACGCTCGTCAATGGGGTCACCAGTGACGTTCATGATACGACCGAGGGTACCCGGGCCGACGGGAATCATGATGGGGTTACCAGTGTCGTGGCAATCCTTACCACGGACCAATCCCTCAGTACCTAATTGATATCAATTTGATATTCCTCTTGTTTCATCCAAGCCATCAAATGACATACCGTCCATGGCAATGCAACGAACAATGTTTTCACCCAAATGCTGGGCAACCTCCAACACTAACCGATTGCCATTCTTGTCAGTGTGCAGGGCGTTGAGAATAGCGGGCAGCTCCTCAGTGTCGAATTTCTATTTGCCAATTGTCAGATCCCATGACATAATCCCAATCCCCACTTCATTTTCGATATGGTGATCAGGCTGAAATTTTTTCGATATAACGTACCACGTCGACAACGGCACCGATAATCTGATGGATCTTTCCGGTCTTCTGTGCCTCGGTAGCCATGTAACGGGCACCGAACACTGGAAGTGCAGGCTTTACAGCCTTGTAGGCATTGTTGAGTCTGGCGGTTCTCAGCGAGGTACCGACTCGCCTCCCGGCAGCAAATCGAGCAATCCCGCTAATTAACCGACGAAACCCGAAATCAGTAATCTGAAATATCGCAAAATGGTATCGGATACAATTCAATTACCTCTTGAACATGGTGGATGATGAGGGTATATGTTGGAGAGGAGAGGAGATGTGATGAGTGAGCGGAAAATTTAGGAGGAGAAGGGAGATGAAGTTGGGGCTGGCACAAGCACAGGATTCGTTTGTCTTGGCGGTTGTCTCTTCCGAAAAAACGCGCATAATAGCATTGTTGAAACTTATACACCGGCTACGATCGTCCCGGTCCGAAGGAAAAATCATGCATGAAGAATTTCAATAAACATCATAATCAATTGAGGCTTGTACACAATAGTTCGTTTTTAAATTATATAAGAAGAAGAAAAAAAAGCCACCTCCAGGTATCTCCTACAACTTCGACAACCCCGCCCTTCAAATGAAAGTGGGGTAGGCATCAAAATTGGTGTTCAAAACACCCCGCTGTCTACTAAGCAAATTACACCAGTTCAAAGAATTACGCTGCAGCGTTTTTTGATTTTACAATTTTTACTCCAGGCCGAGAACCTACACATTATTAGTCAAGCTCTATAGAATAGAATCAAAATCAATGAATACTCACAATTACAGTTCTGCAAGGAGCTGTATTAGAAGTTATATATTAGCATTCTGCAATTACCCAATGACTTCCGAAATGCACTTACTATAAACTTGGAGAAAGTTGCTACGCTCATTCCAACGGAAGTTGGTGGTGTAAAATTTGACCGACTCATCAATTCTTTTCCATCCTCCAAATTCTTCTCTGTCAGAATTGAGGACTGTCTTGTACGTGCCCGCCTGTTCTACACCGACCCTATAATCGGTGTAGCTATTCTAATTCCGAAATAAGGTTAAACTAGCTTTACAATTCTGTACGGATATACTTACGGTAGGGTGAAAATTGAAGATCCAGAGCAACCCTGCTCGTTCAAAAACGATCACCTTATCAACTTCGTGTTTCAAACTTATATATGCTTGAGGGGATGAAAGCCATCCGTATGTTTCCTCAAGATGCTGCATTGCAGCATCAAAATCGTTCAACCACTGATAACGCAGTAGGTCATCATCAATTAGATTGAACTGCCTCCTAGCATAATGGAAAGAGTTGTTGTTTCCTGCTCTTGGGAAATCTAACCACTCCGGGTGGCCAAATTCGTTCCCTGGGGGTTGTCAGTTTCAAGTCTATATAGTTTAAAATCATGATAATACCCTCAAAGTTAAGATAACCTTCGCCACCCAATGAATGAGTTAGCATGCGGATCATTTTGTGCAGGGAGATTCCGCGATCAATCACTGGCGTGTAGTCGGTCACTTTGGACATGTGTGTGTACAACTCTTTGTCGCATAGCCACATCAAAATCGATTTATCTCCAACGAGCCTGCAAAAGTCAATTAATGTCCGGTTTCAATTTAGCTTGGTGAAGACGTACGCCTGGTCATGACTTTCGGCATAAGCAATTGTCTTTTCGCCGTCACGTCTGTTAGTCAATGTCCAGCAGATGCCTGCCATGTCCCAATCTTCGTCCTTCTTCTCCTTCAAAATTTTAATCCACATATCAGGGATGGCCATCGCTAGACGGTAGTCAAATCCGACACCACCAAGTGCAAGTTTTAAGCATAGTGCGGGCATTCCAGATACGTCTTCAGCAATTGTTATACAATCTGGATATAACTGGTGAAGCATTTCATTTGCCTGTAAATGTTAGAGCATAGAACGAAGATGAATTATAGAGTTACGCACAAGCATCAAATAAATCAATCCCTCCTCATCAACGTTATCGCCAAAGTACTCATGATAGCCACCAGAGAACCCCCTAATAATTTCAGTAAATACCCTGAATCATCTTAGTACGGAATTTACACTTACGTTCCAATGCCATGGTGAGAATATAAAATACTAGTGACACCATCGAAACGGAAACCGTCAAAGTTGAACTGCTCCATGTAAAATCTGAGGTTCGAAAGTAGGAATCTAAGTACTTCGTGGCTTCCATAGTTGAACAGCCTAGAGTCCCACAGTTCGTGGCGGCCACGAGCGCCCTCGTGAAAATAGCAATGATCGCTACCGTCAAACATATTTAGTCCATCCAACACATTTTTGCATGCATGCGAGTGGACTATATCTAAAAGTACGGTAATTCCTAGACCATGAGCGGTATCAATGAGCTCTTTAAGGTCTTCTGGTGTTCCATAACGGCTGGATACTGCAAAAAATGATGTAACCTGATATCCAAAGGAAGCATAGTAAGCATGCTCCTGAATTGCCATCAGCTGCAGGACATTATATCCCAGCTTGTGGATTCTTGGTAAGGTGTCGGTCGTAAATTCCTTATAAGTACCAACACGATGCTCTGGTGTACTGATACCAACATGCGCCTCGTAGACACGAGCAGATCTGGGCTTTGGGGGACGTTGGTTTTTGAAGACAAATTTCTTTGGTGGGTTCCAAAAGACTGCATCATAAACAGGACTAACGTCTAAATCCTGTGTGACGCGCTGAATCCAAGCTGGAATACGGTCGATTACCTCTCCAGACGGACATTCCATAGTAATCTAAATCAGGGCTTAATTTTATTCTTTCCCAAAAAGCTAGAAAAAAGGCTGACCTTGACTTTAGAGCCATGGGGAATTGCTGCTTTCCCGCCGACAGCAGGAATATGAATCTCCCACACTCCATAAGGATTTTTTTTCATAGGATGTGATTCACGGCTCCAGTTGTCTTTTTACTCAAATCAGCTTTCTATAAGCTGCATAATGATCAACCTATGACTTACTGAAGTCACCGAACAAATGGGCGGTGAGGGCATTTGGAGCCCATTCGCGGTAATCAATATCTCCATTGTCAGCTATCACAAAGCCGTATTTCTCGTAACCCTATGTTAACAATTAGCAATCATGAATCAACCCAAAGTGGGATTTTTGAGAATTTCTTACTCTTGAAAATTTTTCCAAGCCACCTTCATGCTCATCTAGCTTGTTGATCCAATCCTTAGTTTTGGCAAACCGAGTTTGAAGGTCTTTTTTAAAGGGCCCAAGCCAAGGATCAAGCTTAATCACTCCAGTCCCATCAGTAGGCATACTGTCGTCTACTGGAACTGTAGCCATTGAGTTTTCGGTAGCACTGTTGAGAGCCATTGTTGTGAATGGCAGAAGTTGATAGCAGTGAAAAACAGCTTGTTATGTTAAATTACAGGCGATAAGCGTACCCGAGAAATAAATACTATGCTCTACCTAGTTTCCCCGCTCAGGCCGGTAAAAAGGGATGAGGGGCAACGGCTAACTGGCAATCTTGATGGCCAACCTCTTAGGTACTTGCTTTTGATTCTGGCTGCAACAATCTCAATCAATCAAAGCTCATGTACGTCATGTTGTTTTGACGGCGTGATGCCGTGCGGGGGATTTCCTTGACACAGAGCCGCAACTAATTTCCACAAGAAATGGTGGGGGTGAAAATTCAAACATTCAGATGTTTCGACTTTTCAGTACTATCAATACAAGTTTGTTCTTTATCAAGATGATGTGCTGATGTTTCAGTAATACGTGTTGCACCTGGAAAGAAGGAAGTGGACGCTGCAGCAAATCATAAGCTCGCCAAACCTGCAGGCCACTGCCCGACCCTGCTCGAATGATAAGCGCTTCGCTCACATCTCTCTGTCTCCTGTGTAACATCGGATTCGGTGATATGAAGATGTCCAGGATGTCTCCGTGACAGGGGCTCTTCTCACGGTAGTCTCCCGACGGGCGGGTATAAACTCCAACCCGGCCGAATCTTTCTTTTATGCATATTTCTTATAATTGACTTAAATAATAGTCTTGTATATCGTGAATTGAAGTCTACCGGCCCTGTTGAATTATTTGTTCTGACCATTTACTTATAATCTCCAACAGTACTTAAGACCAAGACTTCAATTTTTATTACCCCGCCTCCCAATTCCATCCCCACCCGGTACCCCCTAAAATGTCTACGACTACCACCATTACTGTCCAGGAGCCCATTACTGCGGAGAATGTTCTCCGCATTTTCCCTGAAATCGATACTGGACTTGCAACCCAAACCCGCTCGGCTACCGAGCTCGAAGGTTACGATGAGGAACAAGTACGATTGATGGAAGAAGTGTGCATTGTGCTCGACGAGAATGACAATCCTATCGGGAGTGCTTCTAAAAAAGTTTGTTAGTACAGCCCTTAATACCTGATATGTGGTATTGAACCCTGACGAATTCCCGCTCATGCAGGCCACTTGATGAAGAACATCGACAAGGGCCTCCTGCACCGTGCTTTTTCTGTATTTCTTTTCGACTCCCAGAAACGCCTTCTTCTCCAGCAGCGTGCCGATGAAAAGATAACATTTCCTGGTATGCCCTGCTGCTGGTGTCGTAAAGGTGTGGGTTATTGATACGAAAGCAGGAATGTGGACTAACACATGCTGCTCACATCCTTTGGGAATTCCGGGAGAAACCGGCGCTGAATTAGATGCGGCGGTAATGGGCGTTCGCCGGGCTGCTCAGCGCAAGCTGACCCAGGAACTTGGAATTCCAGCATCGCAAACTCCTCTTGAAAAGTTTGATTTCTTGACCAGAATTCACTACAAAGCCCCTAGCGATGGGCTTTGGGGTGAGCATGAGAGTATATTCATTAATATCTATTTCTGTTATTTTGATTGCTGATAATTGCTCTAGTTGACTATATTCTCTTCATCCAGGCAGAAGTTGACCTTAATGTTAACCCGAATGAAGCCAAAGATACTAAATACGTCACCCCAGAAGAGCTCAAGGCTATGTTTAAGGACGAATCACTTACATTCACCCCGTGGTTCAAGCTCATTTGCGAAACTATGTTGTTTGGATGGTGGGAAAAGCTAGGGAACCTGGGTACATCTATGAACGAGAAGATCATTCATAGAATGTAAGCAACCACGAGAAATGATATCTCTAGTAGTCCGTTGTGATAATTTTGCGCATGGGCGTTCTGTATGTTGAGCTGCATTCTTGCGTTAGGTTTTGCGGGATATAGCAGTGCTTGTAGTTATTTGAACTTTCATACAAAGTTAAATATAATATATACGGAGCTTCTTTTGATTTGGGGTGTTCACAGTTGATATCAAATTTGCACTGCTACTATGATGGCTTAGCGTGTGTACAACCCATAATATATGTCGTGGAATCAACCATGATAGATTGATTTTATTCACTATATACATAATTGATTCAGAAGGAGCTATTAGCTGCTATTAATTACTAGACATCATTGATTAAAAGCTGGAAATATAAGCACATCTCATCTAATATAAAGTACACACCTGCTACTTGAGACATGCTAGGCAAAAAACGTAAATGCAATGTACTTGACTAAGATACCTGTGCAGTGGCTGGGATCTTGAGCAGAATACTCAAGGGGATCCGATCTAGGATACCGGCTTCTATCTAAGATCTCAGACATAACTATTAGAATTCCTTTTTCCTAATAACACTCTAATTTACTTAGGCCTAGCTAGGCATCCTATAAACTAGTACGTATTTCCCGAGAGTGAGTTTGGTGGAGTTGCTAGAGACATTAAAACTCATCCACGATCAATTTAATTCTCAGATCTCTATGTAGCTTGTATATAATCGCGAACATCTCGGAAACGAATGATTGAGAGTTGTACCAGTGTTGAACTACCTACGGAGTATTAGAACAGCAGGGATGAAAGTGTGGGGGAGCCGCACAGCCCGGGGTTGGGCCCACTAATAAACAGAGCTCCTTGGACCTCGTTGACCCATCGTCACTGAACCGATATCATCGATTATACCTGAATACAATCTTCTGGAGTTGAGGTCAGTGCGTCCTCCAACTCTATAATGATTCTCCCAGCTCGGAACCGAACTAGCATTATCGTTCGGATAGCGCACACACGAAGATGGAATTCAAGCTATCATTCGTCAGGACATAGCTTTCCAGCTGGTAATGGGTTCTCAAATTCATATACCACGAAGGAACCCACGCGAGGTCCTTTGGGCGACGCAGTTGCCGGTAGTGGGGTTTCGATTACACCGAAGTAGGTTCTGTGTTTGTCTTCATTGACATTACAGATGACTCGCTTAATCAGAAGGTCTTGCTGATTACGTTTAGATCATTGAAACAACATCTGGATCGATTTGTTGTAGGACAGGACAAGTCAAAAAGGATCTTGTCGACCGCTATATATCACCACTATCATAGAGTACAGCAGTTACGTCGTCGCGAAGAAGAGGAGGAGGAATTTTGGTTTCGGCAACAAAGTCAGGCTATGGAAAACCACCTCAATCATGAAGGTTGGTTACTACCGCGACTAGCATACGATCTAGCTATCTCATATACAGAGTACAAGACGAGTTTCCGGTTGAAACCAAGCGGGGATCTGGAACCATGACTGATATATCAAGCGACAATGGGAATTTGTTGCACGATGATACACCTTTAACAATAGAGAAAAGCAATGGTGGGCCTCAGAGTACCATACCAATATAAAGTAAGAAACTAAGTATGTGTAGTGCTCTGTCTAGGCCCAACCGGTGTTGGGAAAACACTCATGGTAGGTATCAACCGTGGTTCCTAGATAGGTTTGTAAATTATTTGTCGTAACATATCCTAGGTACGGACCTTGGCAAGAATACTCAATGTTCCCTTCTCAATGTTCGTAGGACCCCCTTGGCCAAAGTGTTATTATACTTACAGATAAGGTCTGATTGTACCCCGTTTACCATGGCGGGTAAGTATCTCAGATTATCACTCGGTTTTCACATTCTAATATTTTCAACAGGATATGTAGGAGAAGACGTCGATCAAGCTGTACATCGTTTGCTTGCTGCCGCTGGACACGATGTCCGCCGAGCAGAGACTGGTATAATATGTCTTGATGAATTTGACAAAATTGCAAAACCAAAGAGCATGCACGGGACCAAGGATATATCTGGAGAGGTAATCAAAAATAAATCTGCTGAATGACCCTGTAGCTGAGACGATTAATCTACAGGGCGTTCAACAAGCACTTTTAAAAATAATTGAAGGAACAACGCTTCAGATCACCACAAAACCTGAACGCCGACCGCCACAAGGCCTTCCAAATAATCCATCGCCAGGATCCTTTAACTCGCAAGGTTTAGGAGGAGCAAGCCCTAAGGGGGAAAAAGTTACTATAGACACATCTTCGATTTTATTCATATTTACTGGTGCATTCATTGGACTCGACAAGATTATAGCCGATAGAGTTTCTAAGGGATCTATGGGATTCAATGCTCACGTGCGTGGAGCTAGCCTAAAGGACCTATCTAATGATTCAAAGCTAGCGCAAACCG
This sequence comes from Geopyxis carbonaria, assembly GCA_024516215.1. Lineage (NCBI taxonomy): Eukaryota > Fungi > Ascomycota > Pezizomycetes > Pezizales > Tarzettaceae > Geopyxis > Geopyxis carbonaria. The sequence goes on along the minus strand of JAJJXG010000021.1, from coordinate 331,364 downwards.
TCAATTCATACAACTACCCCGAGAAGGATCCTCTAGGTGCTCGAGGAACACTTAACCCATTGGATCTTACTGAGCCAGGCGATCTTATCAGCTTTGGACTAATCCCTGAGATTGTCGGTAGAATACCCGTAACCACGGCTGTAGAGGCATTGACGGAGGAGATGCTTGTACGCGTACTCATAGAGCCAAGGAATTCTCTATTAAAGCAATATGAGAAGCTTTTCAATTTAAGCGGTGTTGAGCTACGCTTCACATCCCCTGCGCTTCTCGAGATAGCCAAATCGGCATTGGGTATGGGTACTGGAGCAAGGGGGTTGAGAACGGTTGTGGAACGATTACTATCTGATGCAATGTTCGAGTCACCAGGTATTGATTTACCCATAACGAATTTGCACCATTAGCCTTGCGTATGTTGACTCGATGCATCAGGTACAAGCATTAAACATGTTCTTGTAAATAAATCCGTCGCCCAAAAGAAACAACCCCCGTTGTACTTTTCGCGTGGACAACGGCATACGCTCCTGGAAATGATATCCGTCGAAGAGGGGGAATGGGTAGCACGAGGTAATAAGATTGTTGTACAGGAAAACGATCCTATTGACGAAGCTTCCGCCGCTGCAAAAGAGAGAGCTGCTGGATCTGCTTAATGTAATATTTTTCTACATATATGAAGTTTTGGCTTGTTGTTTTGTTTATATAAATTGGGTTATGCCACATTAAAGGATATAAATGGCTGTTATTCGGAGTTCGGCGAATATCCTTGTAAGATGAATGTTAATAAATTATCAGATTTTTGAATACTAAAGCTGATATAGCTAGCTATAAGATCTGCAACCATGTGCGCTGTCAAGATCACGTACTGATGTATGTACGCCGTGAAACTGCATCAGTGCTGACGGAGCTGCCTGGTTGTGTTTAACGTTGCGCATAGTTGTTCCGGCTTTGATCCCCTAATTCCTGTGGCCACGTTCCCGGACAAGGCTGATATTCCTATATTCTGATTTCTCTCGTAAAAGCAGAAGTCCCTTGCGAAAAACCTACCATCCCTTTGCCTCAGCTTATTCATCATCTTCCCCCAAATCATACGCTGCAAAAACGATGATTATTGTAATACCCGAATAGGGTAATTATAAACCGACATAGGGCCTCTTCTACCTGCCCGTGCAAGTAATTATCTCATCCGTGCAGTAGTCGAGTCACAACAACATGTGGTCCCAGGATATCACGAGAAATTGAAGCGGATTGGCTAGCGCCGTAGGTGCGGAACAAATCCATGGTTTTCTCCACCTGTGCACCATACCCCGCGGCCGATGGAGGTATGTTTGTACCTCCGCAGACGGGTCGGATGAACACCTGTTGATCTGGAAGTTCAGACGAGGCGGCCGCACGCACTCTGCCTGTCACCTCTGTTTCGAGGTGGGTGCTACACGTGGTGCCCGGCCGTGGCCGGAAAGGTGAAAGTCACGATCCATTGCAAGCGCCCTTCCATTTGCAATCTTAAAAACGGCACAGTGGGGTGGTGGGCTATCGCTTCGCTGACTTTACTCTGTATGAAATTTGGGAGAAACCCGAGATGCTTTTTTCTCCTGTTGGATTTCCGTTTGTCTTCTATAGACAGTAAAGCGATTGATATGCGTTGGTCGAGATTGGATACAGAAATTTTCTTCAATGTGTATGAAAATCTCGATGTTTGCTACTGATCGTTGTTGGGATACAGATAAAAAGCATTCTGGCAAACCTAGAGACGTCGACAGATGCGGCGAGAACAGTCGACCGAGTGAAAGATCCAGCGTTAAAATCCAAGATGCGCGGATTCACAGACGGGAGGGAGATTGCCCGCTGCGGGGATACACCCCACGGCAAAACCGTGGGAGTTCATAAGAAAAATGCTGATATTGACTAAACCCATTATGGCCTTAAACTTTCTGTAAATGCTTTTCTATTTCTCGCCTTGCCGTACTTATTTGGGCAATCTAGAGTGATCACAGATGAGCATTGGGCCTTGCTATCTACATGTTTTGATTTTTTCTTGCCCTCGACCGATGAAGACCGGCACGGCGGGGCCGCTCAGCGGGTGTTGCAAAGTTTGGATTGCGCAATCGGTGTCTTGCAGGAGTCTAGCCAATGAAGTTGCACAGGACGTGTTGTTCCCACGCACGTCACGCAAAAAGAAATCTCCGACCATGTACGAATGCGAAATATCGGTGGGTTGTTTTTCCAGTCCGACGCCGCCGGGAAACTGATGTCACGTTGGTTTGAGGTATAATTTTGATACATCGAGCCGGTTTGCCCCTATATTTTCGTTCCGCCGGCAACTGCTAGCCTCCGTTCTCTTGCCGGTGCCTCTTCTGGAATTACGGGATTGAGGACAAAATTTAGATGTTTTTTTCTCGCGGCAAATGGGTTTGACGTTGATAGGACAACTAGATGTGGGCCTGCAGCAGCTTTGATCGGCCATGAGGCCGCAATACAGCAAACGATTTTCAGCTTAAAATTGCCTTCGAGATAGTGATATACAGGCCAATTAAAGGAAAAACAAGCCAACAGCCAATATCTTGAGGCAGAATCCTTGCTGGTACGCAGAATATGTTTCTGAAACGGACAACTGGCGGTGGTGGCGACAAAACAAGTGAATTGCGCGTCTCTATGGGGCTTGTACCAGGAACTGCACTGCCTAGAGATACCATATTCGTCATATAGGCGAATGGAAATCCTAGAATTTTCGCGCATGCTGGCTATGCACTCTGTTCATGTTGAGCTAAACGCACCGAGTGACAACTAGTGACCATCACGACCACTGTTGGTGAAGCTTACCGACACCAAACTTCTGGAGGCCAGCCAACAGCCCGAGAAAACGCGGGGCATGCTAGGGAACCACATAAGTTTCTAGGAAGTGTTTATTTGCAGTCCTAGAATCCATGCCAGCCTTACTCCTCGGCCTGACCTAAGCCGGGGTGGGCAGCACGCTGCTGCATGCTGCGTACATGTACTTATTCTGCGCCATAACCTGTCCTGTCCGAGTTTGCCCATTCTGCACGTAAACAAAAAACCATTGGTACCCCACCCTTTCCCACCCTGATAATTTTTGCGTAACCAACGTATTTCGCCGTCCGGAGTGCAGAAAAAACTGTATTTGTTTTCCCCAGCCTTAGGGAGACGGCGCCCATGGGGATGAACTACTGTGCACGAGTCAAACTCATGCATCCTGGCAGCGGGGCCGGTAGGCCCCCGTTTGGTGCGTTTTTGTCTCACGAAAACGAACCTGTCAGACGGCGTCGGCTACAAACATCGTGCAGTAGATTTATATTCTGAGCTCACATTGCAGCTAGAGTATAGGTTGATTTGATGTAACGAGCGAATTAGAAGACGCCGGCCGGGGTATGGGTGGTGATCAATGTCGGGGAGAGGAGAGAGCTGCCTTCTCTTCAGAGTACGAATTTAGGATGACAGCATGACTCGAACGAATGTGTGCTATGCTGTTGTTCTGGAACTATATCCCCACCAGGAACATTTTCCGGGGCTACGGGCAGATCATTGGTGTTGCTGGCTCCAGGTTTGATAACTAAAGTGGGGAAACATGTGAAGGGTAGTCGATTCCCGTAGCTTTGGACGATTCAAATCCGCTTTTTGTTATCATTGACCGCCCTTTATCTGGAGACAGACAGGTCGAAACAGGTCTTTATATCGGGTGCTCGGGAAATTGAGGATGCTTCCTTTAATGGATGGACAGTACAGTATTGTGTTCAGCTCTAAGCTGTCTGGTACATACACATACGGAAGTCGCCTAAAACAAATGTCAACAAGATCACCAAATCAGCAAGATGGAAGCCTGGGCTACCCAAGGAGGCATTACATACATGTACTCTACAGGTGCGTTGTGTGTATGGAGTGGAGTGCCAAGTGTATATGGTAGTAGCTGAGCCGTGCTGCTTGCAGTTTGGAATGTCATTGGAAGCAGTGCAGCAAAAAAGTGCTCGGACAGCGCTCGGAAACAACGGAACCGAAGATCTTGTTCATATCTTGACCAATGCTGCAAAGCATCATCGATTTATTTATGTAATGCCTGTGGGTAATTCTATAGTTGTATCATAGACATCTTAACTTCATGAGATCATCAAACGTACAACGGCCACAAAGTCGTCGGGCCGAGCAAAAAGACAAAAAAGCCACTCCCAAAAAGTGTATGCGTGTGAATAACAAGTAAAAAAAAAATGGAATTCCCGTAAAGAAAATACCAAGCCCCTTGATGCCTAAGAAAAGTATTACACAAGACGAAAAAGAAATCAAATAAAAAAGCAGATACTCGCGATAACTCCATGCGCCGCTACACACAACACTTTCGTACACTCTTTGGGACCTCATCGTTAGTGCTGAGGGTCCGATGCTCAACATCGGGTTTTTGGGGTATTTCGGCAATGAAACCATTAACGAAACCACCGACATTGTGAAGTTTAGATGCAAGATTTTTGGATGACGGGACGTCAATCGCAGGATTACGGGAAAAAAAGTCGGCAGGTTTGAGGTCAATCCGATGGATTTCAACCGGCATAACAGGGAAATCTGCAATCCGGTAAGTTAGTCGAGTGATCGGTAACAAGGAATATATTCTCAACCGACCTTCTATCCTTGGATTGTGTGTCAACCCAAATGTGTGCCAGACAACAATATCCTCATTGTCAATATCATCTTCTCTCTCAGCCATATCCTTGACTCCACCACACTGGACATATTATCAGCTAAATTGATCTTGGCGTGGTAAAAAAGAAATGTGATGGTACCTCAACAGAACTCTGATTCGTAAACTGTCCCGCCGCCCAAAATTTTCCATCCATGTGTTTCGTTACCCAGATATGGTGATTTGCATATCCCATCCGCTTTGCCATGACACTGTCAGGGTGTGCTAGGGTGAGCTGGGTCGGCGAGGGCACTAATTTGTACCCGACAGGCCTTCCACTGATGGGATTTCGAACATTAGGATTGACAATCTTGAAGATCCGTCCATTTTGCGGGGCAGCATTCACTCCACAGGATTTCTCAAGGATAGTCTGCCGAACTTCATATCCGTTTCCATAAGGATTAAGTTCCGGGGTGTATGGAAGTGGGTGTGATTCTTCCTGTATTACGGTATTTTTGTGACCATCGATTGCCGGATCGATACGCACACAGAATAAATGTTGGTGATTTTGGGCGAGAACCCCCGGGCTAACAACGTTTCCCCAAGGACTTGTCTTCCCGGGATCTATAGGTACAGTACTAACAACACCGGTGGCCCGTGTTTCAATCATTATACCTCCTGCTTGGTCAAAGTGGTAGGCAAAGATATATTCGTAATTAGCCAAAGTGATTATAAATTGTATAATGAGTTTTCGATTTCTGGTGACAACAGCGCGACTTGTTCGGTAATTGGTGTGCTTCCAAAGGATTCCATCATCTTCTTCGTGCATGCAAATCACGTTCTTAGAGACAACACCCGTACCAGTGGTGTCGTTCATTACAGCATCAAAATACTAGTCTTCAAGTTAGCAATCTTGCCCGGGTGTGTGAACAGAATCACGTATACCTTGATAAGACCGAGGCAGTCACAGCCAAGCTCAAGATTGTTGGCAGCTCTCCCGGCTCCTCCATCTCCAAAATCAAAGGCCTGCTTTCTGTGGAACGGCGCCCTAGGATCGCCATAAGGCACTGACATTTCACTGAAACTCAGCCTATATAGAACATTTCGTCCGTCGTAACACAGATCGTGAATTGTGGCACCTTCTCTTGGATTAAAGCCCACACGAAACCTCCATTTCTGCCATTCCACAAGTGAATTATCAGTAACAGTAAAAGATGGGCCATAGGGCTGAATTATATTCAGCGGTTTGAGATCTTGACGCAGCCCTCCTTCAACGAGTTCGGGAATATATTCGGACGCCTTGCAATGCGCAAGGGCCTCTTTGGGGCCGGTTTGATAGTCATGGCCGTCATTTCTGCCACCAGTAGCAAGCCTGTCGACCCGGACTATCTGGCTCGTTTTCATATCCATGACTGGAATTAACGGTAACGGGAAAGCATAGTGATTCGAATCTGGATTATTGGTCTTCGGGTCTCGTGCATAGACGAGTCCTTGCATATAGTATGGGCTGTTTTCTTCGGGGTTTTCCCATCCACCATACATCCAAGGGTCTATCACGATATTTATGTTTTCCGGTAATGACAGTTCTGCTAGTGCCGCCTTGAAAATGGGCGAGGCCATTGCTACTTTTGGAAATAATGCAATTTCATCTCTTTTGAAAGCAATTTGATGTCAGAAACAGAAAACAGTACCGGCATGGGTGCACTAACGCATTCATAGGTGAATGAAATTTCTTGTCCACCACTTCATAGCTGATCTCCTGGCCTGTAGCAATATTGACCAAAGAATCACAGAAGTCTAACGATTTGTCTGGTAGAATAACATCATAGAGGACTCTTGCCAACCGTGGTGGCCGCTCCGTCCTGGGTGTCAATCTACCGGAATGTTCCGCAGCTAGAAACGGTATAAGCGTTGCCTTAGCCGGCTCTTCCAGTGTTATGGTCCTGAAGACGACCGAGAGTGCGGTTGACCGAGCATGGCGAACGATATCACGAGCAGAGTGAATCTCTTCGGTAGCCAATTGCGCGAGTGGATGGGGAGGTTGAGTTGACAGTCGAATATTAAGCTTTTCCGAAACAGTCTGTGTAACGGAGCCCAGATTTTCAGATCGCATTGTGATACATCCACTAGGAACGTGTCGGAGAATATTAAATCGTTAGGACGATATCCAGCTTCCAGTATATCTCCGGCACTTGTGGTGAGCTTTCCAACGATACAAAAGGTACGAGCGGCGACCGAGAACGAATTCAGCAGGGGAATCAGAGGATATATGGATTTTCCTGCAGCTCGGGCCCCAACCTCTCAGATGGCACAACCTAAAAGTGTGGAGAGAGGCTCGATTGTACAGCACTCGATAACGGAGCCCTTTGACGGCGGACAAAATGGGGAAGGTACATCCAGAACCATTTGTCCCGTAGACTAGTGTTCGAAGAGGTAAGACTAGCCGATCAGGAGTACAGGCGTAGAGTAATGGAAAGACGAAGAATGGGAGAAAGAGCAAGTATATTTATCTAGGCATTATCTGTGAGTCCAGAGTCGCAACCTTCGTTGTCTGTAAGCAGTGGACCTGCCCTCTGGTTACCCATTCTATTACGGTCTCAACAAGTGTCAGCAACGACCGTAAACAGGCTGCACACTTGTTCGCCCACCTTGGCCGAGATGCAAGATGCACATAAAAAGCGTGGTTACACCAGCAAAAAATGCAACTGAAAGAGCAAAGATGCAGGATCTCCGTGTATAGAGGCGGTGGATGCAGTGATCAGTTACTGAGCCCACGCCTCAGCCAATTGGGAGGGGTGCCGCGCCCAAACCAAGATCAAAAACATGGTAGTACGCGGTCACGTAGATTCAAGAATTTGTACTATTGGTGGACCCCTATTCTCCACAAAAAAATCTAGCAAGAAATCGTGGGTATAGATGAGGGGAGGTGGAGAAGGATGCTGGAGAAGATCATCGTGCGTTTGCCGCAGAAATGTGAACCGAGTTGCCATAACAGTGACACGCTCCGATGCGTCAGTGATGGTTGTCGAGTGAATAGGTCTTCAAACACGCTGGCAGCTGCATAGGACAGGGCGTCCCTGGAGAAAGGACAGCTCCCAAAAGTCAAGTATGTATGGAGTGGGTATATCTAGCAAGGATGGGTGGTCTCCTAATCGCCCACAGAAAGAAGATTTGCAGCCAGCACTTAGCGCGCAGGGGCTGTGGTCTGATTGGTTCATGCGGACGTCACGCTCTTGAGGTGTGAGATGTCTTGCTCGTGAGGCAGTCCTATGAGTCTCTTCTACTGGGAAGGATCTTGATCAGTGGGAGATTCATTGCGAGATGCCGGTTCGATACGCAGGTGCAGATGTACTAACGCATGCATGACAAGTTACTACTATTTGGCGCCATTAGTAGTAGCGGTAAATGTATATACGTGTGCGCGTTCTATGCAATGTATGTACTCTACATAGGATTTATGAAAGCTGCCATCTAAATACCGTAGGCGTAAGTAAGTCATAGGCAAGTAAGCCATTTTTGGGAAGCACAAATGTTTAAGAAGACACATTCAGCTGTATTCGGTGATGCTGTTATCTCGAGTACAAGCTGTTCTGCATCAGCCAGGCGGGTCTTTAGATATTTGCCCAAGTTCCTCCAACCCCACAAAATAGGAGATAGGGCTAGTCGGGCTACCTATACACTTGTGGAACGAGACGGGCTCTTGCAGGATCCCCGCCTTAACTCTTTGTACGGAGCATCAGGTTCACCCGCCTAGTAATTCATCACGACTAAGTACTTACTAATTAAACTCATAAACACGGATAGATTACTTAGCTTCGTGAATGGGTCAAGCTAGTACCCTGCTTGTGCTGAAGGTAGCCTCCCCTGCTGTGCTACCAACATTCGGTATCTTCCGACAGAATCTCTAACAATCGTCATCCAACGTCGACTCTTTTGTCGCAGTAGTTTGACACAACCTTTTGCCAGTTCATATGCTTACTTTAACATCGCTGTTGAATAGGGATCTCACAAGGTTCTTTTCATAATCAGTGCTATCTCAGTAGAGGTTTACAATGTTCAAGAATCCGATATTTAACGACGACGGAGGTGCTGATTCTGACGACGATTCCATCAGCATCACTTCGACAGCTGTCAGTGAACATCAACCTGACGAAGAATACATTGTTGAGGAGATACTAGCTGAAAAAATAAGGGAGGACACCAATGAGCTGGTCTATCTTGTCAAATGGGAAGGATATGGAATCGACCGCTGCTCATGGGAGCCAGTGGAAAGCTTTATTTTTTGGGACCAAGCCAGCAAATCCTATATGGCCCGGAAGCAGTCAGGTGCCCCGCCCTTTGACTGGGAACAATGGGAAAGAGACAGAGAAAAGGAAAAGGAAGAGAAGGAAATCCGGCATCAAAAAAGAGAAGCGAAGCGGAAACGGATAAGAAAGAAAAATCGGTTATCTTCTGGAAAGCCGCGCACAAGGAAACGGTCTCCTCAGCCTAAACCTAAGAGTTTCATTGTGGACGATGATGAAGTTGTTAGCTCTGACGATGAGTCCGATGATGAGCCATTGGCAACACGGAAACTACGGAACGGCAAAGTAATACATCCCGTATCAGATGACGAATCGTCAGCTTCAGCTTCCTCTTCCTCTTCCTCGTCATCTTCATCCTCCTCCTCGCCTTCAGAAGATGAGTTGGAGTCCATTAGGCCAAGGAAAAGCGAAAAGCGAGGCCAGAATCGGCCTGTTAAAGGTAGAACACCTCCAGAACGTAAACATGTACCGTCAAAGCATACCCCATCAAATTCTCTAGTACCAAAGAAGCGAACCCTTCCTACTTTAATTTCACCAAAGGCCTCAAAATTCAGAACAAAATTACCGCCTTCCAGGTTACCTCAAGAGCGTACATCACGCCCTGGCCCTACACCACGTCTTGGCAATAATACTTACAATCGCCTTTCAATCGCCAATAATGCAAACAAGAAGAGTCGTGCTGAACGGGTTCCGGACGTCCAGCATCTGACTCTAATGCGCCCTGCAGAAATGGGAAGGCGGGTCGAAGTCCCATCACAAACAGAAGCGGGAGTTGAGAAGAGCCTGAATAAACTGACCATCAACCAAAAGGTCACCCAAAAGCCATCGCTAGAACCGGGACCAATGTCAGCAGTATTACAAGGTTTAAGCAGAAAGAATTCGCAGGTCCATGTATGCGAATATTACAGCCTTAAAAACGACCCTATCAACTAATTGCTCATTAGATGCTTCCAAATGATAATTCTAATCAGCCTGCGAAGCGCCTCGCAGGCCCAAACACCTGGAATCCCCCGGCGAGCGTTCCAGATATAATACCGTTCCAATGCAAACTTGTGTATGGACCTAAAACCCAGCCCATGGGCGAGGCCAAGTTTTATGGCTTTACCACTGAATTTCTGGATATGATGAAGAGACTTGACATACAGGGCTTATGGATATCAAAATCATTAGAAAATGCCTATTTACAGAAAATATTTGTGCCCGTAAGTGTCCAGCTTTAACCTATGTGGGATATGAATAGAAGTCTAATGCCATTATTAAGACGTTGGGAATGCCATGTGAATATGCAGATATAGATGTATCTATGGACGATTGCGAATATTTTGTAAACGCTCTTGTAGTTCTTCATGGCGCTGGAGTGGTTGTGAATCCCAACTTTACTTTGATCATCTTCCAGCCGTCCAACGAAATACTCCGCAAAGCCTTCGGTGCTCCCCAGCAAAAAAAAAAAACGCCGCTTCGAGCAGTGGCCTATCCCCCATTGGATCTTGGAAAGCCGGTCAAAAGTAGTGGAGCATTACTGAGACCACCCTTAGATCCCGGGTTCAAACACTATTTAACAAACCTTCTTCATAACACCGTTGGGATATCCTATGATGGGAAGCACGCTTATTGCATCACGTATTGCCCTGAGATTGCTCGAGCCGAGGAAATCGAACTGGAAAGCTGCCTGCAACTCTACGGCAATAAAATCGCTCCTCACCAGGAAGTCAAGAGTTTAGTCAAAAGCCAAAAGAACCGATTGCGCGTGTTCGTACATGTCTCTCTCAAAAATAAGCTGCACTTGTTTCCCGATCTCCGCATCTTGAGAGAAAACAATGCCGAGTTTTACATGTTTGGGATGCGTATCGATCCGACAGAGTCGGTGATGCTCAACTATGAGTTCTCGAAGTTCTGGATGCAAGGTGCCCTGATACTGTTGACTCCCCAATTCATCATGAAGGCTCCGAAAGCGGTGGATGTGATAGAAAAATACCAACACAGCAAAGCAGGCAGTACAAAACTCTGTTTCCCATCCGGGTTCTGCCTGTCTGTGCAAGATTCCATCTGCGGGAGCGGAGAAACACAAACCCCCGAGACTGGTGCTATTCTCAAGGCTGTGTATGCTTTTGAGGACAAAGTCAAGACTGGTGAATTCCTTGAAATACCAGTTGTGCCAAACAAGTACGATCCGTTCGAGACTCTAGTCGACACATTTACGTTTTACCAGCAAAGCAAATTGCACGAGTATCGACGTTTTGTCATATGTTACTGCCCGTCGGAAATGTCGCCGGAGGTGGATGTGGAGTACTACCGCCGGTTGTACAATTCTGTAAGAGTCTATCTCGCTTCCTAATCGGGGATTCCAGCTGACCACAACCTCCACAGATTGAATTCAGAGATCCCGAGAGCGCCGAAAAAGTCTTTACCCCCCGGACAGGAAAAATCATAGCAGCGGGGTCTGAAGACGGAGAGATTGTTGACGTGAAGGTTACCGATCCAAGATTAAAGCCGACCACTTGAGTGGATGATTGGCTTTAGCCGTTGTCACGAGTATTTAAATAATCTTTCACGGAGTTTTGGTTTCTTGGGCGATCTGTGGTCGATTTAGTTTATGATAGATAGATACCTAACTTGCTCCTTTGTCACCCGATTTTGAAGGCTGTAGTGTTTTTTTCTCGATTATAATGTTGCATCGGATATGGATAGCATTTTGAACGCACTGGGTAGAAAAAGATATCAGAGGAACCGACTTATTATTTAATATGACGTGTTAGGTTGGAGGTAGAGGCGATTGAAAACGCCATCTCTCTAGTGATCACTGACACATGATCACATGATATCACTCGAACAGGTCCACAATTGTGACTCGTGCTTATGTGCATCTTTTGAACAAAATCTGATGGAATAGATAAATTCTGATATTTTATGTTCAAGATGCATTGTAAGCTTGAGTATAAGATTATATCCACAAAAATCGCAGTATATTCAGCCACCTGTAATACTGCCGCGTACTTCAACCCAATCAAAAGTCCCTCGATCAAGTTTTATTTTTCTTCATACAGTAGGCGCCATAGCCGAGTTCTTAAGGCGAAAGATCAAAAGTTTCCCGCACAAATTCAAATTCTATTAGTGTCGTCGTTTTTTTGGTACCCTGGCCGTGGTAGTGATACTTAGTTGCTTCCGCTGCACCAGTAGTGTACATACGGTCGACGGGTTGCATTTTCGGCTGTTATTTAGAACCTACTACCTGGGATGTTATCTGCTGATCGTTCGTTTCCCATGTATATCGCAACGTAGCATGGCATTTTTTCGGTGTGTAGCTAGGAGTTCTCTCCGGTGCATGCAAGGGCGGATCAGGCTTGCGTAGAGCCAGGTCAGGACCTCGCTACACAGTGAAGTATCCCTTCCGTGCCTGCATGCATTCGGAAGCCTGTGCTTATACCGAACGGTTCCGAAACTCAGAGTACTAAAGTCTGTGGACGCATGCGTCGTGCTTCGGTCCATTGGCGTGGAATTGGAAGATGCCTGCAGGCAGCAGAATTACCTGACATTGCTTGTGGGTCCTGCTCCGGTAGACTATCCGACGGCACTGGTGATATCGCTTAAGTATCATGGGATGGATATTGATTTACCCGTTCGGTTAGTTAGAGTTGACTTTCTCACTGGGTGTTTCAGGTGTAGACATTACATGCTGCTGCAGATCATAGACCATCATTCGTAATATGTGGCGCATTAATCTGGATGATTGCTCCATGTCATAAACAGATAAATGTGTCTGAGGACGAGACTGTAGGGTATAGCGCTTAGTTACCTCCAGTTATTTAGAAATGCACAATATAGGGCCTTTGTTTGTCTTGTATAAGATTCTCGAAGCTAAAATTTTGTATTGTTATCGGGCAACATCTCACTCCTGGGTTTCTTAATATTCTCCTTCTATAATAAATTAAAATATTTCCACCAGTGTGCAAGCACCGCAGATTCTTTGTTATTCGAGTGATTAGTGATTTGTTTTCAGAAGTGTGCAATGAGTGAAGTTTCAATGAATCCCATGTTGGTGTCAAGGTTCGGTGGTTGTCTAATTTGATATAGTGGTGGTGCGGTGTGCTACGAGGTGCGGAGGGGACGGGGTATATATTTGGTTGTAATATATCAACGCAGTTATGAATGGAGCTCGTCTATCTAAGTTGATGTGTTCTGGAGTCAATAGACCTCGAGTTTGTTGGGATTGATGGGGTATTCTAGGTATATATTTGTAGCTGTGTTTGTATTGGAGTAAGAGATGGGGAAAGGAAGATGTGGCAATATGACTGTACTTAGGAGTTAAAACTTAAAACCGAGTGACTACTTGTGTCAAGCCTGCTCGCACCACTATATGTTCCGAAATGGAAGCTCTTTCTTTTATTGACAATCACAATCCAAGAGCTGCCATAGCTGAGTGCTTTCTCTACTTATCTTGCTTGATTCTACTTTTTTGTCTTTTCTATCTATAATAATCAATTAAAGCGAGGCATGAAATATCCAACAGCTTAGAGCAAAGAACTATCAACATCTGTACTTGAGCTTTCCTAGCGGTTCCAACCCCAGAACCCAGAGGATCTAGAGCTACAACTTACCAAATTATTGCGGGGGAAGCTACAACCCCGCAACGTTACCCCACCAACTCACCAACCCTGGGAAACACTCCTGTAATATAGACAACATCCATAATGCGCGACGATTTCCTCTACTTCGAGTCCTTGCGAGTTTGTGTCCTCCCCCGATTGCGGGGTCTCTCTAACATGCCCAACCCGCTCGTAAGGATCTCGCGGCCTGGCGCCCCGAGTCCGCACAGTTGCACCAGATCTCCAACACCCCTCTCGCTGTGCGCGCCTCGCCCCCCACACCCCCAGGGTTAATATCTAAAGTCCTCTTTTGTCACGACTTCAAAGGAGGTTACCACCCCACCGAACACCCACAGGGCCAATGGCCCGCAGAAAGTGACCCGACCGAGACAGCTATCTATACCCCCGAGCACCTCAACCTCGTGAGCACGTTCGTGTACTTCACACATAAACGCGTCTCAGTTCCGCCAGCACCGTGGATAAACCTATGTCACCGCGTCGGCATCCCCTGTCTGGGAACACTTCTCATCGAGCATGCCGAGGGTGCGGCTGAGGCCGGCCGTCTCTTCGAGCGCGGTTCAGAGGGCGAGTATATCCACTGCACACAACTCACGCAGCTTGCACAAACTCACGGCTTTGACGGGTGGCTGATCAACATCGAGTCCTCGTTTCCCTGGCGTGATTGGAGCCCGTCCGCACTCCAAGGCTGGCTACGGGAGCTGCGCGCGGCCGGGATACAGGCGGTGTGGTATGACGCTGTAAACGTTCTAAACATGGTGCATTACCAGAATGGACTAACTCTCCTTAACGCCCCATTCTTTGCCGCCGCAGACGCACTATTTACAAACTACACCTGGGGTCGGCCGCTGCTCGCAGCGAGTGAAATCATGGCGCGCTGGTTCAGCCGCAAGCAAGACGTCTACACTGGAATCGATATCTATGGTCGCGGTACCTTTGGCGGCGGCGGTGTCAACACACCCATAGCTCTGTCTGCCATCGCTGCCGCCGGTACCTCTGTTGCACTATTCGCACCTGGGTGGACGTTCGAAAACTACAACGGCGAGCACTTTGCTGTACAAGATCTGCGATTCTGGTTCGGTGTATCAGCGCATGTCCAGGCACACCCGGCGGGGACGGCCAAGTATTTCCACACCACCTTCAACCGCGGGTTTGGGCGCGGGTTCTGGCTCGACGGGGCGCTGATCGATGATAAGCCGTGGGTACATCTTGGTGCACTGGCGCCGCTGCCACTGGCAGGTAAGCTGGTGAATGAATACGCCTGGACGGGCGGGTGGGCTCTGGAGTGTCCAAACGGAACGGTACCGACGAAGTTATTTGACCTTGCGCTTACACCGGAGAAGAGCCATGTACTGAGTATTGTCTATAACGCGCGGGAAGCGGGAACGGCGGTGTACTGGGACTTCACCCACCCCGACCTTCCACGCGGGCGGAAGCGCATGTGGCACGCGCTCCCTCAGACGGGGGCAAACTACTGGGGAGCCTGGGGAACGGTCCGCACCCACGTAATCACCGAGGCCATCCCCAAAGGCGCAGTAATAGTAGAGCTCGGCTTCGTGGCCCCAGCGGGTTATCTCTGCTTCGGCCAGCTGGGAATCACGCTCCAACCCTCCATTGTCTCAGTAGAGAAGATGAGCAGCATCTCCCCCGCCATCCTGCGTCCCGCCACCGGAAAGCGCGACGGCATTAGACGCTCGGCGCGACTCACCTGGAACGTCTACCCGCGCCATGACGAGGCCCTGGAGGAGACACGGGCGGCGGGGATGTGGAGTGAGAAGACCAAGGATTTTGCGTGGTTCGTTGTCAGGCGGGGAGAGGTGTGTCGGGGGCTGGCGTGGGCGACGGAGTTTTTGGTGACTGACGAAGAGGTGGAGGAGGGGGCCGACCATGGGAGGTGGAGGGTTAGTGGGGTGAGGTGGGATGGCGTGGTTGTAGAGGGGCCGTAAATGTTAATATAAGTGGAAGTGTATGTATATTCCTATTGCAAGCCGTACAGGCTTTATGCTGTATGGTTGTAGAAGTTCGGCTTTGGAATCCTGGGGATACTGTACAATGGCTAAAGCCGATGAGTAGTATAACGAAACTGTAATGAATAATGCGAAGCAAGCAATTAAATGGCACAGTATTGGACCAACAAGTACCTGGCTGCAACTCGATATGTGCGGGCAGTTTGGTGAGGTTATAGTTAGGGTGCGAAAAATACCGTGCCGTACATGTACAGACATATACCTGTACGACATATAGTTCTTAGGAGACGTACTCTACACTAACCGTCTACCGCCAGTGGGCACCGCATATTTTCCACTAGCCAACTACATACATAGGTATCATCGAAGTATAAATGATTATCTTAAGATGCCATCAGGTGAGTTGTCAATAAGCTGGCATTTTGTCCTTATATAATGTAGGATGAGTAACAACGCTGTCTATTACGATGTATCCTACGTATTTTACCAGTTTCGCCATTGTTTTGCCACTGTACCCTTCATTGTGGAATCCTACCTTTTCGTACCCTGAGTGAAGTCGAGTGACAAACATGGAAAGAATCTAAGCAATGGCGACGAACCCTGACAGGCATTTTGGTTACAATATTATCTAGCACATAATAGTATGGCGTTGTCAAGGCAAGGCCATGGATAACAGGTGTAAAAAAGGATGAGATATGTGCGATTGCCATGGATAAAATTTAATACTCGTCACTCGTACCCCAGCCAAACTTTTCCCCAACACATCACATATAAAACAGACGATAGCTACAGACTCCAAACCCAAACCCAACTCCTCCTCCATCACCACAATTACGCGTGCCCTATATCCCCTCGCGCCCCTTTGCCTGATACACAAACTTCCGGATCTTCATCAGGTCCTGCCGGCCATCCGACTCGACGCCGGAGCTCACATCGACGCCGATGAGCCCGCTGCTCTTCAACGACACAGCCTCACGCACGTTCCGGTAGTCCAGCCCGCCGGCCAGGATCACCGGCAGCCCGCTGTTGAGCACGGTCTTGACGCTGTCGACGTCGAGCCGCTCGCCGGTGCCGGCGCCGGGGTCCAGCAGCACGGCGGCGTGGTACCCGCGCTTCGCGGCGTCGGCGTCGGAGGGCTGGAAGCGGTGGATCACCGGCACGGGGATGGAGCGCGCCCACTCGATCGGCTCTGAGCCGTGGAACTGCACGATGTCGAGATCGAGCTCGCGTGTCTTGGAGAGCACGTACTCCAGCGTCTGGTTCATGAACACGCCGACCAGCAGCGCGCGCGTCGGGTGCATGATCAGGCTGTGGCGCGCGTAGTCGAACCAGTCTTCGGCGCCGGTGTGCGAGTAGGGGACGTGCGGGAGCTGGTCGGCGGCGAGGGGGGCGACGCCGCCCTTGAGGGTTGAGTGTACGACCACCGAGATTGCTTTCTGCGTGGCCGTGTCGACGGCGCGCTTGGCTCCCTCGACGAGGATGATGCCGATCATGTCGGCGCCGGATTCGACGGCGACCTTGGCTGCGGGCACGGAGCGCGTGCCGCAGATCTTGACGAGGACCTCTTCATTGGCGGAAGAGGCGGAGGGGGCGTCGGAGCCGAGAAGGGTGGCGATGAAGGAGGAGACGTCGGCGCCGGCACGCATGAGCGATTCTCCGACCAGGACGGCGCCCACGCCGTCGGCTTCGTAGCGCTCGACATCGGCGCGGGTGGAGATGCCGGAGAGGGCGCAAAGCGTGACTTGCGAGGCGTCGATCATGTCGACGAGTCCGCTGGTTGTCTCGAGGTCGACTTTGAAAGAGTGGAGATCACGGTTGTTGACACCAATGACCTTTGCTCCCAGCTTCAAGGCTCTAGCCATTTCTTCCCGGCTGTTCACTTCGACCAAGGGCTCCATTCCCATCTTGTCCTTGGAGTAGTTGTACAGCCTCGTCAGCAGCTCGTCGTCCAGCATCTTTACAATCAAAAGAACCGTGTCTGCTCCAGCGAGTCGGGCCTCCAGAATCTGGTATTCATCGAATATGAACTCTTTTCGTAGAATTGCAGGACGATTCGGCATGCCCTCGACAGCTTGACGTGCAGCACGCAGGTCATCAATGCTACCTTTGAACCATTCTGGCTCAGTAAGAACTGAAATTGTGGCTGCGCCAGCCAGAGCATAAGTCCGGGCTTGGACTGCAGCGGATGCATCGATGTCAATCACGCCCTTTGATGGAGACGCACGTTTGATCTCCGCCATCAGTGCGCATTTGGTCGATACTGATCTAACCCTAGTAGGGAAGTCAAGCTGAGGCGGGCAAATCGACAGGCTGTGGAGCTTTTCAAGATCCGCCAGCCGCTGTGAAGGGATTTTCTTCTGTGCCTCGACGGCAGCTTTTCGGTGGGCATATATCTTGTCCAGGATCGAGCCGGACTGAATAGGTGGAGAGTTCTTAGCCTGTAGGCTTTCGTTTTCTTTCCAAGTGCCGCCCTGCATCAACAAGAAATTCCGGAACAGCATGAAGCCCTCCTCTGTGAGAATACTTTCAGGGTGGTATTGCACACCCTCTATTATGTATTCCTTGTGCCGTACACCCATGATCACACCAGATTCGGTCCAGGCGGTCAGCTCAAGCTCGGCCGGAAGTGTTAGAGTGGTTCCCGCAAGTGAGTGATACCGCGTGACAGCAATGTCCTGCGACACCTTGTTGTAGATTCCTTTGCCATCGTGCTTGATTGTAGAGGTCTTCCCATGCACGATTTCGCCAGCAAATTCCACCTTTCCTCCGAATGCGCTAAAGATGCATTGTCTGGTAACTCTTAGTTCCATCTTCTAAACCCAGGAAAATTTTGGATGAACACACTCTCCCATGCACACACCGAATATCGGAATCTTCCCCGAGAAATGCTTGATAGCTGGGATACTGACACCCGAGTCCGTCTCGGGGTGTCCTGGGCCGGGACTGACGACCAGCTGGGTCGGCTTCAGCGCAATTAGTTCGTCAAGCGTAACCTTGTCGTTACGGATAACTGTGACATTGGCGCCCTCGTGTGTCAGGTATTGAAATACATTCCAGGTGAATGAGTCATAGTTGTCAATCATTATAACATTTTGGGCGGTAGGAATGGGCTCCTTCGGGGAACCCGCGGGCGACATTGTGGATGGTAGAATCTTGGGCTTTTGTTCCTGCAGGTCCATTATTAGAGATTTGGTCTTTAATGTCGAAAGCTTCTGTGCAGATCGTACGACTTACAGCGGCGGGGTTATCAGGGGGGGTAGAGGACAGTGTAACAAAGAACCGTTTATGAGGGGTAAGAGGTCAGAGTAATTGAATCAAATGGAACAGAACTGCAGTCAAATGGTTGAATTTGACCGTACTTGTAAAGAGGACTCGACCGAGCAAGAGTTGTTTTTTTTGGGATGTGAATCGCCCGAACGGCTTTGACGGCCCGGGGTGGCTCAAGATGATGGGATGGTTAGCGTTACACACGCCAGCAGAGAGGAACAATTTGGGGCCGTTCTCTCGGTACAGTCAGGCATCTGAGACTAGCCGCTATCTCTCCATTAGTCGGCCGTATACTTCATATTAAGCCATGTTGGCAAGAGTAAATGACGTTAAAGACATGTATTCTCCAAGGGCAATGTTTAAAGAATGAAGTTGGTCAAGATAAAACGTTGTAAAGTAGAATACTCTAATTCTGTGGGTTCCCGAGACTTTGGATTTCGTTGTCACGTGGTGTATGAACCGGCCGGATCAGGGAGACAAATGACTTGGCTTCGGTGGCAATCTAGAATTCTTATGTAATATCGGATACTTTTCGACAAGCAAGCTTTCAAGGTCTAGGAATTTTGCTTTCTCATCCCTTGCTCTCAAAGGACAACAACCATCCCCTATTACTTTTTATCCCACGGTTTTCGGATTCTACAGTATTGAACCTAGAGATGGCTACCGAAATAGCCGCACGATCGGCCTTAGATTCATTCGAGATATTAACCACCTCCGGAATTCTACTGTGGTCAAAAAAGTATTCACCGGTCAACTCAAGCATTGTCAACAGTTTCATTAGCGATGTGCTCATAGAGGAGCGTGTGCAACCTGGGAGCGACGGAAAATGGTACAAGAAGGACTCTTACACTCTCAAATGGACGACTGCCAAGGACTTGGGTCTTATCTTTATTGTTCGTCATCATGCCAGCATTGCTCACATGCCTCTCTAACATTTACGTAGGCCGTTTACCAGTCTTTGTTACAACTCACCTGGATCGATGAATTGTTGGATACCGTCAAGACTTTGTTCACTTCGCTATATGGTGATCAGCTAAAGAAGCCGCACACATCAAAGATTGAATGCCACTTCGATGACTATTTCGATTCCCGGATCAAGGAACTGGAAAGGAAGTCAGGTGGTCCTGCGCGCATTGCCGTTTCCGCCCCACCAGCAACGCCTGATACGCCGAGTCAGAGGGTGTTACCCCCACCTCCGATCCCGGGATTGATGAAGGGTAAGAAATATCTTGGTTATAAATATAGGCCAAGTATTAACAATTTCGCAGCGCCATCGCGGCCAGGCTCGCCAGCCATTAATGGGCTATCGCCTCCCCTTACTCCCGACAATCCCCGCTCCGCATCTCCGGCACTCGGAAAATCAGGATCGCATCTTGTCACGGCCAAGGGTCGTGCTAGAGGAGGACGGGGTCGACGTGGTGGCGGTAATTCGCATCATGCATCTAGTGGAGATGATGCTTCACCAGCACCAACTAAGAAATCGGGCAAGAAGCTGAGGAAGTGGGATGCCGATGGAAACGCGGACGAGAGCGCAGACGTAGTCTTAGACTACTCTGCGCAAGACGGATCTGGGGAAGAAGATCACCATAGAGCGGTCGAGCAAATTGACCAACGGGAGTGGGGTAACAAGACGTCCAAGGGAGAGTTCGTTCTAAAAGATCTCGGCGACGAAGTCAATGCTATATTGAAGGAGGCGGACAAGAAGAAGTCTGCAGCCATTGCTCCTGGAGCTACCGGCGGTGCTTTTGGATTCTTCCGTAACTTTGTTGGCGGGAAGACTTTGACAAAGGAAGATATGGACAAGGCCGTTGCAGGCATGAAGGACCATCTATTGAAGAAGAACGTCGCGCAAGAGGCCGCTCTCGAGATCTGCCGTAATGTTGAGAATAGCCTGGTTGGTCAGAAGACGGGCAGCTTTCAGAGTGTGGAAGCCATTGTGCGAGATGCAGTTGAGGCAGCCATCCGCAAGATTCTCACACCCACAAGCTCCCTCGATCTGCTACGAGAAATTAACACTAAACGCGCCAAGTCACCACGCCCCTACGTGATTTCTATCGTTGGCGTAAACGGTGTGGGCAAATCTACCAACCTCTCCAAGATTTGCTTTTTCCTGCTCCAGAACAAATACAAAGTCCTGATCGCTGCGTGCGACACTTTCCGTTCCGGTGCCGTCGAGCAGCTGCGAGTGCATGCCCGCAACTTGAAAGAGCTCTCCGAGCGTGAAGGGGGAGTCGTAGAGCTATACGAAAAGGGCTACGGCAAGGACGCCGCAAACATTGCCAAGGACGCAGTTGCCTACGGTGAGGCTCAAGGCTACGATGTGGTCTTGATCGATACTGCTGGAAGACGGCACAACGACCAGCGCCTGATGAGCTCGCTCGAGAAGTTCGGCAAGCTCGCAGTGCCGGACAAGATCCTGATGGTCGGTGAGGCGCTGGTGGGCACAGACTCGGTGATGCAGGCGCGCAACTTCAATGCGGCGTTTGGAAGTGCACGGACGCTGGATGGGTTTATCATCAGTAAATGTGATACTGTTGGTGATATGGTGAGTTCTGCTGCTGCAAAGTTGTGTGTGAGTGTGATGCTAACGTGACTTAGATTGGGACGCTTATTAGTATGGTGTTTGCGACGGGGATTCCGGTGGTGTTTTTGGGTGTCGGTCAGAACTATCAGGATCTGAGGACGCTGAATATTTCATGGGCAGTTGGCCTGCTGATGTCGTAAGAGCGATATTGATTGGTCTTGACTGCGCGATGGCTGCGTAATTATTTATTTGGCTTTGGTTTTTATGAGGTATCAGCAACGTGTAGTTGCACTAGTTTGTGATATTGAATGTTGCTATGAGTTATGAATGATAGATATCATCTGCTTTACCAAGCTGTGAACGGAATACATGAGTAGTAAACATAAGCAGTGAACGTAAACTTTTTGATCGCTACATCATCGTAGCACTAGTGTGTATTATTACATTGCATGCCCAGCGCCATTTCGACCAAAGAACCCTTCCAACCCACTATCACGACAGTAAAAACGACATTTGTCTGCAACAGTAATCCCTCCCCCCTCCCCTCTGCCGGCTCGCCCAACGGTTTCAACCATAGAACCTCTCAGAGAACTCCTAAACCTCTGGAATATCCAACATCTCCTCCGTCAAGCTCGCGCCCAGCCCCTCCACACCGTCCTCCCCCTTCCCCGCCTCCAGCACAAAATCCGCCATAATCTCATCCTCAATCCCGCCGCCCACCACCGGCGGCGGCGCCACCGTGAGCCCCCACTCCACCAACATCTCCACCGGCAGCTCGCGCTCCGTCACCGGCGTGGCGGGGACAATCCGCTTCTCGGTCCGCTGCTCCGCCTCGCGCCACACCTCGTCCACCGGCCGGTCCGGCAGCACCGGCGCCGGCGCAACCACCGGCTTCGCCTCCTTCTCGTCCCCGTCCGCGCCGGACATCGGGCTCGTCGGCTCCTCGTCCTCGACCGCCGCCGGCGGGTCCAGCCCCAGGTCGCTCGCCAGCCCGCCGCGCAGCGCCGCCTCCAGCTCGCGGAACACGGATCCGCGCGCGAACGCCGCCAGGCGCACCCGGTGCTCCGTCTGCGCGCGCTCGATGTCGACCTCGGCCTTCGCGATCCACGCCTGCAGCTTCGCGGCCTCGTCGGTGGCGGCGGGGGGGTCGGCGGGTGCTGGTGCTGGTGCTGGGGGGGGTCCGAGCAGCGCGCGCACCGCCGCGATGTGGTTGACCTCCGCCGCGGAGATGCGCCCGATGGGATACGCGCTGCCGACGATCTCCTCCATCCACTCGTGGTGCTGCACGTAGCGCGCGCTCGCGATGTCGCGCTGCGTGTAGTGGTCCATCGCGTCGCCGCGGCTGGTGTCCTCCTCGTCTTCGACGGTCATGCGGTCGTCGAGCTGCGGCGGCGGCTTGAAGCGTTTGTTACCTGGTGTGGCGGTGGGGCGGTAGGGTGAGGGCGGAGGTGGTGCCATTTGTGCGCGCTGCGGCGTGTGCGGGTGGGCTTGCTGCGGGTGTTGGAGGTGCTGCTGCGGGTGCGGAGGGGGGTAGGGCATTTGGGGGTGGTGCGGGTGCTGCATTGTGGTGGATGTTTGGGGCGGTCGGGGGTGGTCGTGCGGGTGCTTTGGGGCAGCGCTGTGCGTGTGTGGTGATGAGACGCGCTGGTGAAGCTTGGGGTCGCGATTGCTGAGTCATGAGTCATGCCTCAGAGGCGCTAACCTAAATTCGGAGTGCTAAGTAACTCCATGCTGACAAACCAAACACCTTGATGGAGCCAAACAAAAAACTGCAAACACTCTCGCTTTGGGACAAGACATGTTAAGAGCAATCAATCTTCTACATACACATGTAGTTTCAACTTGGGTCTGCAAGACTCTGACGTCGTGGTACAGACGCTACCTAAACTAAATGTACGGTGGAGAATACGAAATACGACGTACATACACACTCTAGGCGGCGTGCCGGATCCCACACGTCCCGCGGCTTTAACGGGGCCCCTCTAGCTGTGACGTGCCGCAAATATTCCCCTTCCTTCCCCGCATGTCGCATGTCGCATGTCGCATCTGACGGCTCCATCGAACGCGATAACGAGATACGACGCGAGTGATACGCGCTGGGATTGAGTTTAACCTCTGGGTGCTACTACTCTTAAACGGTACATCTTGACGTACGGATATACAGATCGGTGTGACGGAGGGTGCGTTGAGTCCGGATTGCCGACGTGGAATTGAGGGATTACAGAGTTACTATGCTGGATGGATGGATGGATTGGGGGCCGCAGAAATATTACTTTGGCTTTCAAGTCAGAACGATCTACTAGATGTTATGCGATATAGAGTTCTGTAGAAAGGATGGTTGCAGGAGCGTGTATTTTGATTATGGCCGTTCACGATACAATACTATGTAACTTCCGCGGACATTTTGCATACCCACCGGCATGTTTGTTTACGATTGTTGCGCTTGTTTACCTGTTCAAAATTGCTTTCCATAGTATTCCACCCCAACCCCAGGCCGCCAGCTTAACAATCCCGCGTGTCCGGCATCGTGACAAACCTCTACCAGCAAACCAGTGCACCTTCACTAGCCCTCCTCCAATCTCGGCAGTCGCACGCACACATCCGGACATAGTACTCCACAGCAGGGTAACTCCTGCGCACATCGTATCGTCCCCCCTGTCGTTGTCATGCCAACAACGAATACGAATACATGCCCGTACCTGCACCTCGTTCCTGGTTCGCGCCCTCCCCCCTGTCGAACGCTCGGCAATCGCCTCCGAGACCGTAAGCGGCCAACCACGGCGATGCAGCCCACGATGGGGACGAGAAATCTCTTCAGCGCTGCTGGGTGTGGCAGGCGATCCCGAACGAGTGCGATCACAGAACTCCCTGGGTCGTATCGGCGGCGAGCTAGCAGCTGCCACGGGACAACCTGTGAGAATCCAGGCACCAGGCATCCCATTGAAAAGGGGACAGCACCGCGACTACATAAGGAGCGCGTCATTCCATGAAGCCCGGGGGACAGACATAACGCAGAACACATCTCCACGGCGTGCCACGGCGAAGACGCACTACATAATTCACCAGCGCGCATTGACATTGATCGTGAGCCGTCGCGACCGCTGTGTTGTTGCTGCTGCTACTTCTTGTTGAGCGTGCACGCAATATCGATTGGCCCACCCCCGGACACGCGCACACGCAAATAATTTAGCTTTCCCTCCGCACCCCTACACCACAGCTGGCTGACGGCGCCGATTTTTTTGTAAGTACCCCAACAACGCGCCGTCCCCGTCTTCTCTGCTACACTCTCCCTTCCCCTTTCCTACACACGTCGCTCCCATTCTTGTTACCACATTGCGCACAAATCATGGTTATCGTCACACGCTCCCAGACTGGCCGGACGCCAAAGTACATAACTCTCCTTCTGTTTTTTCACTGCGGATTTGGTCGGTGTAGGTTGCTGACGTGCATGGCCGTGCTGTAGGAAACCTGAACACCCGGGCTTTGTGGACCTGTCGACGCCGGCGCGGAAGAGACGCAGCGTGACGCCGCGAGTCAAGAAGGAGCCGCTGAGCGATTCGGACAGCGAGATGAGTATGACGACGGCCACGGGACGCGGCACGAACGGCAGCACGACGGCGGCACCCACGTCGAACGGGCGAGCGGCCCACGAGAAGATCGTGCCGTCCAAGCCCTCCAAGCTCGGCGAAAACTACAAGGTCGATGCGAGCGGCGAGAAGGAGTTTGGCGGCGCGCTGGGCACCGGGCTGGTCATGTGCGGCTTCCCGCTGATGATGTGGTGGATGTGGGTCGGCCATGTGTACTACAACTCGCAGCTCCCGCTGCCCGGCCGCAACGACGACATTGCCGAGTTTCTGCAGGACCTGGTGGCGAAGGCGCAGGAGGTATGTTCATTCCGCGAGACCGTAGATGGAGAGTGGGGCGCTGACGATGTATGTTGTAGTGTGCGACGCCGAATCTCCGCGCATGGGTGGTGTACTGGGGGTTCCTGGCGTACCAGAGCCTGCTGTACGTGACGCTGCCCGGCGTGTGGACCAAGGGCAACCCGATGGCGCACCGCGGCAACCTGCGGCTCGACTACTACTGCAACGCCGTGTGGTCGTTCTACGTCACCATCGCGACGGTGGCCGCGCTGCACGTCAGCGGCGTGTTCCACATCACGGAGCTCGTCGACAACTTCGGCGCCTACCTCTCTGTCAGCATCTTCAGCGGCATCGCCGTCAGCTTCATCGCGTACTTCAGCGCGCTCTGGCGCGGCGCGCAGCACCGCATGACCGGCAGCTTCGTGTACGACTTCTTCATGGGCGCCGAGCTGAACCCGCGCATCTTCGGCATCATGGACATGAAGATGTTCTTCGAGGTGCGCCTGCCGTGGTTCCTGCTGTTCTTCATCAGCGTCAGCGCCGCGGTGAAGCAGTACGAGACGTACGGCTACGTCACGCCGCAGGTGTGCTTCTTCCTGCTCGCGCACTGGCTGTACACCAACGCCTGCTGCAAGGGCGAGGAGCTCATCACGACGACCTTCGACATGTCGCACGAAAAATGGGGGTTCATGCTGATCTTCTGGAACATGGCTGGCGTGCCGTTCACCTACTGCAACGGCGTGCTCTACCTCGTCCGCAACGCCCCGTCCGTCTACAACTGGAGCGTCGCCTACAACGCCTCCATCTTCATCCTCCTCCTCACGGCCTACTACATCTTCGACACCTGCAACTCGCAAAAGAACCGCTTCCGCCAGGCCGAAAAGGGCACGCTGATCGTGCGCAAGACGTTCCCGCAGCTCCCGTGGCAGACGCTCAAGAACCCGACCTTCATCCGCTGCAAGAACGGCGGCACCCTGCTGACGTCCGGCTGGTACGGCCTGGCGCGCAAGGTGCACTACACCGCCGACTTCTGCCAGATGTCGTCGTGGGGCCTGATCTGCGGCTTCGGCAGCCCGATCGCGTGGTTCCTGCCTGTCTTCTTTATCACCATGATCCTGCACCGCGCGTGGCGCGACACCGAGCGCTGCGCGAAGAAGTATGGCGCCGACTGGGACGAGTATAAGCGCCAGGTGCCGTATCTGTTTATTCCGTACGTCTTCTAGATGTAGCAATGGCTAGGGTGTGTGAATGTGTGTTCTTTATATCGTCTTAGGGAGAATTGGAACGGGAGGGGGGGGTGGGTTGGGTTTAGAATCCGTGTGTTAATACCACTTTTTATATATATCGCCTTTCGTCTTTTGCCGTCGTTCATGAGAATTAGTTTGATTATAATGTTCCTGTTCCTTTCTTTCTTCTTTCTTTATCGGCCCCTTCGAGGGCTGCTGTGATGATGATGGGATAATGTTATGTATATAATGCCTGGCGTAGAGAGTAGCTAGTGGAGCGGAGCGGGGCGTGTACTGAGTATAATAAAGCGCTGCGTGTGTGCTGTATGTGCTTCCTTGAGCTGTGTGTGTGTGTGTGCTTCCGGGGAGGTATGATGAAGTTGTTATGAGTGTTTGGAGCTGGCTGAAGCCAATGGTCGGGCTTGGGCCAATGGTCGGGCTTGGGCCAATGGTCGGGCTTGGGTCTGGAATAGTAATCGTCGTTCCACCAATCTGTGCTGGCAGATATCACGGTTGGCACCCTTGGCGTGCGCTAGGGGGCCGAGTTATGGGTTGTGATGATGCCTACTCCCTATATAGGCTATACTCGTATGTATAAGAGGACTAGTTCTGTATTATTCAAAGCTCTCTGTGATGGCTGCAATGGAAAGTAATAATATATGAGAGGGAACTGTGAGGTAATTGTGGAAATGAAGCACTGGGAGCTGGGAGGTGCAGAGCCTGTGAGTGTGATCTGCTGGAAACACGTGCACAGCTGAACGGGGCTGTACGGGACTGGGTGCGACTTTGGCCACACTGGTATATTTAAACACTGAGCCTGCAGCATGCAGCCTTCTCAACTAACATGTTACATTGGGCCCACTCCGACCACTGGCTGTGATCACTGTGGCCTGAACTCACATCCATAGCCACCTGGCTACATGCTGTATACCGATGAGTGAAAGCTGGTATACAGGGACAGCTGCAGGAGGCTGTTCCAGGTCTAGGCTAGACTGTGTGGGGCTGTGGCTTTGGTGTGTGTTTAATCACTGTGTTTGCGGCTTGCATCTGCTTCGCCTCCTTGAATAACAACATGTTGCAATATCGGGCCCACGACGACCACTCGCCATGACCACTGTGGCCTAAACCCATAGCCACCTGGCTACATGTCAGATACCCCGCGAGCATCATGCCAGCCGGGACTTCTTGTCACTCGTCACTCGCAGGGCCACTGGCCTCTGTGCTGCACTCACAGGCTCTCGTCCCTACAGCGCTCGAGCTTAGTCAATAAGTATCCATGCCATAATTATCACTCGGGGCCTGTCACTTGCAAAATCCTTAAATGTTTACTTTACTGCACTCTTTCACATCGCATGCTACTGGTAGAAGACGGGAACATAAATTCCTAATAGTATCCACAGGGGATGACTGGCTCACTGTTTTTTCCGGACCTTGGTCTCAGACCGTCTCCTATCTCTGGAAAAATCGAGATACTGCATCCATCCCCAGGTCGTATTGGACGATTACAAATCCTACATGTGAATGTACATGTATATATGTTCCAAGTGCTGAGATCCCTTCTCACCAAAAGTAGTGTGTTCGCTATCCACCCGGTCTTTCATCTGTCTCCGCACGAGGGGAGATTCAGGCACGAATCACCAATGCACAGCTGTGGCACCCCAAGCTGCGTCCGAGATGCATGCACGCACGCAGCCTGCACCTACAATTTAAGGTTCAGTGTAACCTCTGATGCACAACATACCAGCCATCAGCAGCGTGATGATGATGATGCAGGAACGACGGCATCTTTAGAAAAGCCACCAACAGCAATTCGGCGGGGACGGCACGAGACCAACGGCACATGTCAGTCGATCTACTCCGCAAGGCATGCGTTCCAGACCTATAGCCTGTATGCCAGTAGCCATGGCTAGTATATGCACATCGGTGGCACGGCAAGGCTCCAGTGTGCCCGATGCATGGATGATGGTTCTGTATAAGTTCTAGCCATGCACACACGAGCTCCTGTCCAGAAAAGCCCCGCGCGGGTAGCAGCAGCTGGCGCGGGATCGACCGGGACCAGGACCGGGACCAGAGCGGAGCTGGGCCAGAGGGGAGGATTCAGATTGGGCCGGATCTCACTGGATCAAACGCAGGGACTGGTCGATCCTGATTCCTGGGTGTCTCGGAATGGACCGACGGGTCTACTGGCCGATGTCAACGTGGGCAGATTGGGTCAACGAAACAAGGCTGCGGAATGCATGACATGGTATCTTATATGATTGCCCCACAGTCTCCACCAGCGCAGGGCAAATCCACAGGCTGCGGTTTCACACTCCTGCAGCCAACAAGATCGATATCGACCGGGCCCAGAACGTGATAGACGCGAGCCCTGGAATGACGGACCAAGGAGGGATCGAACTGAGCACCGGGCAAAAACACAGCACCAAACCACCTCATACCAGATACATCTTTCTACCAGTATCTACATACATATATGCCCACTTCCTGTCCCGCTAAAAAGATACGGAAATTTTTAAACGCCCCTCCCTACGTCGACCCCAAAAAGAGAAAGGAAAAAGAAGAAAACTACAATTACTTATGACAAAAACTCCACACTAAATAGATGTATCCCTCCGCTTCTTATGGCCTTTACCCACCTGTTAACATAATAAAAATAATAAATAATAAAGAATTGTGTTGGCTCTGCCACTGTGGTGGTATATATGTAATGCAAAATAAAAAAATAAAAAAGACTGGGACCGTCTAGAAACACCTGCCTGTGTCGACATCAGCGGAAGGTCAGGAAGCCTGTTAATACTATAACACATGCTACCATCCAACGCCTCTTGCAAAGCCGTTCTGGAATAAAACCCAAGTCAGGGCATGACTGGGAACCAAAACGCTACTTGGCTAACATCGCCGCAAGGTAATCTATACAGTCCCACTGGCGTCAACTGCCATACTTAAGCGGCCGGAGTGCTTCGTTCCCCGGACCCCCCTCGGCTTCGTCATATGGCTCATCGAGTTCTTTCCATCTATCCTTGACGACCTTCGAAGTCGTGATATGCGTCCCTTTGCACCCGGCCTTGAGCTCGCCAACAAGCGTGGCGTGGTCCTTGGCCAGTCTCGACATAAAATCTCCGTGGTGAGACACTGTTCTAGTATGGAGGCGTGACCAGTCTTGGACATCGTGAAACCACCTCGAGTTTTGCGTTTGACTACGCTCAGTAGCGGATTGTCGGTCTTCGACCGAGATTATTCGATTACTGAGTTTCGTAAATCTGTCTTTTTCGATCTGTTGTTGAGCCTCTAGTCGGGCTTGTTGCTGCTGTTGCTGGTCTTGGATCTCTGCCTGCAGTTGGATCTGCTGCTGTTGTAATTGTTTTATTTGTCCCAGTAGTTCGGGATTCGGCTCTTGGTTTTGCTCTTTTAGCTGCTGCAATTCGTGTTGCAAATTGTTCTGATTTATATGGTACTGCTCGAGCATAAGTTGCTGGTTCCGATTCAACACTTCCAACTTATGCGCTGTTTCATCCTGTAGCTTCTGCTGTACATGGTACTGCTCAAGCATATGTTGCTGCTGATGTTGCTGCTGTTGCTGCAATTTCAGCTGTTCCCGATTCAGCTCTTGCTGAGACTGCGCTGTTTCATGCTGTAACTTTTCAAGTCGGTCCTTTAGAGTATTTGCTAGTTTCTGGGTTTCGGTGCCAACCGAGCGCATGTCCCTGTTTTCGTGGAACTGCTTCGGAAAATATATCTTCAGCATTTCAACCATCCGCTGGTTGAAATGTGTATCTTGCCACCATGCTTGTATGATCTGATTGCAACGACTGACTATGGCCTTATCCCAACGACTGCCCGCCATACCAATGCTGTCTAGGTCATCAAATATTTTATCAATATCTGATCGCAACTGCCGGAACTGCTGGATGTTGGATTCGGTGTCAATGGCCAAGATGGCTTTGTTAGCTTCCTCAGCTGTTTTTAAGGCATCACTGGACGCCCGACTAGCCTCTCCGGCGCCCTTCAAGGCATTCTCGGATGCCCGTATAGCCTCTTCAGCTCTCTTCAGCGCATTTTCAGACTTGTTATCAGCGTTCTGTGATTTCTGGCCGGCCGCCTCAGCCTTCGCTTCGGCATTGTCAGCCTTTGCATCGGCGTCATCCGCCTTCTGTATGGCAGCCGCTGTAGCACCCTCTGTGTCTGTGATCGAGTCTTCAACAAAGTTTTTGAGGATTTGAAGCTCATGTTTTGTGGCATAATCCGAAAGGTCCTGTGGGGAGGTGGCGGCAATTGGCGTTGCTACTTTCCGTAATTGGATCTCTTTGATATACTCCTCATGGTTGGCAAGCTGCTCTTTCATCCCATCAATACTCTTAACAATAGTGTTGATGGGTACTTCATCTGTCCTCTGCTTGGGGGCCTCAATAGCCAGTTGCTGAACAGTAATCACATCATTAGATAAATCGTTCATAGCCTTCTCAAGCTTCTCAAGCTTCGCATGTTCGGCTTCGGTCGCATGCTCGTTAGTCAGAAATCGTCCCTTAGTATCGGCATTTTGCTGCTGTTGCTTTGTGTGTGCATCCCGAAGAAACCTAACTTCCTCCCGCGTCTCCTGTAACTCCCGCTGTTGCTTTGTATTTGCATCCCGAAGAAACCTAACTTCCTCCCGCGTCTCCTGCATCTCCCGCTGTAGCGCTTTAGTTTCGTTGCGGACGATCCGACTGAAAAACCGCTCTAGCGTCTCTCCCCTAGTCTCGTTGTTCAATTCATCTTTAACTATTCGATGGGCGATGTCCTCTATCTCACGGGGTTTCGTCAGTTGCGATGATGTCTGGAGTTGAGCTGTATATCGCTCCAGCTCGGCACTTGAAGAGATACACTCCCGCTCTGCTGCATCGCACTCCTCTTTCCGCTTATTGTATGCGCCTTCGTATCGATCACACATCGCGGGAAAACTAGTAAAGAACTGTTTGTATTTCTGCTTTTCGTTATCAGCTACCCTGAGCTCTTTCAACGCATTTTGAAATTTGCTGTACTGGTAGGCGGCGCGAGGTATTATACTACTATTACAACTGTCAGTTCATACGGCTTTCAATGCCTAACCCAACAAAATAAATAGGGAATTGCAAAGACTAGCCTTGCCGTCTTGTAAGTCATGCTAGGGGAGTGCATGCTCTGAGGGGTCCGCCCACCAGAAGAGGGTGCATCAATTGAGGGTCGCCGTTCTCCATGGTCCCGACTGCCAAAGCGTTCGCTATCACGGTCGTCTCTTGATCGGTGCGGTCCTGATGTTTTGCGCCCCCCTATAGAAAGGCGCGACGACTTAGAGCTGGGCATATCAGCCATCGAAGTATCCCGCGGTGATCCCTCTGCGCTCAACCTCCTATTGTTGTTTAAGTGATGTTCCCAGCTATTTGTTCGCCGCGGCCCAGCAGTATCTATCGTCGGTAGGCCCCTGGGATCCAAAGCACGTTTTGTGCCCGCATGTTTTGGCGATTGCGTTCCACGTCTTTGAGCTTCCTCCTGGTTGCGTTTGTTGATCTCTGCGCGATGAGCCTCAAAACTGGCCAGGCCATTGGCATTCAGCTTCTCCTCCTCTGTATACACCTTCTTAGATCTATCGTCCGTTCGCACCGACGAAGGCTCCATTTCCCGCGACAAGGCTGTGTCCAGCCCTGTGAATCCGCGGGGTCTATAGGACGGGTGCCGGTCTCGGTCCGCGCCTTCCTGTTGCCAGTGTTTATGAGAGGATTGCATAGACGTCCGGAACAAGTCAGGCTGCCGGATTACAAAGTCTGTGACGCAAAAGCGCACGTGTGTTGTTTCTTATTGAAGATCAAACTGCTGCTGCAACTTGCAAGCGAATAAGCTGACACAGCAAACAAGCGTGGTGGGTGGATACGTAGTCGGCCAGGATCTGGGGAAGGCTGCGTTTGATGTCAAACCCTATTCTTTTGCTTTTTTTTCTTTGAGATTTTCGGTGTTCAGTGTCGACCGGCCACTGTGAGGAGCTCGAGCCCAGGAGACGGGAAGAAAAGGCTGTGATGAATGGAAACGCGGGTGTACACAGCGTAGCAGGTGTAGAGTATACAGCGTAGCAGGTGCTTGGGCTCATGTTAGCGTTTTTTTTGGCATCAAAAGTGTGATGACTAAAGTCGACGAGTTGGGGGATCTGTGCGGGTCGGTCCAATTCTGTCTAGTCCAAGCAATCGATGGTTACACACGGGCAAAGTATGTAAATTGGTGGAACACTTATTCCGCTCAGATTCATCTGGTTGGTGGGTGGCACAGTAGCACGCGCTCGCAGGTGGCACTCATCTTGGCAAAGGGTGGCTATTGTGCGGTGATCTTGTGGCGTTCTAATCTTGTGGCAATTTGGTTTGGGTTATCTTGAGTGCCACCTAGGTACTATTTCTGCGAGCGCTGGTACTTGTTGGCAAGCAGAGCATCTTATCTCAATCTAATCACTGCCTAAAGCACAATCCTAGATCTTATCCGATCGTCTGCTACCGTTCACCAGCGAGCGGATGCTCATGACGTATGCAGCAGCCCGCCTGCTTAGACGTCAAAAAAACAGGTGCTGTGGTGCTTTGACCCAAGGTCCTCATCGCTGATGATGTATCGTCACGCCACTGTCTGGGCTGTGGCTTGGATGGTCACTTGCAATGATATAAACAACACTCGCTCCATATTCCACCTCCTCTTCTTCTAATATATTACCACAAACATCATCATTATGTCTGAAACCTCAAACAACCCATTTATATCATATCAAGACAAGTCCTCCAGCGACCAGGAGTTTGCCCCACCGCCTCATCCACCCCCTCCCAAAGTTCCCTCTGGCTGGGTCGCCCGCTGGAACGAACGCTACGGACAATTCTTCTACGTAAACCTTACTACCAAGCAGTCACAATGGGAGGTACCCGAATTTTCTAGAACGGCGTCTCCAATACCAGAGAAGCCTCCTTCGTACCAGTCTTCAGCTGCTGCCTCTCCTCAGCCACCTCGCGGCCGCTCCGAGAATCCAGCCGACTATCTCTACCAGCAGCAGGAGGCGGTTGCCCACCAACAAAATCAACAGACATCGAATATGTTGGAGGTACCCGATCAACAACAGGCGAACCGTAGCCGCTCTTCGAGCTTAGGTTCAAAGCTGAGCAAGTTCATCAAGTCTCACTCGCCAGCACCACGCCCGCAATACTACACGCCGCCGCCCTCACATTACTATGGTGTGGCTCACCCCCAACAGATGTATGGGCCGCCACCACCCCAGCCCATGGTTTATGGTGGGTCGGGATATGGAGGCGGTAGGAGAAAGCCAGGTATGGGTGGGATGGCAGCGGGGGCAGGCCTGGGCTTGGGGGGAGGCTTATTGGGCGGTATGTTAATTGGGGATATGATGAATGACCACGAACAGAATGCATATCAAGATGGTTTCGAGGACGGGGCGGACTATGGCGGCGGGGATGATTTCGGAGGAGACATGGGTGGGGATTTCTAGGAATATTGTAACCCCACATCAATCACTTAATTGTATAATAACATTTCATTTGTCCGGATCTCGGTGTTTTTATAGGAAATTCTTCTTTGGGAATTTACAGTACATGACTACAAAGACTAGTGGAGAATATTTGGGTAAGTTTGTTTTTGCATGTCTAGTGTGGCCTAGCATAATTTCATACGCATTTTTCTAGCTTACACAGCATATCATCGTATTCAAAGCTTCGGTCAACAAGTTTAAGATTAATATCATCGCTCAATGACCAGGATACGCTAAGAGAATCGCAATGGGAACAAAAGCTCATGGTGAAATAAAGCTCTTAACTCCGTTGAAAAAGAAAAATTCGGCACCCGGTGAAAAAAAGAACCTCTGAAAAAAATGGAAGCAATAAAGCATTCTCTATCTCTGGCGTTATGGTCGTGGCGTATCGTCTCTTAGTCCCCCAAAATCGGTAGAATTCGGAAAAGGTGTGCTGCTAGTCGAAGGAGGATGGCCTTCTACACTTGGATTCGCGTCCGTAGGATTACCATTCGGATGTTGGATCGAATCAAAATGGGCCACTTCAGGTAGTCTAGGGGTGTTGTTGTTCTCACTATACGACTGCCGAGTCTGTCCACCACCACCCATCTCAAAATCTGAATCCTTGCGTTTTTCTTCTTCATCTCCCTCTTTCTTCTTTCGGTGCAAGAAGGAAGAGGAAGAAAAGAAACTGGTAGAATTTGTGGTGTTGTTACCTGCATCCGCATTCTCGCCTTTGCGGTATTGGATCAATGCATGGATTATTAGTCCCAATGAAGTTGCCCAGGCAATCCTGCATATTTTTAAGAGATCCGGTTAGCTTACACAACAAAAGTACAGCTAGTATCTAGAGGTTAAGCTACCATTGAAATGCGCCAAACACTGCAGCGGCTTTTGCGGAACTTGTCAGTCGACAACCAGTACCGATGCATATGACGTGGTCGATGCTGTTGGCCATGGCAACAAATCCAGCAAACCTAGAACATCGCGCTTGTTGGTTATTCTTCTCCAACCCCGCCGTCTTGCTACAGCGCAGGCCCCACGGCGAGCCCCGGAAGCAAAAGCTCACCAGAAAATCATCGTTATTGACTCGAGCCCGACAACAGCCCAGCGGTTGTGGAGATCCGGATAGAACATCGGTGTCAATAGAAGGTAGGCCAATACTAAGAACGTCCACACTGACTGTAATGTTTGAGTCCACATAAGTTTGGTGATCCCATTTGCATCACTATCGGGGGGTGGCCCTCACAGTAAAGACTAGAAATGCGGCTGCATCGAACCTCACCGTAACATCAACGCAATATGCGGATAGACCGAGCACGATAAATGACAATATCCTATCCAGCAAATAATTGTTAATTTAATACCACCCTCTGTAAAGCAAATAAACATACGTCTGAATAATTCGTAACGGAAGAATCAAATTCATATTGCTTATGATCGATGAATGGCGAGGGTGTAAGGGTTACGACTAAGCTACTTAGCTAGCTGTGAATTGGGTATGAGGGTGTTAGGTAGCAGACACGAAAGATTCGAAGAACAGAAAATTGAGAATTGGTTGAAATTAAAATATTGGAAAAATATTGATGACGTCGCGTAGGACCAGGGTTCCCGACTTCACGATTCGCAAGCGTCCCACCTTGGCGGGCTCGGGGTATTGGAACTAACCTCCACAGCCCACTGCTTGCGTGTTCCTATTGCATGTAGAGGCACATTCTATTGCAACATGCGTGTAAATCTCTAAGCTTTTAGAATTGTTCTTCGGTTCATGGTGTGGGAATCGGTTATTTGATTTGTGAAAAAATCGGTAGTGCTTTTGACAACTTGTCTCTTTGAAACGTGGGTGGATATATACTGCAAGCAGTTGTAACCTGAATCACTTCTCCTGGTTCTCAAACACATCATTAACACAAAAGTTAAGTATTTGGGAAACCCGGATAGCCTAATAATCCTCGTTATTATCTAGTATTCTGAAACACAGCCGAGAAATAAGGTTGACTGCGTCTTGCCTATCCTACATGTACTTACGCAAGTGGGGATACGTAAGGAGAAGTTCCTGGCTGATGATAACCATCGAACCTAGCACTAAGGATGCTCACGCGGCCTAGATACCTAAGATGTACATACCTACTTTGTATGCACTACGGGAGTGGCTTTGTAGACGGCCGCTATTATGGCTAGGATTTCAGTCTACGCCATTCTAGAAGCAAGGGTTGATTGACTACATAACCAACCAGTGTAAACATATTGGACGAATATGTTACGGTTTCGCTCAGCATGTGGAACATAATACTATCGGAGAACTTACAGAATTCTACCAGGCAACCCGGCGGCCTGGACGGAAAAGGAAATTTACATAACGAGTCTCAGAAGGTGGGAGGATGATGCCAGCTGACTTTAGCTACACTATAGCTAGTACTTCCTCCAGATAATAAAAGCCATATATATACTAGCTGACAAGTGGGAGGCAATCTATTTATTTATTAGGTCTACACTGATTTCATTTGCTTTGCTGCTACCAATTTTCAGTACCGTTTGATATTGCTGGCTTTTCCCAGAATATTGTTCCTTGGCCAGTATTTCCACATACTTGGGGCTCTCCTAGATTCATGTGATACTCCAAATTTCTGGATTATCGACTCATTATTGGGTTAGGGTTGACGCACTGTGTCAGAGTCTTACAGCATGGAAGATCATTGCGGACTTCGCCTTACTGATGCATATACATAAGTCGTACAGCACAATCCATACGTAGGTATAAACTAGCGATATTTTAAAAGATAAATACTACATAGCCATATTGTTTCAGATATCTTTTATTAGATACATGCATTTGGGGGTCATGAATGTTCGCCGATTGATATGTATATCAGCACGTGGAATAGGTTGCTCAATTCGGAAAAAACGTACCAAACTGTTAAAGCCTTAATTATGTGTTTGGATTGAATAGTTGATTCTAGTAAACTCTTGACTTAGATCTGGACTTGTGGGCCGCCGAAGAAGTAAAAAAGTGAGTACACAATTAAGTAGCAGACGAGGGGAAACTCTGCTGCTTCAGTAAGATAACCCCGCGCGTAGATCTGGGAAGAGCCAATATCTATATCTGCATAGTTTTTGATGAGGAGATGGACTGCCTAAGCAGGTAAACCTTAATAGATACATACTATACGGACTGTACCGAGTTTTTAAGAGCCAACCACATTCAATGTTTAACGCCTCAGAGGGATGTTTTTCCTATCCACCACCATTGTTTCACCAAATTCATGGTTGCGACTCAATCTATTCTAGTCTCTAGCATTTTGAGGTGAAGGGTCCCA
The DNA here is from genome assembly GCA_024516215.1 of Geopyxis carbonaria. Taxonomy (NCBI): domain Eukaryota; kingdom Fungi; phylum Ascomycota; class Pezizomycetes; order Pezizales; family Tarzettaceae; genus Geopyxis; species Geopyxis carbonaria. Next base: position 294,179 of record JAJJXG010000021.1, on the reverse strand, counting down.
CAGCTAGTGCTTCCCCACGCCGAATTGCGTGCTCGCTAGCTTTCTTTCCGTCAAACTACCATAGTGGTGCCACCACCACCGCTGCCCCCGATTGCGCTTTAAGAACGAACCTAGATACCCCCCTTTGACTGTCCAACTCATTCCTATTCATCTTCATTTTGCAAATCTTGAACATTGGAAATGTCGCGTTTTGAGACACTTTGCCTACACGCCGGGTGTGTTGCCCCGCCATTTAACCCCACCAAATTTTCAATGGCGCTTGTTCCTGCAGGTACAAAGATCAAAGTACTGACAGAACACGAATTATAGCCAGGAGGTCGATTCTGCCACGAATGCTCGTGCGGTACCCATCTACGCTACCACGGTTAGTCAGATCTCTCGTAGAAAATGCCGCTGGAATTGAGTTACTGAACATCTTTATACAGTCGTATGCGTTCAACGATTCAGCCCATGGCGCCCGCCTCTTCGGCCTGAAGGAGTTTGGTAATATCTACAGTCGTCTCATGAACCCGACAAACGATGTATTTGAGAAGCGTATTGCCGCATTGGAAGGCGGAATTGCTGCCGTCGCTGCATCGTCTGGACAGAGTGCTCAGTTCAGTGCGTATTCCCTAAAATGTGGCGCAAATTTACATACTGATATTTTTCAGTGGCAATTGCTGCTCTTGCACATGCCGGGGACAATATTGTCTCCACTTCATATCTGTACGGTGGAACATACAACCAGTTCAAGGTGTTCTTGCCCCGGTTAGGAATCAACACCAAGTTCGTGCAGGGAGACAATGCCAATGATATTGCAGCTGCAATCGACGACAAAACAAAGGCTGTGTATATCGAGAGCATCGGAAACCCAAAGTACAATATCCCTGATTTCGAGGCTATTGCAAAGGTTTGCCATGAGAAGGGCGTACCTCTTGTTGTTGACAACACTTTCGGAGCTGGTGGTTTCCTTGTCCGACCCATTGAGCACGGTTAGTAGACTATATTACACCGGGAACAATTAGTTCTAATAAAGAACAGGTGCCGATATCGTTGTCCACTCTGCCACCAAGTGGATTGGTGGTCACGGAACCACTATTGCTGGTGTTGTCATTGACTCCGGAAAGTTTGACTGGGGCAAACATGCTGCCCGCTTCCCCCAGATGGTTGAGCCGTCTGAAGGTTATCACGGACTGAAGTTCTGGGAGACCTTTGGCCCTCTCACCTTCGCCATTCGTGTCCGTGTTGAGATCCTTAGAGATCTTGGCTCCTGCCTGAACCCCTTCGGCGCCTTCCAGCTTCTCCAAGGTCTCGAGACTCTCCACTTGCGTGTTGAACGTCACGCTAGCAACGCTCTGACTCTTGCTAAATGGCTCGACAAGCACGATAAGGTTGCGTGGGTGTCCTACCCAGGCCTCGAGAACCACCCCAGCCACAAAATGGCAAAGAAATACCTCAAGCGTGGCTACGGCTGTGTTCTGTCTTTCGGTGTCAAGGGCGGTGAGTCTGCGGGTGTCCGCGTGACTGACAACCTTAAGCTCGCATCCAACCTTGCCAATGTTGGTGATGCAAAGACCTTGATCATTCACCCATACTCCACTACTCACGAGCAGCTGTCTCATGACGAAAAGCTCGCCAGTGGTGTTACTAGCGATCTTATTCGTGTGTCCGTCGGTATTGAGCATATCGATGATATTCTGGAGGACTTTGAGCAGTCATTGGCGAAGGTTAATTACGAGGAAAAGTAAAAAAAGTTCTTGGGGTTTAGTGTCGGAGTTTGATCTTTTTTTCTTCTGTATCGCCGTGGGTTTTTTTGTCCTTCTGGTGCATGTATGGGTTATATCCATGATATTTTGGAGCGGATGTTGTTTGAAGACACTTGTTTTCACGCTATGAATTGCGTCTTGTGATGTGATGGGTTCGATTGCTCAGTTGGTGCGGCTACTGATCTCAATTATGAAGTTCCTAGTAACTACTTGTACGAGTACATAAACATATGATGTCCTTGCAGACCTAGCAAATAACTACATCTTATTTATTGATTCTCCTAAGATCAACTACCCCCATTTTTTTGATCAAATAAAATAGAACAAGCCCCCCTTCTGATACAGTGTCTATTGCGGAAGACTCCCAGATTGTAAACCATGTGACTATGTTGATACTCTGTAATAACTGCATGGGCAGCAGAACATTGAATGTTGATGCATGTGCCGATAGATGCCGTACGGTTTGGTAGCGGCTCACTAAACTGCTGAATAATGTGCAAGTGGTGCGTGCAGATGAGTAACAATTGGTCTATCGACGGCTTTAAGCCATTGACAGCCCCTCGGTTGGCCCACCCCTCACCCCAAATCGACCTGCGACATTCGCATCACTCACATGAAGTTGGCGGCGGCGTGGTCTATTTTCCAAACCATTGAAAAAACATATTAGCTGTAGTAGTTGCCAAATTCCAGGTCATGTCGTCCAGTGCACAAGCTCCCGCCAACATCTCGGGAAAATCCAGCAATAGTATTACCGCCTCCATTGTCCCGCAAGTGCAGCAGCCTCTGGGAAGCTCTGTCGCGGGCAACGATCCGCAGAGGCGCAGTGGCGGAGGGGGGGGAAGTAGTGCTGGAGCTGGCACAGCTAATCGCGGAATCTCGACTGCCCCTCGGAACAATCAGAACTCGCGAAAGGGCCACCGAAACCACCGTAGACCGAACGCACACTATAGTGACGAAGAACAGGTACAACTGCCACATCGCACACCCTCGCTGTAGATTCTGCTGGGCAATTCTACTGCGCAACTTGTGCTTAAATTTTGTGTGTTTGACTGATGTGTGTTAGGTGGCAATGACGTCGTCGAGCAGGAAGGGCACCTCCATCACTCATTTGATTAATTGGAACGTTGCGGCTCCTCGCCCTCAATCCTACAATGAATTTCGGCCTCGAAACTCGCGCCGAGCACCAACTTGGGGGTTGGGCTCTGGCTATCATGCGGAGGATAAGGCTCGGTTAGATGACTCTTCGTTCAATTCTTGCGACGCTTGGCTGACTTGTCATTTGTTAGATATATAAATTCGAACTACAGATTCATTGTGAATCCTCGAGGAGACTATCGGGCACAAGCGATCGATTCCGATATCCATTTACCATGGGACCACGTACTGCAGGTTCTGGCCTCAGAGCGAACGCAATGTCCAAATTGCCCAATCTGCCTGTCTGCTCCTGTCGCCCCTCGGATGGCAAAATGTGGTCACATATTCTGCCTGCCCTGTCTAGTACGATATATGGCATCGTATGAAGGGGACAGACCGCCAGAAAAAAAGCAACGCTATAAGAAATGTGTCATATGCACAGACAGTGTGTATATGAATGACATTAGGCCAGTGCGGTTTGTTGTAGGGCAGGAGGGAGAACCGCCAAAGGTAGGAGGTGATGTGGTACTGCGGCTTATAATGAGGAAGCAGGGAAGCACACTTGCGTTGCCGAAAGATGGCGCGGACCAACCATCCAAACTGGACAAGATTCCATGGTATTTCGCTGCAGAAGTCATGGATTATGCTAGAGTCATGAAAGGAACCGAAGACTACATGATGGCGGAGTTTGAGCGTGAAATTCAAGAAGTAGATCTCATGGAGAAGGAGGATGAACTGATGTTTGGAGAGGAGAATGATTGGTCGAGGAAGGCTATAAGTATGATTCGAATTCAAATGGAAGGTTTAAAGGGCATTGGCAATCCACCACGTCCAACTAGTGAGCTCCAGGAACCGAAGAAGAAGGCAAAGGAAGAACGGCCACCCATTGAGTTTCTGCCGCACGATGAGGCTCCAGAGATGTATCATGTCCAGCATGAGGCTCGGTCGGGTCACTCTTCGGAATTGCCTACGCCTCCCGTTTCGGTCGAATCGGCCGTTATTCCAGAGAAGCAGATTTCGGCAAATGAGTTGTCTTCAACTCTTGCTCGAGCAAAACTCAATCCAGAGCCTTCCCATGATGGTGCATACTTCTTTTATCAAGCTTTGCTTCACTATTATCTATCACCTCTAGACATTCGGATTCTGAAGGATGCGTTTGGGTCATTTGCTTCTTTCCCCAGCACAGTCTTGCCTCGGGTTGAAAACGTGACGACAGGCCACATCGTGGATGATGACTTGCGCAAGCGCGCAAAATACCTGGCCCATCTTCCCTATGGCTGCGAAGTCGGGTTTCTGGAGTGTGACTGGACGGACATCGTCCCGCGAGAAATCCTGGCAAAGTACAGGACCGACATCGAACGTCGGCGCAAACACAAGAGGGACAAGGAGTTGAAGGAGGAGCGTGACCGTATCAGGTCTGAGAAACTCGATGACGAGCAAAGATGGGCGTCGGCCAGACAAAGACGCCGAGACTCAATAAAGGAGGAATTCCGGCAGGAAGACTTTGTAGCACTGACCAGCCCTGATCCAGCATCTGAACAGGATGGCGGCGAGGCAGAAGAATGGAGAGGCGGGCAAGAATCCGCCTTTGCAAGCTTAGGATCCCCATCCACCAGTCCTGCACACTCGCGCACAGTCTGGGGCACGCCCGCCATATCAACTGGCGAAGAACACATATACAACGGTTACGAGGACAACCACAGCGGCTGGCGCACCGACTGGGAGAAGGAGCTGCAGCTGGGCGACGACATGATGGCGCAGATTGCAATGGAGGAATCGATGGCCAACGACAGCACCGGCGGCGGCGGCGGCCATGCACCAAGTCATGGCAAGGGGCAGAAGAAGAAGAAATTCAAGAAGGTCACGTTGATGACGAACGGAGGCAAACGCGGTGCCTGATGGATGGATGCATGCATGCGGCTGTATATACACATTACGGTTTTTATTTTTGCTCTGCCAATAATGCTCACAGTGCTGAGTTGGGAGATGGGTGTTTGGTGTTATATAACGGCATTTTGCTAGATTTTTGAATGAAAAGAATATTAAGATTTTGATGAGTTTTGTGAGGTTGATGGTTAAGCTAGTGTGGGGTGTGATCTTTGGTGAAATGGTGTTTGTAATCTCTGAATAAGCGCCGTTGCCACCTCCCACAGCTCAAGCTCCAAAGCTCCTTCCGTGCTGTACAACACCCTGTTGGCCAGCGCAATGTCGTTCTCTCCACTGCAAGCCGCGCAAGAATGCACCTCGCTCCTGCACCCCTCAGTCCCCAATCTCGTCTTCAGCTTCATCATCTTCCTCGGCATCCTCGTGCGTTGCCTCACCCACACATCCACCCACCTTCTCTTCTCCTGTCCCCAGCTAACACACGCAGGTGTCGTACCTCCCGCAACACTACCGCATCATCCAGCGCGGCACGTCGGAGGGCATTTCGCCGCTGTTCCTGCTCCTCGGCGTGACGTCGGGCACATGCGCGTTCCTGAACATCCTGATCCTGTCGTGGGGCGTGCTGGGGTGCTGCGGCAAGGGCATTGGCGGGTTTAACTGCTTTGCGGCGTCGATGGGCGTGGCGCAGGTCGGGCTGCAGTGGGCGTGTTTTGCGGTTATGTAGGTCTCCTCTTGGGAAAGCTCACACTGCTTGGCAGCCACTGATGTGCAATATTATAGCCTAACGCTGTTCCTGATCTACTTCCCACGCGCCTCCCCACTGGACGGCCCCACTGCACACGCTGGACCGTCGGCGAAGACCGCGGTTATTGTCGTCGTGGCGTGCATCCTCCACTTTGTCGTTATGGCCTCGACGAGCTTCTATCTGTCGCTGCTGCGATCCAATGCCGACGATCCGGCCAGCCACGACTCCCCGCCGCCGCCGACACACACGCTGACGGTGTGGGCGAATTTCCTGGGGGTCCAGAGCACGGTGCTGGCGTCGATACAGTACATCCCGCAGCTGTGGACTACGTGGCGGCTGAAGCACGTGGGGTCGCTGAGCATCCCGATGATGTGCATCCAGACGCCGGGCAGCTTTGTGTGGGTGGTCTCGCTGGCGACGCGGGAGGGCACGGCGTGGAGCACGTGGGTCACGTATCTCATCACGGGGATTCTGCAGGGGTGCTTGCTGATTATGTGCATTACCTGGGAAATGAAGGAGAGGGCTGATAGGAAGAAGGTGGCGGAGGTGCTGGATGGAAGTGCACGGGCTACGAATGGCCATACCGCGAATGGGGCCGACGAGAGAAGGCCGTTGCTGGCAGACTCGTAGTGCTCCACGGAGTATGCACGAGTACGATTAGGCGAGGACTGTATTTTAAGCTTCTTAGAGTTTGTATTTGAGTTTGTCTGGATTTTTATATCACTGTAGCAAAGCATTATGGGTCATTTAAGAAAGTTGTATTTATAAAAGTCATACATTTTGTGTTCAACTAAATTGCAAATATTTGAATACAAAAAGTCTCACATATTTTTGATGGTTATTGTAGTTGATACAAATGGTGGGTTTAAGGTTGGTGTTCGTCAAGCTCCATTCCACCCACGCAACCCCCTGACGACGACGACGGCGCCAACCCCGACCTCCACCCCGCTGCTGCTACCTCATCACCACAATGCCCTCCGCCACAACAACAACGATAACAGCCTCCAACGGCCACCTCCACCTCAACGACGACGATGACGACCGGCCGCTCCCCGCGCGCCCCAGCGTGCACACCTGCACGACCACCACCGAGCTCCGCGCCGCGCTCTCCGACCTCACCACCCGCGACACCGCCCTAACCACCCACCTCACCACCCTCCTCTCCACCCAATCCTCGCTCCAGCACACCCTCTCCCGCCTCGACCTCCTGCGCGCGCACCTCGGCACGCACACCGTCTCCGCGCGCACCCTCACGCACTCCATCCTCTCCCCCCCCGCGCTCACCGCCTCCCGCGTCTCCACCGCCGTGCGCGCGCTCGACACCGCGCAGTCGCGCGTGCGCGCCACGCTCGCCGTCGTCGACCAGGTCGCGGAGCTGAAAACGTGCGTGCTCGGCGTGACCGGCAGCATGGGCGCGCCGCAGGACTGGGAGACGGCCGCGGCGTTCCTGCACCGCGCGGCGGCGATCCCGGCGGATATCGTGGACGGCGGGTTTGCGGAGGAGATGGTGCCGAGCGCGGAGGTGCCCGACCCGCCGAGAGTGACGCTGGATACGGCGGCGGCGGCGCTGTGTGCGCTTTTCTTGCGCGAGTTTGAGGCCGCGGCGGCGAGGGCGGATGGCGAGGGGGTGACAAGGTTCTTTAAGCTCTTCCCGTTGATTGGGAGGGCGCAGACTGGCTTAGAGGTTTATGGGAGATACGTTTGCTCCGGTGTGGCGGAACGTGCGAGGAGGGAGATGGGCGGCGAGCGCGGCGACTTTTTCTACAGCACGGCGATGACGCGGCTGTTTGAGCACATTGCGACGATTGTGGAGCAGCACGGCGCGCTCGTCGAGCGGCATTACGGCGCGGGGCAGATGGGCAAGGTCGTGGAGCGCCTGCAGCGCGAGGCGGATACGCAGGGCGGCAGCGTGATTGATGCGTTTATTGACGAGAAGAGCATTGACCGCAAGCTGACCGACATCAAGTCGTATGCGTTTTCGTTCCTGGTGCAGAGCTTCCTGGGTGCGCCGCGGGGGCCGGCGGTGAGGACGGGGTCGCCGGCGCCCGGGTCGGCGGCGGCGGCGCAGGAGGAGGAGGAGGAGGGGGGGGTGGATGTTAAGGAGGTGGATCTGCTGCTGACGGAGATGGGCGTGATGCTTGGTCGCTGGTCGCTGTACTGCCGCTTTCTGGCGCGCAAGACGCAGGTATGTTCCTCTTTTTCTCTATAGATACATGTACTTATTCGTCACCAGGACCCCGAGGCCCCGCCCGGCGGCCCGCTGCAGCTCCCGCCAGTCATCACCAACTCGACGCTGCTCAGCAAGATCCAAGACCGGCTGATCACCCCCTTCACGGTAATGTCAACCTTCTTCATCCGGCGCTCCATCGAGAAGGCCTTCCAGCTCGACGAAGCGCCCTCCGACCTCACCCTGTCCCTCTCCTCCCCAGTGTCCACGTCCTCAAACCCGCCCTTCATCACGTCGGCGGTCGACGACGCAATGTACATCGTCTCCAAGCTCCTGACCCGCGCCCTCGAAACGTCACAGCGCGCGCTCGTCCTCTCCGTGGTCTCCACCGTCTCCCGCGTCCTGGGCAGCGACTTCATCGGCATGATCCAGCGCAAGATGCGCGACGAATCCTACCCACGGCCGCCCGTCTCCGGCGGCGCCCCGCCGGACGACAAGGTCCTCTCCTTCCTCCTGCTCCTCAACAACCTCGACACAGCCAGCGACTACTGCGCACGCATCATCGCCAGCCTCGACACCGCCGACCTCTTCCCGTTCACCGACGACGCCGCCGCCGTCGCCGCCGCCCTGGCCGGGATGCGCAGCGCGTTCGACGCGAAGGCGACGGAGCTGACCGCCGACGGCGTGATGGTCGTGTTCAACGCGGTCGTCAAGCCGCGGCTGCGGCCGGCGCTGGCGGAGGCGTGGCGCGACGTGGACTACGCGACCGATACCGTCGAGGACGAGGGCGACGGCGGCGGCGACGCGGTGCGCGCGCGGTTCGAGGCGGCGTGGGGCGCGCTGCTGCGGCCGTTGCAGCGCGTGCTGTCCGAGGGCGTGTTTGCGCGCTTGCACAGCACCACGGCGGCGTACTTTGCACGGCTGCTGGAGAAGCGGATTTGGGGGTACTCTGGCCGCGTGGGGGAGCTGGGGGCGGGGCGGTTGGAGCGGGATGTGGCGGGCGTGGTGGGGGTTGTGGTGCGAGGCGGGAGGTATGGGGTGAGGGAGGTGTTTAGCAGGTGCAGTCAGATCTGTCTAGGCGCGAATATGGATGCGGAGGAGTATGAGGAAGGCGGTGTGGAGTGGGTGCTGGACGCGGCGGAGCGGAGGAGGGCGCGGGAGATGGTGGTCAGGTAGATAGATATGGAGGGTTTGGTATTGGATGTGGAAGTGGATGGCCGCTGGTGCCAACGATGCTTGACGATACATTGCCGCGCTGAACTAAGATCACTACATGGCCTTCTCCGTACTCCAAACACGCACACACAAGCACAAGCACAACACAACAAGATAGCAAAACGAGACAACTCCGTGATATCCGGCCTATCCAAAACCCATGCAAGCCCGCCACCCGCGCGTCTAGTACGCCCACGCCCCCTCAGCCGTCAAATACACCCTCCCACTCCTCACCAGCTCCCGCGCCGCCTCCCTCCCCTCCCCATCCCCCTCAGCCTCAGCATTAACATCGCGAATATCAACATCAAACGCCCCCGCCTCCCAGCCCTTGGGCAGGCCGGTCGCCAGCACCGTCGCATGCCCGGTGCAGTCGCCAAGTAGCAGCATGTCCCCACCGGGCGAGAACCTTCCGCACATTATGCTCGCCGACAGCGTGGCGACGTCGCGCACGAACGCGTCGCCGCGGCGCACGTCCCAGAGCTTTACGACCCCGTCGCTCCCGCCCGTGAACAGGCGGTGCGCGTCGACGCCTGCGCCGCCCCAGGCCGCGAAGGTGACGCCCGTGTCCGCGTCCTCCAGCGCCGCGTCGGGGAGGAGCGGCTGCAGTGTCGCCCCGTGCCGCAGGATGTGCAGCGGTTCGTCGGGGGATCGCGTGTCCCACACATAAGTGCTGCCGTCGGTGCCGGAGGACGTCAGGTACGTGCTGCACGGCGACAGCGTCACGCGGTTGATATCCGCCTGCGGCGAGTCGCACTCCAGGGAATTCCGGGTGCTGCGCCCGGGCGCGGACTCGGCGAGGTTGTACAGGCGCACGTGCGTCTTGACGCTGCGGTTCCCGGCGCCGGCGATGGCGGCGGTGGCGAAGTACGGCGAGTGCGCGTCCATGTACACGTCGAAATGGCCGGACGCGGCCGGCATGACCTTGCTCGCGATCTTCTGGGCCACGGCGTCGTAGATTACGAGTCCGCCGCCTTTGCCCGAGTCGGATTTGGAGGAGAAGCCGGTGAGGAGCCAGTTGGGCTTTGTGGAGTTGCACCAGGTGAGGGCGGAGGACTGCAGGCCGGGCTTGGGGGCTGGGAAGGCGTGCGAGGAGAGGAGGTCGCCGTAGGGGTCGAGGCTGAGGACGTGGGTCTAGGCTGCGTTAGTACTCGGGGGCAGAAAGATAGCATGGTGGGTGGCATACCTCGCCCTTTCTGCAGGCGGCTGCGATCACGCGGTCGTGGGTTTGGCTGATCGCGAGCTGGCTCACCTCGTCTTCCAGCTTGATGGTGTTCAGGTGGGCGCCGTCCTCACCCAGCCAGACCCTGACGGTCTTGTCGAAGCTGCCTGGGGCTAGTTAGAATACAAAATATTGATCTGGGAATATATATACACACCTGAGAACAGCAACTGCCCGTCGCCAGAATACTCCACCCCCGTGACTGTGATATGCCGGTCGCCGCCGGGCGCCTGGACTTTGTGCCCGTCCAGCATTCGCACCTGTGAGGAGTACACATCGCCCAGCATCAGATTGCCGGGCCGGTTGTATTCATCGCTGAATTCCACACCTGCCCAATTAGTCCATGTTTTCCCCACAAACAAACAGTAGCAAACTCACAACACAGGGCAAACTTGGCCCCGTCGGGAGACCAGGTGACGCCAATCACATCTGAGGCCCCCTGCTTGAATACTTTCCAGGGCTGCAGGTTGTCCAGCACGCTGAGTTCCAAATCATGGCGAGGGCCATGGCCGCCCCTGAATCCATGATATCCCCTGCCCAGTTCAGATAGTAGTGAAAGTTCCTGGATTGTCATAGGCTTCTTCTTTGCACTGGTGTGATTTCTTGGGATATCTATGATATCCTGTGACCATTTTCCTGCTATGCAGTCGTGTATAAAGCGAGTAATATCATCCTCAGTGCGTCCAGACAGGGCCTCCCTGATGTCGGGGACATAAACTCGCCATATGCCGTAGTTAGAGGCATACTTTGAAATCAGAGCATACATGCAATCATCATCATAGCCTATTGGGCCCAGACCAAGAACTTCACAGACAATCAAAACCTCTGCAGCAGTGAAACCAACATGCAGCACAGTGCCAGCCAGATCTTTGGCCTCCGGGAAAGGGAAATTCCGCATGTTGTGGGCCAGGTACCGACGGGCAGTGTGCGAGATGTAAGGCCTGCGGAACCGCTTGTCACGGCCTGCCAGGGCATGGCCAATATATGCCAGCTCGTCGGCCTCCGTCCACACCGGCTTGGCAGTGGCTTCTTCCGGTTTGCTTTCCTGTGGCTTTTCGGGGTTGGGCACTTTCATAAGTGATCTCCGGGCTATCTCGGCCATCTCGGCGGTGTTGTCCAGGCTGTCGTATTCCTCGAAAAAGTCGTCGACACATTCCAGTTCTGTGCAGTTTGGATCACCGTGTCTCCGGCATTCGCCTTCGGAATATTGTCGAGCCGGTGTTTTTGATCGACGTGGTGTTTGTGTTCGAGGCGGTGTTTTTGGTCTATTAGGCACAAGAACAACCTCCTCAGGCTCCGATGATATGTCCACTTCAGGTGTTGTACAACGCGGTGTTACAGAACTGTGTGTCCTAGACAGGGTGGTCCTAGATTGGGGTGTCCTAGATCGTGGTAGTTCTGTATCATAACGAGGGGGCGGTGAATCTTCAATCAGTACAACATTGTTTGGCGGAGCTGTAGATTGTCGGCGAGCTGTGGATTGTGGCGGTGGTGTAGATTGTCGCGGCGGCGTAGATCGTGGCGGCGGTGTAGTCTCCGGCGAGGTGCAGTCCGTCAAATCAATAATGACAGGCCGATGCCGTTCCGGCCCTCTAGTTCTAGCCCGCAGCTTCTGCCTCTTGACCCTTGCCGCCTCCCTGCGCTCCTCGTCCTCCGGCGACCTCGCCACGTCCTTCGTCGACCGCATCACAAACTGGCCTTCCCGCGTCATCGAGTCCTGCGTATACATCTTGATGTCCCCGATCCTGGGCGCGCTGGGGCTCGGGTCCGGGTCGGTAGGCGCCACCGGCAGTGCAGGGGTTATCTCCTGCTCTGGCTGGTAGTCGGTGCGGTTCACCATCGCTGGAATCGGCTGCGGATAAAATTCTAGTGAGAGACAGGTCGGGCATACTCTTATGTTGGAGTGTTCTATCGAGACGGAGTAGTTTCGCTGGCAGTAGTCGCACGCGAACTTTGGCAGTGTAAGCAGCGGGGCAGTCTGAGGGGCCGCTTTGGCTGGGACGGCCATCCAGGGGGACAACGGCGGGTCCCAGGAAATCTCCGGCGTAAACGGACTCACATGGTGCATAGGCGTCCGAACAGCTGCCCGAGTATTGGTAAACGGACTGACGTATTGTATAGGAGTCCAGGCGGCCGACTTGATCGTGGGCACAGCGCCCCAGGTCGGAGCTGCGTTCATTCCCCGCGTGCCCACGACCACGTGTGGTTTCGGATCGGAGTGCGGTATAGCCTGTGGTTGTTGCGATGTAGACGGCGCACCGCTGGCGACCCTTGGGGCTGGTGGATCGGGTTTCGATATAACCTGTGGTTGTTGCGATGTGGACGGTGCACCGCTGGCGACCCTTGGGGTTTGTGGATCGGGGTTCGATATGACCTGCTGCGATGAAACCTTCGAAGCACCTTTGGCGATCCATGGGGGTTTGACGGGCACCTGTATCTTCTGCGACGTGCTCGTGCTCGTATCCTGCAACTTGTGTTCATCCTTCATATCCCGATGCGACCTCTTCAACGCCGCCCTCCCCCCCGGCGCAGTCTCAGCCATCTCCGTCTCGGGCGAAACATACCGAAACGGCTCCGGCGTCGGCGCCTCCCCCTCGTCCCCGGTGTCGCAGTCGGGGAACACCATCTGCAGCTCTCGCTGCAGCGGCCACACGATGCGAGCCAGCGGCGGCGCAATCTTGCCAGGCGGGGCAAAGAACGCGGTGAGCGAAGTTTGTGTCTTGGAGGAGGAGGGGGTTTGGGTCTTGCAGTCGAACGTGGAGGGCGTGGGAGTGGGAGTGGTAGTGGGGAAGCAAGAGCTCGCACGAGGCTTCTGTTTAAGAGGGGTCTGGCCCTTGCGGCGACGACTAAGCGGCGGGCTGGTGGGCACGGCGGACGCCCGACGCAGCGGCCGGGCGGTGCTTATGTCGTCGTGGCCGGGCTGGGCGGCGCGGAGCTTGTGCGTGTGCGTGTGCGTGTGCGTGCGGGTGTGGGTGTGGGCCGCCCGCTCCCGCTGCCGCCGTCGCTCGTCGCCCTCGTCGTCGGCGTAGCCGCTGTCCGTGTTGTCCGCGTTGTCGCTGTTGTTGTCCACACCCGGGCCTGCGTGCGGAGCTGTCATTTGCGGGAGAGAGGGCGGGAGGGAGGGCGGGACGAACGACGCGTCGTTGAGCAGGCAGGGAGAGGGACGCGACCCAGACGATGGTACTGTGTGTGTACTGCTGCAACCTACCACTGTGGGTGGCAGGACATAGATATGCACAAACAAACGATAGCACGCCTCAGAGTGATTTCACGCCTGGGAGAGCTGGCGCTGAGTGAGTGATGTTAGCTTTGAAGTTGGCGGCGCATAGAAATGCGTGGACTGGGGGCGAAAAAAATGTGGAGGTGCAGGTGCGGATGAGCCCTTGCAGCGCGGCGGCTCAGCTCGCGTGCATGTCGAGACGGCCCGACCCCTCCTCGAGCACCACCGCCCCACCCCGCATACCCACAACCGCTCCTCCACGAGCTCCACCAACAGCTCAGCATGTCGAGCAAGCTCACCATCCCCAACCCGCGGCGCCTCCTGCTCCTCGGCACGCCCGGGTCGGGTAAACTCAGCTTCTTAAAAGGCACCCTCCCCCCCCAATACCAATTCTATTTCGTGCATGGCAGGCTGACTCGGTTCACTCTACAGCCCTGACCGGGTCCCTCCCCCCCGCCTTGGCTGCAGCAGAGACGCACGCGGGACTCAGCCATGTGTACGAGATCAAGAACGCCTACTACGAGGTCGCGCTGCCGGTGTGGATCGACGAGATCCCCGCGGCCGCGCCGGCCGCGGCCACGTGGGCCGCCGACTACAGCGGCGCCGAGGCGCGGGAGGTGCTCGCGGTTATTGGCGCGTTCGTCGTGACTTTCCGCAAGCCGCAGGACGAGGCGGATTTGGTACGCTTCTCCCCGCTGTCCCCTCCCTGTCCCCTCACTCACACCTCCTACCTCCCACCACTTACACTATCGCATAGGCCACCATAAAATCCACCCTCACCGCCGCGCACGCGCTCATAACCGCCTGCGGCCCAGCATGGGACGGCGTCTGCCTCGCCGTCGCCATGCCCCAAAGCCTCCAGCCCCACCTGGACCTCCCCGAAGACGAGTCCTGGGACGGGCTCGCCCGCGACCACGGCTTCGAGTTCGTCGATTTCGAGGCGCGCGGCGTGGACGAGTACGGCGAAGCCGGCGGGCTGGCGCGGGTCGGCGAGGCGCTGGCGGCGAACGATTGGGCCGGGGACGGCGACGACCTCTCCGACGGGGGGAGTTTCGGGAGTTTCGAGGGCGAGGGGGAGGGAGGGGAAGGGGGAGATGGGGATGGGGAGGGAGAAGATGTGCTGAGGCCGATTCGCGAGGAGATGGAGCGGGAGATGTTTGGCCTGCACGACGCCATCATGGCTGGCGGCGACGGGCGGGAGGACGACAAGGAGGACGACGGGGAGATAGAGGTGGAGCGGCTCGAGGCTGCGATGATGAAGTTGGCGGCGCTGAAAGGTATATCCTAATATGCAAAAGGTGGTGGGCACTGCTGACTATACTGGACAGAGTTGGGGCCGGGAGAGATGAGCAAGGAGGAGCGCAAGAAGCTGGCGGGCTCGGTGGTGCGGGACTTGATGAAGTGATGAGCGCACTGGCGGGACACGGAGTATGATGATAGCAACAGCCCCATCGGAGCATAATTTATAATTACCCGCACAACGCCGTCGACATTTGTATATATAGTATTACCTTATCCCTCTATCTAGTATCCCCAGCTCTATCCCCTCTATCCCCTCTCCCCCTCCCCCCTCCCCCCTCCCTCTCTATCCCCCTCTGTGCGCCCCCTACTCCTCCTCCTCCCCATCAACCTCCATCTCATCCCTTAACTGCACGATCCTCTCCGCCAACACGCCCTGCCCATACCTCAACGCCACCTTCACCGCCAACTCCAAGCTCCTCTTCATCCGAAACAATCCACAAATCTCCAGCGCCTTCGCGCCGGCCTTTTCATCCTTGCACGCGCCCATCAGCAGCTGCACCAGCGCGCGATCGATCGCCGTCTCGCGCGCCGCCATCTGCGCCCCCTCCTCCGCAGTGACCACCCTGTGCGCTGCGCTATCCGCCTGCAAGCCGAGGAGCAGGGACTCGCGGAGGTACAGCTCTTCGAGCGCGTCCGGCGTGGCGGCGGCGGGGTTGGTAGCCGCCGTGGGAGTGGCGGGCGGCGACGTCGGCGCGTTCGACAGCGGCAGCTTGAAGTCGAACTCGCTCAGCAGCGGGCGCGGGAAGTACGGCTGCGTGTCGCCGCCTTTGAGGATGATGCAGTGGAAGCGGTCCTGCGCCACCGCGACCGGCCAGTAGCGCTCCTCCTTGCCCCCGCCCACCAAGCGGTCCAGCGTCTTGGTATCCAGCAGCGGCGCCCAGCGCGCCCCGCCGCGCTCGCGCCAGCCGACAAGGACCAGCAGCACCCCGTCGCTGCCGTAGACCACCGGGTCGCCGGCGTCGCTCCAGAACACGCCGGTGCACTCTGCGTCGTCGGGCAGCGCGACGACGTCGCGGTCCTGCAGCACTTCGTCGCGCGCTTCGTTCGTGATCGTGTAGGTCAGCTGTGCGCGCCCCGACGGGCCGACGGCGCCGTTCGCGAGCGTCAGCGTGTAGTCGCGCCAGGACGCGCAGGCCACGATGGGCGTGTGTTTTGCGCGCGTGATGCGCACCGGGACGCCGTGGAGGGTGTAGACGCGGATGTAGCCGGCGGAGGTGGCGGCGACGATGTAGCGCGAGGAGAGCGCGAGGGAGACGACGGACTCGCCGGCGGGGAGGTAGGTGCGCCACTCGGCGCGCGCGGTCCAGGACTCGTGCGGCCGGAACTGCAGCACCGCCGGCGTCGTGTCCGTCGGCGGCGCGGAGAACAGGGCGCCGACGTCGGTGAGGCACGCCTTGTCGAAGCGGTCCGGGTCTGTAAAGTGCACCGGGCGGAAGCTCTCGCGGTCGTGGAACTCGAGCGTCACGGTGTGGTGGGTGGATTGGTCGACGGTCCAGATGAAGCCGACCATGTTTAGACACAGGTAGCGGCGGGAGCCGCGCCAGGGTGTGGACGCGGGCTGAAAGGACTCGTGCAGGGTTGGGGCCCACGGGGTGAAGGCGGTGCGTTTGGAGAAGGGGTTGGCGGTGGTGAAGGAGCGTTTGCGTTTTGACGGCGAGCGAGAGGCGTAGCCGTGACCGTCGTCGTCGACTACGAAGTCTTCGTCGTCCGAGAGGGGGCCGAAAATGTCCAGTGGATTACCACCGGGGGAGGGGGCGCGCGGGCGGCGGCGGTCGCTGGACACCTCAGTGCGGGTCGCAGCGGCGGCAGCGGCGGCGGTCGCGGCGTCTTCAATCAGCGGCGCCGGCCGCACACTGAGCCTCAGCCCTGCCGCCATCTCCGCCGGCACCGCCTCATTGAGCGTATACAGCTTCCCATCATTCGTCGTGAAAGACAACACATTCTCGCTCGGGTGCCACGCCAGCGAGACGACGTTCGTGTAGCTGTACCGCTTCACGATCGTCTGGCCATTGCTCTCCCAGATCAAGATCTTCCCGTCCTTCCCCGCGCTGGCCAGGAACGCGCCGTTCGGCGACCACGCCAGGTCCGTGATGTCCGCCATGTGCCCCCCGCCAAAGCTGCGGTTGCGGCCCCACTTCTGGCGGTCGATCACCACGATGTCGCGCGTCGCTGTCGGGACGGCGAAGCCGCGGCCGTCGGGGCACCAGGCGACTTTAGCACTGCTCTCCGCCGCGCTGTCGAGCCGCGGGATCACGCCGTCGAGCTTGTGCACCAGCGCCGGCAGCTCGGAGCTCAGCGAATACACATACACGACGCCATCCGTGCACGACACGGCCAGCAAACTCCCACTCGGGTCGAACGCCACATGCTTATTGCTATTCGTCTGCTCGCGCAGCGTCAGCGTCTGCGTCGGGCTCTCGACATTCACGACCTTGACCACCGTCTCGTCGGACGCGACCGCGAGCCACGCGGCGTCCGGCGACAGCGCGAGCGCGCGCTGCGGCAGCGACGTGCGCAGCAGCATCTTCGTCAGCGCGTTCGTCGCCGCCGAGCACGCCGACACCGTGCAGTCCTCGGAGCACGCGAACACATGCGTGTTGCTCGCCGCCAGGCCGGTGTTTTCGTCCGAGATCTCGAGCTGCGCGGGCTCGTCCGAGGACGCGACCGTGAACTTGCGGATTATGTTGTTGGAGCCGGCTGTGTAGAGGTATTTGCCGTCCGGCGAGTAGGTGACGGAGGTGGGCCCGCGCGGGTCTGCGGGAGATGGGGTTAGTGGAGTGATATGGGACGGGGGTGGCGGAGGTGGCGGAGGTGGGCTCACGGGCAAAGAGGGGGCCTTCGATTGTGGGCGTGGTGGTGCTCGCCATGGTTGGTGAATGGGCGACGAGGAGGGTGGAGTAGGTATGAGGGCTATGGCGGAGGTTGTAGACCCTGGAAACGCGTTGGGGCAACGCGTAAATTACTTAGGCCCGCCAAGCAAATTAGAGTACGTAAATCTTCCGCAGCGGAAACAGGCACTTTTTACTGTTCTTGAGTATGGTCTACGTTCCATAAAAGAAGATGGATTTGAGCTTCCTCCTCCAATTCATTTTAAAAATTTCGTTGTTAAAGCTGCGACTAATTGTGTGTATCTTAAATACGATACTTCTACACAGCTGGGTACTACTCAACATATATTCATGCAACAAATCGTCATTTCTAGTCAACCCTGAGGAGTGTATTCGCCCAGAGACCATGTATCATCAAGGCAGTGGATCTCCTCGAGAAACATCCAGTAGCACATATACTAGCATCCAGAACTCCTTTTTTGGCCTACGTCCTTCTACAAGAACGCTATCGACAAACCGAGACTATACTTACCACCGATTATACCAGAGCCCGTAATGCACCATATTGTCAGAACCATCTCGTTAGCCTTTTATACCTCAAGACCCCAATCCACAACTGTGTCCTTATGAGACAGAAATGACCAACCCACCGGCCGACGACTCGCACCAAAAGCCCAAGCTATCTGCAGGTGGCAAAATCTCTGCTAAACCCGCAGAGGTCATGCCCATATCAATCTCGTGGACTCTTCTGCGGCTTCTGTGGTGCTAGCTAAATGAAAGAGCGTTGGAGCATCTTTGGGCCTGTTATATCTCCATCAAGCTGTATTAAAAGAAGCCAAAACACGATTTGGGGTATTTAGGGTGTGGAGAGTTGGAGATTCGGCTTTAGAATTTTGGTGACATGCCCACAACACAGAATATACTTAAGACAGCATAGTTTGCCACATGCCACCAAGCATCACTCGCTGTGGTCACAATCGGCATCAATGCCAGAAATCTTAT
The DNA here is from genome assembly GCA_024516215.1 of Geopyxis carbonaria. Lineage (NCBI taxonomy): Eukaryota > Fungi > Ascomycota > Pezizomycetes > Pezizales > Tarzettaceae > Geopyxis > Geopyxis carbonaria. The sequence goes on along the minus strand of JAJJXG010000021.1, from coordinate 275,718 downwards.
CCATACAATTACTAGCTATCAGCTCCGCCTGGGTTGTGTGTGAGGGCAACCCACCCCCAGAAGACCATTTCTCACCTAATCACCGTTGCTTTAGGGGTTGCAGGCTGGTATCGACTGAGGGATGAAATAGTCGTAACGATGATACTGTTGTAATTAGAAGGATATATATCTTACGAGAGATTATTCTTGTAGTAGACGACTATTTGCATAATAGTCTCATTGTTTGGCGTTGTATGTCCAGGCTTGGTTGGGGTTTGATCACTCGTGTCCGTGCATCTGCGCCCTTGGACCCATCAAATACCTAGATGATATCTACTCCCAGTTGCTTATAATTCGAATGTCTTCACTAAGCCAATCCCTCGAGAATGAGAACACCCCATGAGAAATACTTGGAATATTTCCATGGTTCCCATTGTGTAGGGAACTGCCTGACACCTAAGCCTTTTAGGCAAATATGTACGAGTGATATACAGTCGGAAACATCAGAGTCACAGGGGCACACGGACACGCCACAGAACACCAGCAATATTTACTCCCCCAGTCGACACCTATCTAATGCGACACCTGCACCTGCGAGGACTGACCCTGCGCATGCCCACCGCGGACGCTCACACTCCCATCCTCCATCCCAAAATACGCCATCGCCGCCTTCCTATCCCCAGCCCAAAAGATCCCGTGCTCCACAACGCCCACAATCGCCTTCAGCGCCCTCGCCAGCTCCTCCACATTCTCATTCACGCCCAATCCCATGCCGACCGCCGCGCCTGGGTGTCCCTCCTCCTTGCCCAGGATATCGCTGCCGCCCACGCGCTCCGCGCCCGTCTCTGCCGTGAGGCCCGCATCCACCGCCGCGGCGCTGGAGCTGGGGCTCAGCGGCCGCGGCGGGCTCATGTGGTGGCTGGCCGCGGGGATGAAGCCGTCGGGGAACGGCGCGTCGATGATGAAGTTGCCGTTGTCGGTGATGACGGGGCCGGCCTTGGCGGAGCCGCCCATGCGGATCTGCGGCGACGCGGCGCCGAGGGCCGTGAGGCGCGCGAGCACGTGCGACGCCGCGGGCGGGACGACTTCGATCGGGATGCCGGCGGCCCAGTGCGTCGACAGCGACGGCGAGAGCTTGCGGTGGTCCGCGACGATGATGAGCTTGCGCCCCGTGATGGCCACGAGCTTTTCCTGGAACAGGCAGGCGCCGCCGCCTTTGATGCAGTTGAGGAAGGGGTCGACTTCGTCGGCGCCTGGTGGGGGTTAGTGGGGTGGTTGATGAGGGGAGGGGGGCTGACCGTCGAAGACTACGTCGAGGTCGGAGACCAGGTCGATGTTGCCGAGGCGCAGGCCGGCTTTGATGATGAGCTCGCGCGACTGGTAGCCGGTGGGCACGAACGTGACGTGGTCGGTCTTTTCGCGGGGGAGCTGGGCGATGCGGTCGACGACATGGACCACTGTTGAGCCGGAGCCGATGCCGATGTTGCGTGCAGAGGCGGGGAAGTGCTCGTCCACTGCACGGTATGCGGCTTGTCGCTTTGCGCTGTCTACCGTTGACGCAGGCATAGTTGCAGATGTTTTGAGGGATGAGCAATGGGCAGGATGCTCAGATATGTGGGGTGGCGGGGCAACAGACTTGGCGTGTGAGGGACAGTTTGGTATGAGGTCACGGCCGATAGGGTGCGTGGGTGCGCACCCCCACACAGCACGAGCTACTAGGGACACCCAGGACGAAAAGCGAAATCAAAGTCACCAGCGTAAATACTGGCATTCCGTGGTAGATTAAAAACTGTATGAACTGTCCACTCTATGCGTCCGCGTCTTTACCCTTCTTCTCCGACTCTTCCTTTTTGCTTTCGGCATCCGCCGTCTCACTCGCCTTTCCACTCTTGGCTTTCTCCTTCTCTTCTCTTTCTTTGTCCCGTACCTTCTCCTTCTCCTGCTCTTCTGCCTGGTCCTGTCGGTTCTTAATCTTGTTGTCTATAAGATCATGGAACGCAATAATTGCTCGAATCAGTGATGATACGTAGATGTTCATCAGCTGATCGTTGGTCTTAATACTCATCGCCCTGGCAAGCTCGTTGTTGCCTTCGCCCTCAGTAGATGGCGTTGAAAGATTTGGCAGCAGATTGAACACGTCTTGTAAGTGGCCAAGAATAGCATGGTTGACCGGAAGCGCTCCACTGTTTACCTTTGAAAGGTAGTTTCCAATGTCCCGTAGACGAAGGTGGAGGCCTTGTAGGGATTGAAGTTGGTTGTTAATCCGTGTGGATAACGAGCCGACTGCAACATCTCGGATATCTCGTAGCAGATGTTCGACACCAATCTCCTCGGCCTCTTCAGCCTCAATTATTGACGGCGTGTGTACAAATGTCTTCGATGTTGTTGTGCCGTCCTGTATCATGTGATTAGCCATGCAGCCCATCGGTCATTTGCCTTTAGCATACATCTTTGATCTCCTCGATCGCAAAGTAGGCATCTGTAGGAACTCCTATTTCCTTGGGCTCCACATCTACGATGACAAGCAGTGGGTTGGGTGTGTATCGTTTGAAGAGTTCATTGATTTGTAAATCCGAAGCTCGGAGCTTGGGGCCAGAGTGGTACCACCCAATAAGCTTTTCACGGGCATTCACTTTCTTAAACATGTCGTTCATCGATTCTACATAGTTGTGGTCCAAGAACCATACTGCGGGATCTTTATCGTCCTCCTCGAACGGAACTTCAAAATCATCAGCATCATCATCTCCAATCCATCACAGCCAACCATGCAAATTGCCGGAGATTCCTACCCGCAAAACTGTTTGTCACTCTCACGGTCGAGCCAGAGTTCTGTCCCAGCAACACGCCCACCACTCGCTTTCGCGTGCCTTTAGCTGAACGGCCATAGTGATCACATGCACTAAGCAGAATGAGGGGTGCGATAGAGACGGTGACGCTGGGACCAGCTTCCCCAACAGTTGTAGGCATGACGGATTTTATGTGGTGGATGGATGATGGGTTTTGATGTCTTGATGGAAGCTGGTTGATGGTAGGTTAATTACACCATCCCGCCGCCCTTCGCTGTTGAGCCTCCAAAATCTACTGTGCCAGCACCAAGCACCATGTTTTACGGCTTGGCATCTCTGCCCGTGCAAGCGCGTAGACAAGATGGACCTGAGCTGAGAGCCCTGAACATCAAACTTCAAGCTTTGCACATGATCTTATTGATATTCCGGACAGCGGTTAATTTAAACATTATTGCAAGGCCATCGTCTGATCAGATGGAACCCGCTCGCCCGGGCAGGCCGGCAATGAATGTTATTGTGGGGTGCAGCTTGCCTTTCGACCATAGCCATGTGCCATAGTAGCGTTCCGTCTGGTATGGTTCAGACCGAGTTGCTCGGAGAAAGGTCGCCGGCCGTCTGTCCGCAAAGTACTCTACATTTTGGAAGTAACCGTAAAATAAAGTCTGCAAGTCTTGGCTCCGGACAGATTCCTTTCTTCCTTGCGCTCCCCCGGTCCCAACACTCTCCCCCCCATCTCCACTCCGTTCCTCCATCGCTGCGTCAATTGTTATACTCCAATCTCCACTCTCAGAATCTCTTTTTCCCGCTTCTCAGGTCGACTTGTTGCCAATTTACATCGCTATGGCCCCATCACTACAGGATGTCGTCGGTCTGAAAGACCTCGTCAACCAGCTTCAGGACAGGATTGAGAAGATTGAGCGGAGTATCAGAGGCGATGGAGACAACACTGCTGAGGAGCTGAGAATGCGAATGATCTTAGTGGGGCCTCCCGGCGCCGGTATGTAGATACACAGGATTACCAGTATATTTTTTTTCCTGTTCCATTATCATCTACGTAGCCAGAGAGCCATGGCCTCGGCTAATACCTCGGCTTCACAGGCAAGGGAACGCAAGCACCAAAAATCAAAGAGAAGTTCTGTGTTTGCCACTTGGTAGGATGCAATGCAGTTTCATTTTTGTTGGGACAAGCGCTGACTTGTGCGTGGAGGCCACTGGTGATATGCTGCGTTCGCAGGTCGCCGCAAAGACTCCTCTCGGCCGTGCTGCCAAGAAGATCATGGACGATGGTGGACTGGTCAGCGACGACATCATGGTTGGCATGATCAAGAATGAGCTGGAAAACAACACCGAATGCAAGAACGGGTAGATATCCTACCCCCTGGCGAGTAAGCGAGATGCTAAGAACAGTCAGTTTCATTCTTGACGGATTTCCGCGCACGGTCCCTCAGGCGACCCGTCTTGATAGCATGTTGGCTAGCCGGGGAGACAAGCTCGACCATGTTGTCCAGCTGGAAATTGACGATGCTCTGCTTGTTTCCCGTATTACTGGGCGTCTTGTCCACCCCGCATCAGGCCGCTCTTACCACCGTATCTTCAACCCCCCTAAGGATAACATGAAAGATGATGTTACTGGTGAGCCCTTGATTCAGCGCTCTGACGACAACGCCGAGACACTTAAGAAGAGACTCGGGACATATCACACCCAGACCGCCCCAGTCGTTGACTACTACAAGAATAAGGGTATCTGGCGGGGTATCGATGCCAGCCAAGAGCCCGGTCAGGTGTGGAAGTCGCTCCTAGGTGTCTTTGAGAAGCCCCAAAAGTCAACCACTAGTGCTGTGTTGGAAAAGGTTGGTTTGGCAAAGCAATAGACAGATGGGGGGAGATGATGTTATTGGTGTATCTTCGCATTTTCTTATTTTCTGGTGTTCTGCATCTCTTTAAGGCGTAACTTGCGACTCGGAGTTACACCTTTCTGATATCACCGGGGCGGAAGGTTTTCCTGGGCCTTGTAAACTATGAAGTAGAGAGACTGTACGAGGTAAATGGAATAAAACCAAAAAGGCGCGATGACTGGATTGAACAAAAAATATATATTTCACATATTACGAAGAGAACACGTGTTGCACGGGGACCTTTATTTGTATTTGAATTGATCTTTATTTCTAAACGTGGAACGCATAACTACATCAAACGAGCACTTTACCTGCGTATTAAGCTAGCTAGCTACTAAGGAAGGGGGGGGGGCTTGTCGAGGTCCACGAACTTAGCTTTCCTTTCGGAATGTCTGCCATTTTCTTTTGTGAAGAGCAAACTATGGAACATCTACATCATCGTCGTCCGTCCCTCCTAAAAGTACAGTCGCCAACCAGTAAATCTCAAAACGCCATCCAAAGTCAAGACAAAGAAGAAAAAGAACGCCGGATTTCCCTAATACTCCACGTACGGTTTCTTCCGAGTGATTCCAGTATGCAAAATAACAAACCTAGGAATGAGAAAAATAAGGAAATAAAGAGTTTATACATAAATATCTCGCGTGACTGGTGCTGCCCGGTGGTCGGACAGTTACATCGGCTCCTTCTTGATTTTGACTTTCGGGTTCAGGTCGTCGCCCTGTGCAGTCTGGTTAGTTCAGTAAGTGTGCCGTAGAGTTTTGGGGAACAGCATACCTCAGCCTTCCGTTTCATCCCAGAACCGGTGTCGGGAGTGGCCCCTCTGCTGTTCGTGGCAGTGCCGTTGGTACCAGATGCCCGGTCCTTGCTTGCCTCTGCGTGGCAAGATGCGTGATATATCCGTCCGCCGACTTGTTTGGCGTCCATCCACACGAATTCATCGGTTTCGTCGTGCCACACGTACTTGAGCTCCTCCTGGCAGATAGGGCAGACTTTGTGCGTCTCAGACGAATCAGGGACGACCACATATTGCTTTTTCACTTCTTCGGATTTGGCCTGGGCTGCGGATTCGGCGTCCTCAGTGTTGTTATTTTCAAATGAGACGGAGGCGATGTCTTCGCCATCATCACGGGATTTAATCCATTCCTTTGTATTCTGTTAGATCACCATGTTTCTCTTTTCGGAGTTTCCAAATCGTATATTGTGCAAACCAAGCTATATATACTTGGACAGATAGATTGCGTGTACATACCTCTTCACCGACATACCATACTCGGTTCTGTCCACGTTTGCTACTTTCGACTGTCCGTTGATGAACGCGAAAATGCCAATCCAAATGGGACGCCTTTTCCCGCCGTCCTTTTTCTGAATCTTCAAAGCGACGGGCACAAGAGCTGCATTTATTCGGTAATGTTTCGCTCAGCATGGGTATTAGGTGGGGGCGAGGTCTACGAGAGTAATTAGCATCCTGCGGCTGGTGGGCTTAATTCCAAACAGAGTTGGGCAAACTACATTTTTAATGATTGTGTTTTCAATTCTACATCGATTGAACGCCAATTTCTTTTACCTAAAGGAGGTGGCACAACAGCGTGATGGGTGGGTATTATGCTGCGTGGCAAACCAGGGGGCAGGCCACCTGGCAAAGGAAATGGCACTGAAGGAGGGCCAGAACTTTGGGGCCGTGGAAGACCGGCGGCCAGTCCAGGCAACAGTCCGGACTTCTGCAATGAGGCGAACAAAAGCGCTGCATCTACTCCATTCGCATTACCAAATGATGCTGGAGGGAGTGGCGGTGGTGCTGGTGGCAATGAAACAGGCAAAGCTGCCATTGATGGAGGTTGAGGAGCTATGGGCAACGACATAGTTTGGGTCGCTGTAGCTAGCAAAGAAGCAAGATCCTGAGTACTCAAAGGTAACTGTGGTGGTGGTGGTGGTGGTGGCGGTTGAGGTGGTAACTGAGCTCCTTGCACCTTTGCAAGTGCTCGAACCTGATCTCGTACTAGTGCAAGTTGGGCTTCAGGCAATTGTTGGGTCTGCAATATGCCTCTGAGATCCACCAATGCTTTCAGCCTAGCCTGTATATCTGTATTGAATGTGTCTCGCGAAATAGCCATTTGACAAGATTCAATCAACTTTGAAATATCACTTTGCAACGTGTCTATCCCTCCACCGCCGCTGCTACCAACGTGCTGCTGATGATGCGCTCCGTTCATAACGGGCTGGACCTGGAAGTATAAGAGCATATTCTATGACTGTGAGATATTGGACCCACCGTGTTTTGACCATTCATCCCGTTTCGACCATAATCAAAACCATGACCATTCGTATATCCTCCGTGATTCACTATTGGCGGCGGTGTATTTCGAAACTGCTGAGGGGGTGGGGTTCGTCCAGCCACTCTATCAAGTCCAAGTGCTGCTTGGTTTTGTTTCTGCTTCTGTTGTGATTGTAGAGCAGCTGTCCTAGCTTTTATCAATGCATTATCGATCTTTCGAGTCATTTCTGCTGAAAATACTGGTTGCGCAGATGTTGAACCTGGTACAGGTTGTTTCCAGGTTTGTAGCATTTCTTCAAGCTTTCGTCGTACCTGTGATTCGACAACTAGATACGCATCCATGAATGTGGAATATAGGTTTCGCTGAAAAAAAAGGGTGTATGGTGTTCCGACATTTTTAGCAATGGAGTCAAGGAGGTACAGTGCTGGGAGTTTTCGGGTCGGTGCAGCCTATATATTACATTAGTGACCACTCTTCCATACATTCTACCTAGCCAGAATATATTTCATCCTTTGAAGGAATTACTATGTGACCTCTCAAAAGGGGACCTACCGATGATATATGTCTTTCCAACACTCTTGCGATTGCCTGTGCAGCATGTATGTTCTCTCGTGCGATGACTGTCAAGTTACTTATTTCATATCGGGAGTTAAACGATAGGTCTTCTAGTGACGCCTTATAGTCCTCTGCCAGTTCATCTGACGATAATCCCGACATGGTTGCGGTGAATAAGTATGCGCTTGCAATGACAGAAAGTGCAGACAAGCAGTGATGTACAACAATGGCTTCCTTTCTCTTGCTTCACAAATCTCTTCTAGTGTCTCTAGCTATATGATAACGAAAGGCAAAGGTCTCTGAAGAATCATAAAATTATAAGACTCCAAACGTCAAAGCCCACGTCCCTATGTTCGAAAGTGCCAGGGGCACGCTCTTTCTTTGTCACAGGTCCTTCCAACTACAAAAACATGCACTGTAGACTTGGGGTAATTCAAAAGAGAGCAGCAGACAGACGATCAATGTTGCTATATCAGTATCGCGACCAAATATCCGAACGGATGTGAGTTATTGTTGGTTGTGGGATGTCGGTGTGTTAAGAGAGATGAGGTGGAGTTGGAGTTGGGCCTTTTAGCCACAAATCGGGCCGAGCGCCAAGACATCTCAAACAAATTTCGTTGTTCTGTGGTTAACCACGCCAGCCTGAACACAGCGGAACGCTGAACAAATATTAAATAAAATATTCAAAGACTCCATCTATAAGATTCCAACCTCATGTATAACGTTATTAGATTGTACAAAACATTTTGCAAATATTTTGATTCTGGATGAAAACTCGTAATTTGGTTAGCGTATTGAGTGTTACACAACCTCTCCGAACTTTTTTTCTTCATGGGTGTTGCCCTATCACTCGTCTAGTTATCCGTAGTTTGATTGACCCCTCAGGCCTCAATCCAGACACACAGTACCCGTACGGATCATTCTCTTTGCTCTATTAATACCAAAAATGTCTCCTATCGCGGCCTCTTCCTCCAAGATGCAGAAGGAATCCACTATTGCTCGGGTTCTTGGATCTGGTAAGAAACATGCAGAGATTGGACGTCAAAAACTGACACTTTTTAGGCTCTGCTGGAATTGCGGAATTGGCCATCTTCCACCCGGTTTGTTTCATTATCTATGTCTATGACATCTTGGATCTCTAATAGTGTTGCTTTTAGGTTGACACTACTGCAAAGCGTTTGATGAGCAACCAGGGCAAAGTTGCTTCCATATCACAGTTAAACAGTGTCGTCTTCAAAGATTACGCTTCTGCTGGTGTTGGGCGAAAGTTTGTCTCGCTTTTCCCAGGGCTTGGATATGCTGCGGGCTACAAGGTGAAAAATAAATTGTGGCCAATATAGGGAAAAAAAACTGACAGAAATTTAGGTATTACAAAGAATCTACAAGTATGGTGGCCAGCCTTTCGTTAGAGATTACCTGGGTGCGCACCATCGTTCCAAGTTTGAGAATGCATTTGGAAAGAGTAGCGGAAAGGCGATAATGAATGCTACCGCTGGAAGGTTGGTTAAACTACTGCTAAGTAGCAATATTTGGCTGACTATCTACCTCAGTATTATCGGTATTGGCGAGATTGTTCTGCTACCTCTTGATGTCCTTAAGATTAAGCGCCAGACCAATCCTGAGGCTTTCAGAGGCCGTGGTCTTTTCAAGATCATCAGTGACGAAGGGTTTGGTTTATACCGGGGCTGGGGGTGGACTGCTGCCCGAAACGCACCTGGTAGTTTCGCTGTAGGTTTTCATGGGGTTCTTGCTACAGACTGATGCTGAAAGTACGTAGCTATTTGGTGGTAGCGCCTTCGCCAAAGAGGCTCTCGGTATTAAAGATTACAACGCCGCTACATGGTCCCAGAACTTTATTGCCTCGGTCGCTGGAGCCACCGCATCTCTGATAGTCTCAGCGCCACTGGATGTCATTAAGACACGTATTCAGAACCGGAACTTCGAAAACCCAGAGGGTGGTTTCAAAATCGTATCTAATATGATGAAGAATGAGGGAATGACATCTTTCTTCAAGGGACTGACCCCCAAACTTCTTATGACAGGTCCCAAACTTGTGTTCTCGTTCTGGCTTGGTATGTCCCTATACGTTATGGGCCCAAAAAATGACTAATGTTTTGTGTTTTAGCTCAAACTTTGATTCCCGCTTTTGATAAAATTATGTAAGTTGGTTGATACCATGTGTATGATTGGGAGTGGGAGTATAAGCTTGGAATGATTTTTACTGGAAATTCTCCTTTCAGATGAATATTTCCTTGGGCTTTTGTTTCGGGTAATGTATTATATATGATCTCAAATTGGGGTGTTTCGTTTGCTGGATGGATAAATATTGGTTATACTCTAGATCTCTGCTCCATGTCCGGGGGTTTGCGGTCGTTGTACATAGAAGGGAGCTGCACAATAGAAGTTGGGGAAAGTGATGATTAATGACACTGTAGAGTACTCTAAAACACGCGATATCCAGTGGTCACTACTAGATGGCTCTGTGTATTGTACACTTTCCTTGAAAATCTAATGTATCTGTACATCAAACAAATTAGTGATGAATGAACAGCTGTGGCTCCATCTACAACACTCAAAACTTTGCATATTTTACAAGATATGTAGGTAGACGTCGCTAATGCCTTGGTATTTTGTATTGGAGTAATTAAAACACGGACCGTCTGGTGGTATTTTTGTAGGGTCGCTGCTATTAGATTTTGTACTGATGAATTTCTACCAGACTGATTCCCAATAGGTGGATCCTATGTGATTTTACTAGTGATTTAGCTCTGCACTGCATTATGGCGTCAAGCGTCGGGAAAGCTTAAATCCACCACATGGCTAGGGTCTGCTTAGCACCATATAATTGTGGCAGGATCAACAATAGGCCCGTGCGCAGGTGACCCTGCTTAGGTGACCCTGCTTAAATTCTGAGTATTGCATACAGTCCCCGTTCAATCCCCACTGTTAAGTAGCGCGATTCTCAGCTGGACATCTGTCATTCTTTCCTTTCTTCCTCTCCATCTTTTCTTTTGTTTTTTAAACTTCACGGGGCACACTGCCACTGTTCTTTGCTTCAAGTTCGTGCGTACTTGTACTTTAATCTGTTATATCGGCAGCCAGCATCAAACAAAAATTCGTTGTCGTAGAATTCTTTGAGCTTCAATATGTCAATTGAGCATGGTGAAAGCTTGGTTGATCTAGGCCACAATAACTTCATCATTCGTGAGGACCCTCCCGATGAACTAATTGAAACTACAAACGATCAGGTAAGTTTGTTCGTTGGCAGGTAATTCTATATTGTTCAAGGCGAACTGACATAGATACAGTCCGGAGACGTCAATACTACAGACGGTGCTGGAGTAGAAAGCTTTATTCCACTTATGACCTCTAAGATGGCAAACATCGGACCTGTTGTCGTACTGACCCCACCCAATGAGGTTTCTCACTTTGATTATTGAGATTTGTAGAGCATTTAATATTTATTTTTACTGACAGTTGTTAAAGCAGGACGAAAACCTGAACCAAACCCCTAAAGAGGCTAAAACACAAGACAGTGCCGACATGAAAGGACTTCTTGCAAAACTCCAGGAGCAACAACGCCTTATCACTCAACAGCGTGAAGCACTTGAGAGAAAAGAACAAGAACTTAGTCAAGTGAAACACGACCCTCGCCCAGGTGATGATAACCATAATCGTTCTCGTCCACACTCGCCTACCGATGTACCTAATCGGAAAGAGTATAACGATAACAGTCGTGTTGACTCAATGAATAACGAGAGATTTGCTCCTGTTCACAATGTTTCAAACTTGAAGGAAGTAAACCGACTTCAATCAGAGCTGAAAGCAGCACAGCACAAAATAACAGCTATGAACGAGGAACTGGTTCAAAACAGAATCACGAAACACACTCTTGACCAAGCTCTTAGTCAATCTGGGGATGATCCATCTGGATTGGATGATGTTTCTGAACATACATTGGCTACCCTCCAGAGTAAATTTGCCCAACTACCTCGCCCTAGTGCCCAGAGAGCAGACACTTGGCCTGTTCCTGGATACGACGACTCAACTGCATCCTCTGTGGAATTTAGAGACACCATCTCTGGGGGTCCTTTTACTGGGAATTCTGGAATTTGGGGTTCGTCTGGAAAAGTAAACATGCCTCAAATGTCTGGAATTCCATTGCAATCTCCAACAGACCTCCAGTTTCCATCACCTATTCGGCGGGGTCCGATTATGGAGCCTAATGAAATATACGGATCTGCTAATCGTGTTTGGAATAATCATGGACATAGGTCTTTTACTTCTCAATCGATGAGTGGTCCCTCCACCTCAAATGATCCTCGTTTCTTTGCACGCCGTGCCTCGTACAATCCTGGTGCTATGCCTTTTACCTCTACGATGGACCGTATGTCACCATCAGCACCATTTAGCCCCAGTCCTGTTGGAACTCTTTTACCTCCACCTCCAGCAAATGAAATGGTATCCCCAGGCAACAACAATGTTTGGGGTCCAGCTACTCAGGCATGTTTTTTCTATAAAAAAAACTCCCACTCTATTCCCGCTAACTTTTGTATAGGCAAGTGGTCAGGGGCAGACGTACGTTTCAACAATTGAGCCATTGAACTACAGACGTTTACTTGAACGTAGTGTCAACTGCAACTGGAAATATATAGTCGACAAGATCGTATGCAACAATGATCAACAAGCATCCATATTCTTGCAACAAAAGTTGAAGATTGGTACTGCCGATCAAAAACACTCGATCGTAGACGCAATTGTTGCACAGGCATATCAGCTGATGATAAATCGGTTTGGTAATTTCCTAGTTCAACGTTGTTTTGAACACGGGACCCAGGAGCAAATCCAAGGGATAGCTAATGCCATTCGTGGAAGTACTGTGGTATTGAGCATGGATGCCTTTGGATGCCACGTGATCCAAAAGGCATTTGATTGTGTTCCTGAGGAGTTCAAAGCCATCATGGTAAGCGAGTTGTTGAGGAGGATTCCAGAGACAGTGATTCACAGATGTAGGCATTCACCTCCCTCACCTATTCATGAACTCAAAGATTGACAATTTCAGATGCTTGCCATGTTTGGCAAAAGCTTTTCGAACTTCGTTGGGTGGGAACACCGCCCCAGATAATGAAATATGTCAACGAGGCACTCCGTGGGATGTGGCATGAAGTTGCTCTTGGTGAAACTGGTAGCCTGGTTGTCCAAAATATATTTGAGAATTGTCTCGAGCAAGATAAGGTTCGTGGTCTATGATGTGGTGATACTACTTAGGCTTGCCTCTAACAAATCATAGCGTCCATGCATTAACGAAGTTCTCGAGTATATTGATCTGATCGCTCATGGGCAATTTGGTAACTGGTGCATCCAGCATATCTGGTTAGTAAAGGTAACCTCAACAATATTTAAATAAGCTAATGCAAATTTTAGTGAACACGGGGCGCCCCACGACCGTAATAGGGCTATTGATGTTGTAATCAGGAATTCTGCTGAATACAGCATGGATCAATACGCATCTAAAGTTGTCGAGAAGTGTCTTAAAATCGGGGGTACCGAGTTCTTAGACCGGTATCTTGACCGTGTTTGTGAGGGGCGTGCGGACAGGCCTCGTATCCCATTGATTGATAGTGAGTACTCAAATATGACGATCGATGAAGTTTTAATAATATCTTCTAGTTGCTAGCGATCAGTACGGAAACTATCTTGTCCAATGGATTCTTCAACATGCATCCATCCCACACCGGGAACAGGTTGCCTCACATATCCGTAAACATATGGTATCTCTTCGGGGAAGCAAATTCGGATCCCGGGTCGGGATGCTTTGTTGCAACCCAATGTATAATAATAGACAGGTTCATGGTCCACCCTCTCCAACCTCTCGTTTTGCACGGTTCGGATTTCGTTAATATCAACTTACAGCAACACTAAAGATAGTGGGGACCTAATTTATTCGATACCCCTCGGCCGACGATCATCACATCATACATGTTCTTGGAATTTTTAAATCTTCTTAGCTTTTTTGTTTCAATTGGTGCATTAGTGAGCGCTGCATTTATTGGCGCATGGGGCCTATTATGGCAAAAGAAAGTCTCTCCAAAGAGATTTTTGCTTAGACGGTTTGTTTGGGCTTAGAAAGTCTAACGGTACTTTGTATTCTTGTTTCTGTGAGCTTTAAGCTGATGCAGTTTAATTTCTTTCCCGGTTCTGCCCGGCGTTTGGTTAGTCTAGAACATAGCATTGCAATGGGGGCGTAAATGAAGAAAGGACGGAATAAAAATAGCGCTGTCCTAGAAGAATCTGTAATAACAATGAAAGCTTACAAGCATTGCTTAAATAAAAAGCGAGGCATAAGTCTGGCTATTTGATTTGTTTTCTGAATGTTTCATGTGCCCGGAAAGTCAAAAGTAATTTTTTTACATCTGTGCAAACTTTGATTGCAAAGTAATTGCACTTGCTGTTCATATTTGATTCACTCAAATCGTAACTTTCAATCTTGATCCTACTTGAAGGGTTAGGGTCAACTGTGTAACATTCAAGAAGAAACACAATCTGGTTTCAAAGAGTACTTTGGTATTGGTACAAAGATTTATGTACTTAACTTACATGTAATTCTGCCTCCTCTAATTCGTAAATCAGAAGACGTTTATTAGTTCATTAGAAATGAGATGCATAATAGCACGCAGACAATCGCTGGTATATAGTACCTTCTAATCATGTGGATTATGATTGGACTGACACAACATGAATTTGGTCCCAGACTGTGACACATCCCAGTTCTGTGTACAGCTTCATTTCATGCATGTTTTTACTGAGACTTGGAATCGGTGTCTAGTATTTCACTTAAACCGGATGTGTACTGAGACCTAGATACATGATCACTTCTCGCAATTGCATAGACTATCGGTGAAAAGTTGTCTAACAGGAAGGCTTATGTTATTCATAACTGAAGAAAACATCATCTAACATCCAGACTGCTGGAATTTTGATCACATCTTATCCGGCATAATGCATATGATCTGATGCTAATGTGCACGAAAGGCTATATCATGTAGGTAAGTAGGCACCAGCACATATCCGAATTTTTCAGAGCCCTTACATTTTCATGATAGTGCTCAAAACAAATACTTGGAAAGGAACGATCGGTTCTTTAGTATATACTGACTTGTCCTATCGTTTTTTTGCGCAGGAAGTAGGATTCAACGTACCCATGAACAATATTACACGCCCAAATTACACTCTGGAATTAGAAATGGAGAGGAACGTCACCCATATATCTCTTGCTAATTATAATGTATGGCTTACGATAGCGCCTGATTTTAGTAATCGAAGTTAGAATACGGCATGAATATTTCAGTCCAAACACATTCACCTAAAAAGGAAATTGTAAACTGCACAGTACACAGGCATGCTACATGATACAGAGGCAACGATCGAGGCTAGAAGGACTGAACCGAAAAATATCCAAGTCGTAATGTTGGCAACGCCCCCTGACATACTGGTCATACCAAAGTCTTTCTTCCCAGTTGAAATTGTGCTTTTTGGGTGATTTTGGTTTACTTGGCACATGGGATAAGATGTATTCTGGAACTTGAAATGGTAATGTGAGTCTTGAACCCAACAATCACGGATGGTGGCACAAGTCCCTAGACTGAGACTAGGTTTTCGAATAACAGGTTCTCTAACTAGGTTCCGTCTCAGCTGAAAGGCTTTGGATAATCCACTCGAAGTAGATATGATTTTGAGGCCCAGATTGATAGCGTTGTAGGATATCGCATGTTTATTTCGGATTCACTCTAAGAATAGTTTGTTCATTCTTTATTGAAAGAATTGCTACGGGAGATATCATGGAAATACTAACAAGTTGCAAGGTATGCTTACATAGTTACATTACTTCATCAACAGCCTACCATGAGTAGCAAAAGTAAACCCACAAATTAATAGTGCAACCGACCAAAACTTTGCTGCCTCCGCGGTCGGAGACCTACTTACTTCTAGCACTACCATGTACGAGATGCAGGCATAATTAGCTTTGTTGGGACAGAGTAAAACCTTCACCTAAATTACTCGGCGTGCAGATGTAAGAACATGAATCAAGTCCGAGAACCCTGGGGGAGTCGATTATAGGGCATGAATACCAATTCATGATTTAAACATGATGGAGCTGTATACTATTAAAGCACGTGTACGAATGTTGGGACGGTTATTGACGTATGGACTAGCTAGCGACCACGCCTCAAGTGTCACAAGGCTTCCTTGTCTTTTGCGCACTGGTCCGGCTTCTGAGAGGCAAGCGTGTGTTCCTGCATAATTCTCGATGTCGATTTTGTGTGCGTCCGAATCAAAAGTGGTTGCATTAAGCTCCTTACCCAACGTTCCGGATGCATCCGTACCGTTCGTTTCCTGCCGTCTGCCTAGACTTGGATATCGTACTTCTCTCACAATCCCTGTGGGCGAGCTGGACTTTGAATCCATAGCTTCATTTGCGATTGATCATTGCAAATTCAAATTACTAAAACTGAAGGATTGACCAAATTTGGCCCAAGTTAAGCCTGTCCGCATACGCTTTGCTGTGTTCACTCGCGCAATCCTCAGACGTCCTAGATAAATAATACGATAGTTGAAAAAGTAACAGCATCATGATCATTACACCCCAATTAATCCGGCAAAGTAAGCACACCTAACGCTCCTTCAGCGCTTTATTCCTCTTCTCTCTTCTTCTCAACCTTTCCACCTTCTTTGCATGCATCTTGACTGCCAGCTTCTCAAAGCGCTCTTTCTCCGCCTTCTTTTCACGCTTTTCCTTGATCTTGGCCACCAAATCTGCGCGCGCTTGTACTTTCTCGTCCTTCATTTCCTTCTCACGGGCTTTCATTGCGGCCAGCGCTATCCGATCGACCTGTCGAGCTTCGTAAGATTTACGCGCGCTGCTCATTCCTGGCCTGAACTGCGTCTTGGTTGGCTTCCATTGCTTCCCTAAACAATATTAATGCTATTACAACAGGCATAGAACTTGGCAGGGAAAATACCATTTTTACGGGCGCCGGCGGGGTCAGTAACGGTAGCCGAGACTGGGATCATGGTGGTGGACGGTTCGCAGTCAACAGACATTTTGTAGTGGGTGGTGGTGGTGGTTAGTTGGTTGATACGAAATTTTGGAAAGAAAGCTGGAGGCTCTGTAACCTTGCAACGGGTTATTCCGAGGGTCAGGGTTTTCTTGGTGGGGTATTATCAACCTTGCACTCCAACAGAAATACCTACGTCGTCAATCAAAAAATTACCTGGATTTACAATAACTACTCGTATCCTCGGCGGACCACAGCGGAAGGAGTGAAATAATTCTGTGTCGTACAAAGTATATACCCGCTGTTTACAGCTTCCAAATGCAGCATTGTCGATTAACCTGTATATTGTGGGGAGTAGATCATGCCTCTGTATAAGTTGATAAAGTAGACTTAATGAGGTAGTTAGGAAGTTATAAAAAGAATGAGTCAACTTAGACTATACCATGCGTGCCCGTGAAGACTCATGACACTGCAATTTGACCTCAGCTATCCAAGTGGAGTGATGTTCCTTTCCGGACACAACCGGAAGTCTGCAATTCTACAGACTGCAGACTCGGAAGTTACGGAGCGAACTTACAAGGCGTTCGCTTAACCAAGGGAAGAAGCTGGGGTTGAATGTTGTTATACAAAAAGTCAACTTTAACAATCTGCCGATTCTTCGACGGAAGAAGTAATGGTCACCAGACTACACCATAGCAAGAATGACGTTGAAGAAGTTTCTCTCGATCATCGATCACATATAACGGGTCTGAAAAACTATATATAAGTGCCTACAGATAGGACCATCATTTATTTCCCAGCTCAGGATATTTCGATTCCACGCACTGCCCACTTATCAAATCCGAAACGCTTATTATGAAGGCCTCTATTGCTCTCACATTTGTTACTCTCTGTGCCTCTGCATTTTCAACTCCTCTCGGCCTCGAGAAGAGACGAAACCTTGAGAGAACCGTGTACCCAAACTATTTGAACCCCATCTACAAAAACCAGTCAAGCACAGCATTCCGTGAGAATATAAATGCCCCAGAATCAAGATTATATAAACTTATAAACTTAATTTACAGCTACACAATACACTGCTACTATCAACTATGATCCCTCCTCTACAGGTAACGAAGTAAGGATGCTTGTTGGGTTTGATATACCAGCCGGTGTCGGTACTCGATGTGCTATCAAGTTTGCACTTCCACCAAAGACCCAAGGAGGCTATCCATGGGTAGTCTCCGGAACTGGGAAGTTAGATGTCTACCAATTGGCCGAACCTTTTACCAATGGAGTAACCAACTGGAATAATAAACCGGCTCGTTTGACTTCTTCTCCCCAATTTACCATTACTGTAAGAATATTCTAAAATCAGAGGGTTTAAAGTAATATATTAATAAATTTAGCAAACGACCGCTGCTTCGGGAGGCCCTGCATCCATGACTGGCACGGTTATTGCTTGCCTGGATGGTCAACGACAGGACTTCGAGGTCGTGGTGACAAGACCTGGCCCAGCTAAATTCGATTGGTTTGGTTAGTATCCCTATCATCAAAAATTCTATGACTTCTTAAGGCTGATCCACCTATAGAGCTCACATCCCCTCAATCTGGAATTTTTCTCAATATATACACTTGAAAAAGCAATGGGAGGAGGAGGAGCTGCAACATGTAGGGTTCATAACGCAAATGATCCCGTGGCTTTTGATAGGGTTTATTTACTTGGAGCAATCAATTAAAGAGAAACTTGAATAAATAATTCTATACAATGCTTCAAACATTATCTGTCACACGATGTCACACGGTTGGAACTTGAAGTTGGGTTGAACTTTGCTTGCTTGTTTAACCTAGTTTTGCAATCAACAGCCCCAGCTTCAATTACAAGCACCGTGAGAATCGATTATGTTACATCCGTTCTGAGAATTGTGTAAATGCCAACGAATAATATATTCCCGCTGTTACACCAACTTCCACTCTCCTAGACACTACCACATCTTCAAGTAATTAACGAGCACCGCCACGTTGCTGGCCTCTTGCGCGGTTAACTGTAGCTCTTCCTCTAGCCAGACCAACACCACGTCCCCGTACTGCTCTGGAACGGAACATCGGCGCGTTTCTATAAGGAATAATCAGTATTTCGCTGCTAGCTTCGGTGTCTCGCAGTTCAGGGTAACCGACCTCAACATGTCTGGCACAATGAAGAACCGCACATGGGATCCGCGAATATAGACCTGATCCAAATGAGAAACACGTCCATCCCGAGCGGTAACTGTGATGTCGCGAAGTTGAACATTCATGTTGTCCTCGGCTGTCAAACATTAGATCCCGTGACATATTCCGAAAGCAAGTGAAGTAATATACCCTCAATCAGTTTACCGCGGAAGATCTGACCGGAGGTAAGCTCCAGAGTGCACACATGTCCCTAGTGATACAATCAGTTACATGATCCAGTGCAAGTTCTGTGCACAACCGACCTGCGCCTCGTTCAGCAATTTTATCGGAATTCCAATGCTGCCCATGATGATTGAATGCCGTGAAGAAACGTGTATTAAGTTGAGAACTTGGAGCGTGAAAACCGCTAAGTGTAAAGATGGTAGGTGGGAGGGTCGGTGCTTCACGGGGGTGCTGATTGCTGGTGCTGTCGTGTGGGGATAGGTGACGAGACAAGGGAAAGGGTTCTGTTTAAGATTCTGCAGAGCCGCACCTTCAACCATGCAACCAAAGTATTGACCCCGCCACTACCTGAAATTCCGTTGTGACTCGAAAAAAAATGGCGACAAACTCAAATGGTACAGGGGACGAGCAAAAATGCAGAAAATGCAAGGAAAATATTGGAAAATATGTCATAAGACTTGAATTACAGTGCCGGTGAGTACAATCTTTCCTCTAAAAATATATAGCGACAGATAATAAGTGTATATTTTTTTGTAGAGATTGCTTTGATAAGTTTATTCGCTCGAAGTGCGTGAAGCGCATGGAGAGCTACAAAATACGACCATATGGAACTGAAATACCAACATTTCTATTGCCAGTATCGTTCGGCGTGTCTTCAACAACACTTCTTCACCTACTCGATTTGCAGTTACGGCATCAAAGAGAGAGAGTTACGAGAACAAGGTATAAGCTGAAAATTATACACATAGACGAAACAATATTAGATTCTTCCCTGCCATCTGGCAGTCACCTCGAGAAGCTCAAAGAGCGGTTTCCGGATGCCGGTGAATATATGGTTGCAAAGCTGGAGGACATCTACGATTTCAGTGAAGGATCAGAAGTCGTTGAACCAAAAAACGGAGATATCTCGAATTTCGATGCAATGCAACAGTTAATATTAGCGCTCAAGTCTCCGACATCTCGAATGGACATGGCAGGTGTCATCAAGACCCGTCTGATGGTAGCTATCGCAAAGCGAGAAAACTGTGAGGGCATACTATGGGGCGACTCTACAACTAAGCTTTCGGAGAAAACGCTGGCGGAAACAGCTAAAGGGAGGGGATTTTCTCTTCCGTGGCAAATATCAGATGGGCCATCTCCATACGGTAAGAAGATTCAGGAAGGCAGCTGGAGAAAGAGCTCATTGCAACTATAGGTTTAAAATTTCTCTATCCCTTACGAGATATACTCAAGAAGGAGCTCGTTACATATACATCGGAGATCGTTGAACCTCCACTAATGCCGCTATGTATAGCATATTCATCAAAACCGAAGCACAGCGTGGAGACAGCTACTAGTGGAAGAAACATCACTGTGGACGAGCTTATGGTTCAGTACTTTGAATCTATGGAAGAGCAATACCCCTCCATTGTTAGCAACGTAACTCGTACCGCGGATAGACTAACGGCGGTGGACCCAGATGCTACAGTTTGCAAATTATGTGGCTTGCCAGGTGATGGAAGTGGTGGTCTGATACTTGGGGTGGACGAAAGTAGTACTGGGATGTGCTACGGATGTATGCGGTCAACGCATGACGCAGCAAGCTATTCATGGCCTGTATAATAATAGAATAAATGGCTTTTAATCATGAAATTGGTTCACCATCTCATAGATTACATATGGTGCTTATGGCTGATTCGTAACGCCGACGCCATGGATTCGTTGTATATCATACAGTGTCTCAATTCTCACCTCACGTGGCCACAAGAGTAGCGTAGAAATCAATCTCGCATTTGTATCGTTACCGAACAGAACCCGTAAACCCTTGAAGAAAAAGAAAACAACACAACCATCCCATTTGTTTGCGCACAACCACTACTTCAGCTTCTTCTTGGGGCGCAGCTGGTTGGAGTGACCGCACTTGCGCTTGCGGCAGTTGGTGGCACGAGGAGGCAGACGAGCCTATAGAATCATTAGAGTTGGTCCGAATATAAATCTCAAAGGAGCGCATACGTAGCACTTGCGGCAGATCATCTTCTCGCAGTTGTACTTGGAGGCAAGAACCTTGAGGGAGGGCTCGATAACACCACCACGGAGGCGGAGGACGAGGTGCAGAGTCGACTCCTTCTGGATGTTGTAGTCGGACAGAGTACGGCCATCCTCGAGCTGTTTACCAGCGAAGATCAAACGCTGCTGATCCGGGGGAATTCCCTCCTTGTCCTCTGTTGTCCAGCAAATCCATGTCAACTTCCCATGCTTCCTAATAACTCAAACCGCATGTTGTGGGGCCACGTACGGATCTTGCTCTTGACATTGTCGATAGTGTCAGAAGACTCTACCTCAAGGGTAATGGTCTTTCCCGTCAGGGTCTTGACGAAGCTGTTGTAGGTCAGTGGGAAATTCCATGGTGTCGGTTTGAATCGTGCGAAACTCACATCTGCACTAGAAATTCAAGAATTAAATTAGCACTTTCTCTAATAGCATAATTATAATATACGGGTTCGGTACATACTCTTTGCGGCGGTTTCCTGTTGGTGGTTAGTTGACAATCGGGAAGCTGTGCGTGAAGCTTTTTCCGGAAATTGGCGGGCAGAAGACAAGCAGTCACAGTGTGCCTCTCTCTGTGGGTAACACCCAAGATTACCCGGCCTAGTCTGTGGCCACTGTGACGTGCGAACCCCTGCATACTCGTGGCCTCTTACCCGGCTCAGACGGTCGCTTATGTAACAGATTCTCATGCGTATTTTAAACCAAACATTCTGATTGGCTAGACTTCTTGGGTATTCTAAGAGTGGAGCAGATATGGGAATCTTGGTTGATATACAAACATATCTCATTGCGATAGACGTAATTGGGTGGTTTGAAGGGTTTCTTTATACAGATTCTTGCCCGACTACGGCAGTATAGAGAGCAAATCTCTATTCTATTCACACCCAAGTATTTCCATCTCAACACCTGCTAAATCTACACCTTTCCAACAGCTACGGAAACCTACTTGAATGTTGCATGGTCCCGCATGTGTATTGGTACCTCGCCCTTGGGAGTATTGGGGATAACTTTTTGAAGTTTCTATTGTGTATATCCTCTGTCAGTGACTTTTCTTATATCGTTGCCGCTTTTATCGACGAATTTCAAAAATCCTACTAGCCACAACTAGAGGTGTCACTGCTATAAGGGTACTGACCAACTTGTCAAAAACACACTTGTTGAATGGTTTCTCCTCGGCTCTGCAGTGCCATAGCTCGTGGTTGTTATTGTCCAAGCATTTCCAATGCGTTCTAAATTCGGCAAGACAGTGCTTGTTGATATCGGCAATACTATGACTCGTTGTGAGTATGGGCGCTCATACAACCATTTGTATTTAATAGTTTCTTAATGGAGACATACACCGAGGCAGCACATCTTGTGACCCTCCTTCCTTCTTTCAGGCACTCCAGCTCTCCCCGACCTTTCGCCTCGTGCTTACAAAGCATATAATCCTCATTGAAAGCCTTGCACCGATCACCGATAAAGAAAGCCGCGGAGGCTAGAGGAGCTGATGAGGCGCCAACTTCTTCGACCTTTGGGATGTGATCGGGCAAGGGAGTTCTGTCTATCAAGACAGCATGCGTGAAGCTAAATTGCCTGTCAGAAAGCAGAACCGGCAACAAATTTAATGTCAGAAACCAACGTAGAGTCTCGGTTAGTTGCCATCGTGGAGATATTGGTGGTCGGCGAATGGCAATGGCCAATTGGTGTTCAATCTTGACACCAACAACATGGAGACGATAGACCGAAGTTCAAGCCCAGCGTGTGATGACTAAACACGAGTCTTGGCGCGTAGGCACGCGAAATCCAGAGCTGTCGCAGATCGAACAACAACAATCATAAGCCGACTCATTGTTACTCTCCCTCCTTCCACCCCTTTCGCACCACGCTTCGCGATCTTGGACCTGGATCGCAACCTGTCCATCAACTTAAATTTGTTGCGCTGCAATAATGTCGCTCTTTGCAGGAAGCCAAAGTACTTTTGGACAAAGCCAGGCAGCCACACAGCAGCCACAGGGTGGACTGTTTGGCAATACGCAACAAAACAGTGGCGGCGGACTTTTTGGCAATACGAACCAGCAGCAACAGCCTCAGCAACCCAGCGGAGGATTGTTTGGTCAACAGCAGCAACAGCCAGCGCCGGGAAATAGCCTTTTCGGGCAGCCTCAACAACAACAGCAGCCTCAGCAACAAGGGGCATCTTTGTTCGGACAGCAACTCCAACAGCAACAGCAACCTCAAAATGCTGGGTTATTTGGACAGAGCACACTTGGACAAGGTGGAAGTATGTTCGGTGGTCAGCAGCAACAGCAGCAACAGCAACCAACGGGCGGATTTGGAATGAGTCAGATGGGGATGTCTGGCATGAATCAACAGATGACCATGATTCAAACTCAAAGTAAGGCTACATCATTTGGTTATTTAGTCCAGTGACTGATATTTTGTAGCAAATCCTATAGTAGAAAAGATCTCACGAGTGAAAAACTCATGGGATTCCAACCACCCAGACTATGCATTCCGGTATTACTTTTTCAACCACATTGGAAAAGAGAGAGCCGCACTGTATCAAAAGCCTCCGCAGGAAGATTCAGCTGCATGGGAGAAAGCTTGGTCTGAGAGACCAAATGATAGGTCCGTATATTCAAATGCTATATAAGATAGAGCTGACCATCTATAATAGTTGTGTGCCTGTAAGAGCAAACGGGTTTAGGGAGCTGGACCTCCGGGTGAGAACTCAGGAGAACCAGGTGCAGGTATTCAGGGGAGAATTGTGGGCAATTCAAGAAAAGCTCAACCGCATACAAAGCCAGCATGATCTAAGCACTAGCATAAAGCTGGAAGATTGTCGGCGACGGCATCTGGCGCTAGCACGACGGGCACTATCGCTGGCTGCGAAGGTGCAGGTACTCAAGAACCGGGGATACGCACTGCAGCCCGAAGAGGAGCAGCTCAAGAAACGGCTGGATGCTCTCACAAAGGCCGTTTCGGACCCAGCTTCATATGGCAGGATGAACGAGATATGGGCACGCATGATGGTTGTGCAGGAAAAAGCGAAGTTAATGGAAGAGAGCCTTGGAAAGGTCGATATTGTGTGGGATGAGAAACAGCTACAGACAGCAGGAAAGGTAAATGGCCCTTGTCTAATTTGGTCTGTATGCACGCTTACACTATTTAATAGCTTCTGCAAAGCAATGCTGCAGGGCTGGAGCATCTGCACAAGGAGGTAAAGGACATTGAAAGAAGTTTTGAGCAATGGGTGGAGAAGAAAGCGTGAGTTGAAGTATAACAGACTAGTAATGATCAGATATCCTTGCTGTTATTAACAAAATATGAGTTTGAGTCTTCGAGTGATAGAATGGAGATAATTGGGCTTTAACAATCATTTATTTCAATGTGGCTTATGTACATATTTCAAGTACCTAACTTACTTAATTCCTTACTTGAGGACATTTATAAATACATAGGCCCTAGGTACAAGGATCCCGAATACCATTGCCGCTGCTACCGGGCGTTGCCGTAATTTTATGTAGGGTGCGCTGTACTATTTTACAACCATGCAATCCACGCCTACTCACACAACATTCCTCGAAGTTACAAATTTCTAGCAAATACTAAAGTTTCGGGTGAACGTAACACCAGAGAGGAGGATATCAGATGAGGATCTCAGCAGTGGTTTATCCCATGGATACAGACGAATCCTTCAGCACTCACGACAATACATAATAAATCTATCATAGACTACTTCTTCAGTACAACTACTACAAAGTATAAATGTAGCAATGTGACAACGATAAAAGTGAGAGAAATTGATTAGAGTGGTGTAGGTAAATTTACGCCCACAGTTCTATGGTACAGTGTGCCTTCCCTTCATTGATCCATTCCATTTATTCCATCATGTGTATCGTTTCAAAAGTTCCCTCTTTTTTTTTTAATCGTTTAAATGAGCTTGCGGACGTAGTCAACCACAAATGGGGCTATAGTAGCCTATTAGTATTTGATATAACAGCAAAAGATGGCGTAGATGGCGTACACAAGTAGAGAACGAAGCATGTCGATAGAGTGTACTGGAGGCTGCTCTTAGCCATAGCTACTTGAGCCCTGACCTCGTCCTCAGAGGGTGGTGGTGGAGCTGTTATCCAAAGTTTAGTTTGAAGCCATCCATCAGGAAAGACGTTGCAGACCTCCGCCGAACATTGTGGATGATATGGGAGTTTAGACGAAAACGGGGAGCGAGAAGATGGTAGGTGATGGTTGTCGAAATGTTTGGAGTATTCTGCTGGCCAAATTTTAGCCGGCTAAGTGACGTTGTACCAGCCAATCAACACATGCGGCTCTTTCCCCTTGTTGTTCACGTAACTCGCTCCACCGAAGCTGCAGCTCCTTACATCTCAAAACCCGACCGACATTCTACAAGTACCACCACTACAACCTACCACCCTCCTGTGTTCTACAAGTCAAAAGACAACCCCCCGACGTCATGTCGGACACCGAACAGCTTGAAGACCTGCCACAGTCGCCGGCGGGCCACGAAGGCGACCTTGCCATGGCGGACGACACTCTCGCCACCGATGACTTTCCAGCCGTCGCCGGCGGCATAGACGATGATTCGGACAACGACTCTGTCCTGTCTGATCTTGACGACGAGGCGTTCGCCGACTATAACGAAAACGACATTGGTAAAGAGGTCATTCCGATTGACTCAGACACTGTTGGGGCGATCGGAAAGTTCAAGAGGAAGGTTGATGCCAGTGCCCCTATCGCAAGACCGTCAAAGGAAAAGCGGCGCCGGCGAGGCGAGCGGCGCCATAGGGACGATGATGATCCGATTATTGCGGAGCCCATTGTCGAGCTCACGGCAGAAGAGCGTGAGTGCCCTTCGCGCCATGCTATTCAAGCGTGTATCTAATACCGTGTCGCAGGCCGCCGAATCCAGATTGAGAAGACCATGGACGACGCGGTCAAGGGGCCCAAGAAGAAGAAGAAGCGCAAGAACGACCACGATCTGGAGAAGATGGACGACGAGAAAGTCGAAAACATCCGCTACTCGATGATCGAAGCCGCCGAGCGCGACGCGGACTGCATCGAGGCCGGCCAGCCCGCTGTCAACAAGCTCGCGATGCTGGAGGAAGTACGGCAGATCATCGGGCGGCAGAATCTGCTCAACGTCGCGCTCGACGGGCAGATCCTGACGGGCGTGCGGCGCTGGCTCGAGCCGCTGCCAAACCGCTCGCTGCCGGCGTACAACGTGCAGAAGCTGATGTTCGAGATCCTGGCGCGCCTCAAGCCCGACATCGAGCACCTGCGCGAGAGCGGCATCGGCAAGATCGTGATGTTCTACACCAAGGACAGCCGCCCGGAGCTGCACATCAAGCGCCAGGCCGAGAAGCTGGTGCGCGACTGGTCGCGCCCCATCCTCGGCCGCAGCGACGACTACCACTCGCGGGATGTGCCCATCTCGAACGGCGCCAACGGCGGTTTTGCGTGCGTTCCCCCAGCCTGCCCCATACGTATAGTGTGTATGCTAACAGCCGCCACAGCCGCCAGCGCCCCAGGAGAAACAGCATGGACGAGCGCCCCGCCGGCCCCGTCGACCCGAACGCGGTCGGCCCGCGCACCTCGGGCCGTGCGCGCGTGCCCATGCCGTCGTCGCAGAGCTACGACGTGGCGCCGCAGAGCCGCGTGGCGAGCGGATACAACCAGTTTGCGCGGCCGGTGGGCGCTGCCGGCGATGATTTTATAAGGAAAATGAAAGCCAAGAAGGCGGCGAAGCTGAGATAGGCGTGGTTGAACTATACTAGGGAAATGGGCTGTGTTACTGTTTATATACATGTCTTCTTTCTGAACGTCCGTCACACGTCTCACGTTGGTTATAACTTGTATGTAATAGAGGGTGGCAAGTGGGTGGGTGGGATGGGGCGGGGCAGGCGGATATACGTACATGTGCTGCCGGTGTTTTCCTTATGTCTTTCTGTCTTGCACGCAAATCATGGAGTGGGTGTTTTTCTGTCTTTCTAGCTATGTAGTTTCAATACAATAATGGCCTCAACCACACCCCACACGTCCCATCACCTTTCACCCTTCACGTTCCCATCTCCAGCTCCCCCCAAAGGCTCTTCTGAAACTCCTCCACAACCTCTCCAATCTTGACCAGCACGGCCGCGGCCAGCCCCCGCTCCTCGCCTTCCGCATCCTCAAAAACACCTTCCACCCACTCCTTCATCTCGACCAGCTCCCTCCCTCTTTCCTCCACCATCCGCCGCCGCCCCTCAACACCTTGAGCGGCACTAACCTCCACCAACACAAGCACCGCCAACAACACCGCCTCCCTCACAATCGCCTCACCCGCCGCCACCCCCCGGAGCGCAAGCAAGAGTCTCCACATCTCCCCCCCCATCTCCCCCAGCCCGGGCGCCGCGCTGCCGGCGGCATCCAGCACCACCGCGAGCGTGCGCACAAACGTGGCGATGAGATGCGGATGCGCGACCGCGCGGTTCCCGTCGCGCGTCGCGACCCACCACAGTCCCGTCAGGGGCGCAAAGAACGCGGGTCCGACGACGGCGTGCAGCGCTCGTGCAGCGGTCGGCGGCGGGGGCGCGCGGCGCGAGGTGCGCACCGGCGTTGGTGCGGCACTGGCGACGAGGGAGGTCGTGAGTGCGTGGGTGATGGGTGCAAGCGGGTCCGGGTCGGCGCCCCAGCGGGCGGCGATGCGGGCCGCCGCGGCAGAGGGCGCGGGTGGCGCCGGCGGGGGGGTGAGGCCGGCGAGTTCGCGCGCGGAGAGGCCGATGGTGGTTAGCAGCACGGCGCGCTGGGCCAGGCCATAGTCGCCGGATACGAACTGCTGCGCCAGCCACGGCCCTATGGTGAGGGGTGCGGCGACGGTGAGCGCGATCAGGGCGTTGAGGCGGAGCGTGGCGAAGGAGGGGAGCTCGTAGCGGTCGTCGAGAGCTGCGAGGAGCGCGGCGAGGGGGGAGAGGTGCGAGGTTAGTTCGCGGCTGGCGGATTTGCGGCGGATGAGCGCGGCGGCGTGGGTTAGCGCGAGGTGTTGTTTATCGTAGGAGTCGGTGGCGCGGAGGTAGAGGATTAGGTCGCGGATGTAGCTGGCGTTTGTTAGAGGGTATTGATGGGAGAGAGGGAGGGAGGGGGCGGAGGGCTTACACGGGCGCTGTGGGCTTGCTGCGGTCTATCGTCGTTGCGTCTTCGTCTGCGGAGTCTTCGGGGTCAGAGTCGGGTTTGGCGTAGGGCGTGAAGCCGTCTGAGTCTGAGTCTGAGTCGTCCAGAACCGTGATTGCAGATGCAGATGTAGAGGCAGCTGTAGATGGCTTAGAAACAGAAACAGATGCCGGCTTCTCTTTCTTCACCGGCGCCCGCTTCGTCACCGCCTTCATCGATGTATAAAACTCCTGCACATCTCCAACACGGTCCTCCACCTTCGTAATCGACTTCCACCACCTCGCCTCCTCGCTCTCCGTCTCCTCGACGCCAAAAGTCATCCGGCTCATCGCATTATCCGTAAACCTGCTAAACGCCTCACCCACAATCATGCCCAGGAAGCGCGCGCGCTGCGACGACGCCGCGAGGCGGTTCGACACGCCGTTGAGGAAGTCGGCGCCCTTCGCGAGCTTTGTAAGGATGGGGAGGTTGGCGCGGTGGGCGGCGCCGGCGCACAGGAGCAGGATCTGGACGTTCACGGTGGGGGGATGAGCTTGGGTCATTCACAGAATGCGGGGCACGCGCGCAAAGACAGACAGTGTGGTATTGGAGCTTATATTGGATATTCTAAAGACAGGAGAGGAGCGGTGGGGGGGACGGGGAGGGCGCCGGGGACGGGAGGACGACGGACCTTCTTGTCGCATGAGAGGCGTGTGCCGGATCCACAGCTTGTCGGCGAACTGCTGCATGCTTTTTTCGAACAGCGCGCGGAAGGAGAGCTGGTCGGACATGAGGACGGTAATTATCACTCGTCGGATGGCAATTGACTTGCCAACGCCGCCGCCGGTGCCGGAGGTCAGCCATTCCATGAGGATGTCCCGGAACTCTTCGTCATTATTCATCACTCGCTGCAACAGAGCAGCAGCGCCTGCGATGGTGCTGACGTCCTCTTGCCACCAGTCTTTCTCAGATGTAGGGTATGCCGACTTGAGGTTCCTGTCAGACAATTCGTTCAAAAACGATATCAGATACGAGCGTTTTCCATGCGCCGACAAGCATGACAGGAGCTTCTGCAAACGCCAAATCTGATCCTGCTGGGACCGGACGATACCATGGGTCAACGTATCAACGATAGTACCTGCGCTATGGCGTCAACACAGTCGTCCACAACCGAAAATCCATTGATCCACTGTAGAATGAGAATTTACCAGAATACCCCAATCTAAATCCCGACGTAATCAGCAGCGCCAGGGCCTTCCATGCGCCACTATCGGCCTCCAGTTTCAGACACGTCGCCGCAGCCTCCCCCGCCAGCCACGTGCAGTACCTCAGCCCGTCTCCCACCCAGCGCCGCTTCTCGCCCGGGCCGCGTTTCATCACACTCTCCGCCTCAGCCGCAACGGCCAGCAGCCGCCCCCCAGCCACCAGCGTGACATACTCGCGCCACAGCAGGTCGCGCTTCACCTCGGGCTGCGCGCCCGCCACGGCCCACACCTCGCCCATGGACCCCGCGTGGCCCAAGCTCAGCTCCAGCAGCTCCAGCAGCGCATCGACATTCCCGCGCTCCGCGTCCGCCATCGCGCCATCCCTGTCGCGCACGCGCGGTATCAGCGCGCGCAGCCGTGCCACCAGCCCGCCCAGCCCTGTCGGCGACGTGAGTGCCTTCGCGAGTTGTGCGCGCTGCTTGTGTGTCAGCGTCGCCCAGTGGTCTGGCAGCGTGGTCTCGAGCAGGCACTTGACGAGCTGCGACGCGGCGGGCGACGAGGCGCGGATGTCGAACTTTGTGCGGCACAGCTTTAGGATCGCGGCGAGGGTGGCGTTGGACGGGGCGTTGCGCAGTGCGGCAAGCAGCGCGGCTTCGGTCGACAGGTCCGGCGGCGCCGTGTCGCCATTGGCGGCGACCTGTGTGGGCGTGGGCGCGGTGGGGTGGGGCGAGGCTGAGATCGAGAGCAGAGGCTCGTCTTGGGATGCTGTGGAGGTCGCGGGCCGGGGTCGGAGCAGGAGGTTGTCCATTGGGGAGAGAGAGAGGTGTGGTAATCGGGCATGCTCCGTCGGCGCTGGGCGTGTGGGGAAAGCCGTGGACGTGTGCGGGGGAGGGAATCTTGGCGGCTGACGGCACTCGCTAGTGCGCCAGTCAGCGTGGAGGGATGGTGGCTGCAGTGGTCTTTGCGACTCTCGGACTGGCCGCAGGTGGGCTTGTGACCTTTGCCTTTGTGTTGCACGCAAACTTTTATATCAATTCACGCGTCATTCCAAGGCGTGGCGCTGATGGGGCCTTAGCTATGAGGATTGTATATTATCTACTCCACAATCACCATCTAGTAATCCCCCACTCTATATTACAACGCAGTCTATCATCACTGCTATGAGTTATATGCTTTCAATTCAGTGGCTGCCTGCGCCGTAAATACAACACACAAAGAGCAAGAGCCTATTCGGAACAAATCCCAAATCATGCACAATTCGGAGAACTATTTGCCTTGCTTCCTTGCATGCATCTGACGCAACGTCAACCTGGTCCGTTTTTTCTCCAAAAAAAAAAACGAACAAGTGCCCGCTGGTTGGATATATCTGGCAACGCGGCCCCATTGATGCCAGGGGGGACTGCAGCAGAAACGGCAGCAGCATTTCAGCCCCGGAAGTTGCCAGCCCCGGATCGCACCCGTTCGGTGCTAGCAGGTCCAGCCTCAACTGGCTCCAGCTGGTAGGTACTCTGGCTTGGCACTATACAGCACCTATCCACACTCGTAGATACCGCGGGCGGCGGACGTACCGAAGCTGCTGAGCGCTCATGAAGGTCGCTGGAGGTCCTTACCCTGCTGTGGGGGCGCTACTCGGGCACCTGGGCCCGTTTTAATTGGCCTCCTCTGGCAGCCACATGTTACATAGCACAATCCCTCGGTCACCTCGGCACCCCCCCGGCTTTGGCTCACCGCAGCAGCACCAGCTCGCACGCGCCATGCTTCTTAGGACTGGCCGACCGGTTGCTATCTCAAAGACCTATGATGTTCCACCTACCCCCCGGATCCTCCGACTGACCACCAACACAAAACTGCCTCCCTCCTGTTGCAAAAACACCACCACACACAGGGACACTGCTTCTCTTCTCTTGTCCAACACTTCCGCATGCAATAAAGTTACCTTAGCTTCTCCTCTCGCGTTCTTCTAAAGTGCACACGTCTTTCCCCCCTGGCAACACGAGTCGACGATCGATCTTGCCACCGTTATACTTTGCAGCGTAAACGCGATTCAGTAGAAGTCGCGCCCTTCTCACCTCACCCAGCTTCCCCCGACCAATCGCAGAAATGTACTATCCAGTCTCGCCCGACCCAGCGCTTGCTGCGGCCCAAAAAGCCAGCGGCAAACCGCCCGCGGGGCAGCCCTACGGCATTCAGGTGCCCGGCTCCAAGCGGCCAGGCTATACGGCCGTGTATCGGCGTTTCGATGTCGGCGTGGGCCCATTGCCGCGCACCGCTGATCCGGAGGTAAGTCGTGAATGCGTAGTGTGCACCTCGCACGCGTGCGGGGAGTAAGGGGGGCGTGAAACATGAATACAAGACTAAGACATATGCGGCCCGCAGGTCACCACCATGTTCCAGGCCTTCGAGGCGGCAGGTATGAACCAGTTGCCCATTGATCGCCGTTGCGGAGGCGTTGACGAATTGCTTTTCTTGTAGTGCGGAAATACCCCAACAACAAGTGTCTCGGATGGCGAGAGCAGGACAAGGCCACAAAGAAATGGGGCCCGTTCGTGTGGATGGACTACAAGACCATGCACTCGCGCAAGAACAACTTGGGCAGTGGGTTGATGTATCTGAACAGAAAGCATGGGGTCAGTCACAGCATCTCAATCTGCAAGCTCCCGCGTTTTCGCAGGCTAAACTCGTGTGTGTAAAGGTTACTGCCGATAAGTTTCCCAACGGAATTTGGTCGCAGAACAGACCGGAATGGCAGATTGCAGACTTTGCGTGCATGTCCCAAGCATGTTGGTCTGTCAGTATTTATGATACTCTTGGTCCTGAGACGGCAGAGTACATCATAAATCATGGTGAACTAGTTACTGTGATTGCCAGTCTAAAGGTAAATTGTAATGCACTTTTTGAGCTGGCTTTTGTCTAACTTTTTATAGCACATATCAACTTTGTTGTCAATCAAGCACAAAGTCCCTACGCTGAAGGTCATCATCTCCATGGACCCCCTGGACGATGGTGAAGCTCCAGGGCACAGCAAGAAGGCACTTTTGAGTGCTTGGGCTGCTGAGAAGGGTGTTGAGATTTACGAGATGACTGAGGTAGAGGAATTGGGCCGGCAACACCCAAGAACAATGGTGGCCCCTGGTCCAGACGACAACATAACCATCAATTACACTTCCGGGACTACTGGAAACCCCAAGGGTGTGCAATTGACCCACCGGAACTGTATCGCTGCTGCAACGGCTGCTGCACGGAGTCAGATGTACCTGACCCCGACCGATGTCATCCTGTCATACCTGCCGCTTGCACACATCTACGCACGATGTGTCGAGAATCAGGCTTTGTGGGCGGGTGCTGGTATCGGATTTTTCCACGGCAACATGCTGGAGCTTCTCGACGACATCAAGGAACTCCGTCCCAACACATTCATCTCTGTCCCACGACTCTACAACAAGATTGCCAATGCGATCAAAGAGGCCACCATCGAGCAGCCCGGCGTCAAGGGTGCCTTATCCCGCCATGTCGTGTCCGTCAAAATGGAGCAGATGAAGAACGGCGGTACCAACCAGCACGCCTTCTACGACCGCATCTGGTCCAACAAAGTCAGAGCAGCCATGGGCTTCGACCGGTGCCGCGGCATGGTGTCGGGCTCCGCGCCCATCGCCCCCGAAGTCCTGCTCTTCCTGCGCGCCGTGTTCAGCAACGACTTCATCGAAGGCTACGGCCTGACCGAAACCTACGCGGTAGCCCTCGGCCAGTCCAAGCAGGACAACTCGGCGGGCAACTGCGGCGCCCCCGCACCAACGCTGGAGGTCAAGCTCCGCGACGTCCCCGACATGGGCTACACCTCCACCGACTCGCCGCGCCCGCGCGGCGAGCTGCTCATCCGCGGCCACACCGTCTTCGCGGGCTACTACAAGTCGCCCGAGCAGACCGCCGCCGCCATCGACGCGGACGGCTGGTTCGCGACCGGCGACATCTGCTCGATCGACGACACGGGGCGCTTCAGCATCGTCGACCGGGTCAAGAACCTGCTCAAGCTCGCGCAGGGCGAGTACGTGTCGCCGGA
Source organism: Geopyxis carbonaria (assembly GCA_024516215.1). Taxonomy (NCBI): domain Eukaryota; kingdom Fungi; phylum Ascomycota; class Pezizomycetes; order Pezizales; family Tarzettaceae; genus Geopyxis; species Geopyxis carbonaria. The sequence goes on along the minus strand of JAJJXG010000021.1, from coordinate 242,383 downwards.
GAAGATCGAGAACGTCTACCTCGCCAACATGCCAATCTTTGTGCAGGGGCTCATCCACGGCGACTCGTTCCAGACGTACCTCGTGGCCGTGATGGGCGTCGACCGCGTCGCGTTCGCCAAGTTCGCCGGCGGCGTGCTGAAGAAGGCCATCGACCCGCTCGACACCGCTGCGGTGATCGAGGCGTGCGGGAACAAGCAGGTGCGCGTGGCGCTGTTGAAGGAGATGGACCGCGTTGGCAAGAGCGCGAAGATGGCGGGCTTTGAGCGCGTGAAGAATATCCACCTCTGCCTGGATCCGTTTACGATTGAGAACGACCTGCTGACGCCGACGTATGTCCCCCCACCTCCCCTTCCCCCCATAGTATATCTTGAGAAAATAGGGTGCTAACGAAGGTGGCGGACAGACTGAAGATGAAGCGGCCGCCGGCCGTCAAGGTCTACAAGGAGGTGATCGACAAGCTGTACGAGGAGCGGAATGCAGAGGCGCCCGAGAAGGCGAAGTTGTAATCTGCAAGTGAAAATTGTGGTGGTTTGGGTTATTTTTGGTTTTGGCTAATTGGTGATGAACATGTCCGCAATGTAAATTATTCTGTTTGTTGGAGCTTTTTTATGTGTCTAGAATCTATCTTTGTGCTGCTTGGAGATACTAGAATTTTACTTTTTTTGAGAAAAACACAAGTTGACACGCACAATTTCGAACCAATTACTTTTTACAAATTGACCTAAGTACTGGTATGAAGCCCTACAACTAATGACTGGTTTCCCAAAAATGAAATGAACTGCTAAAAGGTCCCACATGACTTTATCAGACCCTGCATTCTATGATTTCCTTTGCTTGATGCTGGGCACTGGGAAGGACTGGTGATAGTTCGCTCTCTCCAGTGTCATAACCAAATTCTCTGACGACGCCGTACCCGCTGCCACATCTCTCGCCAATACCCCGATTGCCACGCTGATCCCAAAGCATGATTTCAACATAAGCCCCATATTCTGCACACAGTTAGTCATCAAATAGCACTCGGAGTCGCATCACATACTGCACGGTAGTCAACCTCACACTGCACTGTGCGTGCAACGCGCGGATTTAGTTTGCTCAGGCGGATATAGAGCTTTTTGGCCTGCGTGATATTGTCCTTGGCAAACTCCAGCAGATCGGCCGTCGCAATCTCGCTGTTGTCGACGATGTTCTGGAAGATTTCGAACGGCACCACCTCGGGGCAGCCAATGTGCAGGAACGGCTTCATGCGCAACTCGTAGCGCAAGAGATCGGTGCCGTAGGGCTGGGCCGGGACTTCGAGCAGCCCCAGACGGTTCAGTGTGCCATAGAGGTAGACGAGTGCCGTGGCGAGCTCCTGCATGGCTGTTGCTTCCAGGAGCTGGAAATTCACAAAAGACTGCGTCTTTTGGTATTCTTCGTTGCTGCTACTTTCGGAGGCGGGGGGACGGAGGAAGGTGCGGATACGTTCCAGGTGCCCAATGCGCGTGCGGAGGTAGTGTTGGAGATACCAATAGCTTCCAGAACTCTCGTGTGGCTGGTATATGTCGAGCTCGAAGCCGAGAAGAATTATCCACTCCATCATACGCAATTTATAGTGGTATACCCAGGATGAGAGGGGGAAAGAGTAAGCTGGTGGGCCTTCTGCAGTGACGAGTGGCTCTTCGCCGGTTAGGTCTCGGAGCTCGGTATCGACCTCTTCGGCTTCAACCTGAAGAGAGTCCCAGTCGAGTATTAAATGGCAGAGATTTCGGCGCCAGCGTGAGCGATTCTGGACTATCATCCTATGTAGATCGAAATATTGCTTAAACTATTCAGTATATGTATGTAAACAAACCTATGATATTTTACCTTTCCTGCCCGCTCGACAAACCATTCCATATGCTTTGCAATTTTGTATTTAGGACTACTAGGTACTTCTACCTCGTGGTTCTCGGGATTGAAGAGCTCGTCCATTGGTGAGCACAACTCTTTAAGATCGTCAAACAATATCTCTCCAGTGGACATGCCACCAATGTGGACATTTTTATGTATGAGTATACATTGGATCAATGAACGTGTATATGGAAGTGGTGTCGGTTTCCGGGCTGCAAAGTGCAAGAAATAATTCTGGAATATAAGCACTCAAATTTGACCAGTCCCTCAAACACAAAGAACTCACCATCGTATTGCTTGCAGATTCAAAATCTAGCAGCTTTGTCAAGTCCATTGCCTCATTACACAGTTGTCTCAGACAAACGACTGCTTTGTCAAATGAAAACTCAACGATCGGTCGCGGTGGAACCTGGCTGGCCAGTTTTCTTTGAACAGAAGTGCTCCATGCTTCTTCTACTGGTTTGCCCAATTCATGTGTCGCAACGACTTCTTTGATGCGCTCCAGACTGTCATTCCAGGATAAAGTCTCGCGATCACGGTAGGCTCCAGCATCCCTAGAGAGATCCAGCAGCATATTATGGCGTAAAGAAAGTCGGACTAATAATGCTGCTAAAATTTCCTTTGGAAAACGGCCTTCATTAGCCATTAGCCATTCCCGGGCATCTGTAACCAAATTCGACACCGCAGCTAAATACACAGCATCAAGTAAAGGCAATCCATAGGTCTGGGTCACAAAATCCTCTTCCTACAGCCATCAATTCCCGCAATACGGGCAAATCCTTGATTGATATCACGGACCTCGTATAATTGTTCAGAGAGCATATGTTTATTGACATACCCGCAGCACTTTATCAAAGCCAAGCAGTAAGGCCGCAGTACATATACGACCAGCTCCTGCGCTTCAGTGTATTCCGCGTTTCCCTTAAGTTTTCCAAATGTAGCGTCTTCAAGTTTCCTAGGATATGTAGATAATAGCTTATCGATATAGAGACATGTGTAGAGCGTTTGTGAAAGCGCATGTCCCATGTGCCATGCCATCTATAGGTATTAATAACCCGTTGGTGATACAGTCAAAATGGAGCCTACTTCGTGACATAGAAGGTGATCCATAATTCCAATGATTTCTTCCGGAAGACGTGGCTTCAAAGCATCGAACGACTCATATTCGGGTTCTAGCAGACCGCTATCCATTTTTGGGTCCATAATCTATTCCGAAGCCATGTTATCAAGGGCATTTCAATCCGCCGATCACAAAGACATGCCTCCAAAGCTCCAACTGCTTGAAGCAGGGTGAAACATGGATCTTTAACCAATTCGCCGACATTGAGCTCTGTGACCGTTAAATCAATATCCTCTCATCACTTTAACTCTCGTAATCCAGATGTCATACTTTTTGATTCTTCAAAAAAGTAATCTGTTATGTCGCGAAAACCATCCACTGGAAGTGGTGGCGGCGGGGTAGGCATTTGAGCGTCATTGACGAGGCCAAGTCGGGCGAGTTCTTTTGTAAGTTCGAACCATCAGTTTATTTGGAAACCCAAATGGGCAAAATCTGACAAGGTTACTACTTTGTTCAATGCCATTCCCCTCACTTCCGCTCATGGCTTTAATCGGACCGACTACCGGATAAATTCTTTAAGGCGTTCTTAATAGTGTGCTATTGAAGATGTCTCAAAGTGGGGCTCGTGAAATATGTCAAGTTATATGCGGGCAGCACACTATTACAGGGTTCGGTTACGCCAGGTCACTTCCACCAAAAATTGCCCGAAGTCAACCAACGCAAATTTTTACTACTACAAGACAAAAATATGAAATCTTCAATGCATAATACAATTCTAGTATTCCACGTTTTATCTATCCCTGATGTTCGCAATCTTAGTTCTCGGGAATCTGCGCTGTCTGGACGATGGTCTTTGGATCCTGCTGCTTGCCATTCTATTCCAATTCGTAAGATGCTGTAACGAAACACCGGAAGTAGAATATACACACCTGCCAAGCAGAGTACTTCAAATCAATCTCACCACGGCGCTCGGCCTTCAGACGGACGTCATCTTTGAGAGACCGGCGGACCACACGGGCAGCGATCGAGAGGTACTTGTTGTAGCTGTAGATATTCAATCAGCACGGCGAGTCGACGATTGGGATTCGAGTGCCGTACGTGAAACCAGCAGCTTTCCAGGCAGCAACCATTTTGAAGGTATTTGATAGTCGTGTGGGGAAATTAGCTTGTTTGGACGAGTCGTGATCGGTAGGGTTTCGGGAGACTGGAACAAGATTCAATGCATGTTTACCCAACCAGGAAGTTACCCTCCCTATTTTGATTTTATTCACACAATATGGCTCGATGTCTCAAACTGGACAGACACACAAGTAAATACTTACATACATGATACATTGTATGCAAGAAAAACTAATACTGCACACGCTCTTGAATCGAATCGAAGATTATTAAGTTATAATTCTATCCTCAAAAACGAATACTGAGTGTACATGTGCTTTCAGTGTCCTAGCATGACACATTCAAGTCAAGACTCAAGCCGGCTAAGCAGTAGGGCAATATTTGTTTTATAAAGCCTTTATCAGCTCGAAAAAACGTGTGAAGCTCCTTGGGTTGAAAGTATTATTTATGCCCAAGAGCTGATTGGTAAGGTTGCCTCTACCACACTATCTAGCGGCTTTCCAGACTCCAGCCAGGTAACCTTGATTCTGACTGAGAAAGCATGGTACCTGTGTGCTGCCCCCCAAAATTTAATACCCCGCAGTATCATGATATTAAACTAATGAGTGGACAAACACCATCAGCCCGATCAGTATTTAAAAGATACTGATAAAATGCAGAAAATATGGCAAAACATGAACTTCAAAAAACTGGTGACTTCAGAAGTGGTCTTATCGAGCTGGGTATCCGGATAGACCAGGCTTGATGCTAGGTACTTGCAAGCATGCACTTCTACACAAGATAATAGTCGCCTAAACATTAAATACATACACTGTAGTTTATCCGATAAGGAGCTTCTGAAAAGAAATTTCTGGGAGCATTAAGCTGTCAGCTGCAAGCGAGCAATCAGACGATATATTTCATGGTTATAGTATTTGAATGTGGTTGGAAACAATACAATTGTTCACGGAAAGGCTCGGCCTCCAGGAAAAACGCTTGCCGCTAACTCGGTATCATACGACAGATCCGAGAACACAAACAAGTGCTACTTACACCAACCCTTCAAACCCAACCCATTTCGTCCCCTGCTCTCCACTCACTCATAGCGTTTTCTTTTTCGGAAAGATACCAACCACCACCATAACAATCACGATGTTGCGCTCTTCAATTCTGCGGGCCAGCAAACTTGCTGTCGCTCCCACTTCGACCAATACTGCCCTTGCCCGCAATGTCCCCGCTATCGCTACCGCCATGCAATCGCGTAACAACGGCAGTTACGCCGTTTCAAATGTCACTCTTACTGATCTCGAAAAGCGATGGGAGACAATGGCTCCTAACGAGCAGGCTGAATTGTGGATGCAGCTGAGGGATCGGATGAAGGGCTCCTGGGCCGAACTCACGCTCCAGGAAAAGAAGGCTTGTATGTTTTCACCACTGGGCTCGTCAAAAAATACATGATGTGCTGACGCACGCTTTCAGCATACTATATCGCTTTTGGAGCCCATGGTCCCCGCGCTGCCCCTCCTCCAGGAGAGGGCATGAAGGTCTTTACCTACACCATGATCGGTGTTTTTGTCTCTTTCGCTACCTTCTGGACCATCCGACAAGGTGGTAGACCAGCGCCCAAGACGATGACTAAGGAATGGCAAGAGGCCTCCAACGAGTACCTCAAGGAACAGAAGTCCGAGCCTATTACTGGGTTTGCTTCGGAGAACTACAAGGGCCCTGGCATGGTTCAGAACTAAACTTGCATAAACATGGTAATGGTGGAGTTTTTCGTGTTAAGATAGAGCGAGGGATATCATGGTTGGGGAGCGTTGTGTTCCATGTTCGAAAAACCCGGATGGGGTTGTTGATAGATAGGTGAGATGGTAGGCAGGTTTGGTGGAAGAAAAGTGTGTACAATGAACCAATCATCATCTCTCTATTGTAGTCAATTGCATAGCGATTCATCAGTATCCCTAGCTGCTTCAGCAATTGGCGGTGTAAATTTGTTACTTTCGTATTTCTCAGAGCTATAAAGACATAAGTATATCCCTGTTTGTTCCTATTGTTTGTCACAATTTTTTTTTGTTTGTAACTCGTGTACTCGTATACATGTATTGTCAAACAGTGTGGGGGGTTTGACCCAGTTGCTCATCTTGTTGGCTTGTTGGCCCAGGATGACATTCATCAATAAAGCATCAAGCTAAGTGCGCATGGCATGATTTTGGCTCATGAGTCTCCACAAATATGAAAATTTTATGGCGTTGCCGGTTGAACCTAGAAAATCTACCTCATAAGAGGTTTGCTTTCCACACCTCCGCCACCTACCACAATATCACCATGTCAAAAACCAAGAGAAACCCCCACTCCGACCACCCGCCTAGTATCAGCCGCATTCACACTGCCCCTATAACGTCATTAACAGCTAACGATGAAATCCAAAGAAATTTCGAAAAGTTCAGCAGCAGCCTCGCACACCTCCTCGCGGCCCCGCAGGATGAAATTGTGAAAGCCGTTGGAGAGGAACAATCCAAGCTTTTACAGGCATTGCGCGACATCAAGACGGAAGGTGAAATTCCGTGGATCTCATCTTCAAGCATAAATGCTCAAAACTCAGTACCGTCATCTAAATGGCCGCCGATGATTCCGTTCATTAATAATCCCGAAATCAGACAACAAGCGTTTACACATCGCTCGTTTATCCTAGGAGAAAACGCTTCCATGCCCGGCGTTGAAAACCAACACTATGAGCGCCTTGAATATCTTGGTGACGCCTATCTGCAGTCAATAGCATCGCACATTTTGTACACACGTTTCCCGACGCAGCGGGAGGGTGCCTTATCGTCCATGCGTCAGGAACTAGTGTGTAACAAGACGTTGATGGAATATGCCGCTCTGTACAATCTAGCAAACTACTTACGCGAAGGGAAGAACCAGCAGATCACCCAGCAGAAGACAATAGCAGATTGCTTTGAGGCGTATATCGGCGGACTTGTAATTGATCGTGGCGAATTGGAGGGCGTCCGTGTGATATCAGCATGGCTCAAAGATTTGTTTGAGCCTAAGCTGGTAGACATGGAGAGAAGACATGGAGCAGTCCAACCCATAGACAAGATGGCACGACAGACCCTGGCAACTATATGTGGTGGGAATAGCTCGAAAATAGAATATGAATGGACCGATGGTGCAGGCGGAAACAAGGGAGGCTTTTGGATCACGGTGAAGTTGACTGGATGGGGATTCCAGAAACGGGTACTCGGAAAAGGCTGGGGACCGAGCAAATCGTAGGGACCTTTCAATTCTTTTTGTGTTGGGATAATAAATTAGAATACTGATAAACCTTATAGGGAAGCACAACTTAGAGCTGCTATGAATATCATTGCAGACAAAAGTTTTGTGAAAGAGATGGAGGCAGTGAGAGAAGCCACATTGGGCCCCAAACCACCCAAAGGAGTGTCGCCGGACAAATCTAAAAAGAGGAGACGACCCGATGACCATAAAGACACACAGGACCCCCCGGGATTCAAGGGAGCGAGAGATCGAGATGGCCCACCAGATTTCAAGCGTGTTGAACTCAATTATGATGATTGGTAGGCATCCAGCAAGGCATTTTCATACTATATTCTAACATAAACATCTGTAGAAACGTAATTGGAGACTATGATATATGCTGGTTTAACTTAAAACGGATTTCATTCAGTTGTACTCTATTATTATATTCAATAAATATTATTTTTACATACCCATTCACATCACGAATGATGCTTTCTACATATGTGGAAGGATATGCCTAAGCCGAATACTTCCTATAAGTAAAGTACCGGGGGCATTCAACTTGTATGGGATGCACGAGGGGTTAGACTAAGCATGTACGAGTACCTACCATTGAATATTTACTTTAAGGGGCATCATGGTTTTCAAACCTTTTGAACAAAAAAAAACTTGACGTCTTATATTACACCACACACCACACGTATTTTATGACCAAACCGCTGGGCATTGAATAAAAAATGCTAAAATGGAAAACAAAAATGCAACGTCTAACTATTTATAATCTATCCACTGGCTGCATACGCAGTGTCACCTGGTGTTGGGTCTGCCTCAACTCCTGCTGCCTGCATCTTTGCAGCGCTACACCGCCCCATCGTAGGACTACTCCTTGAAATTACATCTGTAAAGTAGAAGTTCTCAATCACTTTCTTCAAGGGTGCGTTGGTTGGTTTGGCTCCTTTGTTACCCTCCAACAGCTGTACCTTGTTGCCAACTGCACTCATAGACGTAGGCTCGACAATATCATACCGAGTTAATGCAGGAGATATCTCTTCCATTCTGTATCGCAATTGAGCCATATTTTCATATGGAAGCGTTGCACCAAGGAACTCGGATGCAGCACGAATGATCTTCCAGTCCTCACGAGCAACACCTGGAAGGCCTGTAGCTGCACGAGTAATCTGTACTCGGCCTTCGGTATTGACATAAGTTCCGGACTTCTCTGTGTAAGCAGCACCCGGCAGAACTACATCTGCAAATTGGGCGCCATTGTCACCATGGTGACCCTGGTAAATAACAAATGCATCCTTAGGAATGTCAGCGGCACTGATCTCGTCGGCACCAAGCAGCCAGATCATTTTGGGGGTGACTTTTGCAGTCGCAGGCGAGGAAGAAACAAAGCCAATGTCATAGGCAGCAGCACGGGAGGCAGCCTGGAAGGACTAGTCAGCAGTCGGTCTATTAATGAGGAACAAATGGACTGCATACCCGCTGCAAAACATTGTAGCCATTCCATTCGGGAGTAGTAAACTTGGCAGCATTCTTCTCTAGGAACTGGCCAACAATTTGGTACATAGCTTGTGCATCGGCGTGCTCGGTAGTTCCACTACCCATAACAATCATAGGTTTCTGAGCTGCCAATAACTTCTTTCCAAAGGGTCCAGCAAGGGCGGCCTTTAGAGCGGCAGCATCCGCTCCCAGATGCTCATATTCAAAAGTCCCCTCAAAAGGCTCACCGACGAGCCCAATCTCTAAGTCTGAGCGCAACCATTGTTTCCGGATCCTGGCGTTTAACACAGCAGCTTCGTGCCGCGGGTTGGTTCCCACTAGTAGAATGGCATCAGCCTCCTCAACACCACCAAGTCTAGAGTTGAATAGATAGTTTGAGCGAATGTCAACACCGTGGGCCAGTGGCTCATTGCCCTTGGGCTGATCGAGAGCAAGATTCTCAGATCCAAGCTTGTTGACTAAATCTTTAAGAGCAACCATCGACTCGGCGTCGACGAGATGACCTGCAATGGCCTTAAATTCGTCACCTTTCGGTGCTTTTTGAGAATAAGCATGAGCTATATCTCCTAGCGCCTGCTCCCATGTGGCAGGTAAGAACTTGTCGTCCTTCCGGATGAGCGGAGTTGTGAGACGCTGGGTCCGCAGACCATCGCACGCAAATCTAGACTTATCGTTGATCCATTCCTCGTTCACGTCGTCATTCAAGCGAGGAAGCACACGCATGACCTCCATCCCGCGCGCATCCACACGGATGTTGGAGCCCAGTGCGTCAAGCACATCAATTGACTCCACTCCCTTCAGTTCCCATGGTCTAGAGCGGAAAGCGTATGGCTTTGAAGTCAAAGCGCCGACGGGACAGAGATCGATGACGTTTCCTGACAGTTCGGAATCCAGGTTTTTTTCCAAGTAGGTACCGATTTGCATGTCATTCCCGCGTCCGGTGGAACCGAATTCTGGTGCGCCAGCAATATCGTTGGCGAAACGGATGCATCGGGTGCAATGAATGCAACGGTTCATAGAAGTCTTAATGAGCGGTCCAATGTTTTTATCTTCAACGGCACGCTTGCCAGTAATCTCGTGGAATCGGCCACGGTCCGCGCCATATCGCATCGACTGATCCTGGAGATCACACTCGCCTCCCTGGTCGCAGATAGGGCAATCGAGAGGGTGGTTCGCCAGCAGAAACTCCATCACACCCTCCCGAGCTTTGTGTACCAAGGGTGAATTGGTCTTTACGACCATGCCAGGGCCGACAGGCCTACCGTTTCGTAAGTACACGCAATAATCGAAGACAATTGCTAGATTCGTACCATGCGCATGATGCCACAGGCTTTGGTGCTCTTTCAACCTCTACTAGACACATACGGCAATTACCGGCAATCATAAGTTTTTCCTATATAAAGTCAGCAAATACATTCTGTAAGACTGGTAAAACATACATGATAACAGTATCGGGGAATTGTAGCCCCAGCTTTCTCACAAGCCTGGATAAGGGCGGCACCCTGTTCAATCATGATTTTTTTGCCATCAATAGTGATCTCGACTTCGGCGGCCTTCCGAGGGGTAGATGCAAATGATCGCCTGGCTGCTGCGTTTGTGAGACGTCGTCCAGCGGAGCTATTCAAGCACCGTAATAATCCTTGCCGCATCATGAAGAATAACTGCGGTACAAAAGGAAATGTGGAGTGGAGTAGGTGGCGGGCAATCGTCCGTGCAAGGAGGGGACTTAAATCGAGGTGGCTCTCAATCGATGAGGCGACGAACTTCTCCAAGATCTAGCAGGTCGGTTGCCGGCCAATCACGATTCGATCTTAGAAATCACATAAACTCCTGCTTAGTCAGATGATTACGAGTGATATTGTAAAAAATTAATGTAACATGTCATTATGCCCAACTGTGAACTCCCCCAAAAGATATACGCAAAATGCTATCATGAATCACTACAAATTTTTCTTATACCTTTGCTCAGCGGCCCTAGCCATAATTTCCCTCCGGGACAATCCTTCATCGAGAGAAGCCTTTTCCTTCCCGGTATTGCTCCCTTTAGACGATGCCACGGCGCCGCCACCACCAAGCCTGTGCGTGCCACCCTTAATTCCTCCGCTATCCACCTTTTGGGATTCTGGAGGATTATAGAAAACTTGATTCGTCAGTGGTCTTCCCCCAGTTGTCCAGTCGCCTGCTTCAACCTCCTTTTCGAGCTTATTCGTTAAGTCCCAAAATTCTCGATTGTGGTCGGAATGAACCATGTGCGCAAGCTCGTGACATAATGTTTTGCGGACCTTTTGCTTCCATCAGCCTTATGAGTCCCTAGAACCAAACAAAATAAACTCACAGTTTTATAATCTCGCCATCCATCATAGCTATCAGTACGTAGTCGCACCTCGACAACTTGACCTTTATTCCAGTTCCTCCCAAGCGTCTTGCTTTGCATGTCCGTATTTCCAATCGGCTCCATCTCTTGCAGAACACCAACAGCCCATTTGTACTTGCGCATTACTTTCTTAATTCCTGGATCATCTCGGAGCTTTTCGAGATACTGCTGAGATCGCTGGGTATTTGGAAGATGCGTAAGAACCCGGACGTTAGTGAAGGTGTATTGAGCTTCTTCTCCAGCTTTCCTCCAGGCGGCCATGCTTGGTTAGTTTATGATGATTCTGTAGTTTGTAGATGTCTCGGAAACAAGGAGCTGATGGGCTAGTGATTCTGATTATGGGATGAAAAAGTTATGTATGTGTTTATCCATGGTAGAGAGCAACAGGTCCTTTTGATATCGGCGTTGATGTGTAAGCTGTCAGCGATTGTCACTTTCTTGAAGCTTCGACAGGGATCTTTCATGTTTACTAAGTTCTAACTCCGCCCGATACGGATATAATCCGCATCATAGTGCAGCCGTAACAGCCTACTATGTGCGTCACTCGTCGGTGCGAGACAGACTACATCAAATAACACTTCTTCTGTAAAATACTGTGTTTAGATTAAATGATTCAATAACAGGATAAGAGTATGTAGAAACATTACTAGCTAGATGAATATATATTTACAAATAACTACCTCCCTAAAAATAGTTGGCTAACTAATATTCTCCAAAACACGATCAAGATCACTTAGATCAAAAGCATTCAAGCATGTTGTACCTTCACATACTTGGACAACTGGTCTCCCATCTTTTCCAAATTTCTGAATTGTTTCATTGAAAACTATATTTCTAGCCAGCAGCCATTTGGCATCTTCCCCTTTCTCTTCCGGGCGTAGCCATATGACTGATGTATTGGTCAATAATCGGGACCTGATCCTATTAAGCTGCTCAGTCAGCTCTGGATCGGTCTCTTTTCCAACCAAAATAATTGAACGTGTCCCAAGATTTGAAGCTATGATAGAAGCCATCAACGAAGAGAACATGGATGGATGCTCAAGAATTTCTGCGGAAAAAGCAGAGCAAGTTCTTCGAGCATATTGCCCATAGTCTTGATCTCCAAATATAGTGCTAAGGCGGAACAGATTTTCTGCCGAAACTCCGTTGGTGGAAGGTTCCTGGGAATCAAGGCCTTTGGTTGTTAGAAATCCTTAAATAAGCTGAGTTGGTGATAACCTTACCGTCTTTAAGACGTAGAATCATATCTGTTGCATCCTCTTGAGTGGAGAAGAATCCGCCCACATGCTTATCCCAAAATAACTCGATTTGTTTTTTCTGAAGCTCATCGGCCCACCTCAAATAGCTAGCTTGGAATGTAGCTTCATAAAGTGTTATCAGAGCTGAAATCATGTATGCATAATCGTCCGCAAAGCCTGGTGTATCTCCAAGTCCTTCGCGGTAAACTCTCTTCAATGTACCTATCTTGTCATCATACAAATGCATTTTGATGAAGGCTGCAGCCTTTATTGCTCCATCTCGACATTTCTTTGCTACATCTTTATTAACTGCCTCCAAAATCATAGAAGCCCGAGAAAGAGCCCCTATAGCAAGGCCATTCCAGCTTGTGACTATTTTGTCATCTATATTAGGTTTTGGACGTTCGCTATTTCGGTGATCTGATAGTTTCTTCCGTGCATCTCTGATTACGCGTTTAACCCTATCCACACTCATTCCGTACATCTGACTCAATTGATCGGGTGGGGTAACAATCGAGAGCACATTTTGATGGATAAATTCGTCATGGGCATCATCTTCTGGGTTTACATTTCCTTCACGGTGAACATTCCAATACCTTGCACACACGGACGACTCCTGGGCCCCAAGTATTACATCGAATTCCCTTCTAGTCCAGACATAAAAAGCGCCCTCTGTTCTCAATTTAGCCGCAGTTAGTTAAACGCATTTAGATTTATTACCTCTCTTTTCTGTGTCTGTTTTACGATATAGTGAGTCGGCCCCTTCAGATGAAAAGAAACCCCCATCTGGATTTCGTAAATTATCGTCACAAAGATAGTCTGCAACATCAATTGCTGTTTCTAGTAATTCTGGGTCCTCGGTGACTAGCCATGCATCAATATATACACTGAGTAATTGTGCATTATCGTAAAGCATTTTTTCAAAATGAGGTAGGCTCCAGTCTGCAGTTACAGAGTAACGAGCAAATCCATTTCCAATGTGGTCATGTATACCACCTTTGGCCATTTTCTAGGATATCATGAGCTCGTTTATTATACGCATAATATCTATCAAGATACATACCTTTAATGTGGTTACTACCATGGATTTTGCGCTCTCGCACTCTCTTTCACCGACTATGTCCTTGACAGTCATTGGGAACGATCCGAGGCGCAATAGAAATCCTAGCTTCACCGGTACCGGAAACTTTGGGGGAACTACGAACTGTTCAGGATGATTTTCTTTAATTTTCACCGAGCGGCACACTTACGACCAAAGCCTCCGTGAACTGAATCATACCGACTGGCAAATTGCTGGCATGCCTCCTCGAGCAAGTCCAACTCTAACGGTTCTTCTGGTCCCCCTCCTGTACCTTGCAATCCTTCGTCTGTGAATTCCTTCAATCTTGGCAATATGTCCTTAGCTGATGCAAGAAACTTTGCTTGTTGTTCTTTCCATGTCTGGACGATCTTTTCTAAAACTTCCATAAATCCCAGAGAGTCTTTTGTCGAGCCAACAGCATTTGGGCCAGCCCAATAAGTTCCGCCGAAAACAGGCTCAAGATCTGGGGTGAGGAATACGTTCAAAGGCCAACCACTGGGAACCATTGTATTAGCCCACAATCGCCAACTCTAGAAATCACATAATCCTAACCCTGATCCTGTCGTCGCTTGGACCTACAGACTCGTAAGCAACTCCTAACCCATGTTATAGATACTTGCAGACTAACAAAGTTCATGTATATCCGATCAATATCCGGCCGCTCTTCCCTTTACCAAAGCGAATGAGCAACTCCGATGTAAATGGGCAGAGGGAATCTCTCACCTGTCAACCTTGATGGGGATGAAATTATCGTTCAGTATCCTCGCAATCTCTTCATTTTCGAAGCTCTCGCGTTCCATAACCTACAAGAAGATATTGCGAATGCATGAGACGTGTATTTAGACGAGAGATTAGGTTATAACATACATGACACCCTATTAAGGTTACCAATTAGCAGCTGAAATGCAAAGAGCTTCTAGATCACTCACAATGACAGGCTGAATAACCTATACTGACAAACAACACTCTATTGTGCTTCTTTGCCAGCGCTAGAGTTTCGGGTGACCACAGTTGCCAATGAACTGGATTACCAGAATGTGCACGCACCTATCGACATACTCTCAGCCATACCGTCTACCACCATAGCCATCTACACCCATTGCAAAATACAAAGTACAAACACACTAGAAGAACACACATAAGGACTACGGCTCTTCAATAGTTGGTTTTCCAAAACCAGCTCATCTTTAGGCCGTTCTGACGTAGTGGCATTACCGGTTCCTGGAATCTCCTTTGGAGACGAGATGGGAGTCGGGCGTGGCAGGGCGGAAGGTACGGTCGACATATGGGACATCTTTTGCTTTCGCGCAACTGGCGCAAATGAGGACAGATTATTTGACAGGGTCTTGATCTCACGAGTGATTAAGAAACGGATGAGCTGCGGACTTAATTGCGTATGATTGGGGAACTTGAGACGACGGGTTCATAATTCAGCCTCAACCCCGCACGTGCGGGGGTGCGTGGGTGCTTGCCAGGAGCTTGTCTCACATGCTATTTGTGTAATCTGTGCAACTACCTTTCCACGCGGTCGTGGGAATAGTTGGCCCATATTACGACGGCTGGGCACCCACACCTCCCAGTTCCTTGATTGCGACCGTAGGTGCGTACCTTACCTTACCAAACAACTTCACGACCGTACCACAAAAACCACCACAAACAACATAATAAATGCAGCGCCGTAATACAGTAAAAAGAGTGGGAAAGCATAATTGGTATGCTCCCTATCATACTCCCCAAAAATCGCGACTTCACGGTGCTTTTGAAGCTCTTGATGCCCCAGGAGCATTACCTGTTAAACAAGACATCTTTGCAAAATTCGGTTTTTCGCGTCGCTCAGGGTACCGGGAGCTGGAGGCATGGAGGAAGGCGAAAGAGAGAGATGCTGCAGGTGAAATAAACCAGGAAGTGCAGACTGAATTAAATGCGGGTGAGATAGAGCAAGCAGAGTTGGTACAGGCTGGTAAGGAGTCAATTCACGATGATGTGGCACGTCGCTTGGGCAACTCCACATGGAGAACTGAGACGAGAGGCCGGAAAAAAAAAATCAGCCAGGAACAAGTCAAGCGTATGGAGGAAATTATTGAGGAGAATGGTAGGGAGGGGCATCGCTTGTCGTGGAACGCCCTCGCCCATGAAGCAGGTGTTGAAGCTTCAGAAACCACGGTCCGGCTTACAATGGGTGTTATGAACTTCCGACATTGCAAGACTTGTAAGAAGAAATGGGTCAATCCATCGACGGCAGAGCATCGTGTGGATTGGTCTCGAGTAATGCTTGAAAGATATCCCGATCCAGACGACTGGAAAGACGTTCGATTCTCCGACGAGATTCATTTCGGCTATTCGCAAGGCTGGGACACGCCCTACGTTCTTTGCAAGCCCGGTTGCCAGACCTGTCCCGATTGTATAGGTCAAGACGTTCCTCCTGACGATAAATACGCAAAAAAAGTGCATGCTTGGGCGGCTGTCGGCTACAATTTCAAGTCTAAGATGATATTTTACGATTCTGGCAATGCTAATGGCAAGATGACACATAAATGCTACGTTGAACAGATTCTGGAGCCGGTAGTTAAGCCCTGGCTTCAAGATCCTACAGTTGATCGGTTTGTGTTAGAGGAAGATGGTGATAGTAGTGGACATGGCGGCGGTCGAGACGCATGGACAACCACCATTACAGGCAAGCGTATACGCGACCCTGAAAAGCGAAATTTGGTACAGAAATGGAAGCATGAAAATCAACTTGAATTTTATTTTAATTGTCATTCTTCTCCTGATCTGTCTCCTATAGAGAACTGCTGGAAAGGGCCAAAATCTCATGTAAATAGCCGGGTACATTGGGATGCAAGAACCACAAAAGTGTACGCATTGGAAGGCTGGGAAGCTGTGTCACAGGAACACATCAATGAGAGGGTACTAAGTATGCCTCAAAGGCTTAAAGATTGTATAGAATTGGAGGGTCAATTCACTGGGTATTAATGTAATCTAGTATTATCTCACGATGGTGTTGAGTTTTGGTGGCAAACCGGTGGCAAATTGTGGCAACACCGGTAACTGTGCTGGTGTGGGTGCTCAGCCGTCGTAATATGGGCCAACTATTCCCACGACCGCGTGCTTTCTAAGAAGTAGTCTGTGAAAGCAATCACAAACTAAACCCCAGAGTCAAGATCGTATCTTAAAAATCTATCGTACCGGAAGCCAAACGCTTCCTTTGAATCAAGCCTATTTAGAAGTAATAGGATTCGTTAGTTAGATCCAAAAACTAGCAATAGCTGGTATCACTGCTCGAGCAGAATAAACTTCTGTATTTTCGAATACTGGCTTCTTAGTACTCAAGGTTTACCATTTTCAAAAAATTGTACCATCAGGCGGTCCTTTTTTGAAAGATTTAAAGCTTATATCTAGATTTGGCCAACTGTTCTGTGAGAGAAATTGAGTACACGAAGACTTATCCGTTAATGTGTATTTGCGGTACTACCAGTACAGTCCGTTACAAGTGCTACTTATTGCCGGAGTTGATGGTAGACTTCCCATAAAAAACAAGCGTCTTAGCACGGTTGCTATTGCAGTGTACTACTAATAAATGCCAACATGAATTGGTTTAGACCGTTCTTAGATCCTCATAATTCCATGATCGAACACTCTAAAAAACACAGTTATCCCACAGGCACCAAATTTATCTTGATTTATTCTCCATTATATGAAACTATACGTATGAGAATCATATGCTGTAATAATTTGATGTGCCACCCGTGTGACGTAGTACGAGTCCAAAACACTTACTAATAAAACACGGCTGACAGGCTAGAATCTCAAACATGATTTGTCATTACATGGATCAAGTCATCCCAAAAGTGGTTTAGTGTAAGTAAGTCCACATCACGCAGTAGAGGCGGGTGGCGGGCAAGGCCACTCAGCCACACCAAGTGACTACTCAATGATAGCTGAGTGGCTGTGCCCGTGTTACGGTAGTGACAGCCCAATATGAGTGTCAAAACACTTCTAGCATCTACGCGCGTTGATAACCCAACCTTGGGTAAGTTCAACCTTTCAGTTAATCTCCAAGAGTTGTACGAAATCGCAGGAAATAGGCAAAACTTATATACCTGGACAAAAACCATCAGCTATTATAAATATCTGACCCATCAACAACCTGTCTCACCAGTAACCGCTTCGCCGTGCTCTATAATGGGGCGCCGAGAAACGAGGGGTCAAGTTTTCTTTGAGCGGTTAGAAGTAAGATGTGAACACCGATTTCATTCAGTGTTCTGTCCTAGTCTGACCTCAGGTATCACAATTGACGAGAGATTATGAACACTGTATAACTACAATGATAAGAATAATTGTAGTTACCATCTCGCCGTACTCTAGAACTGATCCTGAAATTTTAAACTAGTTTTCAGAATTTATCACAGGGTTGAATGGTTAATTAACGTCTCCAATAGATTCAGGGCCACTATTGGCGCTTATTTTGGTCACCTGATCAATTTATTACTCGTACAATTTAATCGGTGAGAAAATTAAGCAGGTCACTAAGTGAGAATTAGTGACGATGTGCATGAAGTGTGCGCACTTTATGGAAGCGTTGTTAGCATTGTGGAGATTTAAAGTATTACAGAAATCACATGCTCTGTTTCTGCACTATTCATTGTCCGGTGTATACTATTGCGCAATACTTATTTACTTGTGCTTGTTTCAAGGGCCCTGGATCCGGATGAAATTTGCAGCCGCCCGAAAGACAATCCCAAAAACAATGCACCGGCAAATCCACAGAGGCTACAAGATTATGGGAGGGCGCAGCGCCAGTTGGTCTGGTAATCATGAAAACTATTGTTTCTTCATTATACAAGCTAGGAGAAGCGCCAATGTGTTCGTACGGGGTATAGTTATCAAAACGCCATGTGTGCCCAGCAGTCAAATGGTATCAATACAAAAGTAATAGTTTACTATTCACAAGAAGAAATAATGCCGAGCTTATGCAATAAGTCCGGAATGGGAAATCCTGCCCCGCGACAGTCTCCACACATCATACAATGATGGCGGATCCCGCCTCATCCATTATTCCTTCCATGAAAGTCACTGTGGTGGACTTCCCCCATGTCTCCTCCCATCCGGTCTAAACGCAACTACATGCGATTACAAGCTAACCTCTGTTGCGTACTGGCCCTCGACGTTGCCGGAAGGATCATACTCGCAGGTTAAAAGAGAACCAGACTGATAGTTGACACGGCCGGAAATTTTATCATTACACTGGTACAGGGCACATCCAAGCTTAGTAGTAGATTTCCAGACGACTTGGGTTAAGTGACCGGCTTCCTCCTAAACAAACGATTAATATATGATTTACAGCAACCGAAATTTATCAAAACCTACGCTGAACCCTCCAGTGTAGAAGGGGATTTCATTCTCGGCCCAGGAGCTGAAGGCTTCGGACAAGTCGACGTCAGACTTAGGAATTACGGTTGATACCCAGAGGTTCTGGCCGTATTTGCGAGAGACATTCTCGTATACACCCATACCAGTGTGTTCAAAGATACAGCCTGAGGAATGCTTGAGGGCGGACTCGGCAAGGGTGTCGTCCCAGGTAAGAGCGGCGGCATTATGTTTAGCACGGAAGGAGTTGTGAAGATCGAGAATCTTGGCAGTGTCGAGTCCAAAATTACTGGAGGAAGAACGTGCTGGTTCCGCAGAAGTGGTAGGAGCTACAGAGGTAGTCTCAGCTGGTGGTGTGTATGCCGGTGTCTCAGCCACGACGTCAGGCGTAGAGCTGGGTGTCATGACGACGACCGAAACTGGTGTAGAACTAGGGGTTTCTACTGGAGCTGGCTCTGAAACCACAACGGGAGCAACATAGGTCGGGCGAGGTCTTCTCCATGCCTTACGCACACCCCGAGTGACAGTGACCACAGCTTGTGCCGTCTTGGTTACAATAACGTCTTGCATGGCCTGAACTTGTACAGTTACAGGTGCCGCAGTTTCGGTAACCCTAATATAAACGGTCAGGATGTTTTTTATATTCATGGGCATGGAAGACACCTACATGACGGTCTTGTGGACAACCACAACATCACGCTTCTGGACGGGGGTGGCAACGGCACCAACCACCAGGAGCGCGGTAGCAATAGCTGAAAAGAATTGCATTTTGTTGGTATGATTTAGGATTAACGTCAAAAAAGGGCCTTAGATGAAATCGAAGGCGCTGCCCGAATAGATAATCGTGATTGTGTGCTTAAGAAGTTGTTTTGAATCAACTGCAAGCAGGGAATGAACAAGATCTAGAATATCTGAGGCGAACAGGTCGTTATTAAAGCACAGCTTTTTAGTATATGACGAGACTAGCAGGTCGAATTGAAAGGCGTGAAATTTGCAAGTTGGATATTAAAGGAGTGACAAATAAACTGTTTGAAGTAGCACTGAAGGAGTGATTGCTATTTCAAAAGCTGTTGCAAAGACAAAAAGACAAAGACAACGGTCGACGTCTGGTGAGGAAAAAAACCATTGTTGGTGGGCGTGAAGGGTGGCATATATACAAGTTTGTTTGTCTACTATGAAGGTGGGAAAGTGCACTAGCATCCAAGAACCGAATGCAACAATGCAACACAAAATGCAGCAAGGATTGGTTTTCGATATTAGAACCTGGGGCGGGAGATGTGCTATGGTTTGCCCACTTCACCCAAGAAACATGGTATTTTAATTTTCCACAAGGGTGATGTTTGAAGGGGTACCAGACCCCGTAACAGAAGGTTGAAGCCACCAATAAGCTGCCGAGGCTCCCTGCCACTGGGGGTACCGTAGCATGAGGTGCTACTGTGACAGGGCGAGCCCATAGGCTTCAACAGATAGCACATCTCCACGATTAGATAAGGTGAGTAACAACAGCTTGGTGGAGACCAACATCCAGCGTGTAAAGGTGTGAGTTGATCATGATACGCTCCGAGTGTTGTAAAGCGCTCCATCACTGAGCGACAATCCAATCTCGTTTTTTTGTCTCGCCAAACCCCCTTCACCTTCAATCAACCAGCTAGCTCGACCCCATATTAAAGATATTAAAGACGAGGGTGTTGGTTTCTCATGTAGAGTACTTCTTTATCCAAGCCGTGTCTGACGTCCGAGCTCCGGAAATCTCAGGAAGCCACAACCGTAGATTGCTCAGATATCACCTGTATTTTGATAACCAGTAATACTAGCCTACTAGACTCCTCGTCGCTGAAAGTTGATGTCAATGCTTTTATATGAACATATAATATTTCCTGCTGCAAACATGACCACCACACCAGATCGTCACTCACACACACGACTCGAGGAGTTTAGCTACTACTACTTACTCCGCATCTTACTGGTACTTAAGCTTTGCTCTAATATTCATCAGTGGTGTTCGCTACAGTTTGGCACACATAACAATGCCTCAATGGACCCAGGTTCATGGGGGCCACCAAAATCTTGACTGACCTTCCTGCTTCCAAATAATCGAAATTACAGTTTGCCATGGTTGCTACCAGCGTGTAACTATGACCAAACTGCGTTCAGGGATTCATCCACGCCGCGCCTAATTACAATTATTGTGTAGAACTCGTGAATGTATCGCCGCTGCGCAGAGAGGCGCCAAATGAAGCTCAGGGAGGGGTCACAAACGATTGGATAATTGCATTATCTAAAACATCCCGTTTAGCTTAGGTTTAGATCAACAGTAAAATTATCCCGATAAAATATTAGTTTGTGTTTGAAACCCAGGAACCAGTTACCAGTGCAAGCACGCCACGCTTGTCGACGTCCCTGATCAACGAACCCCGATCAACTAATCGGTGGTCCCTGGGCTTGAAACACAACAATTCTGCAGCTTTATTTTCTCTTTTATGTTGCACTACATACCTGATTGGCGGCAACTCCATCCCTCCAATTCTGAAACTTCCAAGTGGGTGCGCATGCCGAACGCGTACCTAATGTAAACTCTAGTCTTTTTGTCTAGTCTTGAACTTCATGCACTGGGCCGCCCTTTAACTTATTTCGTGGCAGTTATTCGTTGTAACTTACACATCACTATACTGCGGTTCACAGTTTGGGGTTATCAACAGGATTCTAGATCCTATGAAATGGTTCGCCTCTACCGATCCGAAACTCATAGATCGAGTAATGAAGCACTTCCAAGCGAGACCATTAAGAGGGTTTTGATATAGGATACTCAGATTTGGATAAGATAGGGTGACAATTGCTCACCTAAAAACTGTCTTTTTCTAATAATCACAATTCATGGATGGAAATCATACACTCGAACCCTCAGGTCTCCTATCCTCCTTTCCCGAATATCAGGGTAAGTATATTATTGTCTCAGGTAGAGGCGCTGACACCCTTCAGGCCTTAGTTCTACTGGGGAGTCAGCAATCTGCTAATGACGAAGGTCAAACCCTAACCCGTTAACAAGACTGGGTCCCCATGACTGACATTGCGACATGTTAGTGAATATATACATTCTACTCAATAAATCATATGGCCAAATTACACAAAACATAAAGTACTAATAACTTGCACGTATGAGCTTCAATATAGAATACAGAACGTTTGCAGTAATGATACACCACAGTTTTCAGTCATGAGAAGTATTTGAAATAGCGGAAGCTCTGCATACTGTAATCGCAGCTTCCTGGGTACATCCTAACATAAGGTATAGGGTGCGCGGGGATTAAAACAAGATTAGTATGTGCTATTGTGCCACTCTTTGATGTACCACTTTGGACTTTATTTTGTTCCCCGGCGGCATGGATAGACAGACAACAGATAGGGCAATTTGAACCTGTTGGCCGGCTCGGAATATGTTTCGTTACTGTTGTCCGCGCGGCGCGAGCACAGCGTGGGATCTGACGCAGAATTATTACATAGTCCACCTTATCAGCCGTTGTACGGCTATCGATTTATTACAAGAGCCCATACCGGCTCGCCTCCTCTCTTGAAACAAGACGGTGTACTACCGAACCGAGTGTTGGGCGGGAGCTAGCTTGTGTCAGATAGTCCGGGGAAGATTTGCGTGGTAGTTCTCTGGGTCTGGGATTGCAACTCACGCCGCACCGTAAGACGGCTATCATTCGTTCATGAACAATTCATCTCCTCATCTAAGATGAGAAGCCAATGGGATGATTTTCGGATGGATATTTTTGAATCTCGGAAATACCCTTAGAGTGGCTGATGTCTCACAGATACACAGGCTTTTGTATTTATCTCTGTTATGTCAGAATTATGAAATTTATCAACTCTGAAGATTCAAAAAGATATTACTGTAACCAGCTAAGAAAATTCCTAATACTGGCTCTACCTTCCTTTTATCGCAGTTCTGATAGGAAGCGGTGGGCGGATCAGAAATCCCAATTACTGAGTGTGCATTACTGGCCAACCTTGCTATGCCTGGAAGTTGACACGCAATGACAAGCATGCAACAGGCCACACCGCTTCACCTTTCATACATACAGGCAATCGAAAAGCAAGAATGCCCTTTACAATTGAACTCGATTTAAACACAAGGAGTTCCTTACGCCAGAAAAAAGTTCCAAGGGTTCTAGATCATTCCAAAGCAGGTACCCGGAATTGATAACGCACAAGTACCAGCTTCATTTGCATATATAACTTCCATCCTAGGGAAACTTCTATAGTTTGTAATCAAAATATCAAGTCTACATAATGGCTTTAGTAATTTGTACTCGTAAATGTGCTGAATTAGTAATACTAATGCACTTGTGCTCAAGATTCATATAGGGATATGACCATATTAGAAGAGGAGCTCATTGGCTGTACACGAAGTATCATGGGTAACTTTGTTCCACCATGTATGCGTAAATCTACGTTCACTTGATATCATTGCATAAGTCCCATCTAGTATTTACGTATCCCCTACATGTCCCACTAGCTGCCAGCAGCTCTCCCCTACGCCCCCTTGACCTTTTGCCCTGGCATCGCCAGTCCTCTCCACGCCAGCGCCATCACAGCAACCATGCCACACCCCCCAAGCGTATAAGCAATCTCTCGGCCCGCCCACCAGTATAACGAACCTGTGGATACTCCGTTAGCCGACCAGACGTTCCAGGAACCAAGTATGAGGCATAGAGGAACCTACAAAACAGAATAGGGCCCGTGGCACGTCCAATTTGACCTATGCGAGATTGCATTAGCAGTGTACCATAGAATCCGAATTTTTGGGGGGGGGAAGCGGGTTTGGTGAAACAATCCGGGATCATCGCGATGGCGGGCCCACACGGACTGATTCGTAACCTGGTGGGGCAGAAAAAAAGAGAGCAACATACCGGCACTGCGGAAGCCGCCCAACACCCGGCCGCGCTCGGCCTCAACCACGCGCATGCTGGCGAGTGCTGTCAGGCCAGTCACGACACATGCGCTTGTGACGGCGAGGAAAGCAGCAGCGAGGTAGAGCTCGCGTTGTGTGGTGACGCGCCCAAGCAAGAAGAAGCTCACGGCGGCGCTAAACAGGCCCATCTTCACGATAGCGCTAGGCTTTGCGCGGCGCACGAAGCTGCCTTGCAGCAGACTGGCAAGTAGGCCTATGAAGCCTAGCAGACGGCCGTTGTGTGCTGAGCTGTAGTTAAATAGATCATAGGTCATGAATGGTAGACTGAACTCCATGCCAGAGAAGATGAGCAGAAATAGAAAGTGTGTTAGATTCAACAGCCCCAGACCCGACTGATCGATTTTTGCAGCCTCGGCAGCCGCGTTCTTAACGCCCTGTTTGGACTTATCTTGCACTGGCAGCGTCTCTGGGAGCTTGAAGTATAGAATCACAGTCTCAACGGTCAAGAGGCCAAGTGAGAAGAACGCTGCTGTCATGAATGGATTGTCGGTACTCAGCGCCTTGCTGGCCATGAAGGCGCCCATCATCGGTCCCAACGTAAACGCGATCGAGAATGCAATCCCAACAAGAGCTAGTGTGGATGTGCGTTCTTTCGGGGTTGAAATATCGGTAGCGATTGCAATTGCGAGCTGTACATTACCCTCTGATAGACCGCCGACCACTCGTGAGGCCAGGAAGATCGGGAACGTACTCGCCGAAACCCAGAGGGCTACCGAGACGATATTTCCGACCATTGAGTATAGCAGTGCTGTGCGCCGGCCAAACCGGTCACTGAGCGCTCCAATTATTGGGGATGCTACAGCCTGGAGAAGAGAAAAGAGGGAGCCGAGGGCACCGCCGAGTAGGACTACATCGAAGCGAGACGAAATAGGACGGTGGAACGAGGCCTTAAAGGAGTTCAGATAGCTGAATATCGAATCGAGGATATCAGAATTCGGCTGTGAGCGGTAGAAGTCGAGAAGGCGGGGAAAGAGTGGTAGAATTAAGGTAAATGAGAGCTATGGTATATGTCTGAGTGCACCATCGTAGCTGACAGGTGGAGTGTAACATACAAGATCGAGTACCAACGTGAAGAACAGGATGTACAGAATTGACTTTCGATGCTTCCTGGCAGCCTCTGAGCGCGGAGGAGCTTCTGTATCAACGGTCATAGCTACAGCGTCCACGGGAGAAGAAATATGATTGTCTAATTAAAAAGAGGACGTCAACGTCCAGGCGAAAGGGGTACTTAATACAACCCTAACGATTAAATAGCAATAGATGGTACAGCAATCAGAGCGGTGCAAGCCGATACACAGAACACAAAGACACAAGTGGACAGGTAAGAAGAATCGTGGTGAAGAATTATGTGAACGGGTTGAGGTTGTGGTTTCATCCGAATTCCGTGTGGCGGCTGTATGCTTAGCTGCGTCGTTAGTTGCATTGCTGGGAACATGTTAGAAAGATTCGTGGTTATTCACCACGCGATAGCCAGAGCTGTCTCGACTCTCAAATCATTTTGAACAAACGCTCTGGTGGTGCACTAACATAGAGTCGCTCAGTTTATATGTTTGAAATTCTTCTAAACCTTTTGTACAGCGCTGATAATCAACCAGCCGCTTATAAACTAATCAACCAAAGCTTCTGTAATAGTATGCTGACTATTAATTAACATTATGTCGCCAAAGTTCTAGATCCGGGCCCGGATATATCATAAATGATGGTGTTTGGAGCTGGCAACTGATTCAAACTGGCCTAGCTATAAATAAGCTAATTCTGCACACGGGACTTTGTCGAAGAAGTAGGACTCTTTATCATAGCGCTAGAAAATAAAAAGGCTAATGGGGAGCATTATAGTCTGGGATCTGTGGACGGTAATACTTGTGTTACAGACTACATAGTAATGAGTAGACAATCTTGTATTGGGAAGCGGGAGTATTTGGGGGAAGGATAAATCTGCTCAGTACACACTTTGGATGAGACCTACATTGTTTTTGAGCACGTACCAACCAGCAAGAGCACGTGAAAGCATGCTATATCTCCGAGTGAGAAGGCTTGCTCTAGAGCCGCTGTCATCACAGGCTCACCAGACATCACGTACGCTAGCGCACGCTGCGCCGTTACCGAGGCTCTCCAGCATGAGCTCGGTCGTCATTCGGCTTCACGTCTCACATGCATCTGTAGCTCTCCGCCCAAACTACTGCCCCTCCTCCACACACGCAAGACTAGGGACTTTCATGAGCAACACTCCGGATCTTCCTCGTTTACCGAGCTCTACATGAAATCTGTAAAGATACTTTAATCGTCGTCTAAGGCCGTCCCTCGTCTTATAATCTTATATCCCAAGTTGTATTCTCTCCTTCACCTCTCTATTAGTTTGTAATAGCTACTCTGCTCCCCTTTCCTAAAAGAACAAATAAAATGACTACCGTCAGCGATAATGTATACATAATCAACTTCGCATCTATTGAAGCGTGTTAATGTTGTAATTATAGGTCCTTCATGCTGTCGCTGGTGCCGGTGGTGGTGTTCTATCCATGGTGCTCACATACCCTCTGATCACACTTTCTACGCGTTCTCAGGTAGAATCCAAGCGTGCACAGAGTACGGTTATGGATGCAGTCCGTAAGATCCTCGAGCGCGAAGGGATGGGTGGTCTTTATGCTGGGCTTGACTCTGCAGTATTTGGCATCTCTGTGACGAACTTCGTATACTATTACTGTATGTTCTGTATTACCTGGTTATTTTTAGTAGTACTAACTTTGTTTGTCACATAGGGTACGAATTCTCTCGCAGTGCCTTTGAAAAAGCCGCGACTAAGGGCGGACGCCGTTCCTCCAAGTTGACAACAGTGGAATCGATGATTGCAGGCGCAATCGCCGGATCGGCCACTGTCCTTACTACAAACCCCATTTGGGTTGTAAATACGAGGATGACAGCTCGTAAGCGCACAACCATTGCAGCCTCTGAGGCCGCCCCAGAACCCGGTAAAAAGCCTGCTCCTCCAAGTACCATTGGCGAGATCCGGGCTCTGCTCAAAGAAGGTGGGCTGAAGGCCTTCTTCGCCGGTGTGCTTCCGGCGCTCGTGCTTGTCATCAACCCCATTCTGCAGTATACAATCTTCGAACAGCTGAAGAACTTCCTTGAGCGGCGACGCAAACGTGGGATCAGCCCGTCGGATGCGTTCTTGCTGGGCGCCATAGGGAAGCTGGCAGCCACGGGTTTAACGTACCCTTATATCACTATTAAAGCACGTATGCATGTCGCTGGCAAAGATGATAAGCACGTGGGTATTATTCAAAGTTTGAGGAACATCCTCAAGACGGAGGGATGGGCGGGTCTGTACGGAGGTATTGGCCCTAAGCTCGTGCAGAGTGTTCTCACAGCTGCGTTTTTATTCGCATTTAAAGACGCCTTGTACAATGCCACTCGTGCAGCGCTAGTAAGACAGAGAGCTGCGAAGAAATTGAAAGCGTAGAAAGTATTGAGTGATTGATTGGATGTAAGATGAATGCCGTGGGGAAGGAAAAGGAACCGTGTAGGATAACTGTTGCGTTTATATTTGATCTTTGTGTGGAATCTGGAGCTACATGTTTTGTGTGAAAGTTTGTGGTTGTTTTTACTAGTTTCACTGAAGAACTTCTTTAAATTTTATTTTGATATCAGCACGGGACCAAAAGCTACCAAAAGCGAATGACTAATAGCTTTATGTTTATTGGCCCTAACCCTGCTCTTACGAGTATAATCACCACAAAGGGCTTTCTACACCCATCCACAAAATTTTAACTAAGAAAGTTCATAAACGGATTAAATAGAGTTTATATGTAGTTTATAGCATGAGTATATTAGCCGCCTCGTTCTTTTCTTATTGATATCATGCCAGATTGCTGTAAATAAACAATGGTCGATTCAAAAGTCCCTTAATATCATGACTACACGATCCAAACGCATCAGCTGTACCATCAAACGTTCCTCTCGGGACCTCCAAATTTCGAGCTCACTCTTCTCATTCTTGCTGAGATACTCCTCGTAGTTTGCCTGGACATCGCTACGTTCACTCTTCTCAATCAACTGCTTGCGCTTCTGTTTCTCCACGGCCGTGCGCTGCATATTCCGGCTCATGGCTTTGTAGGTATCGGCTAGGAGGAGAGAGTTGGCACGATCTTCGTCAAAATACCATAGGAAGTACGTGCGTGAGACTTGTGGAGGCAATGATTTAGGCACTTCCTGTAGTTCAAGGTGGCCAGCTTCGTGCAAGCCGGAGAGAATCGCGCGAATCTGATTCTGCTTAAGAAGAGCGATGGTTGCGATCTTATTTGTACTATGTTAGGAGGGGGCTAGACGGTAATAGGTATATGGTGTTACTTACCTGCTTCTCGTCAAGCTTGCCTTTGTCCTTGATTATTCGTAGTAAACGGGTTCCGACACTCTCAAAACGTTCGTCGACAACTTTCTCAAGTTCTAATCCGCGCATTCTCTTTCCCAATTCCTTATAGTTCACACTCCACTCTCCTGCGCCCCTGTTACCTTCGTTTCGGAGGAATTTGAAAGAATCTTCGGCGAGCAGTTGAAGATGTTGCTTAATAGTTTGCAACCGTTTCTTTTTCATGCGGGCATCAGGATCCATATCCGTATCTTCTGCCCATTCATCCTCCTCCGATTCCTCCTCAGATTGATCAGATTCATCGCTCGAGTCATGTTTTTTGCTGTTACTTTTTCCCTTACCGTTTTTCTTCGGCACCATTTCCTCATCTGAATCATCATAAGATCGCTTTCGGCTTTTCTTAGACTTCGGCTCCTTGAGAGGCTCAGCAATGGACCCTTCTAATTCTATATCGCGCGGAAAGTTGCGGGAAAGTTCAAGAGTGCTGATTTTTAAACCTGTTGATATATTGTGAGTTTTTGTGACTCAATATTCCATTCTCATTGGATATCTTACGCTTCTTAGCATTACCATTTTCCTCGTCCTCTTCATCTTCATCGTCAAATTCATGGCGGCACCGGTGTATCTTCGACTCTAGGAGCTTCAGGAACTCAGCGTAAACCTGAGATGTCACCTTCCCAAGACGTCTCTCCGCCAATGCAGCTAGTTCTGTATTCCGAAAAAGCACAAGAAACTTTTCGTGGTTGATACGAATAACAATCTCTTCCTAATTTATGGTAAGTCAGCCTTGCTGCAAAATACCATCTGTCAGATAGATACCGACATTAATCTCCCATTCAACAGTCTCTTCCTCGTCATCATACATGGAAACCTTTTTGCGCTTTTTAGCTCGTCCCCCAGCAGGCTCTGCCTTTCTTTTCATTCCTGCATTCTCTCCAGGGTCACTTTCAAACATTTCACCAAGTCGCTTCCGCACCTGGGCGCTGACCTCCTTATTTAATTTTAATTCACTTGAAAAGTTTCCGCGTAATTGCTTAGTTAGTTCCGCGCGCACCCCATTTTCTAGGTCGGTCCTTGGGTGCATGTGATGCTGCTGGACCTCGACTAAAAATCGACCTCTAAGCATGTCGGCCATAACTGTCTTCAAATCTTCGACGGAGGTTATCGGGGCATCGGCCTCAATCACAGACTGATCTGGGGCTGGTAATGGCGCTGTTTTGGCATTTTTGGAGGGTTTACCCTTTGCTTTACTTGTGGAAATTCCATACGCGGCGAGAAAATCGCCTACGCGTGCATGTCCAAGTTGAAGTAGATTACTCGCGATCGTAGCTCCGTCGTTTCCAAATCTATCCTCCATCAACCGAATGATCCTCCCAGTACGCACCAGTCCGTAAGCCTGTTTCCAATCGCATTCATAATAGGTTTCCTCTCGTCCATTTTCAAGATGAGTAAAATGGAGAACCAGATGTTGCTGGATTAATACAACTAATGTCTGCTTTACGGTTTTCTCTGGTAGTTTTGCATGGCGACATATATGGGGAAGAGGGAGTCGCCCTTGCTGGAACAGAACCGCGACAACTTTCTGGGCTACAGGTTAATCAATCGATGAGTAAGAAGAGGGAATTGAACGCAATAAAGCTTACAGATGAGACCTGTCCATATATATCATCTACAAGGAGGACACATAACTCTGCTGCCGTGCTCTACGAAATGGCCATTAGCTTTCTAAGTTCGCTCTTGGGATGCTGAACAGAAAATTACCCCGGGCATTGGGCCGACCACGCAGATTGACAAGGTAAAGATTATGGGAGGGAAAAGGTATTCATGCAAATATTGACTCTTAGGTTCCCCGCGGTGGGACAAAACATTCGCACTCGGCGGCTCTGTACTCAAATGCCAAGACGCATATAGGGATGCAAAATTCTTAATCCATAGTGGGCTCCAGAACGCGGGCGAAAATTAGCCGGACACAATCATCTTCGCGCCCATTCGTCGGTTACTGTCGTGATTTGCGTCTCCAAATTTCTCGTCTACCTGCTCAATCTCCCCTCCCACCACCATCACCACCGCCCTATCAATATGTTGTCTCGGTCTTCTATTGCCCGGGGTCTTCCCCAATGCTGCGCAAAAATCGCCCCCTCATCCCGGCGAGGAATGGCCGCCGCCGCCTCGAATCCTTTCCACTACGCCGTCGGTGATGCCTCGGGCGTCAAGGTCTCGTCGAGAGATGATGGCTCACCTACCACTTCCTTGGCTTTTGTAGTGCGGGGTGGAAGTAGATACCAGACAGCTCCCGGGTTGGCTCATGGATTGGCTAGTTTCGCATTCAAGGTATATACCGGACGAATGCTCCTACATGATGCAGAATCGGCTGATGGGCGATATCAATTGATGGCAGAACACCACAAAGCGCTCAGCATTGCGTCTACAGAGAGAAGTAGAACTGCTCGGCGGATCTTTCACTTCAACTCTCTCCCGGGAGAATATCGTCCTAAGGGCGAAATTCTTGCGGGAAGATCTCCCATACTTTGTTGAAGCTCTGGGCGATGTCCTTACAAAGACAAAGTACATTCGTAAGGAACCAGATTATACAATTTTGAGATACATCTAAAAGATACCAGCCTACGAATTCAATGAGGAGGTCGCTCCTATCATGGCCCACGAACTTGACTCTTTTGTCCATAACCCGATTGCTCTTGCCCATGAATCAGCTCACAACACGGCCTTTCACACCGGCCTAGGCGCTCACCGTCTTGCTATTTCCAACAAATATGTTTCCAACCTCTCGGTTTCCGCCTGGTCTGGAACCGGTCCTAACGCTGGAACCGCAAGCCTTACTGCTGATCATATCAATAACCTGACCATTCCTGCATACGCTAAACAGGTTTATCAGAAGGGCAATGTTGCTGTTGTTGCTTCCGGTGCCAACCAGGCGGAGCTTGAAAAGTGGACCAGCGAGTTCCTCGCTGATCTGCCTGCTGGTTCAGGCCTTACCTCGGCTCCTACCAAGTATTTCGGTGGAGAAAATAGAACCTACAATGCTACTGGCGACGCACTTGTGATTGCTTTCCCGGGTACTTCCGGACCCCCAAAATTCAAGGCTGAGTTTAGTGTTCTATCATACATTCTGGGAGGCCAGGCTTCTACTAAGTGGAACCCTGGTACCAGTGTTCTCTCACAGGCTGTTGCCGATCTCCCTGGTGTTAGTGCTGTCACCCACCATGCTACATACAGCGATGCTGGTCTTCTTAGCATTACTATTACTGGCCCACAGTCATCCTTGACTAAAGCTGCTCAATCTGTTGTTAAAGGTGTGAACAGTCTTGCCAATGTGAAGGCCGAGGACGTCAAGAAGGCTATTGCACAGGCAAAATTCGAAGTTTTGGCTTCTGCCGAAGATCGATCAATTGGATTAGAGCTTGTAGGTCAGAGTGTCTTGGCCTCCGGCCAAGCATTCCAGGTTGAGGCTACGGTCAAAGCTCTGGAGGCTGTGACCGTTGATACTGTCAAAGCTGTAAGTTTCACACCCTAGCGAAAGATACAAATTGAAATTTCTAATATAATCTAGGCTGCCAAATCTCTTCTTGAAGGCAAGGCTACATACACTGCTGTTGGAGACCTGCATTACCTGCCTTATGCATCGGACATTGGATTGAAGGTATAAAGTTGATAGTTTTTTGGTTTAGAATTGGCTATATACCGGGACAGGGAAGGGTATGAAATGGACGTAAAAAAAAGACATAGAGTGGGAGTTGATGTGTGTGAAATACCGTGTAAAGAAGTCTTTTATTTTCTTTCTGTTCTCATTCATTGCCTCAATACTGGTTTCTTTTTTTTTTCCTTCTCGCCTGTGTACTGGTATGAAATCTCAACATGGTTCACTAGGAAATATTTCATCTTGAAGGTTAGCAGTTCTTTTTAGCTGCCCCACCATGAGTAAAAGTGGTAATGTGAGGGGCATTTTAGCTTCGTGCATGCAACAAGTAGCGCATGCCGTTTGCGGCTCTTTTAAAGTGCTAGGGCCAGCAAGCTGCAATTTGAGCTACGTCGTGTGGTCGTAACATTCACAATAGAATCTCATGGCATTAACATCAGTATGTGTATATCAGTACAGCATCTTAACTACCAGCTACTGATGCTGGTTTAGTGGAAATCATTCAACTTTTTCAGCGTCACTCCGGTTAAAGCCGACGAAGCTGACAATGCTCCACCTCCTTTCGAGGTACAGCTCCCGCATATGATAGCTACAAATTCTTTTCTGAATTACCATAGGGCGTGGATATTACGTCCTTGACGGTCGGCTCGGATAACCTCTTTCTCGGTACATCAGACGGGCGTGTACATGTTGTCAGCTCGTCGTTTAAGATTGTTAGAACATTCTCAACCTATGAGGCAGATTACGATTATCGGGGAGGCGCCATAACACATCTCAAACAGGTGGAGGGTACAAGCTTACTGGCCACAATTAGTGAAGATCTCAGTTCAGAGCCAATCCTAAAAGTATGGGCGCTTGATAAGATAGAGAAGAAGACGGGAGCACCGAGGTGTCAGAGCATCTTGACGGTGAATAACGGCAGAAAACAATTCCCAACCACAGCTTTTGCAACAACACCATCACTTTCACTATGTGCAGTAGGGTTTGCCAATGGGTCCATCACACTCATCAGGGGCGATCTAATTCATGACCGAGGAACGAAACAACGTATAATCTTCGAATCTGAGGAGCCAATTACGAATTTGTGCTTCTCCCCGCCGCCGATAGGTGTAAATGATCAGCGAGTATTCAATGCGCCTAGAAATGGGCCCGCTCCCGACGGAGGAGATACTCTTTATGTATCGACAACATCTAGGATCCTTACATTGATTACAGCTGGTAAAGGTGCTGGACAGCCGGCACGAGTTCTTGAGTCTACGGGTTGTGGTGTTGGATGCATGACACCTGCCCTAGACTTTTCATCAGACGAGCGTGGGTTGGTTCGTGACGGTGGGGATATCGTGGTTGCGAGAGATGATGCTATATATTTCTATGGTCCAAATGGCAGAGGGGCTTGTTATTCATATGAAGGGCCGAAACAACTAGTCAAGGTTTTCAAGAATTATATATCTCTTGTTGCGCCGCCGTCATCACGTCCTTCCACTGCAGTTCCTAGTAGGTCTGGGGTTGGAAATGCCTTGAAGCGTCTTGTTGGACAAGGTACCGTTGATACAGGACCAGACGGGCTATTTGATACCACTAAATTCACCTTACTGGATACAGAATCTAAGTTTATAGCTCATTCCGAAAGATTGATATCTGGAGTAAAAGAAATGTTTGTTTCTTGGGGTGACCTTTTTGTACTTACCCTTGACGGAAAATTACACCGATACCACGAAGTCAGTCTGCAAGAAAAGCTGGACATTCTTTACGCTAGAAATCTTTATATACTCGCTATCAATCTTGCCCAGAAGACGAATGTCGGGGATTCGAAACTGCGCGGCATTTATCGAAGATATGCCGATTACTTGTATAGCAAAGGTGATTGCGATGGCTCCATGCAGTGGTATATTAAAGCTCTTGGGCCCGCAAACGAAGAGGGCGTCAGCACTGTAATTCGTAAATTTTTGGATACACAAAGGATACACAATTTAATTGAATACCTCGAAGAGTTACATAACCACAATGCTGCAACATCAGATCACACAACCCTACTTCTTAACTGCTACGCTAAATTGAAGGATATTGACAAGCTGGAGGCATTTATAAAGCAATCTCCCGAGGAGGGCCTCAAATTTGATGTGGACACTGCCATTGGTATGTGCAGACAGGCGGGTTACTATGAGCAGGCTGTATACCTTGCAGACAAACAAAAGGAGCACGATGTAGTCGTTGGAATATTGGTTGAGAACCTTGAAAAAATACATGATGCTTTATCATACATTCAGACCCTTGAGGCTGAAGTAGCTTATATGAACTTCATGAAATACGCCAGGATATTTCTCCAAAAGGCTCCAAGGCCAACCAAGGAGTTTTTTATTGAATATTATAGTGGAAGATATATTCCAAGAAAGAAGGGGTCAGAAGAAGATCAAACACAGCAGCAACAACAACAGGATGGAAGATTACAATCATATCTAAACACTTCGTTATTACAGCAGCTACCTTACATGGGTGCAACTTCTATGTCAAATACCCCCTCAACTCAAAATCAGGTATCGCCCCGGGGCCCTACAAGCCAGCAACAGAATTCTCCAGGAGAAGGAACGACAATTCCACTTGATCTTCCGAAACCTTATAGGCCTCCAAAACCTCGAACTGCATTTTCCTGTTTTGTAGACCACCCGGAAGAATTCATAGACTTTCTTGAAAAAATATTGGAATCTGGTGAGAGATTAGGGAAGATAAATGAGATCGACAGGATTGAAATATATACCACCTTATTTGAGATGTATCTTCAAAGAGCTAATGAGGCAAAGAGCAAAGATGACAAGAAAAGATGGGAGTCTAAGGCAAAGAAAATTATAGAAAGCAAGGAAGTGAGTGTCCAGTGTAAAAAACATAAGATATTTACTGAACACTGACCGCCATTTTCTATAGGCTCTTGTTGACACATCAAATGTTTTGTTGCTATCTCATCTAGCAGATTTTAAGGATGGCACAACTCTTGTGAGGGAGAAACAAGGTCTTCGTTTTGATATCTTCCGCTCGTGTTGTTCGGCAGGCGATACTGCAGGAGCAGTGAGGGCATTGAAAAAATATGGTGCCGAAGAGCCCCAGCTGTATCCAGCTGCTCTTTCATACTTGACAAGCTCCCCCAAAGTCTTGCGAGAAGCAGGCGAAGAAGAACTAGAGAGGGTGCTGAAGATCATTGATCAACAAGGCTTGATGAAACCTTTACAGGTTGTGCAGACCCTTAGTAGTAATGCAGTTGCAACAGTAGGGATGGTAAAGAAGTATTTGGGCGATACAATTGAACGTGAAAGGCGAGAAATACAAAATGTAAAGCATCGTTCTCACATGGCCCTAGCAACACTAACATAATTCCTAGAACCGTAAAATGATTGAATCATACCGACAAGAAACAATTCGTAAAACCGCAGAGATTGGAGAGCTTGGTTCAAAGCCAACCGTCTTTCAGGCGCAGCGTTGTCAAGCTTGCGGGCTATCCCTAGATCTTCCGACTGTACATTTCTTGTGCAAGCACTCATTCCACCAACGTTGCCTCAATGCCGTTGACGGCGAGAGTCCCGAATGCGTCACATGCGCGCCCACAAACCAGACAATCAGAACCCTGAGGAAAGGTCAAGACGAAGTAGCCGATAGACATGATTATTTTAAATCAACGCTAGCGGATAGTAAAGACAAGTTTGGAACTGTGAGCGATTTCTTCGGTCGAGGGGTTATGGCTGCTCCTCCACCAATTTTTGACTAATTATGTCTGTTGTACGTATCTCTTTACTGAGCGATTATATATCTTCACTCATAATCTATGGCTATTTTAACTAGTTGAGATCATGGCACGTAATTTTGTAGCTTTGTAAACCTAAAATGCAACCTCCTCTCAATAATGGGATATTCTGTATTTGACTATTCCTGGTGATTATCAAAAATACTTCACTTACGTACAACTTGAGTTCATCTCATTATATAAATTTGGGCTTTAAGAGTATTTTATATTTAGATCATACTAAACAATATGTGCTTGTGGCGTTGTTTAGAAGTGTGTAGAAATTAAGAATCTTATCTGTCAATGACTCTAGTGTATACTACTTGCTTGGCCATAATAATTTACAAGGGGCTGCAATCCATTTCTTGTCTACTCGTGCCTAGATCATGACATATTTGTACATGAATCGTTCGAAATAGGAAATGCGAGTGATATCTAAGATGTACATCACTGAGCCTTGATCAAATTACTTATGTAAGCACATCATAAATACAGCACGGATAACAACCGCGCCCTTACGTTTCATTAGCCTGGAATAAGTTTTGTTTAAAGATCATAGAGCTACTAATTCTAATCATCTCTAGAAATTTCACAAAAAACTTTGGTGTAGAAACAGAGTTGTAGGTAATACCGTCTAGGAGTCGGTGTAGAGTTTGCTTCGCGTGGGGCGGCAGATCGCGTTGCCCCAAGTTGTACCTTGACACGACCCTACCTCCCTCCTTCTTTTGCATCTTCTGTTGCATTCTTCTCCTCCTCCACTCCCCAATCACCCCCTAAACACCATCTGCATTTGCGGATTATCTAGCTCGCAATACTACACTCTCGAATAGTAGCACTAGCTTAACGACTCCCATCATGGGGGACGAGGTTAAGATTGATTCAGCGCTGTTCCACACTCGTCTAGGGAATCTGTTATCAGCATGGAAAGACCCCAAGACAAACGATGTATTCGGAGGAGCTGAATCCATTGTTGTTGTACTGGGAAAGACAGAAGACGGCCCATATTCCAAGAGTTTGGCCTTACATGTATGTTCCTCTTGAGATCTGAAGACCTGGTTTGAGGCTCACAAATCCGCAGTTCTGGTTACTTGGGTACGAGTTTCCCGCCACTCTTTTCCTCATCACCCCAGAGAAGTTCTACGTTGTTACTACAGCGAAAAAGGGTATTACCTCTGATCTCTGATTCGAGGCGCGTCAGTATTAACATAGAGTTCAGCCAAGCATCTTGATGATCTAAGGAAAGGAGATATTCCCGTGGAGTTTTTGATCAGGGGCAAAGACGAAACACAAAACAAACAGCAGTTTCAACAGATTGTCGACATCATTAAAAAGTCCGGGGTGAGTAAATTTTGTCGAGCACCCGGGAACTTGTAGCTAATAGCGTACTAGAAAGTTGGAGTCTTGACTAAGGATCAAGCTCAAGGTCCATTTGCAAAGGAATGGAAGGCAGCGTATCCTGGAGCTACCGATGGTCTAGAGGAGGTTGATATTGCGCCAGCACTGTCGACTGTAATGTCTGTCAAGGATGAAGCAGAGCTTGTAAGAACTATTTACTACTCAGAATGCGCCTAGCCGATCTAACACTATCTAGAAAACTATGCGCTCTTCGTCCAGGGCGCTAGTTGGTTTAATGAAGGACTGTTTCATTGATGAGATGTCTAGTATTATCGATGAAGAAAAGAAAGTCACTCATGATGCTCTATCTTCGAAAATTGAATCTAAAATCGACGATGAAAAGTTTTTCAAGATGAAACAGTTGAAATTAGGCAATGACTTTGATACTTCTCAACTAGACTGGACCGTTGGACCTGTTATTCAGAGTGGCGGTAAATACGATCTGAAAATAAATGCCCAGTCCGACAAATCGCTGCTGCACGGCGGTGTCATATTGTCTACCATGGGATTGCGATACAAATCTTATTCTTGCCAGATCTCTAGGACATTTTTGATCGATCCAAATAAGGTTACTACATCCACAAGAATTTTCTTTTGAAAAGAAAGCTGACAATCACAGTCCCAAGAAAAATACTATAGTTTCTTGACAGATCTACAATGGAGAGTGCTTACGGAGCTTCGAGATGGCGTAGTCTGCAAGGATATATACAACAAGGCTGTACAGATGATCAAAGCGAAACACCCAGAGCTTGAAAAGCATTTTTTGAAAAACATTGGCGCTGGAATTGGTATTGAAGCACGTGATAATAACTTGGTTATAACTGCGAAGAGTACTAGGGTGCTGAAAGATGGCATGACCCTCTGTATTACTTTGGGATTTAGCGACTTGGAAAATCCGAAGCCTGCGGATGCAAGGAGCAAAATATACAGCCTCTTATTGACCGATACTGTCAAGGTTACCACGGGTGATCCATTAGTGTTTACTGGAGGTTGTCCCAAGGATTTGAAAGAAGCTGCATTTTATTTCAAGGATGATGAGCCTGTCGAGAAAGTGAAGGCCGAAAAACCTGCTCCCCGCACGTCATCATCAAAGAGTACGGCTGTTCTCAAGACAAAGCTGCGTGGTGAAAGGAAGGAAGTTGACGATGGCGCTGAGCAGAAGCGACGCGAGCATCAAAAAGAACTATCAGCCATAAAGCAAGCAGAGGGTATGGCAAGATTCTCCGAGGGTGGCGCAGTTGGAGATGGAAAAGGCAAGAAGGTGTTGAAGCGATTTGAGTCTTACAAGAGAGAGAACCAACTCCCGGTTGGAGTCTCAGATTTGAAGATTGTGGTGGACATGAAGAACCAAACAATTATTGTTCCCGTGTTCGGACGGCCCGTTCCCTTCCACATCGCAACAATCAAGAATGCAAGTAAGACCGAAGAAGATGATTTCACTTACTTGCGCATCAATCTTTTGTCCCCGGGACAAGGTGTTGGTCGAAAAGATGATATGGTCAGTCAGTCTTGATGTTTTGAAATTCTCGGTGCTAACAGCAAAACAGCCTTTTGAAGATCCGAATGCCCATTTCTTGCGTAGTTTGACTTACCGCAGCACTGATAATGATCGCATTGCATCCATTTGTGATAGTATTACTGAAATGAAGAAGAATGCCACAAAGC
The DNA here is from genome assembly GCA_024516215.1 of Geopyxis carbonaria. Lineage (NCBI taxonomy): Eukaryota > Fungi > Ascomycota > Pezizomycetes > Pezizales > Tarzettaceae > Geopyxis > Geopyxis carbonaria. Next base: position 203,709 of record JAJJXG010000021.1, on the reverse strand, counting down.
GGGAGCAAGAACGAAAGGAATTGGAAGATGTCGTCACGCAGGATAATCTCCGAGAAATGCGGAATCGTCGCCCTCAAAGACTCAACGACGTGTTTGTCCGACCAGGTTTGGATGGCAAACGTGTACCTGGGGAAATCGAAATTCATGAGAACGGTCTTCGATACCAATCGCCCATTCGTATGGATCAGCGCATAGATATATTATTCAGCAACGTCAAGCATCTCTTCTTTCAGCCTTCGGCCCATGAACTCATTGTCTTGATCCACATCCATCTCAAGGATCCCATCATGATTGGAAAGAAAAAGACTAAGGATGTTCAATTTTACCGGGAAGCGACAGATATCCAATTCGATGAAACGGGTAACCGAAAAAGGAAGTATCGTTACGGCGATGAGGAAGAGTTCGAGCAAGAACAGGAAGAACGGCGACGGAGGGCTGAACTGGACAAAGAGTTCAAAGCTTTTGCTGAGAAGGTTTCAGAGGCTGCAAGAAAGATTGAAGCAGGTGTTGACGTCGACGTTCCCTATCGAGAACTTGGTTTCAATGGTGTACCCTTCCGTGCTAGCGTATTATGTTCACCAACGACTGATGCGTTGGTTTCACTTACCGATATGCCCTTTTTGGTCATCACTCTTGATGAAATTGAGGTCGCGCATTTAGAGAGAGTCCAATTTGGGTTAAAGAACTTTGATCTTGTGTTCGTGTACAAGGACTATACACGTCCAGTCACGCACATAAATTCAATTCCCATGGAGACTCTAGAAAATGTAAAAGAATGGCTAGATTCTTCTAATATCGCCTACTCAGAGGGGCCACTGAATCTGAATTGGCCAACGATCATGAAGACAGTTACCCAAGATCCAAAAGCATTCTTTGCTGATGGTGGATGGAGCTTTTTATCAAACGATTCCGATGCCGACGATGACGAGGAGGAGGAGGAGGAGTCTGAGTTCGAGGCTTCTGATTTCGGCGATGAGTCTGATGGAAGTGATTCCGATGAAAGTCAGTTTAGCGAGGATGCTAGTGCAGACGAAGGTTCTGATGCGTCGGACGATGAATCTGGTGGTGAGTAATGAATAACCTACTTCAATTATAGAGCTAATTATTTTCGATCAGAGGATTGGGACGAACTCGAGGAGCAGGCAGAGAAATCTGAAAAGATGGAACGAGGCGCACGTGTAGAAGTTGATAAAAACCGAAAGCGCAAACGATAGATCAGGCAAACATTCTGCTTGCGTTCAAATGATCTATTCCGGGTATTCTGGCTGTGTACGATAAGTTTCTTTCGAAAATATGTCAATGGTATCTCTTTATAGTATTTCGGATTTGCCTGTTATGGGATTTGGAAGCCCCCGGACTTAACGATATGTCCTAATTACCTACTATTTATGGAGTTATTTTGAGATTATTCAATGTATCGGTTGTGACATTCTTGTGGTTTCTGTCTTTGGACCAATCGGTTCTAGCTCAGCGACCATCAATCGTGAAAAACGGGCGATCCTATACGAGTACGGTACATTAGGCTGTGTTTCGTAACCTCAAAGTATCATGATATCCAATTATCTAAAATTTGTATCTATTGCATGATGTTCAACCAGTGACACTGATATGGTATAATTCTTAACCTCCCAAACTCGAGGATTAACTACCTTAGGCTTGCACGCCTACCAAACATTCTATAACTTATCACACTACAACCCAGAGATTATTGGTGAGGCTACATATATAATAGACATTCACTTTGGTATTATCCAGGCAGGATGCCGCGGTTCCGAATTTCGCCCAAACACTTATTTATGTGCATATGAATATCTAATAGCCGAACGTCCACCCCGTTAAATTAAGTAGCTGTGGCAGTGAAAAGTGGCGGGCCATAAATATCAAAACAAAACGAGGGGTTCAAGCTTCCCCACTATTGATCTACTAGCCTCCCCTCAACCTTGATACTTGTTCAACAAATCTCAAACACTTTCAATATGCTAATTAAAGAATTTCACAAAGATGTTGTGACTGCAGGCGGTTCAACAATGCGCATATTCATATGCCATCCAAGTATTCCCAATTATCCCCACGCGAAATTTCCTGGAGTGGTTGTGTTCTCGGAAATCTATCAGGTCACGGGCCCGGTAGCACGCTTTGCGCGCCAAATTGCTGGGCAGGGGTACATTTGTGCCGCTCCGAGTTCTTTCCATGAGTTCGAGGGACCAGAGCCATTGGCTTATGACGGACCCGGTACGGACAAGGGAAACCATTATAAGATCACCAAGGTAGTTATGAATTTATTCTTAAGAAGCGGTCCAACCATGTCTCATGAAAAAAGACGGTAGAGGCGTATGATGAGGACGCAAAACTGAGTGTTGATGTTTTACTAAATTTGAAAACCTGCAATGGTGGGTATCCCGAGCTGTTCATGTATATTACATGACTAACTCTCAACAGGGAGAATCGGAACAACAGGCATGTGTTTGGGCGGACACTTGGCGTTCCGCTGTGCCTTTGATTCTAGGGTTTCCGCTGCTGTGTGTTATTTTGCCACAGGTAGGCGTACTTATATGTGGCTTGAAATCTATCTAGCTAATGTCCAAATTTCAGACATCCACAGCAAGACCCTTGGTGCTGGAAAGAAGGATGATTCGTTAGAACGTGTGAAAGACATCAAAGGAGAATTGGCAATGGTATAACTCCCATAGCCACTATGTTTCTATAAGAAGTTCTGATAAGTCTCCGGAAAGATTTTCGGAAAGCTGGACAACCATGTTCCACCTACAGGACGCGATCTTATTAGACAAACTCTTCATGAAGCTGGTACAACATTCAGCTTTTATGAATTTGCATGGTCACAGCATGCGTGAGTTAGACTGTTCCAGTGGATTTGCCAAGGCTCACTAGAGATAGTTTTATTCGGGACGAGCTTTCAAAAGACAGATATGATCCAGCAGTAACAAAGGTCTGTTTTGAGATTTTACTCGAGTTATTTGGGAGAGTTTTGAAGTCTGATCTGGGAACATTTGAATCCAATCTGAAAGTTGAGGATATTTGCTAGGCGAACGGTTTGTAAGTTGAAGATATTCAAATCAACGCAGCCTATCATACATCATAAAGTGACCGTTACAAATGAAAACATAAACGTAAGGAAAAGAGGTATTCATGACTAATAATTGCATTACTCATCAGCTATGAACTCAAAGACGTCGACAAATTCGCTAGGATCCTGTGCACCACCGATAACATGCTTCTTGTTGATAGTAAAGTTTGGGACACCATCAATGCCCTTCATACGTGATATCTCCGCTTCTTTGTCCACGATATCGCCACCTGAGTTTCCGGCAAGCCAGGTTTTAACTTCAGCTTCATCCAGCCCAGCTTTAACAGCAGCATCGGTAAGAATTGCGTGATCGGTGATATCCTGTTCGTTCTCAAAGTAGGCGGCAAATAGCTGCTCCACAACCTCATTCTGCTTTCCCTTTTCCTTCGCCATTTGCACAAGCCTGTGGGAATCTCTGGTATTTCCAGTCTTCCCTCCAAACTTGAAGTTGATACCTACATCTTTACCAACCATCATAAGACGCTGAAACATGGCCCCTGTTCTTTCAGATCCAAATTTTGTCTGATAGAAAGCAATCTTGTCGACTGATGTTTTAGGCATATTCGGATTCAAGTAATAGGGCATCCATGTAATTTCAAACGTGTGGTCTGTGTCTGGATTTGCCGCTTTAAACTGTTTGATCGCTTTTTGAAGCTTCCTATGTCCGATATAGCAGAATGGGCAGACAGTGTCTATGTGAGAAGTCAGTACACCGAGTGCCCAATGATGACGGATTGCCGGTCAGACGGTACTTACCGGAGACAATGTCAATCTTAAAGTTCGTCATTCTAGATAAAGTGCGCTTGAAAGCCAGGATGCCGGGATTTTCGATATGGAAGATTATAGTAGTGAAAACGAGTTGCACTCAGGATTAAAAGCTGTGGGGGGACTTAGATTATTAATAATGTTCCAATGATCAAATGTTATCGGAGAGATCTCGGAGTTCGCCATTTATAAAGATTAGTGACGCTGACCAATCACTAGTGTCACACCTCGGGATTGTATTTGAATTGCCACAGAATTTTCTCTATCCTCATGTTAGTACACACACATTTGTGATTATATTCTTGTTCATCTCGCGCGCATGCCCGCTTATAAAAAATAAAGTGTGTGTAATGTGTAGGGCTGAGCTTATAAAAGGTGGATCTAGAAAAAAAAACGCTGACATCCTTATTAGCACATTTCTGATTAATATTGGACTTTTATGTGGCCTTTTCAGTGAAACATTTTAAGTAAATTCACTATTATCGGAACCAGATATCAAAAATATAGATGTTAGTTGGTGGGTGGGTACTTAGCGCCAGAATGTAAAACGTTGGCTGATCGGAACTCCGACGGTGGCCATGAATCGCTATCCAAAAATTGATGGCATCAATTTACTCTAAGCTAAGCTAACACTATTATTATGCGAAATTAAGGGCCACTGTGTACTTACGATGAATAGATGATATTGCCGTCCCGATTACACAGCATTTGCTTACATGTAAGTAACATAACTTAGATTAGGTAAACAGCCTACAGATACTCCACCGGTGACCAACTCGAGTGAGATGTGGTGGGTGATCGTCACTGCAAGTTGATGTCATGGCACTCGTACTTGTCGATTATCCCATGGCCTGCCAACAAAACGACCTCCTCCAGAACAAGCAATATCGTAGTAAATTTAAGGCCGGATTGTGGCTCAAAGTACTTCTACTGTGGCTTTTGCTTATTTCTAGCGGAGTGAATTTCGGGTCCACGTAAGCTCTACCTAACTGCTGTGTTTTGTCACTTGAAAGATAGCACGTGCAAAAATTCACTACAAAAGTACGAGTATTTATGACGTCATGCATCGTGGGATAATAGCAGGAATATTGGTATCGTTCTTTCTTACAACTACATACTCTTAGTATCCGCACGTGAAATTACCCACCTCCTCCTTAAACTCCTAGCGTATTGATAGTAGATCCTCCTGTTACCTTTTTCCTAACCGCCGATGAAGAAATCCCCACCAAATATTGGTACAGAAGAAGGTCCATCAGATGCTCCAATTACTCGAAAGTCTTCTATAAGGAAAAGACCATATCAAACCCGCCGGAAAGAAAGATCATGCGATGCTTGCAAATTGAGGAAGACCAAGGTCAGTCGATTTATCCTTAGTTTACATTTTTTTCAAGTTTATCTAAATGGGAAGTCATGAACAGTGCGATGCAAATGGAGAAGAAGCATGTTCTGCGTGTGTGACTTCCGGTATTCAATGTCGATTTTCTTCGACAGAGCACGAGGGAAGGAAAGTCGGACCAGCAAAGTGGGTAATTGTAATTTTGGAGCAAGCAAGTGTGCAAATCTAGCGGCCGGGAGTAAGGCTAACGCATTATATACTTAGGCGGATACGTGACCTTGAAAGAACTGTCGAAGAGCTTACTCAGAAGCTTCGAGAAATTGATGGTCAACAGGCCATAGTTGGGTCCATAGCTCCGAGAATAATTGGTCCGAATGCTCCGTCAATATCCGGAAGCGAGTCTGCAGGCTATTCGGACAGTAATATAACGGGAGCGGCAAGTAGCCATGAAAGTTTGGGGACAAGATCAGGGCCATTATCTCAACATACGGACTCGATGAATACAATGTATGGCCGGGGTCCTCGGCAATATTCGCGGCCGAAAATTGAGCCTATGACCTGGAATCCAAATGCATTTGGTCCAGGTTCTGCTCCTCAATTCATAGAATCTTACAAAGAATATTTGGAGCGCCTAGGATTCCACACACAGGATGTAAATATTCAATCCGGCAACATTTTTCAGGCTGGGCCGATGGTACCATTACTTTCCGATTATAATCCATCACCCGCTTCGGGGGTTTTCAGCATGGATTTAAGGGCTTTTCTTCCTACCCGAGAATCAGCTGAGATGATTCTCGAGGTATTTAGGCGGACTATCCAAAGCTACAAAGCCATGTTTTATTGGCCAATATTGGAAGAAAAGTTTGAGAGAGCATGGTCATCTGATATGTTGGAGAATGATACGGAGACCGTTGGTAGAATATTTTGCGTGGTAATGATGGTTTTAGCTGTAGGCAGCCAGATCATAGATGTGGATGAAGTAGTTCGCGAAGGACGAGGGACAGGATATCAGGAATTTACACAAGAGAGGTACTATATCTACAAGTTCTATTAGAAATACTAACAGTGGTTTTTAGAAACGGGTGGAAGTTTTTTGAATTAGCAAGAAAGTATCTAGGCTTAAATAATCCAATATATACCCTAGAAGATGCGACTGGTAGAACACTAACCATCCCCTCTCAAGTTTGTATGTTCTAATTTATCTAAAGTTTTAGTCTTGATGTCACTTTACTTGGACAAAGCCACGCTCCCTTCCCCATGCTGGATGATATCTGGCGCAATGGCCCGAGTATGTCAAGATATTGGGCTTCATAGAAGAAGACCCCAGGGCGGTAATATCACCAATGTCCAATTGGAATCGCGAACAAGATTATTTTGGATGGCCTATGTACAGGACAAAAGGGTAAGCATGAAGATGGGAAGACCTTTTATACTGCGGGAAGACGATTGTGATGTACCTTATCCTGGGAGCATAGAAACGTCGGGTATAAGCAGAGATCCTAGATTTATTACTCCACAAGAAAGTGGCGGAAGAGTACGCCATCTTGAAGATTCTAACGATAGCATTGACCACGACGAAGTTTCAAGAACGGCCTTACAGACTTGTGAGGTTATAATCAACGCATGCAAAGTGTCAGAACAGATATTAACGTTCAAACTCGGTGGAAGTATTGATGGCGATATGCTAAGGTTGCGCGATTTGGATGATAGACTGCAGCAATGCTGGAGTACCCTACCGATACAGCTAAGAAATTATGATTCCAATGAGGTACTAGATCTGCCCTCTGTTAGAGGTATTATCGTTTCTCTACGGATGTCTAGTAGATCTTATTGAGAGCTAACTACATATTAGCCTTGTTTATTGTGCAGCATGCTCGACTGATACTATTCCGCTATTTTATGGAGTTTTCTCCGGAACTTCCTATAACCCCGGAGTTTCGAAGCTTCTGTTTGAATGAATCAGTGCGAATATCAAAAATAACTGCCCGAATATTATATCGAGCCCAATTGAGCAGGGATTTCACAAAGAACTTTGGTGTCCGCACTGACGACCTGGTGCACCTACATACATTCCGTGTTGCCATAATACTACTTCTTGGCTTGTACTCAGGTTCATCTGAGAGTGAGATCGTGACTCATGAAGATGTAAATATCTGTTTAGTTTCACTGCAGGCTATAGCTCGAGTGCACATCACAGGTAAAAGGTGTGGAATTGACGCGTGATATTTCTGAGTGTACACATGTTAACGCCGTATTAGATATTTACATCTATATAAAGAGTTCGCCAGCTTCTTTGATCACCCGAGTGCAGAAGTGACGATACCGGATCAGACTACAGAGAACATTAATCCGGAGTATGAGCGCAATCCGGAGATTCCTCGGGCCAGCTCTGAATGGGCAAATACATCAGTCTCATGGAGTAATCCGATATATCAAACCCAAACAGCTAGTGGTATGTAAGTTTCTGATTTGAGGTACCATTCATGTTAATTTCTGAAGACCTAGCTATGCAAGCCCCATATCCAGTGAGCTTGCCTCAGGAAATGAACGGGGCAGATTCTTTCGGTGCTAATGTCAATGCGCCAAACATAATGTCTAGAGTAGGCACTGGGGACTGGAGTTCATTTCAGGATATGTTGCATTGGGATCCTGAATTTGGACATTATGTAACAGGAGATAATACCTGGAATTTTCAAACTTAATTCAATATTACTTTATAGAAACTAAGTTTTGGGAAACACTAAATCAAATATTGTTCGTTAATCCACTCGTACACACACGTTGTAATATTGTGCTACCGGCGAGGAACACCCATCACACTACTTAGTTACACGCATGGGCCCCGCTCCGGCAGTACACGAAGCCACTTCGGCTACAGGCTTCCTGCCAATTATAGAATATGCTTGCTGATATACACTTGGGGTTACTCTCCAAAAAACAATACTTGTGTCGTACTTGTTTCTGATATACCTTACTTAATCCCCTCGTGGGATTCCTGCCTATGGAGAGTTACATCGTGTGGCATTCTATATTTATTTACTTATTTTGATAGAAATTAACAGTTAGCAATGCAAACCCCAAGCTCCAGGCCCTAGATATGGTTTATGTGAACTGTTCAACGGATGTCCTGATAGAAAGTATACTCGTAAGTGTTTCTTTCGTTTCGATCTGATCGCCTTGCGGTTGATTAAAAGTGGCTAAAAATACTGATATTGACATATATGAAGACCACTGCGAAGCGATTTGATTCAAGGATTAAGAGGTATATCATCTGTTGCTTTTCGTGCTAATAGATGAAGGATTTGAACGTCTCTTGATACTCACGAGATCACCAACAAAGCTCGACTCTCAGATATTGTCCCATTGCGCTAAATTTAGAGTATCGGTTCGGTATTTTTGGGGTTTCGCATTAAATCTCCTATAGGAAAATAAACCATGCGCCGAGTGCATGGCTATGGAAGCAACCTGATTGCTATTAAGAGTAGGTTTAACACAAACTTTGATGTAGCTTATCGTCGGCTCATGCATGGAAATTGATTGCAGTAAACGAGGAGACGTATGTGCATCTGCACAGGTGGAAATGAATGAATTCACCCCGCGAAACTACAGAAATAATAATACCTGTCTGCGCCCCGGCCAACTCGCAGAATTGAAACCCTACTGTTATTTTGATGAACTCGTGCATAAGTACATAAGTTCACCCTCGTGCACAAAAAGCAACACATAAATGCAAATCAACTATATATATTCACATACAGGGTCAATGATTGAAATATGCCGGACACGATCTATGCATACTGTAACACCAAAGACAATACAACAATGTGCCTCGTGTGTTGTTATACGCATTTATGCGCATTCAGTAGTACTCATACGTTCATTCACGCTCATCTCACATCTTCCCTCATGTTGGGCACTAGATACCTTTTGTGGATTGGCCTCCTCGTCGTCCGTATTCACCCCTCGTTCGGAAGTTGGGTATACTGCGCATGGTGAGCGGAGATTTATGTATTCCCCTACAACTTGATACAATATATCAAGTACTATAGCCTCCTCATATAAGAAGCTCCAACCGCACATAATTGATGCAACGCATCAACTTTCCTGTGTGGGCTATACATACCCGTTGCTAGGGTTAGGGTGCTTGTGTTTGATATTCCTCACGGGGCTACATTGGTCATGTACTCTGACTTACATTTTGTGTAAAGAAGATCATAAGACGGATACTATCTAGGTCGCACTTAGACCGGGGATGAATGTGTGCAGCCGTCCCCGTGGAATGTCCCGCTGTTTCAAATCTGCGCATCCACGTGACATGCTTTCAATATCGCGCCCATCAGCTCACCCCAGATAGCTTGCATTGCACGATCGGTTCTCGATAGATCGCCTTTTGCCGAAGCGTACTCATTGTCTCGGTAGGGTTGGCAGGAAGAGGGGGGAAAGAAGGGCTGCCATGCAATGCACTGGGCTTTTTTAATGCACTAGGTAGTTGCGCCCTCACGCATCAACTTTCCGCATACATTCCATATATCAAAAGTTACTAATGTCGGTACGTGAAGTAGTAACCCACTTATGCAGTACTCCAGCTCAATTCGGCTTGTACCCGAAAACGGGCATTTTTCGATCCTCCCATTACTTTCTTGGTACTCTATCGCTAAGGACATTTCCTTGTGGCATTTCAGACACCTACTGAGATCGAGGCAACCGGGTTAAAGAGTCAAGACCTCAGGTCCACGACCGACGCGGCTGCAATATTACCCGGCAAGCCACCACAGAAAGTAGATGGATCGAATCCCTAAATACAGTCATTGTAGTTCTAATATTAATTTATCGGGCTGGATGTAAGCTCGTACAGATTATAGGAGTCTTCTCTCTGTCTTGCAGCAATGCCTGACTTGGTAATGAGCTCAACATTACGGAAGTAAGGTGCAGTTCGCCAGGAATACGCACTAGAGGACCACCATTTATCCCAAGGAAGCCCCCAAACCAAGGTTTAGAGTTCGGTAGAGAATTGAGTGCCCAGTGAAATGTACGGCATACGTATCATTTATGCACAATGACTCTCTTGCGAGTTCACTCCGCATTACCTAGCTGCTTCCGAGCCTTAGCAGTCATCCCTCGGCCCCCATCAATTCGCTTACGCCCATGAAGTAGGTACAATGTATCGAAGAAAAGTACAAGGTCTATCCGATATCCGAGGAACCGGATATTGTCAATTTCATCACGTACATGACGTAGAAATGAGAAAGGGTGGTAGGGATGGATACAGAAGGGATGAAGAGATGAAACAGTGGCCCATTCCCATACACCTCGGACCAAGTAGGTGTGAGTGAGGTGTGCATTCGAATGTGTGCATCTGAGGAGACGAGGGTGGGTTACACCAGGATCATATAGATTGCGGGTTCGCATTATTTTTGTTGGATGAGAAAACATCAGATGAACTGCTGCAACGGTTCACGCGCACGCGAGCTTAGATTAAAAACGCCATCCCTGGCAGCCTTCTAGAAGGTGATCCTTGACTGGGCTGGAACGTGTGTGGAAGGTAGAGGGAAGGATGTACTCCGTAGTGGATGTTTATAACCCTGTTTGAATAAAATAAAACGACCTCTTATGCCCGACGCGGTGGAGTCGAGGGTGCGGTAAAGTAAAACACGATTTTTTCCAGTCTTGTGTCTTACGGTTCTATTAGTGGATGTGGTTGAAATTCTAATATAACGTGACCTAAGCGAGGGAGACGCTATTGGAAAACCGTTGACAACATGGCTTATTGAAACACATGGCATATGGTAACATTGATGAAACTTGCAAGGAGAAAACTTCATTATGTTGTTGCTATACTTTTTGGTAGTTATGGATATGCAATATCTGATGCTTCGATTGCTTCTCTCTCTCCGTTGTAACCTTACATCTCCTCAAGATCATCAAGATCATCAACCTCTGGGAAATCACCCATTTCCACCCTCTCGGGACGGACAAATGAGCCATGCTTGGGCTTGCAAGTGAAGTAAGACTTCCCGCCAACAGACCCATCGTTCTTCCCTGTTCACGACCGCGGCCCGGTCAGCAAATCCCTGTACAGCCATCATACACGAACCCCCAAGCTTAGCAAAGAACGGGGTGGTTGATGAGAAACCACCGACCCGCGTCTCCGCGAAACGAAACGAAACAAGAACATGGCGGAAAAAGCAAAGAGAATTCTTCTATGGGAGAAACACAGGAAGCTTTCTTTGGTGGTTCAACGCCTGGGTACAGCTAGTGATATTTGCCAACATGTGTGAAGATAAACGATTGAACTTACCAGTTGGCTCGTCAGCCTCAAATCCTATCCACACACTGCCAGGCGCAGCTGGAATCTCAGGCACTTCGCCAATGTATCTCACGGCCCCTCGTCTGCCCGCCTCGGCCCCTCCAATCCGACATCGCTTGCCGATGGAGATACCCCTAGCCTCAACGATGCTCCATTGCCGTTTTAACTCCTTTGCTTCGTTCGCCTCCTTGTTCGGGTCAAACCGTCCGAGTTGGCTACGTTTCTTCCAGGCCAACACTGAATCGTTACGTTTGGAGTAATCCTCCTCCGGCATTACGTACTTTTCGACCTCGGAAGTATCTGTGAGGTTAAGCCTTGCTGAAGGAGGTCGCGTATCATCTACCTATATTCATGCACACGTCTTAACAATTACTCTGTAAAATTATTGAAAATATAAAATCTCTTTTTTGCAGACACAACATGTGGCACACCAACAGCTATTCAGTGCAGGTAGCCTCGTTGGACAACGAAGCCACAGTGTGGATGAGTTATTTGTGTATAAACAGATGGCAAGATGCAGCAGAGGCACATTCCACGTGGGTACGGGGATCAGGAGCAAAGGGCAGAGCATACGTGGATCTCAGCGTACGGTTGTAACGGAAAACTCCCAATCTGTGTAGTTTCTTCATCCTTGCTGGCGATAGCGATGGGTTGCGGGGAGTGAGGCAGACGGAGAGTCAGCTGCTGGGAGGATGGAGGTATGCCAGTGACGGGAAGGAGCTTCGACTTGAGCAGCGCAATTGTCCAAGACGGATTGATGCGGCGTTCGGATGAAGTGCTCTCAGAGTTGATGAGAACCGAGATGTCTGCACTGGTTTGGAGTAAACTCATTTTGTATATAGGGTATTTCTAGGTTGAGTGGGCCTGCGTTGGTCGTGGACAGCGGTTGTTCCTGCCTACTTTTGGAGTTGGTTATACTGGTTATTGCTTTTTCTCCACTTTTTTTTGATTTGGCTCTGTCTCTCTGACCGGCTTCTTGCGGCTCTGGACTGTGCGCTGTTCCAAGTTGCCTAATGTCTCTATGTACTTTATGCTATGCAGTAAAATATCTTCTGTGATTCAAGGGGAGTTTGATGGATTTGATGTATGGCCCAAGAAAGTCGCGGGGTACATTTGTGTAATTAAGATTAAGGATTGAAAGTGGGGTCATGGAACATTCGCTGTTGCTTCTAGAAGCTCGCTCATCTCCACTTCGAAACGTTCTTCCAAGGTTCGCTTATCAACATCAATCTATACCGATCTAAACTAGTGTCGGGGGTCCAAGTCAACAAATACTATTTGCACTAACTCTCTTACCGGACATCTTTCCTCTCTTTTATCGCGAGACTGAACTAACCTTCAGCATGTTACGTCTACTACTCTAGTTAGAGTGATGGGTTCAGTGTGTCATAATTTGCAAAGAAGATACGGAGAAAATATCGTCCTCAGCAGCAATAGGAAAAAGGCAGAAAATATAGCATGTTTCAGGGATAACTCATCACATCTCTCATATATCATGTAAATTATACATGCAAAGAAAATTGCCTTGATCGGCTGTGTGCATGTACTTACATACATCGCAAAGCAAACAGTACTTTCGCTAACTTGAGGGAAGGAGGGTGCGAGGGAGGAGGCATATGGTTGCCCTGGAGTTAGAGTGAGGGGTTTGGATTAGTAGTCTTGCGATGGACCTGACGGGTCGTCGCCTGCAGAAACAGCGGCCCTGTTGGTGTAGCAATGGCTGCGGGCGTTAGTATCCGTTTTACTGCAGGGAATGAAGAGAAGGCAAAGTAGGCATCAGACGAAAGCCCAAGATTGTCACACATGTACACGAACGCTACTGGAAATATTCGAAGAACTTTAAGCTTCTATTATGCGCAATGACACGGGATTGAAAACAGACTGCCTGCATCTGTATGGAGCGCTGTTCGTTTGCACGTTATGTAGGCGAACGGGCGTTCTAGAGTAAGGCGGGCGTTAGTGCTGAACATGGTCAGGGTTTCTCAAGGCTTTTCAGCCTTCGGAGACCAAACTTGGTGGATCTCGAACAAAAACTTCTGTCTGGGCAACCTTCGAGAAGCTCTCGGGTAGTTCCTGAGTACATATTGATAGGCATGCACTACGCCCGAAGGGAGGCCTGTGGGTCTTCTTCCCCATCCCCTGCAAAGAGGTGATAGCAAGGCTGTCGTTGATATTTTCGTCGTACAACTCATCTATGATGATTCTGGATGCACATAGTAGATAGAACGCGATCAACCGGGCCGTGATTTTTTTAAACGTACCCAACGGGTAATTCTATATTCTGATGTCCTACATCTATGTGCATGCATGTAGTTCTACCCCAATCAACGGATTCCTTTACTAGAGCAAAAACACTTGCGAACCATCCATAAGCCATTAATATAGATTTTGATGGCGATGGTGGCATCTTGACTGTGATGGGACACGCGCCCAAGGGAGAACCCCCGAATACTTTCATCCCAGAGAACCAATTAGCAGGTGAAACTCGTAGAGGCAGCCGTCCGTTACGTCGTCAAGCGTGCCCTCTCAGGTATAGCCTGGACTAGGTCTTTCGTTTTGAAGTCCAGTCATCCAAACTAACTCATTATAGCAAAAGGTTGATTTCCAAGGAATCACTGGGTAGATGCTTTTGCACTGCTGACTGAACCAACCAAAAAAGACAACCAATTAAGAATACATCAAGGGTTTTTATCTCTGGTTTGCCTCCCCCCCCCCCTCCCCCTTGATTCACATACTGGTGTACTAGGCAATAAATGATTGGGCTTTAATCAATTGAATTTATCAGAGACCATAGGGCCGTCTTTGCCACAAACAGTGTCTAAGGAGCTGTTGGGGTTTCGGACCTCCGTGTATTGGTCGTGATGTGACTGACTTGATGGTGGTCTGTGCAGAGACCTGGTAAATGCCTGGTAATTACCGGGGCCATCTTGGATATGGCCGGGGGCATCTTCGATATGGCCAATCAGATATTGGGTTTGAAAGGTAGACCAAAATTGTGGTTTTAAAAAAGAACCCCTGCTGTTCTGATGGATGTTAAATAGAAAGGTTCCAGCACTTCTTTCCAGCAGGAATTTCCAGGTCCAGTAGTCACAAACCCTCACGCAGTACCACACAGTTTAACTGTCACCCAACATTTCAACATCTCGTATCTTATTCCCCAAGCCTCCACCTCCACCTCCACCTAGCTTCTAGCTTACGACGTCACCGAACAAAGCAGTCCCTCAATTCCAAAGTACCCAAGAAGACCGTCCCACTGGCTTCCATAGCATCACTCCTCTGTCCAATGCCTCCCAAGGAGCGAAAAGACGATATACCACCCCCTCTTCCTTCGCCATCTCTGAAACGTCCTTTGCCCACATCACCAAACTCGCCGGCGAAGAAACAATCCAAGTGGACACCGGAAGAAGATGCTCTGATCATAGAGCTCCGGGGTAGAGGCACCAAATGGGAGGAAATCAGCCAGCGTCTGCCTGGCCGCTCCGCCATCTCCTGTCGCTTACACTATCAGAATTATCTGGAAAGGCGATCCGAATGGGATGAAGAGAAAAAGAACAGGCTTGCAAGGCTATATGAAAGGTACGTAGTTATGCGTTACTCTACCCCAGTCCCCACGTTTCCTTATAGAATCTGCCGGCGTTAGTGGGGGTTTAATTTCGGAATGTCCTGCCGGCGCACACCAAACTTTGTTGAAATAGCCGCTGACGTTGCGTTTTTATTGTGTTAAAGATTTAAGCCAGAAATGTGGGCGATCATCGCGAAAGAAATGGAAATTCCCTGGCGTGCGGCCGAAGCAATGCATTGGCAACTGGGAGAGCAAGATATGGCTCACCGAGCGGGAGTTGTACCGTTCTCACTGAGTAGTGTTGCAATTGATGCACCTGGCAAGCGGAGTCGGAGCTCTCGCACCAGTCCGGGTACCTCAAGTAGCTCGGCTGTAGCGCAAAACGCGGCCCGAGGCCCTTATTCCGAAGCAGAGCGAGTTAGAAAGTAGAGTTAACAGGTTGTAAACATTTTTTTATGGGGTGTTGGTGGTCGGTGTTTGGGACATGGGATTGTTTGCGCACGCCAATTATATTTTGAATTTGTTTCTGTATGCGTGTTACGTCCAGGTATATTATTAGAGAATGGGAATAGGGGGGGTTCAGGCGATAAATTTCTTTGATCGGTTTTTATTTCATTCCTATAGAGCTTTTAGAGCATTAACTCGGTTCTACTTCCTGTACTGCATATAATGAATGAATGAGAATAGGAAACGATCATCAGATATTACTTACGCCTGGCATTGAATATTGATCTGTGCCACAGCAATTATCGTTATTTTACCGATGGCCAGGCGTTTTGTGCCGGTGAAAAGGGAAAGACGATAATTCCAATTTCCCATGCCTTCTGTTCCAGATAATTGCAATTCGAGAAAGTATGTTGGTACGGCCATCTCAGGCAGATGGGCCACAGATAGCCCACCAATTGTCCTTTTCATAACCACTTTCGTGTATAACCCCTCCAGCGGCAATAATGTCACTTTCCAATTCACCTTTCCGGTAAAGGTGATAGTACCGCTGATATGTAACCTCCTTTTTCGTCTCAACTTGAGCCCCGCCATCTGTCAGCGCATCCGTTCCTTCCATGCCCTTTGGCTCCATCTTACAACCTTCTTGCAGCTTATTCGGCGACAAGGTTGAATACTGCTTCGACAAGACCCAGGGTACAAATATATCCTGCTGATCACCTTCACCCCATCCTCTTCGAGAGTTCTTCTGTTCAAGGGCCCAAACGACAATCAATGCCTTTCCTGCCTGCTCATTCTGCGTCGAGGGACCCCGCAAAGTTCGCAATATAGTCTTGATTGCTAACGCCCTCCTATCGGGGGATGAGAAATGGTGAATCACTGCAATGCTGAAGGCAAAGTCGAATCGGCCATCCGGATGTGGGAGGTCTATAGCGTCTGCGACAACTGAATCTTGAACTTTACGATCATAGGCAATGCGAATAAGATTCGAAGACCTAATCTATGCTCAGCTTAGCGTTTCCCAAGTCGAATTACCAAATGAATGTGCAGGGAGTGGACATCTGCAAGCATCCAAGCGGGATCATCGAAGTAGTAGCCAACCAACCTATCGGAACCAATGATATATATATCAGGGTTGACAGTCAAATACTTCCCGTTGCCACAGCCCACGTCTAACCCAACGGACCCAGGCGGTCTTTCCTTTAAAAATCGATCGACAACCGGCCAGGGCTTTTAAGTACAATCATCAATCAGCTATTCTTAATTCATAATGCCAAAGTGAGAGAAAAAAGCTGCGAATTGAATAGGTAAATAAGCTGCCAACCTTGAAACGAGTTGCGGAAAAGTGAGGCGCAATTTGCTGATAGACACGATGGACATGTTCAGCCTCATAAATATCGGGGGATTTAGAATCTAAGCCTGAATTGGAAGTGCTTTCGGCGGATGCATGTGTTATCGGATTGGTAGCAGATGGAATGGGAGCAGTCATAATAGCCAATGGAGAGAGAAGAGTGGAGGCCGACCGGATCTGAGTGGGGTGCGGGGGGGAAACATTCGGACCAACACCGCAGTGGCGGCTGATAGGCTCAGAATAGGTACTCTACAGTTTATGTTGGTGATTACTAAGTGCACGGGATATTTCACTTTTGTGAGCACTGAGGACATCGAGAAGCTTGGAAAAGTACATAATGTGCTCAAGGACAGCGTATAACAAACAACATCTAGAGGTCCTGATGTCGGGTGTGATTCTTCTACATAAACAGAGGACAATTTTAGATTAGATACTGGAGAAATTCATTCACCTACTGCACTGTGAGTGCAGTAAGTACTTCTTAGCTGGGTGGCGTTAAATCAAACATCTAGGATTGATTGGTAGATTGCGATTGATCGACATTGCGTTATGGTAGGCACGGGCACTGTGCGTCTTTTTGTCTCGCTTGGTTCCCGAACTAGCGTGTCCGACTTTTAAGCCTCCAACCGATTCTGAGGTATCTTTTTCTGTTCCACCCGCCGTGACTCCATCTGAACCTCGACGAGGACGCGACCAACCGCGTAACAACTCTGGGCACTCCTAACTGGAAGATTGGCTGTCGCTGTTCCTCGTCAATCACAATTGAATACATAACTCATTCAAAGTTCTGCGCCTAGCACTAAGTGAGCAGGTTTTCTGTTCTGCTATTTAGCGCCGAGTATTATCATACATCATCCATCGCTTCGCTCGCCTTGAACCACCCACCCACCATCTGCAAAACGGTCCCTACACCCTTGGTTTACGAGTGAGCACGATAATCACTACTAGGCGATCCTGCCAGGTCACAACAGAACACAATCTGTTCTTCTCCAAAGCACCCACACCAATGACGACTCTCAGTCAGACAATGCCTGCCTCAACGAGGTTTCCTCTGGCCTCGGAGCCAAAAACTGGTCTTAGTACCACTCACATAGCAGGAATGCTATCGGGATTCCCGCTGTTTCCCTCGCCCGAAAACGGGATCAAAGCTGTCCTCTGCCGAGGCGGGGATGGTGGGAAGATTTTTGAACAAATCTTCTCATTCATCCCCAAACAACAAAGTAAGCCGGTTAAGACAGAAGTTCAAGCCATCCGGGTTGGGGGCAATGATCCGTCAAGCACAAGTAGCGAAACGGGGAGCCCATCCAATTGCTCAACAGCCCCGACCACCCCCCCAACGTCACCAATCACCACTGATATCGGATCAGCAGGGAGCAAGAGAAAGCGGGAAGAGAAGGAAGAGGTCACCGGGACGGAACCTCAACAAAAGAGGCAGGGTATACAAGCGAAGCCGGTCCTCAGCGAAAGAACAGCCAACCAGGAAGAGAAACTGGTTAAATTGGCCACTCCAAAGGCCAATGAGGCCAGCTTGAATAAGAAAAGGAAGAGCAGTGCCCCGGATGACCGGGAAGTGCAGAAGAAGAAGCCTAACGATTGGAAGCCTTCGGGCTCAAAAGTGAAAGGCTTACACAATCCATCAAACTATTGCTACAGAAATTCTGTATTGCAATTCCTTGCATCGTCCAATGGGTTTGTACAGAGATTGGCAACACATCAAAAGCAGTGTAAACATCAGCACTGTGCTGCCTGCTCGGTAGCAGAATTCTTTGATGGACATTTCCATGACTCAAAGAGCAGCGGTACCAATCACAATCTTAAAGATGTGCATATTTTAAGAAAAGGTTACCTCCCTAGAAAAGTAATTCCTACTGGATTGTTAACGAATTTTAAGAGCTTGGGTCGCCTTTCACATCTTCTTCACAGCAGGATGCTTCCGAGTATCTCCGCGCACTTCTCACACTTGTGGAGAAATATGTCACAAAGTTTGTCACGTCCTTTCCTTGAAGAGTATCCAATAATAATTTTATAGGGGATTTGGAGGCAACCAGAAGAAAAAGAAGAAGGATGAAGTGCATCGCTCCTTTGGGGGAAGTTACAAAACAACAGTAACTTGTCCAAAATGCAAGAATGAGTCCTCTGGGGAGATAGAAATTTGTCCTGATTTACATTTAAATCATGCTGGTGCCCGGGGCCCCATGAAACTCTCGGATATGATCATGAAACACTTTGGTAAAGAAGAAGTTGAATACACCTGTGAGAAATGCAAGTTTAAAAACAATCATTTCTCAAAGCAACAGGTGGTGGTGACGGGGCCAGAGTTTCTCACTATTCATTTGGCAAGACACCAGAATGCTATCTTTTCCAGAGGACGAATACAGGCAAAGAAGAGCATGCAAAAATTGGATTTTCCAAGAGTTCTTTCATTGGGCTCCCACAATTACAGGTTGAAGTCCTTTGTCGCCCATGCCGGAGGCTCGATGAACTGCGGTACGGTTTCTTTCTTAGGTCGACTGTTAAATGTACTAACTGTACCTAGGCCATTATGTTGCATACGTCCGCCAACCAAGTGGAGTGTGGGCAGAATGTAATGACGAAAGTGTAAGTCTTCACGTTTTATTAATTTATTGTATTACTAACACTTTCTCAGATATCTCCAGTCAACGAGAAATATGTCCTTGCTTCTGCGAATGCATCATGCCAGATTTCAATCCTTGGCTATGAGCGTATGGACTAAGTCCCAGGCCCTTTCAACGAGCCTTATTACAACTTAGTATAGAAATATTTTCTTTCTAAAAGCTGGCGCTGTTTGTTGGTGAGCGGTACTAGTAATTGCCCTTTTTCTATGTTCTCAAATACATATTTTCAGCCCCAAAGACTGGAAATATTGGCGCGTTGGCGTTTTAGGAATTCATTGGATTTACTTATTTATTTTTGGGGGCAAGGGGGGAGAGTGGGGGGGGTAGGGTTCTTTTTGCATATTCAATGGCGTGGTATTTTCTCCAAAACCTTTCTGTTTGAATTTTTGCCGTTCGAATGTTTATAATTGGTTCTATTTGTTTTTTTTTATCTCACTTTTTTGTTTGTCTGATGAGCTGCTATGAATGATGCATACGCATATGATGGTGATGCATGATAGAAGGTAGTCTAGTCATCTTGGCTTCCATGCATTTCAACTAATGTGAATAGCCCTGATGTCCAA
Source organism: Geopyxis carbonaria (assembly GCA_024516215.1). Taxonomy (NCBI): domain Eukaryota; kingdom Fungi; phylum Ascomycota; class Pezizomycetes; order Pezizales; family Tarzettaceae; genus Geopyxis; species Geopyxis carbonaria. Next base: position 183,660 of record JAJJXG010000021.1, on the reverse strand, counting down.
TAGACGGAGGGTAGGGTGGAAAATTTTCGTTGCATCCTAGTTGACTGGTTGTCTATCATTGGCGAGAGTTGGGTCTATAGAAATAGTAAATTATAGATAGACGACCCCCCATGGTTGGCCCGTCTATGGCGGCAAGGAAGCTGCTGCAAAACCACAGTACGGTGGTTCTGTTCTACGCACGCACTCTAATAGCTCACCGTACTCGTACGTCGTCGTCCTCGAGCACGAGCACGCGTTCGACCGTGGTGGTGTAGTGTTACTATTTCCATCCCGACTGCATAAAAAACCCTCCCCAACCCACCTACACGCTAGCATACACACTACACACCGAGCACAAAGAAGCTCATGCCACACATCTCCCGCACTCCAGGCCTGCGTGCCGTGCTGCCACAACGGCCACCGCTCCCGCCGGCGGCAGTGAAACGTTACAAACGTCTAGAACACAGCAACGCACGTCGACTCCGCGATCGCGGGCGGGCGTGCATGCGGTGTGTTACCCGGCCGGCCCGGCGAACGCTGCACGCTGCACGCAGCGCGCAGACGTCATGGGAGCGCGGTGCGTGGTAAGTAAGCCATCTCGTTTGTATGGCCCCGGCCGGCGCGGCCACATTGGACAGCGCGAAAAGGTACGGTGCGACGACGACGCAGTAATACGGTAAGGAAGAGGGCGCGTCGATGGGGTGGGTGTCAGGGAGGGGCGCTTTTTTCCCCAACGTGCAGGTTACATGGGCGTGCGATTTTCTGATTGAGTGGTGCTTAAAAAATGGGTGCGGAAGCTTGGGAGAAGGTGAGGACTCGAAGGCCGGGTGGCCGGCGAGGCTGAGACAGATGTATGTATGTATGTATGTGCGAGGACAGTGAAAACAATGCCATTTGATTCGCGCCTGTTGTAACAAAAAAAAAAAAAAAACAAATCGTCACACACCCTGAGTTCCTGCCTGCCTGCCCAAAAAGTAAAAACACAGAATTCAATCCCTATGAGGCAACTAAAATGGATAATACGGAGAAAGAATAAAAAAATGGAAAGAAAATAAAAAAAACACGGACAACAACCAGCGCATGCACGGTATAGGTAATAATTTGAGGTTTTAAAAAAGAAGAGAGAGGGAAAAAAGAAGGAAAAAAGAAAAAATAACAGGAACCTTTGTTTGAACAACGTAACGTAACGTAAAAAAAAAAAGATATTGCGACCCAAAATGACGAACGTTCAACGCTTCCGTAATAACCCTCCCTACATTATAGTGTACACCAGAAAAAAGAAAAGAGAAAAGAGAAGAAACGCGATGATCAAATAAAGATGGCTGGAAAAGAAAGGTGCTATGCGCAAGTGGGAACGGAAAATAGAGTTTGGTCGACTGGTACTGTACGGCGGTGGCTGCTGTGTTGGCTGCCGGTGTGTTGTGTTGGTACCTGTCGCTCTCACTCGTTCAACGTCGGTCCATCGTGTTGCTGGACCTACGCTATTTTCTCGCTCGACTCACGCACACGACACAAGACAAGCACAGACTCATGACTCTCGCCAGCTTTCGTCTGCTCTCCTCTCGACCCCCGGCGATCCAGACGGACGGTCTAGCACATCACACATGCACACCTGCGCACATCCCTGGACCGGTCTAGCGATGGGGGTCGCATCTAGAGCGTGGCACTGGAGAAGTAGTAGTTGTCCCAGAGATACTGATAGTCCCCAATGATGCCGCCGAGCATTCCCAACAAAGGCTTGTCGTTCAATCTAGTGGTGATGTTCCGCAGAACGGGACTGTTGGGAGCGCCGAGCGTCAGTTTTGTTTCCAATAGAGCGGGCGGAGGGCGCTAGTGCTTCTGCTCTCTCGCCACAGGCTTCTCAGACGAGACAGGACGCAACTGAGGCCACCGTGCCGGAGAGAGGGCATGCGACGAGAGTGAGATAACGGGGGGCACGAGATACGAGAGAGAGAGTACATACCCAGTGAGATTTTCATAGAAGGCGCCCCTGACGCCCCACCAGCCCATGGCCCACGCACGCCTGGTCAATTCGTCCTTCTCGAGCTGGGTCAGCCCCCGGAGGCCTCCGGGCACGGTTGTTTCCAAATCCCTCTTGTTCATCTGCCGGGCCGCGTACTCAATCGAGAAGCCCAGCAGCCAGGGCGTCCAGCTCTTCTTGTCGTGCGCAAAGCGGCGCATCGCGAGGGCGTAGATGACTGGGCGCAGGATGTAGAGCACCTCAGCGATGTATCCGGTGCCCCGGATGCGATGCAGCAGCTGGGCGGGCGGCTTGACGTCCTCGGCCGTCAGCACCTTGCTCAGCAGGAACTGCGAGATCTGGCCGGACGCGGGCAGGCCGGGCAGCTCGAGCCCCGTACGTGGCATGCGCCAACTGGACGAGCCGGCCTCGGCGCCGGCGACGTCCGAGTCGGGATCTTCGTACGCGAGCGACGAGGCGTCCGACTCGCCGTCGCTGGCGGCCGCCGCCTCGTCGAGGCTGGCCGGGTCGACCTCGCGCTCCGGCAGCGGCGGCGTCAGCAGCGGCCGCGAGTTCGTCAGCCGCAGCAGCAGCAGCCGGCAGATGGCCTTGGCGATCTCGAGCGTGATCACCACGCGCCACTTCATGCGGCGGCCGCGCCGCTTGGCCGCCATCTCCCACAGCAGCTCCGTGTACTGGATCACGGTGATGAGCATCGCGATGCGCTTGTAGCCGGGGCTGCGCGCGGCCCAGTACTTGGTGTAGCGGTTGTGCGGCGACGGCTTCTGCGCGGCAAATGCCGGCACCTGGGCCACGGCGCGCGCCAGCAGCCCGTCGTGGTAGAGCGAGAGCAGCTGGATGCCCGAGTGGATCGACTCGGACGCGAGCTCGACATCCTTGAAACGCGCTGGAACAGGATCGACCTGTCGTCAGCGAGGACATTCATGGGCCAGCCAGTGCCAGTGTGCTGTGCGGGACGGACGCAACGCAAGGCGACCCAGGGAAGGAAAGGAGGCGTACCAGGCACGATGTACGTCAGTGACCGCAGCGCGGATTCGATCTGCGAGACCGCGCCGGCGTTCTTGGTGATGAAGTCGCCATACATATCGAGATACGGCCGGAGACCGCGTAGATTTTTGTTGCCCTCCATTGCTGAGTTCAATTAAGGAGCGTTGGGGAGAGGTGGGAGGGAGGGGGAGGGGGTTGCGTGGTGTTGATGTGTTTGGGGTTCGTCGTGTGTCGTCGTCGTAGTCGGTGGCCAAGGGGGGGAACGTCTAGCGACCTACCGAGGCTTACGTGCCATGTGCTGCCGTGTGAGAGGCTAGAGCCTGGGGCGACGCTGATTGGGCCGATCTCAGCTCAGGGGCGGCGCAAGCACAGGGCGTCACCCGGTCATTGTTACGATTTCTGAATCAAATCTTATGTAGATGAAAAGCTTCAATGGTATAAGCTTTGATAGTATATGTACTCCACATATGTACTTACTATAATACCGTATATCGTGTGAGTTAATGCATCATGTACGCGTCGAGTGGCACGCACATAGGCGAACAACGCTTGCCCTTCGGTATGCACATGCCAGCAGGGCACCTTACCCGCTATTCAATGTAGTGCTAGTAATCGTATAAAAACTTTAACCAGACGTAGGAAGCATACATAATGGACAACCCTTTTGAAGCCATTGCACAAACAAAAATCCAATAAGTAAACCGTAACTCGGCCATTGCTAAAATTTACACAATGATGCATGTGGTGCAACTAGGTCCACAAAAAAGCACTCGCAATATACATAACCAGAACCACCAAAAACAAACACCCGTAGTACTTGATAAATGATGCGAAGAGCTGTTAACTACATATTTCTTTTTGTCCAAACCCCCCAGATATCCCGCCCGCCCACCCGAAACCGTGTCCCCGTAAATAACCACGTACTTTTGTTTTTTCTACCACCCAGCCCAACCAGGTCATTATCCGATGAACGAAAGGTATGTAACATAATATAAAGCCCCCAGTTCAAAAGAGACAAGAAAAACTTCTCCAGCACAATAACCATCGCCAGGGGGAATCAGTAAGTACAATCAATCACACACACAAAACACCCCCAAAGACTAATATATGACTATTGAACCAGCGCCATCCAAGATATAAACCTCCAACCCCCCACCTACCCACCCAACAAGGGACCTAGGAAACTTCTAACAATCAATACCAAGAGGAAATACCCCACCCCGACTTAACCTTATGAAAAAGATTTAAAACGACATACGCTCCCCATACCCTAGATTTTCTGGTAGAAAAGGATATACGCCACCTTATTGTCTTTACCTACCCACTTCCTCCCGTTGGGCTTCGGAGAATCGCCTCCGTTGGTTTTGACTTCCTCCCACCCGTTCACCCACCCCTGTTGCTCCTCGCCATCAAAATCGTTGTGCTGGCCAATGTCCTTCACGTCAACCGCAACGTCTGTAGAGGCTACTCTTTCGATGGCAGTATCATCGAATCGTACCCAGTTCTTGCCATCTTGTCTCAGGACATCCGCAGTATAATGACCGCCTTGAGCTGATGTGCCATGGTGATAAACTACTCCACATAGTCTATACTTGGGACGGGGCCCCTGGCGGCGCATCGGGCTCATAGCCGCAGCGGGAATTTCTAGTTCCAACGGGTATGCGATCTTCTTCCAGATCTTTTGGGTACCGCCAGTGCTATCATACTGGAATCGTTTCATGTGAAGGATCAAAACTTGTGGAAGCGTGTCGATGAAGACTTGCTTCGTCGCAAGCACATTAGGTCCCTTTGGTGACTTAAAGTCACCCTGAATCTTCTCCGGGCTGGTAATATGGATCAAGGCGTCGATAACAGATTTGACCTCAGGAGCTCCAATGTCTAGTTGAAGAGGAGTGTATGGTTCGAGGGTTACCGAATCGGTGAGTCCAGGAACTCGGAAAACGGATCTCAGCTTTCCACCAAAGATTTTAGTGATAGGAGACTCCGTAATTTCAGTGCTCCTTGTAGTGGCGGCCTTTTGTTTGTGTCCAACTTCCATCCATCCGCTCTCACTCGGGTCTGAAGCTTCTCCGTTGGTAGATGGAGCGCTGCTACTAGTGGTACTCTTCATGATCGCAACGGCTTCTTCGTGAAGACCGTCCAGGAGAAATCCCAAGAACTCCTCGGCATCTTGCTGGTGTCCTCTCTTCACAGATTATTAGCGGTCTTTCTGTATTGATGTGTGTGTCAGAACTTACCCTCATGTGTGAAAATCTGTTCAGCTTCCTGATGGTCTCATACACATTCTCAGGCGCGAAGGACTCTCCCAACATCTCGAGCTCTTGGCTCTTGATCGGTACTTGTGTATTAGCCGTGATGACACGGAATTCTCGCATAAACATGATCCTGAACCCTTCATTAGCTATGGAAAATCAGGGCCGACTGGTAAGACATGAACTTACATCGTTTCGATTAGTGGAGCATCGTGCTTGATACTCTTCGCCCCAGTGGAAATACGCTCTAAAAAGTAATAAAATGGACCGCAGAAAACCAACATTTGCAAAACCTATCATGCTGTCAGTCTTTTTCCTCTTTCCTTGTGGAGCTGTTGGTGGCACTTACCGCATTCATGAAGCACATATTACCAGTATTAATCAACCCCCGAGGCTCAAGGAATGGTGCATTCATAGCATCCTTGTTATTGATATTGAAGGCTTTTAGGGCCTCCTCCAGGGAAGCATATACACCATTTGTCGGTCCATTGGCCTTGGCAACAGACGAAGCCCCAGAAGTTGGCTTTGGATTGGCCGGTGTGAAAAGATTGGCCCACGACGATGGCTTTGGCTTCGGCGCAGGTGCAGGTACAGGCGCGGGCACTTCAGCAGCAGTCTTTTCCTCAAGCTTTTCCTCAGGTTTGTCCTCAGACTTTTCCTTTGGTACCACTTCCTCAACGGCCAACTTGGAGTCTGCAGCACCATCTCCATTGGGGATATCCGGTTTATTCTCCTTAATGGGGAGTTTGGCCTCAGCGGGCTTGCTGGGCTTGGGGTTGATCACCGGCACGGCCGGAGGTGGGGCGGCAATTTTTGGTTTATGTAAAGTAGCTGCTGCAATTGAGGGCGGAGCAGTTGATGACGGGGTTGTAGGGTGTGTCGAGTCTACTTCCGAGGGAGGGCTTGATGTGTGTGTCGATGCTGCAGACGGCTCTTTCGCCTTTGGAGGTTGTGGGGTAACCGACCTGCGCGCGGGCACGGGCTTTTGCTTTCTGCGCCGCCGTCTCCGGGACGGAAACGGTTCATCTGGACACGATAGCCACGGCAACTAAACTCTCTTTGTCAGCCACGGGACTCACCAACCATCACCAGGGAGCAACATACCGGGGGCCTGAAGAAGTCTGGAAGCAGGGCGGGGTCTTCGGGCTGTGGTATCGTCGATGGCTGTGGCGATGGAACCGGCCGCGTGTTTATCGATTCATGGTGTGTGTGTTGTGGAAGGAGGGGGACAGCTGGAACTATGTTAGAGTTCGTTCGTCGTCTGCCGTATGAACTGTCCGGGACGGCTGGCCGCACGGCCGCGGTTGAGGAATTCATTATCTGTCGGCGGGGACGTGCGTCGAATGTCGCAGCCCCTACAGCGCAGTCGAAGTAGGCTTGATGCCCGACCGTGCTGTATGGATTGCGCGGAGATGATTTCTGAGACTTGAGCGGGCTAGATGGTTGGTTGCCGTCTAGTGTGGGAACTGCAGCAGATGAACCTCGCAATTTTTTTTGGTGGCGGGGTGGGGTGGAGGCGCGGCTGTGATTGACGGCGTGCAGCACGGATTGATGAAAGCGTTGGACAAACTGAAGGGGGGGTTGATAGATGAGTTAGGCTGGCTGGTGGGTGGGTGAGGTTTGTGCTGCTGCTGTGTGAAAGCGGAGTGCAGCCTTTTTGCACTTACTAATCGTCTCTATTGCTCTTGTGGTCCGTGCGCAACGACCTTTGAAAACCTGGGGTTTATCGATTCTTTTTATTGGCTGCCCAACAGTCGACCACCAAACAAAAACAAGACAATGGCTTCAGCGTTATAAAGTCGTTGCAAAGTTGAGTTGGTCGAAATTTTTCATCACGATTTGCCATTCTGCTAGCACGGGGACCAGATATGCCTTGGCAACGGCTGCATTGAAGCAATAATTTGTCGCGTGGGCTGAAACCCTTCCGTTCTTCTGATCACGAGTAATGATAATTCGTGCGTGATGCTCATCACAGGTGATTCTCGACTCATCCAGTCTGCATAGTCTTGGGTCGCATACACTCATCAAGTATCTCAGTTGACGGGATAAATATCAAGATATATCACAATTCTAACAAGTTCCACATAGCTTCGATATTGGTTTGAGCCCGCAACAAAGTGGATACTTGTGAGCGTTAGATAAATTGTTGCGGCTCTCCTGCATGTCATCCAAGTGCATAATTGGTTCGCTTATACCCGTGATTTAGATCTCTAACCACTGACCTTGTAAATAACCATAAATATCACAATTTGAGACTTTTGATCTCAGTTCGATGTCAGATTGGAACTACACAGATTACTTGTATCATTCAAATAATATTATAGCCCTTAGGATCAACTGTAATTCATGTTTTTGAGGGATTATATGCTTGGTTAATGGTTTGAATTCATCATATAAAGGCTCAACGCCATGGCCATGCATGCTGCATACACAAATAGTCTTCACCGATGGCTGCACAACTGGATCATCATGCAGTACAAGGAACATCAGCGAGTTTCACACACATGCATTCCTATCCAAGCCTCTCTTTTTTATGTGGAACAAAAACCATACCTTTCGCTCCCAATTGCTCGAAGAAAAAAACACATAGATACCAAACGAAAAACTGCACCTCCAAGATACACATCTATGTATACTACCCAACAAAAGTCCAAGAAATTGAGAAGAGAAGCAGAGAAATCCCGACCACCTGTGGAACTCCAAGATTTGTTTTGCTCATCTGACTTTACCCATTGAAATTATGTTTTGTCCTATTAATCCAGCTCTATATTCCAACCAACCCTCATAATGATATATGTCTCACTAACGATCCTTTATGCGATTCTCCAGTTGTCCTATAAGACTAATTAGCATGCGGTACAGAAGGTTATATTGGAATGATTGCTACTCACAAACCACTTCAGATGGCTCCACTGGCTGGCAGGTCCCTCCATACCGAACGAGATCGGGATAAAGAGAACGAAGAGGCCAATGACGGTAACATATGCCACCCCGTATGCACCCATCCGAGCGCCCGTTGGGAGCTTGCCAGCAAGGTGGTTGAAGACAAAGCCAAAGACCAGGATAGCGAAATAAAGAGCTGGGTAATAATGATGAACGTATGTCACACGAGCCATGGCCACGAAGGGGAGGTAGTGGAAAAGCCATCCAATGAGAGGATAGACTCCGGAGTAGTGGAACTGGTCAATGTCATCTTGCGTCAGATCGCCGTATCCTCTCTGGTATCTAATCAGGTAGATGACAACAAGTGCCACAAAGATACCCAAACTTGCAGTTGAGCCCCAGTACACGATGGGGTTGCCCAAGAGGAAGTACTTGGTGATCTTGTCATCCCAACTGCACATCCGCAATCCAACGTTCAGGATTGGCCATTGCCACCAGTATGATGCAAGGTCATCTTGCTTATCAGGATCCGGAACAAGAGCGTTGTTGGAGGTCATCATGGCAACGTTCAGGTGGATAAAGTCTTTGAGGAAAGGAGACCTGAAGGCCTTCACGTCCGCCTTGGGGAGCTTTTCATTCCAGTGGCTCTCCACGTTCCAGTGTGTGAATTTATCACGAGGGTGGTTGGCTTTGACACAGGTTGTCTCGATCTGCTTGAAGCCCCACTGAGGAAGGTTGACGTTTCCGGCACGGAGGTAGCATCCCAACACTTGATGTCTCAATCTGAAAGAGGTGGTCAAAGTCCTGATCTTGGAGCGATCGCTACTAGCGGTATCATCCACGACTTCGACCTTCCAGTGATCCTTGTTGTCTCCAATGGTAAGATTTCCATAGCACGAAACCTCGTGATCGGCCTTGGTGACAGGTGCTGGGACAGCGTGAGAGTGCAAGTTACGTCCAGTCTGGGAATGGATCAAACGGATAACATCCCCGTTTCCAATGAACCGGAGGTCTGGGCTGTCGGCATCGTAGTCAGGCTGATCGCGGGCAGGGTAAAAGAACCAATCATTGTTGGAGTCCTTGTGGTGGTAACATGTGATCTGCTGTTGACCCGAACCTTCGGGAAAGGTCTGGACATGCGAATGAAGCAGACCTCCGCCGTATCCCATGTTCTTCAAGGTCGCACGAGATCCAATAGCAATCTCCAAGGGGCTGTCCCGAAGGTCATTGCCCTTGAGGTTAGCCTGGAACAGAGAGCTCATCTGAGCATCACCAGGACCAGAGTTCTCCAAGATGATAAAGTGAGCCTTGAAGCTTGCCATGTAGACAAGGGTCGGAATAACGATAAGTCCGATGATGCGAGTAACCCAATGGGCTGCGTACACAGGCTTTGTAACTGTCAGTATTATTTCACATGTATATGATTGCGGATGCTCTCACCTTTGCCATTTTCAAATCACCGAATTTGTTCCACAGATCCTCAACAGTGTACAGACCAACCAGGGCAGTCGCGAAAAGACCGACCCATTTGACACTGCAGACACATCCGACGGAGATACCGGTGAGAATCAACCAAGAGAACCATTCGAACGAGAATGATTTCTTCTGCAAGTTGTGGAATCTGGCAAAGCACAGGACGGTGGTGAACGTGAAGAATAGCAGCATCGAGTCCAGGAGGATAAACCGACTGATGGTGGCATACGAGTTCTCGCACAGCACCATCAAGGTGACCAACCAAGCAGCAGGCTTAGAGAGCCTGAACTGCTTCGCGGTGTAGTAAGCCAATGGCACGCAGAGCGCACCAAAAGTCGCATTGAAAACTCTCATGAAAGTAAAGTCCAGGTTCTCCGGGTACGTTTCACCGGACTTGAACTCAAAGGAACCGTTGTAACCAGCCATGTATCCCGAGAGTCCAACCAGCATCTTCCCCAGCGGCGGGTGCACATCGAAGTAAAACTCCCGCTTCAGGTAGTGGGATCCGAATTTTCCGAAACTGGAAACAGAGATATCAGCCCACGATTCCCACAATTGCACCGCGATAAGCTTGGAACGTACTGTGCCTCGTCCCATGTCACGATGTTAGACCGCCCAATCTTGTACATTCGTGTAAAGAAGGACAGTAGTGTGAATAGTATCGGCGCGACGATATTCTCAATGTCAATACCATCGTCAGACTGTTGGGAAGCTTGTCAGCAAGGAGAGCTACTCGCTAGTAGAACACGGAGAGGGTACTCTTTTCAACTCCTTCTTCTTATCCTCGCCCTCCAGTAGTTTCGAGCCATCGTCGGCCACAGCTGTCCGTCGCCTCAATCCCGCCGCATCTTTGTCCGCCCCGGTCGAAACGACTGTAGTAGCAGCCATTGTCACCTCCCTCAGTTTAAATCAACGTAGTCTCCGCCGTATAAACCAGTCAAACGAACGAAAGCCTCGCTCAGCCTACAGCAGCTGCTCTCTCGCAACCCTTTTTAAAGGAGGTGGTGCGCAACGACGACGACGACCCCAGCAAGAACAGAAACTCGCCGCCAGCAATCGAAGGGCGGGGAGGGGTGGGAAGGAAGGGGGGCGGGGGGGGCAAGAGAAAGAACAACGGTTTGCGAGAAAGTCTGGTCGGAGAAAAAAAAGAGAGATGGCAATTGCAGAGAGCGAGCACGGAGAACGAAGATAAACCCACGGCGCAGGGTTGCGTTGCGTGGCCGGCGTAGCGCTGAGACCTGGACCACGCGCTGCGCAGTGGCTGACGAGGCCGCAGCCGTCGAACGAACACGGTCGCCTCTCGAGCTCCTGCATGGTGGAACAGGAGCAGAACAGGAGCAGCGCGCTCGCGGCCGCACAGCATGCCTAGCTGTGTCGCGAGGGGCGGCGGGCATCCCCCACCGCAGTACAAATATTATCCCACTATACAAGAGAAGCTTGCAAGCTCGATCGGCCGGGTCGAAAAGAAAAAACTCCCACGACCTCCGAAGGTCGCGGACAATTCTGCCTGTTGGGCTGGTAAAGTGCTTAGTTGCCAGGATCGTGGACGACACTAGCCCAGCGCACATCACTCACGGGAGGGCCATACTCGAAAGCAGCACATCCGTGAGTGTATCGTACACTACAATGCCAGTACAAAAAGATCGGAACATTAGTAACGCGAACGAGACTTGTAACTAAAGATTCTTTGGCAGTAATTGACCTAACTTGCATGTGATCTTCACTGTAGAGCGAGTGCCAGTAATACGCGCCGGCGCTGCCGCCGCATTGGGAAGCATTCTGGAACATGTCGCCATGTAGCTGTACCCACTCTTCCACCACCATGCCATATCATATCACATCACATATAAAACACGTCCTGGCAGGGCCTGCACCAGGGAGCTCGCAGGTGAACAGGGCAATATGACACCCCTGTTGATAGGCAGAAAGAGCGCTGCGATTCGGGGGTTTTATGTGGGCACTTTATTTAGACAGATTAATAACAGAGGTTATGCTTAAATTCGAGGGTCGAAAAAAGCCGTGATTAATTACTTCATACAGTTCAGAAAAGGGCATTCAAACCAAACCTTTTATGTTACAGTGGCATCAATTCTGACCCTGTTTTCCTAGTGATTCGAGATATTATGAAAAAACAGTGAGAACGGTTGTAGCATTCTAAAATGCGACCAGAACGTTCAAATCTGACCATCCTTTTTACTACTACTGCTGTGCGTATATTATACTGCCGTTTACGTCCGTCAATGCATTCAGGGAGCCGCCAGCTCCACCGCAAGGCAATACTGCAGGCATTGCATGAGGCAAGCTTATGTAACTTTCATGTCGTACTCAATGGCCGTAAAATCCAAACATTGTGCCAGCCAGACACCACATCTCAAATGCTCCCATATAACCAAGCAGATTTCACGCCGCACTCTCACTCCGTCAACCCCATTTCACCGTAGACGTACAATACGTTCCTAGCGTCCCAGAGAACGTTAAAATCATCAGGACGCCGCTAGTATAGACCGGTCTCAGAGCCGCGCACTTATCGCCGAGCGTGTCTGGTATCACGAACTAGTGGGTTTGATGTGTGCGAGCTGATCGATCCGGAGCCCTTGAGTAATTTCAGTAGGTCGGAAGAGGTCGGTAGAAAATTCAAAGCGTGCCGGTGGTGGTCCCGCTCTAGAGTCGGTGTTGGGGAATACAGTACGATGGGTTCGATAGTCTCAATGGCAATATATTCAATATCCAAAACAATAACGCCGCTCCCTCCTCACCACCACCACCAAAGTTGCTAGCTAAAGTACACCACTGCCGCTCCATCGTTTCTGCGACCCATACATACGCAGCTCTAGAGAAAACCCTCCCGCGCGTTATTACAGCCTTCTGCAGCCTTTTTGGCGTACTGATACATCCCCCCATCATCCATCCTCCATCCTCTCCCACCACCGCCATAAAACGACACATCAAAACCCAGTACAGGTCTACAAACGATCCACCATATTTTGTGAGTAAACAAAGCCAACTCCCCCAAACAAAAAAGCAAAAAGACGTGAACAATAAATATAAAAACAAAAACAAAATGCCGACGTCAAGCCGACGTCAAACAGGGTGTAACAGGATCCGCAGAAATGGCGTACATCGCATGGTAGATAGTGTAAGTAGTCAGTAAATCTTTTTTCATCCCATCATGTTCGTTCCAAAAATAAGAAAAAGGGTGTTGTGTCGCAAATGATAAGAATAAACTCCCCAGAACACCAGACAAGACAAGCAAGCACGATTGTGCATAGAAAGGGGCATTAAGGCCGTGTCGTGTATAGAACCCGCCCAAAAGGAAAGCACACCGCCGTTTATTCGTTCCGGCGCAGCGGTTATACGACCGCGCGCAGCACGCCGTCCCTGATCCCCCGGATCTCCCGCTCCCGCTCCCTCAACCTCTTCTCCAGCTCGCCCACCCTCTTCCGCAGCTCCGCCTCTCCCGCCGGCTGCTGTCCTCCCCCTCCCTCACCCCCAAACGCCGCACCAGCACCACCATCACCGCGCTCCGGCGCCAACACAACAACCTGACTAAACTCCCCCCTGAGCGCTCCAAACGCCGTCTCCCACGCGACGCGGTACCGGCGCTCGCGCGGCGGCTTAGGATCATCGTCGTCGGGGTCGTGCAGGCCCAGCTCCTCGAGCTCGCTTTGGAGCCGGTGGACCTTGAGGCCGTCGAAGCCGCCGGCGAGGGCGGCGGCGAGCGGCGGCGGCAGCGCGGCGGCGGCGAGGAGCTTGTGCGCTATTGCTTTGGCTTCTTGGATGTGGATGTGCGCGGGCGGCGCGGCCTTGAGGATCGCGACGGCGAGGCGGGGTTCGAGAGGGTCGGGGGTGGTGGTGGGGGGGGGGAGGGGCCAGAGGTGGCCGTTGGGGGCGTGGTCGACCGCTGGAGAGGCCATGGCGATAGGGCGCGGGTTCGGGTGTTGCGGGACTGTTAGGTGAAGGCCTTGCGGGCGGAAGGTGGCGAAGGACTGCGGGGCGTGGGAGGCGATGGGCGTGGGGGTTGGCGTGGCGGAGACGGTGTGGGAGGAGAGGTCGACGGTGGGGCTGGCTTTGCCCAGAGGGTTGGCGGGGAAGGTGGAGAAGGGCCCGTCGCGGATCGAGCGGTTGCTTGGCGGGCGGCCGCGGAGCTTGCCGGTGAGAGGGTTGGAGGAGGAGGGCCAGGCGGAGGAGACGGCGGGGCCGTGGCGGCGGCGGCGCGCGGGTTTGGAGGAGGAGGTGGGCGTGGTTGCGGTGGTCGGCGTCATGGCGTCGTCGTTGGGGTGCGGCGTGCCGTTGTCGTTGGCACTGAGAAGGTTGGGCGCGGGGTGGGCGCTCTGCGGCGTTGCGCCCGGGTCCATCTTGGAGTATGCCCGCCACCGGAACTGCTGGCCGCCTGTAGGCGTGGATGCGGTTTCCGGGCCGCCGCTGAGGACGGAATGCGTGGCGGCTGTCCACTGGTCCTGCGAGACGGCGTCTTCGAGGAAGCCCTCCATGCCGTCTGGGCCGGCGCTGGAGGGGATGGCGGAGTTGGGATACCCGAAGTGCCCCATCGCGTCGCCGCTCGGGGTGCCCGTGTCAAGGTGCTGGCGCTTTGCAGGAGGCATGTCCTTTTCAGAATTGTCCTCCTTGTCGTCGGTTTTCCGCCGCCCTCGTTTGGGGCGGGTCTCTGGATGCAGCGCTCGCAGCGCCAGGTCTTCTTCCACGGGCACGCCGTCGCGGATCTTCTCCGGTGCGGGTGTGCTGTCAGGATCGGCCGATGGAATCTCCCGGTAGTATGCATGAGGTTTATTTAGTATGTATTCGAAAAAGGCATCGACGTGCATGGCGTGCATCCATCTCTATCAGAGGCCGTAACATTAGCCGCTGTCAGAATCGGACAGTTGTTTGTGTGGGATATAAATAGATACCTTTAACCTGACCGCGTATTGTTGCACTTTCTGCGCGCTTGAATCAGGTGTGCGCTCCACGCCGAGCTCCATGGCCAGCTTTGTCCATGTCTTGATATCCTTGCGCTCGAACTTCTCAATCAGCTTCAGCAGATTGTAGACATTGAACGTCTTGCCGTCGCTTTTAGGCGGCTGCCGAAAAACCTTGCGCAGCTCGCTTGTGTCGCACTCCAGGGGGACCGACGGATTGCAGTACAGAATGAAGGCAACGTAGGCATCGTCAATGTTGTCGTCCGTCACCTGCTTGTCTGGCAAGCTCCGGTCGCTGGGCGTAAAGTCGGTCATGATCTTGGGGATGTTCGGCGCGGGCGACGCCGACGCGAACTGCGACGGCGACGCCTCGGAGAGGTGTTCGCTGGGGGTGTGCAGCGGGTACTGGTTCGCGCTGCGCGCAATGTCGGTGTAGATCTGGCGCTGCATCTGCGTCTCGCCATAGTGGTTCTCGACGTGGCCGTGGCCGTGGCCGTGGCTGTGGGCGTCCTGGTGGTGCTGCTGCTGGTGCTGGTGGTCCGTCTCCAGCGACGGGTCGATCGACAGGTTCGCCTGGCCGAAGCCGGCGTGCGCGAAGCCCGAGCCGTCGTTCTGCGAGTGGTCGTGGTGGCCGCCGGCGCCGATGCCCTGCACCACGAAGCCCGTGCTGTCGACATCCTCCTCCTCCTCCGGCTCGTGCCCGGCCAGCGCGTTCGAGTACTGCTCAGCGTCCATGGCGTCGAGGTCCGGCGAAAACGACAGAGACGGACCCCCCTCGTCGGAGACTGAATCGGCCAGCGCGCCGACAGTCAATGCACGACTCTGGACACTGCCGAGTCGTCGCGCCGGTGGGGATTGGTGAGGTGGGAGTGGTGTTGTAGGGGCGCACACGCGGGGGCGTCGTGGTCGCTGGATCGCCCGGACTCAAAGGAATGCCGTAGCGAGGAACACGGGAATGTAGACAGCCGATCGCTGGTAGACGAGAAGAAGAAGCGAATTTGTTTCTGGCAAGCGACAGGCGACAGACGGCGAAGCAGTGTGAGCGTGGACTGGCGTGAAGGAGAGACAGTGTATGGGAAAGCAGACGTGAAGGAAGGTTGAAGGTTGAAGGCAAGGGAAGCCAGCGAAGGCGCGACGAACACAGGAAGGACAGACAGGCGGCAAGGCAGCAACGACCACCAAAACTCCACGTCGTCTCAGCGAAGCGAAACTCAACGGGACGGGAGGGGGAGAGGGTAGGGGGGGGCCGAACCGGGGGGCCGGAGGCGATGGGGGAAGGATTGGGGGGGATTGGGGGGGATTGGGAGGGCAGATGGGGAGGAGAGGGGAGAGCAGAGAGGTTCGCAGTGCCTCCTATACCGGCGGACGTCACAGCGGGCTTCGTCTGTCTGTTCTGTCTGCCTACGTCGTCCGGGCCGCCGTTGCTCATGAAAAGTTCGGCGAGCGAGCGTTGCAGCCAGGGGCGTGTTTCGGAAGCGAGCGAGGTGAGCTATGAATAGCCTGTAACACCGCCGGCGCCCTCGCTGCCGCACGAGCAAGCCATACGTGGGCCGCCGCGGTGTTTCAGGTGCCTTTTGGGGTTGGGAGCAGATGGGGCCGCGATGCGGCATGGGCGCATGCTGTGACGGTACGGGGTTAGCCGCCCACAACCACGGCCACCACGGCCACAGCTGCTCGGCCACCGCTGTGCAGAGGATTTAGCAACGCGGCCACTGTTGTGCAGATGGTTTATAACAAGGCCTATCAGCCACGCAGTCAAGCGCTAGGTGGGCGGGTGGGTGTCTGTCGGGCATGCTGTGGAGGGCTTCTACTGTGGCTACGATACAGACATGTTGGCAAGTAGTAATACCTAGTAGTAGTAGTAGTAGTAGTAGTAGTCAAGGAGAAGTTACGAGATGACAACTGCAGGCCACAGGCGCAGCGCAGCAGCAGAATAGGGGGTTCGTCGCAAAGGGAGGCTGATCAGCCTTCTCCTGCAGGAGTCTCCCTCTGCCCCTTTCGCCGGCCGCTGGCTATAAACAACCTCGTACTTATGTAGTTGGAACCGGCCATCACTCGACTCTTCGCATGCATCATATGCATCTGCGTCGGGTTCCAACCGCATCCCAAACAAAACAAACACCTACATCCATCCATCCTTTGATAGGGGCCCCCTTATGTACCCATCCATATAGGTAGCAACAGACGTGCGAAAATAGAGTACTTCCAGAACAGAAAACGGCGGGTTTGTGGAAGTAAGTTTATTTTTGGACATGGCATTAGCCGGGTGCACGTGGGGGTGTCTGTGGGGGGGATGGGGATGGGGATGGGGATGTGACGGGCTGCAGGTACGGCAAAAGAAAGGAAAAAGTGCTTTAGAGTAGAGTGCACGCTCTGGGCTGGCCGGGCCTGGGTCTGGATCTGGATCTGGGGAAGATGGAGGATAGAGTTCCGGCGGGGCAGATGGCAGAGACAGGGCGCGAGATAGAGTTGTGGGCTCCGTGTCGTATCGTACCCCATAACCCCATAAACATAACCATAAATCCATAGCACTCTGCATCCAAACGATCCTTTCTACTCTGCACCCCATCGCTGCATCGCTGCATCGCGTCCTACCTCCAACCCACACAGTCACAATCCAGTAAGCATCCCCATCCCCAACCCACCCCAGGAACGCAGGCACGCAGCGCAATCACATGCCAGCGCCCCATCCAGCGCCCCCAGTCATCACCCGCAGCGTCCCCAGCCCAGCGCCCCCAGACACCAAGCTTCCGCCCGACCGACCAGTCCTCATATGCGGAGGCGGGGTAATAGTGCGCGGGGCGAGTGCGCCACCGTGGTGCGTGCCACCGTGCTACCATTACCTACCTGTGCGTGTGGTGTGGCATGGGATGGGCGTGCGTGGGCGATGGGCGATGTGGGATAGGCGATGTGACCTCATTGCAGCCACTGTACTCTACAACGCTCGTGCAGCAGCTGCCGGCGCTGGTATGTACCGGTGCCGGTTTGATGGCGGGTGGAGGGGAGCTAGACGTGATGGCGCTGGGGATGGGGATGGGGATTCTGGACGAGTACGAGTACGGGTATTTCCACATGCCCAAGTATTTCAGTGAATGAGTACTTGGATGCACGATGTTTACGGTGGCCGGTGCAGAATATCGCGATCGCGATGCTGAACCAGCGGAGTTGAAGAAGTTGAAGCACTTCTCTACGTTCCCTGATTCCCTCTGCCATGCCGCCGTTACATGGCCATGACATGGGGCTCCCACAACCCCCCAACCCCACCGTGCCACCCCACCTCACCACACCGTCCAGTGTCCACACCCTACCACTATCCCACTCTATCCCACCAATCCACCACCCCGGGGCCCCGCGAAAAAAACCCTCTCCGCCGCCACCTCCGCCTCCACATACAAACCCACCAGCCAACCCACCAACCAAACACCTAACCAAGCAGCCACCTAAGCAACGGCTACGTCTACATATATACCATCCGGGGCCCCAGACCGTCGGCTAGATAGGAACGTCCAAGGGCTGCACGGCACGCTTGTTTACACGTCCCACGCCCCCAGAATCCGGGGTCGCCAGGCCAGCCCTTCGTCCGCTGGTTCCTCTGGTCCGATCGACAGCCACGCCGCGTCCGGAGAACCGGCTAGTGCACTGCGTAGGCTCCGGTGCGCCGTGCTATCAGTGAGGCGAGTCAACGTGCTTGCATTTCTAGAGTACTGGAGTAGCGGCACTGTGGTAGTGGGAGTGGTATAGAATAGGATAGGATAGTCAGTCAGTCAGTCAGTCAGTCACCCGCCGCCGGCTCCACACCCCACACACACCCAGCGTCGTGCTTGCCCCGAGGTTATATACCCAGCGTCCCTCACGCCTCCAGCGCAGATCTGTAATATAACAGTGGGCCTCCCTCTCTCCCTCCTTGCTTCCCTCCTCCCTCCCAGTGCTGTCTGTCTGTCTGCTGCACTGCCCGCCGATCTCAACTGACCCGATGGCCCCCTCCAAGGTCGACTCCCCGCCGCCCGCCCCGCTCACCTTCGCGATGCCCAAGTCGCTCAACGAGTCGCTGGCCTCGTCGTCGTCGCCGCCGCGCGAGCAGAACAGCATCTACCCGCTCGACTCCAAGCCGGGCGCAACGTACGCGCACCAGGACGCGCTGAGCAAGCTCCCCATCCCCGAGCTGGAAGATACCTGCCGGAAATATCTTGAGGCTGTGAAGCCGCTGCAGACGAGAAGAGAGCATGCCGATACGAGGGCCGCCGTGCATGAGTTTTTGAAGACGGATGGGCCCGAGCTGCAGGAGAGACTGAAGAAGTATGCGAATAATAAGAGTAGTTATATTGAGCAGTTTTGTAAGACCCCCGGCCCCGCCTCCTCTCACCTTTCCCCCTCCCCGCCGTGGGCGTGATAGAAGGAACCCGGGCTGACTGAGCGGTGAAGGGTATGATTCGTATTTGAACTATGATAACCCCGTGGTGCTCAACCTGAACCCGTTTTTCCTGCTGGAAGACGATCCCACGCCGGCACGCAACAACCAGGTGACCCGTGCGGCGTCGCTGGTGATCTCGTCGCTGTCGTTCATCCGCGCGCTGCGGCTGGAGGAGCTGCCGCCGGACAAGGTGCGCGGCACGCCGCTGTGCATGTACCAGTACCCGCGCATCTTCAGCACCGCGCGCATCCCCACCGAGAACGGCTGTGTGATGCAGTCAGACCCCAAGGCGCGCCACATCGTGGTCATGTGCCACTCGCAGTTCTACTGGTTCGACGTGATGGACGACAACTCGGACATCATCATGACCGAGCGCGACCTGTGCCAGAACCTGCAGGCCATCGTCGACGACGCGGTCACCACGCCCATCCACGAGGCCGCCAAGTCCGCGGTCGGCGTGCTGTCGACCGAGAACCGCCGCGTGTGGGCGAACCTGCGCGACGTGCTGACCCGCGAGGGCGCGGACAGCAACAACTCGGAGTGCCTGCGCATCGTCGACACGGCGCTGTTCGTGCTGTGCCTGGACTCGACATCCCCCAAATCCGGCGCGGAGCTGAGCATGAACATGCTGTGCGGCACCAACGTCGTCGAGCGCGGCGTGCAGGTCGGCACGTGCACGAACCGCTGGTACGACAAGCTGCAGATCATCGTGTGCAAGAACGGGTCCGCGGGCATCAACTTTGAGCACACCGGCGTCGACGGGCATACCGTGCTGCGCATGACCTCCGACGTGTACACCGACACGATCCTGCGCTTCGCGCGCACCATCAACGGCAACGCGCCGAGCCTGTGGGCCTCCACCTCGCCGGACCCGAGCAAGCGCGACCCGGCGAGCTTCGGCGACGTGTGCACGACGCCGCACAAGCTCGAATGGACAATGGTGCCGGAGCTCTCCATGGCGCTGCGTTTCGCCGAGACCCGCCTCGCAGACTTGATCAACCAGAACGAGTTCGAGACGCTCGAGTTCAACCACTACGGCAAGAACTTCATCACATCCATGGGCTTCTCGCCCGACGCCTTCGTGCAGATGGCGTTCCAGGCGGCGTACTACGGCCTCTACGGCCGCGTCGAGAGCACCTACGAGCCCGCCATGACGAAGGTGTTCCTGCACGGCCGCACTGAGGCGATCCGAACCGTCAGTGATAAGTCCGTCGAGTTCGTGCGCAAGTTCTGCGAAAACGCGCCGGCCGCAGAGAAGGTCGAGGCGCTGCGCCGCGCGTGCGTCAAGCACTCGGCGACGACCCGCGAGTGCGCCAAGGGCCTCGGGCAGGACCGCCACCTCTACGCACTGTTCTGCGTCTGGCAGCGCGGGCTGGACGAGGAGGCGCAGAGCTCGGACTACTCCCCCCCGTCCTCCCCCTCCTCCTCCCCCTCTCCCTCCGCCTACTCCCCCCTCTCCTCCTCCCCGCCCCCAGGCAGCCGCACGCGCTCCTTCTCCACCGCCTCCACCACCTCAATAACCGGCTCGCCGCCGCAAAAATCCCCCCCAGTAGTGCCAAGCATCTTCTCAGACCCGGGCTGGGACAAGCTCAACAACACCATCCTCAGCACCTCAAACTGCGGCAACCCCTCACTCCGCGCCTTCGGCTTCGGCCCGACCGCCGCGGACGGGCTCGGGATCGGCTACATCATCAAAGACGAGAGCATCAGCATCTCCGTCTCGTCCAAGCACCGCCAGACGCGGCGGTTCGTGGATACGCTGCACGCGTACTTCCTTGAGACCCGCCACCTGTTGCGGGCTGTGCAGCCGCGCGCCGTGGCCGTGCCGCCGCAGCGCAAGGCCGAGGCCGCAGGGGAGGAACGGGTCAAGGCTGCGGCTGCCGCGCGCAAAGGCGCTAGTGGGGGACGGGTGCTGCGGACGCCCGGGGGGAGGGGCGAGGATGCGGAGAGTGAAGGCAGTGGGGGCGGGAGTGGGATGAGTGTGGCTGGTGATGGGAGCGATGGGGAGACGGGCATGCTCGGCGGGTATGGGTATTTTGATGCGGGGAGCTTTGGACATCTGTTAAGGAAGCAGGGACGGGGCGGACAGGGGAAGGGGGACCAGAAGAGGGCTGTGGGGAGGAAGATTCGGTTGGCGGAGTATTAGGTGGATGTGGAGGGTGTGGGTAGGGTGGTGGCTTTGTTAAGGCGTTTTTGGGGGCGTTTTTGTGGGGATTTAATGTGGGGAGGATATACTACCTTTGTGTATTGATTTTTGGACTATTTATGATACGTTTTCAATGATGAGTTGCACAGCAGCATGAACCGTGACCTGCATGCGTTTTACAACCTGGGCACAGCCCGCTCTGCTCTCCAGTATCTCTCTCCGCTTAGTACACACCATACAATCACATCATAATATCTGTCTGCATTGATTTGCAGACGCAGGCACAGAAATATTCGCAGAGTCCCATTATGTTGCAACACAAGCTTCCGTTGAAGATGGCCAATCTGTGCTGGCGGTCACTCGGACTTGGTCACGTGGCTCAGTCTCCTCGCCCTTGTTGTGTGATTCCCTTTCTCTTTCCTACGTTCCCTTGCAATTGAACGCAATCGTTGTTTCCTCCCCAACGTCAGCTTCAAACAACTCCCCCACTTCCTCCAAACTATCAGCAAAAAACGGGTACTAGGACGGACACAAACACCTTCCATAGTATGATCCTCCAAAATCCAACAGCCACTCAGAGCTGTCCGGAGCACAGTGCACCTACACCCCTGTTTACCCAGCAGTGCATACAGGTATTGTACTTAGGCAAGAACGCATTTTTCGGTTAAGTTTATACGGATAGAAACTTCCCTTCGCTAACTAGTGACCCAGTGCAGCCCTACATGGCGATATTAGTAGCGTCGTCTCGATCACGGAAGTCGGTACGGCGTTCCGCAAACACTCCAGCGCGCGGCTACATTTTCCCGCAACGTGTAGCTCTCATACCAACATCCCCGCACGGATGCTGTCCCCCGCAATGATCGGCTAGCACGCAGCCCCCGCTTGGCTGGTATAAAACTGCGGCACCACGCTTTCAGTTGTGGTGACATCCTGCTGTGTTAATAGCACAGCTACGACAACGACAACGACTGCGATAGACGCTATGACTGAGCCTTATGTTTGCCGCTGGGGAATCCTAGGTATGTCCCGCACCCGCGCCCGCAGCCCCGGAGAAGAGAGAGCTAACGCCGCGCAGCAACGGGATGGATCGCCTCCGGTACCGCCCCCGCCATCCCGCTGCCCCACCAGCCAGCACACTAACACCTCCAGAATTCACGCGCGACCTCCTGCTCGACCCCAAGACCCGCGGCTGCACCGACATCGTGCACACCGTAACCGCCGTCGCCTCCTCGACCTCCAAAGCCAAAGCCGCCGCCTTCATCACCGCCGTCGGCGCGCCCGCCTCCGCCACCGCCTACGACTCCTACGCGGACCTCGTCGCCGACCCGTCCTGCGACATCATCTACATCGCCACGCCGCACTCGCACCACTTCGCCAACTGCCTGGCTGCGCTCAACGCCGGCAAGCACGTCGTGTGCGAAAAGCCGTTCACCGTCAATGCCGCGCAGTTCGAGATTGTCGCGGCGCTGGCGAAGAGCAAGGGGTTGTTTTTGATGGAGGCGGTGTGGACACGGTTTTTTCCGCTGAGTGTGGCGGTGCGCGAGATGGTCAAGAGTGGACGCGTGGGTGAGGTCAGGAAGGTGACGGCGGAGCTGAATTTGGCGGAAGACCCGGATGTGAAGTACGCGGACGGACAGCACCGGATGGTGCGCCTCCCTCTCCCGCTGTCTGTCTAGTGCCGAAACTGATGTGCACAGGTCAACCCCGCCCTCGCCGGCGGCGCGCTGCTCGACATCGGCCTCTACCCGCTAACCTGGGTCTTCCAAACCCTCTACCACACTCTCCCAGCCTCCGAAAAAGCCACCTCCGCCCCCTCCGTGACCGGCACGATCTCCCGCTTCCCCGGCACCGGCGTCGACGCCGAGAACGTCGTAGTCCTCAAGTTCCCGCACGCCATCGGCGTGGCATCCAGCGGAATCCGCGTGGCCACCGACCCGGACGAGCGCGGGCGCACGGCGATCCGCATCCAGGGCACGCGCGGCGAGATCCGCGTCCACCACCCTGCGTACCGGCCACTGAAGGTGACGGTTATCCCTGCGGGTAAGGGGGCCGAGAAGGAGGTGATGGACTTTCCGATCCCGGGCGGGGGGAGGGGGATGAATTGGCAGGCGGATGAGGCCGCGAGAGCGGTGCGGGATGGGAGGACGGAGTGTGAGACTATGCCGTTGGAAGAGAGCTTGTTGGTGCTTAAGGCGATGGATACGGTTAGGGCGCTGGATGGGTTCAGGTACCCGGAGGAGATTGAGAGTACGGATGTGCCGTATGAGGGGTGAGGTGGGGAATAAGCTGGGTGTGCGGGCATGGACTGTGCCTACGTATTCTAGGTATATAGCCTTATTAAGTAAATACAAAACATGTGGACACAATCCAGACTATACTCCGTAGATGAAGCTTCATAAACATGTCACAGAACCTCACTATCTTCTAAAATCCATCCACACCTACACCCACACCCAGCACATCATCAAGCTATTTCCAACTCCCATATATTAACTAGTAGATCCTAATACGCCCCTCCCCCCATAAAAAAAAACATATAAAACCACATAAAACCCCCTACTTGAACCCATCAAAGAAAGCATCCGCACACGCCCCCATCTTCGGCGTCAACAAGTACCTCAGATGCGCATTAATATCCACACTCACCACCCCATCATCGGCGGTGTTCCCCCCAAAATTCACCGTGCCCTCGAGGACATTCACATCCTGCGCCTTAATCTCATCATCTCCCTTCGCGATATGGTATTCCGGGGATACATGCGTATACCCCATCAACATCAACGGCAGCCGCGGCACCGGATCATCCGCATGCGTGACGCGATAATTCGGCCCTTGCTTGCTGATCCACTTCGACAGCGCGTCGTTCCCGATCCGCGGCGAGCCGAAGGTGTACGCTGCGACTGTGAGGCCTTGCGTGGCCCTCATATCCGCCGCCGCCAGCTGCGCCAGCGCCCCGCCGAGACTATGGCCCACCGTCGCCACCCCGTAATCGGGGTACGCAGCCCGCAGTGTCCCAACAGCCGCAAGAATACGCGCGCGGTCCTCCTGCCACGCCGCCACGAACCCGGAGTGTGCGCGGCAGCCGGCGCACCACGGCACCGAGACCTTGCCGGCGGCCAGATTTGACAGCCAGTTCTGCACGCTGTGCGAGCCGCGGAAGGCGACGACGATGGTGCGCGTGGTGTCGTCGCGCGCGACGATGCCGGTTGTGTCGGTCTGGCCCTCGGCGAACTCGAGGGACGTGAAGACGGTGTTTGCTGTGATGGAAGGGCAGATGGCGTCTTTGCAGGTTACTTCGGTCCCTGGGACGTGTGCGGGGTCGCAGTAGGCTGCCGCGGCGTATTCGGCGTAGTAGGTTATGGTGGGGAGGAGGGCGGGGTCGAGGGCTGCGCAGAGGAGGCGGCGTTAGTGGGGGCGGTTTAGAGGGGAGATGGGGGGGAAGGGGTAGAGGGGGAGGGGACGTACTGCCGGAGATTGTGGACGGGAACATGGTGGATTTGACTTTATCGATCAGGTCCCCAAACAGCCCAGGTCGGGGCGCCGGGGCGGCCACCGCGGCGCCGGCCAGGAGCGCGGCGGAGAAGAGAGTTGCGGAGCGCATATTAAGACGGTATATCGCCGCACGTACAAGAAATATAGTAGAAAGAACGTAAATATGGTGGAAAGAGAGCGGACGAGACTAAAACACTGCTAGCCGGTAGTAGGTCTCAGACAAAAACACAAATGACAGTGGGTGTTGGAATCAACGTAAGAATGAAGGGCGAGGAGGACAATGCTGCTGGGCCAGGTTGATCGGCGGCGGGCGCGGCGTGGTTTATATGTCTGCCCCCGTAGCGCACACCCATCCACCCATCCATCCAGGGAGTCCTGCGCAGGGTCCTGTCCGATGGCTAAGCTTCGTCCCCCTCCCTTTCCTATCCCTACTAACCAGGTGGCAGCAGTAGTGGTATTGGCGGTGGTACCTGCATATCCAGGATCCACTAGTAACCGGTCTTGGTGAAACATCCCGCCAAACCTGCATTTTGCACTTTCTGCCTCTCGGGCTCTTCACGATTCGGCGCGAGCGAGCCCACCGGACCTGCCGAAAGCAGACCCTCTACAGACGAAGAAACGGCCAGTGTGGGTACGTATATTTGGATTATATGTGGTGTATGTGGTGTATGTGGAAAGCCTCTGTCGTGGATGGTAGCACAGATCGGATTTCGGGCGTTTAGGGCCCAGATTACTCTACTGAAGCGTGCAGTAAATGCCAGATCTGGTAGAAGAAGGAGACGCGGGGTTGGCAATGTAATCGTGTGACCCTTAGCTACATAATGTACCTACCTTCCTGAGGAGTATACATCGGATGGAAATTGCTGTGGGGTAGGTATAGTAGACGCCCACCTACCAGATGTACTCTACTCTACCGCACTTCTTAGTGCACATACTCCACCACGTAAGTATACTTTTAATAGCGGCAGCAATATCTTCGTATATTGTACGCAGAGCACGTATTAGCTTTGGCAGTATTTTGCCAGACTGTATTACTCGACACAGAATCATGGCTGCATGCATAGAGGATAGGTTACTTCGGCCCTCGGATTCCGGCAGGCGCTGCAAGATCTGAGTTTGACGTGCAAGTAATCCGGAATCAGGGGGTGCCAGTGGTGCTGATGGTACAATACTGGTGAACGCTCGTTGTGGTAATATTTATCGCGAGAGGCAGGGCACAATGGCTACACAAATCTGGATTATGCAACGCTGTACCACCACCACCACCATCTTCACCTTCACCTTCACCACCACCACCTTCACCACCGCCGCCGCCACTACCACTACCTTCATCCACCCCCCCTCCGAAACACCAAGACTCGCAACAATCTCCCCTCCTACGTAACTAGCCAACCACCAGCGAATCGGCCGCACGCCTATCGATAAGTATTGACGCCACGGACGCCGCACCGCGTCGCCTAAACAAACTGCGGGCGACAGGGATGCGACTGGACGACGGTTTTATTGCGCATGTCAGGGGCGCCGGTGCGCCGGGGTACTTGGAGGGTACCGGGCCTCCCCGAGTTTGTAAAGGGGAGTAGAGGAGAGTACGGAGAGGGCTGTAAAATACCGCATTGGGGCTAGACAGGAGAAGAGCCGCCGGGGGAAGAGGGTTAGGATTCGATGGTGGGAGTATGGAACCAGAGATTTGGAATAGTGGAACTCGTGGAAACGTCAAACACTCCTTTTGATTTTGAAAATCGAGCTTCATGTTGTGTTCACGTGCACCTCTATTCCACTCTCTACTCTACACTCCGCTCTCCACTCGAATTTGAACATCTTCAACCCTCATCTCCCCCGACGTCACGACACCACCAGGCACCGTTCTCCCATTGGTCCGCCCAATCCGTGCCGCCTTCACCCTCAACCACCAAGCATTGATCGCGTGGCCAGCATTGACCTCCAGGGGCCGCTACCAACCACATCCCAGCACCTCTACTCTAACCGCCTGTCCCACCTCCCCCACCACTACCTCCGCGACAACCCTACGACCGATGAGCACCCTCCCCTCAACCCGCCACCTCCTCTCCGCGCTCATCTCGCAGATCGCCGCCAGCACCGCGGAGGTAGACGGGGGCGCGGGCGCAGGGCTGCCACGAGAGTTGATGGTGTCGCTGCACTGTCTGCTACCGAACATGCTCCTGCCGGCGCTGGATTTACTGGATCGGGGGTGTGTGGTGCGGTGGGTACTGGAGCCGGCGAAAGAGGCCTCAGCGGAGGAGGAGGCTCCGACGGGGAAGGAGGGGAAGGGAGACGCGGAGGACGCGGAAGGACAGGCGGTGGGGGCGGTAAAGCTGGAGTCTACGACGGAGAAGGCGGAGGAGCGGGAGGAGCGGGAGGAAGGAGACCAGGCGGGCGAGGCAATGGACACCGACCCCCCAGCGGCCGACGCAGGCATAAAACCAGAGCATCCACCATCGCCCGCCCCATCACCGCCGTCACCGCACCCATCACTACACCCACCTCCACCAGCAGCATCACCACTACCTCCACCTCCGCCGCCGCCGCCAGAAGCCCCAGTCTACTACATCCCCTCGCACCCTCCCCCGCCGCCCAGCGCTCCCAAAAGCGGCCCGCGCTTCCCGACGCGCCTCCCACCATCCTACGAAGTCCGCCCCGCGCCCTGGTCGTGCACGTGTGCGGCGTTCATCTTCAGCGCGATCAACACGCTGACCGTGTCGCCCGTGTCGCCTGTTTCTCCGCCTGCCTCTTCTCCGCCCGAGACTAGGGCTGGGGCTGGGGCTGGGGCTGAGGCTGGGAGTGGGAGTGAGATTGGGAGAGGGACGGCGCACAGTATTTGGGGCGGCGCGAGCATCGGCGCCGTGCCGGTGTGTAAACACTTACTCGCGGCGGTGCTGGCGGAGCATTGCGGCGGGGTGTTTGAGGCGCTGGTGCAGACCCGGTATGGTAGTCGCGAGGAGATGGCGGGATTGGCGGTTGTGTGGGATTGAGGTCAGATACTGCGGGCAGGGTTGGATGGAAGGGGATAAATAAGGACTAGGGCTGATATGGGAATGCAGATGGCGCATGGGGAATGTGGGAATTGCATATAGAGTGGTTAGACTACTGTTTTGCGCATTCGGAGTTAAGCATCGGTCAAGCGTTCTACGGCTGTTTTTTGTTGGGCACGCAGGGATAGCTACAATATATCTAGAAGAGGAAGATCTGGCGCTGGAAATAGCACCAGATCTGAAGGAGGTTAGATGGCTGTTGCAGATATACTGCCTACACGCGACCATGACAGCGGGTGCCTATCCGGCAGTACTAGGTTGCGCTGAAATAGTCATCAGAGAAGTATTCCGAGCATGTTCCATGGCGTGGTGCGTCGAAGCGCTGTGGGATTCGACATGTGGGATTATGGATATGTAAGGATGGCGCCAGACGCGAGGGTGATCACTGATCAATGGGCCAGCCTGGCGCAATGGCACCACATCCATACCCACCTCCCGTTTCAGATCCGCGGCAACGACAAGTCACACTTTCACGCGCAGCAGTATGGAGTTCAAACAGCAGTAGATTCACTACAAAAATCATGTCTGATGCCACAATCCCATTCCAGCCGTCAGCACACACGTGCGCCTCCCGCCAGTCCGTCCGTCGGTCCTCCAGCGTCCGCCCGTCCAGCGCGGCGAGCTTACGCAGCAATGGTAACCTCAACCTCGACACCGGCCTCGATGTTGACGATGATCTGCTTGACGACCTCGGTGGGGGCGTTCAAGCTGTTGCAGTCAGCGCGGCTGTGGGGGAGGTTGGGGGGGTTTTGGGGGGAAACTCACTCGATGAGACGCTTGTGGATTCTCATCTCGTAGCAGTCCCAGGTCTTGGAACCCTCACCACAGGGGGTCTTGCGGGTGGTGACCTTCAGGACCTTGGTGGGCAGGCGGACGGGGCCCTTGACGCGCAGGTTCTTGCCCTTGGCGCGCTCGATCAAGTCGGTGGTAACTGTTCACCATCAACACTCTGTCCATCCCCCTGCGGCGGGGACCACAAACCCTTCTCGAGCGACTGCACCTTGCGCGACGTGAGCGTGATGCGGATGCGGTGGATCTTGGGGCCTTCCCCGAACTCGCCCTTCTCTGGTTTGTTGTAAGACATGGTGGTCGTTGGAGAAGTGGACGAAAAGATGCGGTGATCTCGACTGTTGAGGGTTGGCGTGGTTGGTGGAGTGGAAGCAGCGGCGCGAGTGCTGATATTTGCCTATGCGAAAGTGTGAATGTGTGTGTGTGGGGTCAGGTGGCGGTGCTAGGGCTTGAGCCCTACATGTTTGTCGCTGGCAATTTTTGAGGAACAGTGGCTGGGGCGGTGCTGGCGCCACTCGTCCGTGCGTTTCAACGGCGGGCACGTGAGGATCGGGTAGTGCCCGAGTTCATTGCTTTAGTACGGTGCTAGGAAAAGGTTATTCGCACATTTCGCACCGTTTTGGTTAGCACAATTATCAGTACCGTGGTTCAAGTTCACGAAGCATCGAGTGATGCCAGGCGGAATCTTGTGGTCACATCATCCTTCCTCAATATCTGGAGTATCTTAAATATTCATAGAGAAAATGGCGTTCAAGACTGAGTGCAATGAATCGACTCTTCGAAAATTCTCAAAAAACCATCATCAGCAACCGATTCAGAATTCAGAATCTCTAAGAGGTGTGGTTAGTGAAGGGGACGACGCTCGATGTTGCGCCAAGCATGCGCGCAAATCACCCGTATAGCTGTTGAGAAGATCTGGACCTCCTCTTCCTCTCAATATATCCTACCACCCTACACTGAAGAGTGGATTGGGGCCGACCTTGCGAGAACGCAAAAGTAGATGACAACACCCCTGACACGAGTGGATACTGTCTACGGCATTGCGCATACCATGCAAATGGTAATTCGTAGCGACACGATTTAGAGCGGGCTTCAGAATTCTGGCCGATCTCTCAGATCCGTTTGCATATCCTTACGTGATGTTTACGACCGGAGGAGGTTACGTTCTCTTTGAAGTCAACATGACGTCGGTGTTTACTTTGCATATCAACCGCAGCGCCTGCCCTTGTCTCACTCCCTATCCATCTCCTCGAAATATATCACTGTCGCAAAACAGCATTTCAAAATGGTTGTCAAAATTGGTATCAATGGGTTTGGGCGTATTGGACGTATCGTCTTTCGCAATGCGTGAGTGTCGCTGCTGATGCCACCCGCGACACAGCTCACAATTGCTACAGAATTGAACACGATGACACGGCCATCGTTGCCGTCAATGATCCGTTCATCGACCCAAAGTACGCTGTGTACATGTTGAAATACGACTCCACGCATGGTCAGTTCAAGGGTGAAGTTAGCTCTAATGACAAGGGAGATCTGGTCGTCAATGGGAAGACGATCGAGATGTATCAGGAGAGGGACCCCGCGAGTATTCCATGGAAAGACAGCGGCGCCGAGTACGTGGTTGAGGCCACCGGTGTCTTCACGACCACGGAGAAGGCCAAAGCGCACCTGAAGGGTGGTGCGAAGAAGGTCATTATGTGAGTGATATAAGAGAGCCTACCCGAGGCACTTCATCATAACATATTATTATTGTAGTTCTGCACCTTCCGCCGACGCTCCCATGTACGTCTGTGGTGTGAATTTGGACAAGTACGACAAGAACGCCCCTGTTGTTTCCAACGCCTCCTGCACCACCAACTGTCTTGCACCGCTGGTCAAGATTATCAACGATAATTTCGGCATTGTGGAGGGTCTCATGACCACCGTGCACTCGTATACCGCTACGCAGAAGACCGTCGACGGGCCTTCCGCCAAAGACTGGCGTGGCGGACGCACGGCAGCCGCAAACATCATCCCCTCGTCCACCGGGGCTGCGAAGGCGGTCGGCAAGGTGATCCCATCTATGAACGGGAAGCTCACTGGCATGGCCATGCGAGTACCGACCAAAAACGTCTCGGTCGTAGACTTGACAGTGAGGCTGGAGAAGGCTGCGAGCTATG
This sequence comes from Geopyxis carbonaria, assembly GCA_024516215.1. Lineage (NCBI taxonomy): Eukaryota > Fungi > Ascomycota > Pezizomycetes > Pezizales > Tarzettaceae > Geopyxis > Geopyxis carbonaria. Next base: position 153,145 of record JAJJXG010000021.1, on the reverse strand, counting down.
ACAAGATCAAGGAAGCTGTCAAGAAGGCGGCTGCTAGCAAGGAGATGAAGGGCATTGTCAAGTATTCGGAGGATGAACTGGTGTCGTCTGATTTGAACGGTGATGAGGCGTCGTGCATCTTTGATGCCTTAGCTGGGATCAGTCTGAACGACAAGTTCGTAAAGCTGGTGGCGTGGTATGATAACGAGTGGGGTTACTCCAGGAGAGTGCTGGATTTGATCTCGTATATGGCAATAGCTGATAAGAAATGAGGGGGAATATTAAGTGCTATAGGTCTAGATTGTTGGTTTAATTTATTTCTAAAAGTTAGTAGTAATGGAAAATGTTTTGATTAAAACAGCTGTTAATAACGGTGGTAAAATGATGAATCTAAAAGATACAGTTTCATAGAAGGAGGGTGCGGGCCCTAGAGTCATCCCGTTTGTTGGGCGGCAGAACTTGATTCGGGAGTTGCTCATGTTCTGTCACTCGATTATTCACAACTCCTTAGCCATGACTGGGTGTGTCTTGTGAGTTTACAGTTTGGCGTACTCTAAGCAAGTCTATAACACACATAATAAACACATTTTTTTAGATGAAACACTCCTAAAGCTTTTTATAGTAGTTTCTCTCAGGTTTGAACCTTTCAATATAAGATAATCTTAGAATTATAACCTATTTTGACTTCCTTTTATTGTTATACTGGATTTAAATAGAGTGGGTCAATACCTTGTTTTATAGGTACCATTTCTCAAGATATGTAAGGCTTAGTTTGTAGCTTCTATCAGAAAAGCAATCTAGGGAAAATACGAATAGCAAATAGATCTACAATACGAGTTTGAATCCGGGACAACACAGCTTTTGCTGCAGCCAATACAATAGAGGTATTTAAAACCATTCTTTGAGCAGGATAAAGACAGATAATAACAAACATGGCAATACAGGCCAGTAGATGTCAATTTACTATTGATATTGACCGGGGGGAAGGATATGGAAAGCAGTTGGAGATACTTCCGGAAACTTGAGCACCGCTTAGCTGAGCGACTCCTCAAGAAGTAGCTACTTTTCAAAGGGACCACCCCGGCCCTTGTCTCTGAGGCTCAACGTCCCGCTTGGCCAAGACATCAACCTCGAATCAATAACTCTGTGACGCTCCTCCGAGTCTACCTTTCACCTCTTCAACCGCCAGCTAGTCCTCACTCACATTCATCATACTACGAAGCACCTCCCTAGATCCTCACCGCCTCACGCACTATGCCGTACGGTTATCCGACTGGCGCGTTGTCCAGGAGCAACCCTCCAACACCCGTACCAGGCACGATCAACCCGATGGCACTGCAGGTTGGTGGATCAGCACGGAATGGCGGTTATAGATCGGAGATGGACATAGATACACCAAACGGAGAAAGCGACGATAGCCACGAAAAGCGCGTGCGCCCAAACCCACTGCCAACCAGCTCGAAGAAGACTGGATTATGCTATGATGTGAGGATGAGATACCATGCAACAGTAGACACCACAGACATGCATCCAGAGGATCCGCGTCGAATATTCGAAATATACAAAGCACTGTGTGTGGAGGGGCTAGTGGACGACAAGGAGTTCAGCGGGGTGAAGAAGAAGGATGATTTGATGCACAGGATCGATGCAAGAGAGGTCACCAGGGAAGAGGCTACGTTGGTGCATTCAGAAAAGCACTGGGAATTTTTGCAGGACACTGAAGGCATGCAGCTAGGCACCGCGGGATTACAGATTGTGCTGACATGTTTGGCTAGGCTCAACCACCGAACGCCTGCATGAGTTAACACGCGACGGTGACTCGATCTATTATAATAACGAATCTTTCTTTTGCTCGAAGTTATCTTGTGGAGGAGCTATAGAAACGTGCGACGCTGTTGCGAAGGGCCTAGTCAAGAATGCCATAGCAGTAGTCCGCCCACCGGGACACCATGCTGAGCCTCACAAAGCTATGGGCTTTTGTTTGTTCAATAATGTATGCGTGGCTGCAAAGGTCGTAATGAAGAATAATCCATCTATCAAAAAGATTTTAATTCTGGATTGGTGCGTGTCAATCTAAGTCCAGGTATTGCAATTGCTAAAAGTGATCTAGGGACGTCCACCATGGTTTGTGCATCTTTTAGTTTGGTTTGAGATATTGGACATGGAATTTAACATTTGAATATAGGCAATGGGACACAGAAAGCATTCTATGACAATCCTAATATTTTATACATGTCCATACACCGATTCCAGGGCGGGCTATTCTATCCAGAGGGCCCAGAAGGAGGCCTTGAGTACTGCGGTGAGGGTAAAGGTGCTGGAATGTAAGCCAATACTAAGCCAACTAACGGGCATTCCGCAGGCTAATTATTCAGGAATGTCAATGTCCCATGGGAGTACGGGGGTATGGGCGATGGCGATTATGTGTATGCCTTCCAGAAAGTAATCATGCCTATTGCGATGGAGTATAACCCCGACCTCGTGATTGGTGAGCATCTGTCCTCCCTATGTTTGTTTGACACTCTGGCTGAAATTTTTATGCTTGGAGTCTCCGCCGGGTTCGACGCAGCTTCTGGTGACACGCTCGGAGGATGCTATGTTACGCCACCTGGGTATGCACATATGACACATATGCTCATGAGTCTGGCCAACGGAAAGTTGGTAATATGCCTGGAGGTACTGGTTGTTCTGTTCTAATATGGCTTGCTGGTCTAACCTTGTGATAAGGGTGGCTACAACCTCAATTCAATATCCCATTCTGCGGTAGCAGTGACAAAAGTATTGATGGGTGAACCGCCGGGAAGACTACACGAAGGTTATATCGCTTCCGATTCAGCTATAAAAGTTATCGCAGAGTGCATTGCGGAGCAATCCAAATATTGGAGATGCATGAAACCCCAGAAATCACTCGCCGCGGGTAGGACCCATAGAAATCTCTAAATGCCTCCAATTAATCAATACAGAAACGTACGAATCTACAGGGCTGAAGGCCGAAAGGCTGAACGGTAGCTCAAGTCGATTCTTGGGCGTTTGACCATGCTGATGACCCCACAGATCTCGTCAGGAAATTTCAAGCGACCAAGTTGTATGAATTGTACGGAATGACTCCACTTGAGATATATCGCGACCAAATTTCCACATCGTTTACCAATCAGGTTATGGCGACGTGAGTCTTTTAGAATCAGCATAGCTTCAGTGGGAAACCTAACACGCACAGTGAGGACTATATAAAAAAAGAGACGATTGTCTTTTTTGTGCATGACCCGTATGTAGACTTGGCACCCATGGTACATTAGTCCCTATAACTCCAAACCGTTTTGCTAAGATGATCGCAATTGTCCCTGCGGCGGAAATCAAGGCCGCCTGTCATTGCAGTACCGGACCCGCGCACAAACCGCATCGCACTACACAAGGCGTTTATGGTACATCCATCGCGCCAGTTACTTTTGTTTCGTTATCATCATCTGTAGACTTTGCCAGGCACTAACCGGCGGCAATGTGCGGACACAGGTTGACCAGGTTCCACTGTATGCCCAGTGGGCCATCGACAACGATTACGCGATGATTGACGCGAACATTCCAGAAGCTCTGTCGGGCATAGATGTGGGCCAAGCTGTCGTTGTTTGCAATAGTGGTTTCTCACACTTAGACGTAGGAGACAGGATACACCGCTGCTAAGCATACCGAAGAAGTATGCACGTACATCTGGGACAACTATCTCGAGTTCGTGCTTCTATCTTCGTAGAATGGCAAATGCTTACAAGTTTGTAGGATCTCGGATGCCCAAAACATCATTCTAGTGGGTGCTGGGCAGGCCGTCGTAGGGCTGATTCACTTGCTAGTGCACAGAGGTAGTTTCTACGGTGATCCGATGCATTCCTTACCTAACTCTTGACTGTGCAGACTGCCGAGAGCGAGTGAAGGCCACCATTAGTTTAATAGGCGAGAACGACCCGCTACGGGCAGTGTCATCCAACATCGCAGACGAATTCCTGCCCGAGTGGTATTTTAATGTAAGCCTTCCTCCAGCGTCAGCCCACTGCATGATCACATGCCCATCTAACGGCTGCCTAGAACTCCCAAATATTCATCTCGGCCAACCACGATGCATGGGAACGTCCAAGGATACGCAAGAAGTTTGGCAAGCTCGAAAAGATCGCAGCGTCAGAGGTGCACGAGATCCTGCGCCAGTCGTTTCCGCGAGCCACCGAGTGGCTCGCCGACATTATACCGCCTTCTACAACAACAAACAAGATGACTGGTTAAATCTGCTGCTGACGCTTTTTTTTTTTTTTTTTTTTTGCTATTTTTTGTTGGCTATTATGCTGTATGGCGTTTTCTGTCCGTGATATCTAAGCTACATGTACCGTTCCGTTCTGGCGCAAAATCAATATCGTCGCCGCATGCCAAGACCGCGAAAGTTGAAACCGTTGTTGATTATCTCCGCAACCGCCGTAGCGCGCATCGTGGGAGCTAGCAACAAATGGCGCACGCTACCGTTATTTCCGCGATCTGTGGACCGTAGAAATCCCATGTGTGTTCCGTGCCATATGTGCGCCAAGTTGACCGGTCCGCCAATCGGTCGACCATCGTATGTACTCCGTAGACCAAGAAAACGCTCAATTACTGTGAATCATACGTACAATACAGCTACATCAGGCAAACGCTCAAACTGTCAACAGTGATCTGTCAACAGTGATCTGACCAGAGCTGTTCTGTTCAAGTTTTCCAAGTTGGCTGTAATATCGGCCCTCGGACTTCGTCCAGCAACATCCCTGAATTCCAGAACAATACGGATAAAAACAAAGTTCCTAGCGTGCATCATTGTTATGCTTGATCTGTGGTCGCGTATCGGCCAGCCACGGCATCCTGGACCTGGTGCCTGCACATCGGTCGGAACATATCCACACATGCACGTTGTCAGTATTTCAAAGCATGCCGGATGCTTATGTATTGTGCTCCGTAAGGTGGTGAGGATGGAGAGAACAATAGAGGTCCGGAGCCAAGGCGGCGCTCGGGAGTGGCGGCGGAGCGGCGGATGCGCGGAAGGTCAGTGCTAGCGCAGATCGTGCGTGATGCGCATCGTGAGGCTGTCGATTTCACGGCGGAGTCTGTCGAAATACCATCATGGGGTCACAACCTCTCACCCATCTGCCCAAAACTATGTACTATACTTGTGCACTTTCACGCCGGCACTTCACTGCTTATGCGTGCGCCTCTCCATCATCGTGCCATGGCCTGACTGTGCAAAGCACAGTATTATACATCCACCCGCATATGATCCGCCGGCAGATCCCAGCCCCCACCCCTCAGCAAAACCCTATTCTGGCGAGCCACACTCGGCAGTGACGTAGCATCCCCGTCCCCGTTCGCACCCGCCGACCCACTCCCTCCGACCCACATCCACTCACGCCCACATCAAGCTCACATCCGAGCCCTCCCATCCATCCACCACGCCTGCCCACCCGAGCCCACCCACCACGCCCGCGTCCACGGCCCGCAACCTCGCCGGGGTTAGGATATTTCCGGCCCCGGGCGCTAGCGGGGCATTGAGACGGTGGGGGGATATTCACGCAGGTGGAGTTCGGAGCACGGAGTACGGAGTAAAGGTGCGTCGGAGTCGTCTTCACGCAGGCACGCAGGCACCAGGCAGGCAGGCACCAGGCACCAGGTGGAGTACGGAGATGGAGGCAGGCACGCAGGTACATAGTGCATCTCAGGTGCGGTGATTACGCTAGCGCTAGTGCGCGGGTGGATCAATCTGGCCTGTGGCGCTCTGCGGAAGAAGCTTGGAAGGAAGAGGTAGACAGGCAGGGCCGGAGATGGAGGTAGCGGATGGAGGGAGCCGGTGGTGATGGCATGACGGGCTGCTACATAATGCGAATCTGCGGAGTATAAAGCTCGCATGCTCCCCGAGGAGGGATACACATACACACATCATACCCACACATCATACACAGTCCTCCACCACATATCCACACACTACACTACACATACACACTTACCGCACAAACACCCTCAACGAATAAACAACAATGGGCATCCCGCAAAACACCTTCACCGAGGCGACGTATAACGACGAGTACGCCTTCATCGCGCCGTCCGGCCGGCTGGCGGGCTCGATGAAGGGGAAGACGGTGCTGATCACCGGCGGCGGGCGCGGCATTGGCGCTGTACGTCCCCCCCATCCCCATCCCCTCTCACCCCCCACTAACAACCGCAGGCCATGGCGCTCTCCTTCGCCATCTCCGGCGCCGCCGCAATTCACATCACCGGCCGCACTCTCCCCCAACTGAACACCGTCGCCGCGGCCGTAACAGCCAAGACCGGCGTCCCGGTCACGGCCCACTCCGTCGACGTCACCTCGCCCACCTCGGTGGCCGCGCTCTTCGCCGCCGTGCCCGTGCCCGACGTGCTGATCAACAACGCGGGGCGCATGGAAGACACCATGACCATCGGTGCCAGCGCGATCGACGACTGGTGGAGCACGCAGGAGACGAACATCAAGGGCGTGTACCTGACCACACGGGAGTTCCTGCGCACCATGCCCACCGACGGCGAGAGCAAGAAGGAGCGGGTCATCATCAACACCAGCAGCATTGGCGCGCTGATCACCGTGCCGGAGTTTAGCGCGTACCAGATCTCGAAGACGGCGGTCAACAGGTTGACGGAGTTTACGCAGGTCGAGTATGGCGCAAGCCATGGCGTGCGGTGTGTGACGTTCCACCCCGGAGGTGTGAAGACCGAGCTGGCGGGGAAGATGCCGGAGCAGATGTTGGCGACGTTGGTGGACGAGCCGGAGCTGCCCGCGGCGGTGGCGGTGTGGTTGGCGGGCCCTGAGGCCGGGTTCTTAGGAGGACGGTATGTTAGTGCGAATTGGGATATGGAGGAGGTGTTGAAGAGGAAGGCGGAGATTGTGGAGAAGGATTTGTTGAAGATGGTGTTGTCGGGATTGGGGATGGGTGCATAGGCTGGCGTTTAGTTAAATTGAGTGGGTTGTAGCTGTCTGTCAGTGCCGTTGTCTTCGTGTATCACGCCTCTGTATCCTCGCCGCCCCCATCCACGGCCCAGGGTGCAATATCCCGCTCGTAGTCAACCCACTCCCACTCCCCCTCCCTCCATGCCCCCTCACCTAGCTTATCCTGCTCGCAACAAACAACCACAAACCACCCCTCCCCGGGGTCCACCTTGCTCTCCACAAACTCCACCTCCATCCACCACCCCGCCTCTCTCTTTCCATGCACCCACACCTCAGCCCCCGTCCACCTCTTCCCCTGCTTCTCCCACCCCAACTGCACCCCTCGAAACTCCACCCGCCTCAAATCCCCCACAATCCCCGTCCCAACAGCCTTAACCCACGCCTCCTTCAATCCCCAAAGCAGTAACAAACACCTTACCTGCTCCCTGACCCCCCCGGCGCTCCTCACCGCCTCCAACTCAAGCCGCGTAAACACCTCCGCCTCCTCCCCAAAGCTGTCCAAAAACGCCGCTTCCCCGCCTGCGCGGTGCCGCGTGGGGACCACATCCACCCCCACCCGTCCCGCCGATACCGCCGCGAGCGTGACCAGCGCCGGTTCCCCCGCAGCGGCTTCGCGCGGGTTGTGGTGCGAGGTGTTGTAGTCGCTCAGCCGGACCTGGTTTTTGCGTAGCGGCGCGGTGGCGGCGGCCGCGAAGCTGGGGCGGCCAGAGTCGGGGTCGATGGTTGGCTCGGCGGTGGTGAGCGTGAGGTGGCTATAGTGCCGGCACAGCAGAGTGCGCTGTAGGAGGGCGGAGCCGAGGGAGAGGGAGCGGTCGGTGGGGAAGTGGTAGCGCGTGTGCTTTTCGTGGGTGCTGGGTGGGAGGAGGGAGAGGGCGGAGGTGAAGGGGAGGGTGTGGGCGTTGAGGAGGTGGCGGGAGAGCATTGTGGTGCTTGGTGTTGGGGTGCGGGGAGGGAGCAGGGGAGGAGGTGGGACGGGATGGGGATGGAGGGGTCGGGTTAGGGTTGGGTGGACCTGTGCTGGTCTCTGGTGCTGCATTCCCTCGTGCGGGATAACAATCATTCCATCTGTCTTGAGCTTAACCCGATGAATGGGCGCCGTCAAGAACAGTATCAAACGCGAGGTAGTTTTTCTAGTCGTCTCACGGTAGTCTGAATTCTTGCATGCAAAATGCCTGTCGAAACCAAAAAAAGCACGCCAAAAAACATCCATCCCAAACTCCACTTTTGTGTTGTAGGTACTTAAATTGCATCCGATTTGGATATAGTATAGAAAAGAGCTTCTGTCTCGTCACTCTCAGACTCGGAAGCAAACATGTCTGAGCTCAGGCTGGTGACTACATAAGGGTGCTGGGCGGCCAACAGGGAGTTTTCACGTTCGTCTCATGTTCACGTCTGCACGATTGCAATTATTAAATGCACGTCAAAAAAATAAGAAAAAAAATCAGGCGAATGTCATGCTAAACACCGCTTTTTTGTATATCTTGTAGGTTAAATGTATTCGAACTGGATATATATACAGCCAAGGGCTTCTATTTCGTAACTCATATACTCTAATGTTATCCTACAGCCCCGCCCATCAAACCACGAAAACAAGCCACTGAAACAACATCTATCGATATCGCACATGAAGCAAGCAGACTCAGAAGCAAACATGTGTTAGCTCATGCTAGTGACTATTTAAGCGTGCCGTGAGGCCAACAGGGAGTTTTCACGTTCGTCTCATGTTAACATCTGCACAGTTGCAAAGTGCACGTCAAAACAGACAACAAAGCACGGCAAAAATTATCCAAACTCCGCTTTTTTGCATATACTATGGGTTAAACGCATTCGAACTGGATATATTTACAGCCAAGGGCTTCTATCTTCGTGACTCCTGTATAACTCTAATACAAAAACAAGCTACTAAAACAAGCCACTTAAACAAGCCACTTAAACAACATCTATCGATAAAACCCATGAAGCAAGCAGACTCAGAAGCAAACGTGTTTGAGCTCACGCTAGTGACTAAAGGTGCTAGGCGGCCAACTGGGAGTTTTCACGTTCGTCTAGGAGCTTTTTCACGTTCGTCTAGGAATTCTCACGTTCGTCTAGAAGTTTTCGCGTTCGTCTCATGTTCACGTCTGCATAGTTGCAATGCCTGTCACAAAAAAGCACGGCAAAAGAGGTAATCTCATTCAAACTACGCTTTTTTGTATGTACTGTAGCTTAAATTCATTCGAACTGGATATGTTTACAGCCAAGGGTTTTCTATCTTCGTGACTCCTGTATAGTGTAGTCTAATGTGTATCCTACAGTCAAACCACTATAACAAGCCACTGAAACAAACCACGAAAACAAGCCTATCTATCGATATCGTCCATGAAGCAAGCTCAGATTCAGACTGGTGACTAAGGATGCTGGGCGGCCAACACGGAGTTTTCACGTTCGTCTGATTTTCACGTTCGTCTCATCTTCACGTCTGCACAGTGTGATAGTTACAATGCACGTCAAAAACGAAACAAAAAAGCACGGCAAAAAATAGCATCCAACCCAAACTCCGCTTTTTTGCACATACTGTAGTTAACTGCATTCGTACTAGATATATATGTACAGCCTAGGGCTTTCTAACTTCGTGACTCCTGTATAACTCTAATACAAAAACAAACCATTAAAACAAGCCATTAAAACAAACCACTTAAACAACATCTATCGATATCGCTCATAAATCAAGCTCCGACTTAGAAGCAAAAATGTCTGAGCTCAGACTAGTGACTAACGGTGCTGGGCGGCCAACAGCGAGTTTTTGCGTTCGTCTCATTTTCACGTTCATCTCATTTTCACGTCTGCACAATTACAAAGTTGCAATGCACGTCAAAAAAGAACCAGGCGAATGTCATCCCAAACTCCGCTTTTTTGTACATCTTACAGGTTGTTTAAAATTCATTCAAACTGGATATATATAGTATGTACAGCCAAGGGGATTCTAACTCATATACTCTAATGTGTATCCTACAGCCCCACCGACCCGTCCGACCATGATCCATCAAACAAACCACGAAAACAAGCCACTGAAACAAACCACCAAAACAAACCACCAAAACAAGCCCATCTATCGATATCGCCCACCAGCCCAAAATATTACAAAAATAACCAAACCGCCCCCTTCCATCCCTCCATTCCACCGCCCCATTTCCCTGCACATCTAAATATTTCTCACTACGACAACAAAATCTTCCGGTCCTCATACTCAATAGTAACGCCCTCCTGCAGCCCGCCAACACCAAACCGGCGTCTCACAAGCTCAAACACGATCAAGCCCGCACTCGTACTCGGCATCTGGCGCAGCGTATTCATCACCAATCCCCTGTACACCCATCTGCGCCACCCGCCAGCCTTTTCGGCCTGCCGCTGGCACTGCTCAAACGTCTGCTCATACGCATGCCGGTACGTCTTCGCCGTCCCCGCGTCCGTCTTGGTGGCGTAGTCGATGCTCTCGAGCCGGCCGTAGTGCACGGCCTGCACCTTCGCGATCGGGTGCTGCACCACCTGCTGCGCAATACTCGCGCTCGCGCCCGCCAGCAGCAGGAACGCGGGTTCGAGCGCGAAGTGCGGGCGGATGACGTGCGTGTCACTCGCACGGGCTGCCGGACGGCTGCCGTAGTACCATGTCAGGTAGCGGAAGTACGCCTGCTGCTTGACGTACTCGAAGGCCGCGAAGAAGCAGCCGTACCCGAGCGCCTCTTTCGCGAAGCTGAGCGAGTAGCCCGCGAACACGCCACGCAGGCCGATGGCGAACAGCTTTTGCTTCGAGTAGGCGTAGATGCTGCGGTGGCCGCCCGCCAGCATGTCTGACACCTTGAAGCGCACGACCAGCGCATCGAGCGGCGCGGCGACGGCGGACTGCAGCGCGCCGGCGGCGAAGCCGGCTTGGAAAGTGGACACCAGCGGCGGCGGCGGGTACACGCGCTTGGTTTGTTGTGAGGCGGGCTGGTGCAGGGCGCCGAGGACTTGGAGGTAGGAGGTGTAGAGGATGGCGCCGACTGTGGCGTTGGCGACCAGCGGCGGCAGGATCTGGCGTGGGATGAAGCCCCACCCGTAGGTCCGCACCGCGTGGGCCAGCAGCCCGGGGGTCGTCTGGTGCCATGACCACGCCGCGTTGGCCTGCACGGCGGGGTTCAGGGCGCGGGCTACTTGCTGCGGGGGTCAGCTTAGAGACCACAAAAATAGTAGATACAGCAGAAACGGGGTACGGGGGGGTGGGGGGCACGGCGGGACAGCGGGAGCAGGCGGGGCATACCATATAATCCACCCTCGTCCGAAAAAACGCCTTCACGGGGGCGCGAAAATAAAACGCCACAAGCTGTGTCCCCAGCGCCCTCGCCCCGGCGGCACTCGAGCCTTGGAGCACATTCGTCTTTGTCTGCCGCGGCTCCGTCTCCTGCACTCTCAAGCTAGGGGCGTCGTCTTCGCCGGTCCACGCAGGGAAGCCGGATTCGTAGGCGTGGCGGCGAGGATTCATGGTGCTGTCGTTGTGGCGGGCTGCTACATGCTGTGAGGAAGAAGAAGAAGAAGAAGTAGAGGTGGTGGGGGGGGAGGGGCGGTGTTAAGGGTTGAGGTGTGAGGCTGATGGACCCTGGACGACGCACGCAGATACACGCAGGGCGCTGTTACTGGGCGGGCGGGCGCCACGACGACGGAGGAGGGAGGGAGGGAGGGGTAGAGCTACCTGTCCAGAGGTTCGCAGCTGGTTGAGGTTCTTAGTGTTACAGGTGGCCGCAGGTGAGATACGTGGTTGGACGGGACGGTGCGAGACGTTGGCGGGGTGTCGGTGCAGTATCGTGAGTACATTAGACGTCCGTCCCTGCGGCACGGTATTGGCCCGTCACAACGCCTAGATAAACGAGACCTTTATCTCGCAACGAAACATATCTCACAAAGTATTCGTACCAAGTATCTCGTCGAGAGGTGTAGATATCCCCTCACCACACAGTGACGAGCGGTTTCGCGTGGCGCACCAGCCAATCGCAGCGGTGTCGTCATGCACAAAACATGGAACAGCCTGTCCCGTGCAGCGCGTCCGCTGGTTCGGTGGCAGGCAGCCAACCCGGCCGCTGCACTGATCGATCGTGCGCCGAGGCGTGCATTAGCCTCGTGCCGATCACAAAAATATCAAACTGCACTGGCAACGTCTGGACTTGACTGATGTGACATGGAGGTAGATGTGTCAGCTATCACGAAAAGGATGGGTATGACTGTGGGAGTAGGTTTCTCATAGTTATCGTAAACTACATAACTTTTTCACCAGAGCTCTAAATCTGTAGATGTACATGTCTACTCCAAAAGGCATCTAATAGCCTACTTTTTCCAGAACCCAAGATCAACCAAAATAAAAGGGTAGTTCAGCATGTACTCTATATATACAAAAAATTAATCATCATCATCCATCCATCCAGTCTACCAGCCCTCTACTCCACATCCGCTCAGTCATTAAACTTCCGCCGCTTGTTATTCTTGAACCGGTCGTTGCTGCTCGGCCCGTACGACCGGCGGTTCTGCGTCTTCTTGTCGCGCGCCATGCTGGCGCCCAGCTGGATGTCGACCTTGGGCGGGTTCTGGAAGCCAAAGCTCTTTGCCACCTTGACCAGGTCCAGCTTGTGCACATCAAACACGGAGCGCAGGCTGTGGGACGCATAGGCCTGGAGATACGACCTGCAGTTACACACACACATTAGCTTCTTCTTCCATTCTCATCAACAGAGGGAACCCACTTGTAGCCGTCTTTGGCGCTCTTGTTGAGGTAGTAGTTCTCGCCAATCAGCTTCTCGAGCTGGCTCTGCACGTTGACCAGCTTCTTTGCCGGGAACTCAAACTCGACGACGGGCACGCGCGCCTCCTTGAGGTACTTCAGGAAGCCGACCTCGTTGGGCAGCAGGAACATCAGCGAGCGGCCCTTCGCGTTCGCGCCGCGGGCCGTGCGGCCGACGCGGTGGATGTAGTCGCGCGGGTCGTCGGGCGGGTCGAACTGCACGATCCAGTCGACCAGCGGGATGTCGAGCCCGCGCGCGGCCACGTCCGTGCAGATCAGCGTGCCCTGCTTGGCGTTCTTGAACTCGAAGAACGTGTTGGTGCGCTTCTGCTGCTTCTGCTTGCCGTGCAGGTCCAGCACCGGGAGGTCGATGTAGTTGAGCAGCTCCGAGTAGTATTTGACGCTGGCGCAGCTGGAGAAGAACACGATCACCTTCTTCTTGGTGAAGCGCTTGAGGAACGAGAAGAGCAGCAGGAAGCGCTTGTCGGCCTCGCAGATCACGTAGCCTTGTTCGAGACCCTCGACGGTCGACGCCTCCTTGTGGTAGTCGACGTTGATGTACAGCGGCCCGGGCCGCAGCGAGATCCGCGCCAGATCCTCGACCTTCGTCGTCTGCGTCGCCGAGAACAGCATCGTCTGGCGGTTCTCCGACGGCAGCAGCTTGATGATTTGCCGCATCTCGTCCTCGAATCCCATCTCCAAGATGCGGTCCGCCTCGTCCAGCACCAGCGCCCTCAAGTTCTTCACCACCAGCCCAGGCGTGTTCTGCAAATGATCCAGCAAGCGCCCCGGCGTGGCCACCAACAGGTTCACGCCCTTCACCAGCTTGTCCGCCTCCTGCCGCCGATTCGCGCCGCCGATCGTGATCGCAAACGTCTGCGAATGGTGCTCCATCAGCTCCTTCGCGACACCGAGGATCTGCATCGCAAGCTCGCGCGTCGGCGTGATGATGATCACGCCCGTGCCGTTCCGCGGCTTGAACCGCAGCGCGCTCAGCATCTCGACCGCGGGAATCAGGAACGCCAGCGTCTTGCCGCTCCCCGTCTTGGCCGCGCCGAGCACGTCGCGCCCGGCCATGCATGGCGGGATCGTGCGCGCCTGCACCTCCGTCATCTTGGTGTGGCCCATGGTCTCGATCGCCTTCATGGTTGCGGGGTGCAGGTTCAGGTCTGAGAAGAGCTCGGGGTTTTCGCCCGTGGTCGGGAGGTGCAATTGCATGTTTTCGGGCATATCGCTGGTAGCGGCAGCGTCGCCGTCGGTATTGGGCGCTGCGATCTCGTCCGAACCCTCTTCGTCGTCGTCTTTTTCGTCGTCGTCTTCCTCGTCTTCCTTCTCGTCGCTCTCATTACCGTCCTCGCTGGCTGCCACCATTTCCACATCCTCCGCTTCGTCCTCTTCTACCTCCTCCTCGTCTTCCTTCTCCACCTCTGGTTCGGCCTCCTGTTCAGCGGCCTTCCGCAGCTTCTCCTTCTTCTCGCGCCTCCGTTCCTTCTCTTCCGGCGTCCTCACTTTTTTTGGCGCTTCGTCTGCGCCCGCCGCTTTCTTGCTGTGCTTGCGCTTCCGCTTTTTGGCAAGGGATTCGGCGTCCATTTTGTGTAGGTGGGGGAGGTTGTGGGATTGTGCTGAGCGGCGACAGCGACGAACTTTTTTTATTTAACAGGGGTGCAGGCCATGCGTCGCTTATGTAATATAGTGGGGTCATGAGAGAACACTCTAATTTGAAACGGTGCCTGAACTCTGTATAGACTTTTGTACTGTTTTTTAACTTTTTACTTTCAGATTCTCACACTCGCCCTCATGAACACCCAGAAATATGCTAAAAAACTCTTCAAGTGATTATTTATCCTCCTGTTTACAAGGAGTCATCATGATTACTTAGCGGTATACAATTTTTGACTTGAGCCACTATTTCTCGCCATATTCTTTCTTCCAGTAATATCTGTGATGCTCCTTTTGCCCCTCCTTCTCGATCCGCTCCACTTCTTCTCCAGTAAGCTCAAATCCAAGCTCCAAAAACGCCTTCATACGTCCCTCATTGCTAGTTGTACACACAGCGACAAACCCCTTCTGTATGCACCACTTGAGCAATACCTGCTCCTTACTCACTCCATGCTTCTCCGCAATCTCGATCGCAGCTGTATCCACCGGCGTCCCGGGAGTCTTGATAATTGGCGCCAGCGGACTGTAGGCTTCCAGCAGGATACCCTTGGTTTTGCAAAACTCGTTCAGCTGCCGGTCAATGCAGTACGGGTTCAATTCGATTTGGTTGCACGCCGGGGCCACTTTGGCATACGCCAAGAGCGCCTGCAATCGCGGGAGGTTGAAGTTCGATACTCCGATGGCGCGCGCACGCCCCGAGGCGTGTAGTTCCTCCATGGTCTTCCAGACACGTTCGACGGTCGATCCATGTGATTCTTGCGTAAAAAACGGGCAGTGGAGAAGCCAGAGGTCGACGTAGTCCACGCCGAGCTTCTTTAGCGAGGCATTGAGAGAGGCTTCGGGGTCTTTGACACCCGCGGGGGAGATCTAAGGACGACGCATGAGTAAAATAGCTTCAATTGAGAGGGTGTGTAGCGAGAACCTTGGTAGTGATGAAAAGCTTAGAGCGGTCGCCGCCCCATTCTTTGATTCCTGCACCAATCTCCTCCTCGGTTTGATAGATCTCGGCGCAGTCAAGATGGTGGTATCCCAGGTCCAGCACCCGTTTGGTGGCTGCCACCAATTCTGGGTTGAAGCTCTGGCCGGGCTTCTTGTACCAGGCTGTGCCAGAGCCGTACGCAAGGGCTGGTATAACCGCGCCTGTTGATAGTTTGAAGCTTGGGATTAAGGACATCGTAGCTATTGAGGTTGTTGAGGGTATTGAGGGTAGCTGTGGCGTATAGGTAGGTGGAGTTATATGAGCCTATTGAGGGGGCATAAAAGTGATGATGTCACTTGGACCCCAGGAACAAAACATTCGGCTACATGAAAACAATGCATACCTTATATGTGGGAAACCGGCAATACGTTGTAACTTCAGGCGTTTCAACTTTCACGTGACCTTGAATGACTTCGGATGCAAATCGCGGTACCATGCCGAATTACACCCGTAGTAAGTCAAAAGATCCACATATATAACCCCACATTATAATAGCGCCAGACTACTTCATCAAAGACGCATAGTAGATACAATTATTTAAAAAAACACTTACACCTAATGCCCTATCGGTTCCGGTATCAGGAGGATTTTTTGTAACTGTGTCGTGCGTTGTGGACTCAGACTTAGTCTCTGTCAACGATCGAGCTGCGGCAGCAAATGGATCGAGTAATTGCAACCAATTGTGTCAAAATGTTGCATCCGATGGAAGCATAAGTATTACACATAAGTAAAGACTTCGATTTTACACTTTATAATAGTAACAGTAGCTTTAAAGAAGCAGGAGATGAGAACAGCATCTATACTTAGTACTGCTGGCCTTCATTGTTCAAATACTATTATCCTAAGAAATTGTGTTAATATTTCACGGCACATCAATCGCGATCTTCACCATCAGGCAGACAAAGAGCCTAAATCCCTGGTCCGAGATCCGTCAACGTCCTCTGCATACCTGTGACCAATCACGTTGATTTTATGTGTGTTTCCGAAATAGTCTTAGCAGGTATAAAGAAAGTAGCAAGAATGTCATTTGTCAGGATCATCTTCGAAGCATGACGTATTTTCCGACTTCTCCAAAGTCTCTAGGTATATTGCCAAGGATGCTCAGATCAATGCTTGACCCTGGGAGCACTTCATTGAACATCACTCGTGAGGCTATTTTCCTCCCTGCCGAACATTGAACCCGCGTTTTTTGGATATAGCTTAGTAAGTGAGTATAAAATATCGCAAACTACACCACACTTGTTTTATTATACATACCCCTCTTTTTCGTATGGTCTTTTTTTTTCTTTTGTAAGTAGAGATGCGGGCAACAACTTGAATCCTATACCACTTTTCGGAAAACCAGCATCTGACCTTACTACTCTGGGTAGTTTGTTCAAAATTTACCCCACCTTTAGTTGTACTACGTTTGGTCCTGGTCACGATATGTTGTGATGATGGATCGGAATTGAAAGGTTTCACCATCATTGTAATAGTTCTGAGAACCAGTATCCAAAACAACGACGTTATATCCGTGGCCAAGGACAAGGATGCAGACACGATCGGAGAGCCATCACTGTGAAACGTATCACTGTGAAGCCGTCGAGAAACTCTAACCGTAAGAAACACATCCAAACAGCTTTAAAAAGAAAGCATGGCTTTAGCGTTCGAGGCGCAGACAACAATTGTTTTTACTGCAACCCAACTCTGAGACAAGGTTTAAAAAATTGACGAAACCTTGAGAATCTCATCTCAAAATATCCGAGCCACACTATAAACATGAATTTCCTTATGAATTTGATAGCGAAACCTTTCTAATGAGGTTATTTTAGTATTTAATGCTAAGAATGGCAGTATAATCATGTTTAATCTCTAACATGACAATAAATACCGGGTAAACAAAATTAATATGAATCTTGAGATACCTCTTAGCGGCAGGACTAGTATGTATAAGCTTATGTAAGTAAGCCTGTTGAATATGATCATCTGCAATGATCTCTCAGCTGAACCAAAATTGAGAAGGTCACGAATAGTCCCACATGACGCACCCGCCGAACGATTTGGGGCGGAGGAGGGGTGGAATCCTGGGCTTCAATAATTTCCGTGTTTTCCACGGTCTTGGAGCTCGGGGTCGGAGGTGCGGAGAGCGGATGCAGGGCAACACAGCTTGTGTGCCATCCACCGGTAGGTGGACGGAAGGGCGCACATACATCTACCACAATAAAGTAGTACCTTTAATGTGTGCAAGTAAGTATATTGTACTTGATTCATACGAAGTAGACTTCGGGACTAAAACTCTGTATAAGATACAAGTTCTGCACTTATGTGTGCATTTTGATATTTACCAGTATTTTGGCTATATCGTGATCGATTGCTCACAACATTCCATGGTCATGGTCATGATACGTAGAGTGTCAGGTTAACACTAATTCACCACATTCGGCAGGGCTTAGCGCCAGGCTCCCACAATTTACGGACAATCATTCTGGATAAACGTTTGGACGCGCATTTGCCGACCGTCCACAGTCCCCTATTTCGGCTTACGGCCTGCGCGTGCACCGACTTCTTCCATACAGCTTCGGATCGAACTGATAAACTTTTTTTTCGTCCAATACTACTCGCTTCTCATTCCAGGAAATATCTCTCGCTCTCCCTATTCTTCCGCTGTCCGCATAGATTATCGTCCTTCTGTTGTGCACAACCCGACAGCAGCCCATACACACATTCTTTACCCAAGTGTTGCGTTTGACACGCTGTCAATCTGTTCGTCAGCTCCGCTCCACCAAAGAAAGCTATTAGCAGTGCGTAGGGAAATATCCCATCATACTGTGCCTCCACGTGCCAAATAGTGGTTCCCTTTCTGGTTGAATTGCCTTTTGTTTATTTCTATCACCTTGGTACCGCAGCTCTAGTCATCCATCTAGCTATCTATCACAAGGGAACATTCTGAGGGAGGGGGTCATCGCAGCGCAACTGACATACCGCTGCACGGGTCTCGTGCTGTTGCTAGGCGTCACTGACCACTCACCAACTGCTGTACCGCACTACTGTCCTGTGCTGCTACCTACTTTCAGTTGCCTGCCCGGAACTGTTGGTAACATTCCGCCTGCACCTCCATATCACACTCACAACCGCAACCCCCGTCTCCCGTCCTGGACCCTTCTCTTTTTGAAGACCCTGGCGGTGCCTTACCCGCCCATTACCTTTCACCATTCCTTCCCCACACTCTAACCGTCCGGTCAACATCCCACTCCACACCTTGACACCTGGGGCACAAAACGAGCATACCGAATCTCTGCTACAGCGGGATACACACGATAGCTTCCATCAAAGCTCGCGGTCGTCTGCCGACTCGACCGCTTCTGATCTTTCCCTCTGGAGCGTTCCGAGCGCAGGTGACATCACCGACCAGCCCGAGAAGACTGTAGCTCGTAAGAGTCAGTTCCAAGAAGCTCTCGAGGACGACCCTGCATCCCATAGTCGACACCGTCGATCAGACTCTCGAAAAAAGGTCCGCTACAGTCAAGATTCAACTCATAGCACCGCACGTCTTCACAATAGCTCACAGGAGCATACGATACATATACCTTCCCCAATCGCAAAACCAGCATCTCGGGTAGAGCAATACCTCGCACACATTATGGCAGGCGGTCGGAGGCCCGGTGATTCCATTCATGGTCTCACTGGAAAGCCATTGTTGTGAGTTTACTATGTGAGATTGCGGTAAATTCGGTGAGCTAATCACGGCTTCCTGCATATAGATATTTCACAAGTGTATTTGTCAGTTTAGGCGTGTTTCTGTTTGGGTATGATCAGGGTGTAATGTCTGGAATTATTACGTATGTCTATGGCGTGACGCTTTGTGACTTTTCCAAATAACTAATCCCACCTTATCAGCGGTCCTTACTTCAAGGACTATTTCAATCAACCAACACGTGCCGAAATCGGTACTATGGTGGCCATCTTGGAAGTGGGAGCCTTCATATCATCTCTGATCGTTGGCCGCGTGGGAGACGTAATTGGTAGGAGAAGAACGATTCTATATGGCTCAATCATATTCGTCACTGGTGGGGCTCTCCAGACATTTGCGAGCGGGATGCCCACCCTTGTTGTCGGCCGTATCATTGCTGGTCTAGGCGTGGGTGCACTTTCAACCATTGTACCTGTTTATCAATCGGAGATTTCGCCAAATCATAACCGTGGTATGCTTGCTTGTGTTGAATTTACCGGAAATATTGTTGGGTATTGTTCTAGTGTCTGGGTAGACTACTTCTGTAGTTTCATTGAGAGCAACTATTCCTGGCGTCTACCGCTGTTCATGCAATGCATCATGGGCAGTTTGCTCATGTTTGGTTCCCTTATTATCTGTGAATCACCAAGGTAGTTATCCCAGTCAGAGAGCTCGGTATCCGCAACTAATATATCTACAGATGGCTTCTTGACAATGATCATGATGAAGAGGGAATTGTTGTCCTGGCTAACCTGCACGGAGGTGGCGATGTTCATGCAGAGCGCCCGAGAGAAGAGTTCCGTGAAATTAAGATGAGCGTATTGATAATGCGTTCCGAGGGAGAGCGGTCATATGGGGAGATGTGGTCAAGATACCGGAAACGTCTATTGATTGCTATGTCAGCTCAGGGTTTTGCACAGCTGAATGGAATCAACGTGATATCCTACTATGCGCCACTAGTCTTTGAACAAGCAGGTTGGGTTGGTCGTTCAGCCATCCTCATGACCGGAATCAACGGATTGATTTATACGGCTAGTACACTTCCTCCGTGAGTCCCAAAATACATTGTTTTGAATGCCCATAGCTGACCATATCCAGATGGTGGCTTGTAGACCGGTGGGGTAGACGTCCCATTCTCCTGTCAGGTGGAATTGTCATGTGTCTGTCCCTAGCAACTATCTCGTACTGGATCTACATGGATGTGCACTATACTCCAACCATGGTGGTCGTATTCGTCATCATCTACAACGCATTCTTTGGATACTCATGGGGACCAATTCCTTGGCTATACCCTCCTGAGATCATGCCGTTGAGCATCCGTGCTAAGGGTGCGTCACTCTCAACAGCTACGAATTGGGCATTCAACTGGCTTGTGGGTGAAATGACGCCCATATTACAAGAGTGGATTGGATGGCGTCTTTATTTGATCCATGCTTTCTCGTGCGCTTGCAGTGTTGTTGTTGTATACTTCCTTTACCCGGAAACTAAGGGCGTTGCATTGGAAGATATGGATGCTGTGTTTGGAGATCAAACTGTGGCTCCAACACCAGCGACGGCACGAGCTTCTCTCATCAGCCGCTCTGGCAGTCCTGTGCCATCGCTCGATATCAGCCCTCCGGATGTTGACGCATTGAAGTCTCGAGCACCACCATCAACAACAAAGTCTAGCGGAGTCACAGGAATGTTCAAGAACCTGTTTCAACGGAAGTCTGATAATGAAAGTGGCGGAAACTATAGACGGCTCGACGACGGTGACGATGTTTAGACAGCGTGCAATTGTTTTTCTAGTGTATTTTGCGGATCACATTGCCTAAACTAACTTACAAGGAACGGCTTTTGTGAGTTATCGCTGGTTTGTTTATTTTTGGGCTGATCTGGAATTGTATTTGGTTGAATGTTTTGGCTATAGATGTCACATGGACCCAGCTTTTTTACTATATAGGTTGATCTTTGAGATCATCATTTCTCTTTTTTTATATATAACACATCTCAAGAAGTAGGATACAAGGATATTCGAGCATCTGTTTGTACGCATGGCCTATGGGACAGTCCGCCATTCCGGCTCATCAACAGGAAACCCTACTTTTGTATATGAGGTTTCTCTAATGCAAGTAGCATAGCATGCATGCATGCATGTACCTTTGGGTACATCCTAAGCAGGTAAGTAAATAAGTGGGCCAAGTGATATGCACTTCTAGTTTGAATTGAGTAAAACACAAATATTATGCTAGCCAATCATAAAATAGCTCAACGCCTCCAATGCAAAGTTTCACACACCTCGCAGCCCACGTGGATGAGACGCGGATGTTTTTTGTAATGCATTGAAGCAACGTAGTGGTAATTAAGGTGGTAGTATTGTAGCCGCCTAATTCAAATTTCGGGAGAATGGAATTCATTCTGTATGAGCCAATTCGTTATCTTGCATCTCACGAGGCTCTGCGGGAAAGTTCGGCGCGGGAAAGCCGCCCATCCGAGATCTTGCAAGATTGTGGTTGTCGGCAGATTAATGCTGTTATCTAGGTCCCTACCAAACAAACTAAGACGGCTAGGGTTGTGTTGCTACAAATTAAGTGTGATTATGAACACATACGGGCAAATAGAAATTGTTGAAAAATCAAACATGAAGTGGACAGTCTTCAAGCATTTAGGTTATTTCTTTATTTGGGGCTGAGCCCCTTTTGATGGTATTTGCTTTGTTGTAAAAAGGTAGGAGGTTAAGCTGTACTTAAACCAGTCGATTTATCGACAGCATGAATATTCATTGGCATCACTACTACATATATATATATCCTGCACAGCATCGTTGCCATTACTTCCAGAACTTAGATAAGATCGTGTTGTAATTCAGATCGATTTCAGTGATAGTATCATTCATATGTAGCCACTTGTGATTTATATATAGTACGTCTACTGCATACGGTTCCTCTATGCACATTATAATGACCAAATATATGCATCGTCTATCCATGATGGAAATTACGATACGAGAATTCAGATTCGAAACGTTTAGTATCATTTACGTGACATAGGTTTTGAGGAGCCTGTGACTACTAACAGGCTCAACCTCATACCGTTCATTTAAGTCTCACTTTACAGTCTATGGACCGCAAGCTCGATTCTGGATAAGACAACTAAGGTGGCTGGTTAGGTAGTCATCTGTCACATTGTTCCTGCAGATGATAGATTTGGTAATGAATTGCGCAAACACTAAATACTTAAAAACAAAACAATGAAATTAGGTTACCAGACTCCTGGCCAACTGAACACACGTCATGTCGGCGACCTTCCAAAGAAACAGTACATCGAAAAACCCAACTTTTTAGTGATTACCGCCTGCTCCACAAGGCCTCAAAAACCTGTATTTGTACAAGAAGTGTAGAAACTGATAACGTGCCATGACATAATGAACAATCCACAAAGAAAGGATCGTAAGCTAAGACGCATGAAATATCTCACACAGACTGAGACAAAATTGGAAATAGAGGATAGCCAAACAAATGAAAATTTTAATACACCCAGTTCGCATTTTGCCCTGTACAAACACTTATCTCGCGGAAAGTGAAATCAAGTCCCTCGCGCGCCTAGCAATGCTGGGAATTTTTCTGATAATTGGGTTCTGAGGATTGACCTCAGCCGCACTCATGTATAGCTGTTCTAGACGTTGTACAACGACAACCATGATCCGTTGGCAGATTTCGTGGATTTCCGGATCCATGGGATCAAGAACTGCTAGTACTCCCTCAAGCCAGCTGAGGCGCTCCAGAACCTTGTTGTCAAATTTGACACTGACGGCAGCTGAGACGGAAAGAAGAACAAGCTGACTGAGGTTAGGAAGAAAATCATATCTGTATCGAACCATAACTTCGTCAAAGAGCTCAGCTTGGCGCTCCTTGGATTGTAACCACTGTTTCGTGTCGTTAGAAAATTGGATACTGACAAATCATTCAAAATAACAAACCTTGATAGTTCCATCCTCGTACTTTCCACTCCTAAGCAAACTCTCAATTTCTTCAGCCTCAATCTGCTCTGGGGTTTGTTGAGGGGGTGCCGCAACACGCGCTGGTTCAGGAGCTGCTGGGTGATTTGAGTGTCCTCCATAATACTCCTCTTGTGCTTGCCGGACTTGATCCTGGAAGTCTGTCTGGGCTTTTGCCATTGTATCCATAGTCTCTGCCAAAGATTTAACAGTTGCCATAAGTTGATCAATCTTTTTAGAATCCTGTTTATGCATATTCTCGAGATGCATGATTGTCTCATTTTGTTTCCTCTCGGATTCGATTACTGCTTTTTGTGCGGTTTCCATTGCCATCTTTTGAAACGCCGGAATCATCGAATTATGCAATGAGTGCTGAAACTCTCGTTCAACTGCCTGTGTCAAAGGGCGTGTCAAACAATCCGAGATCCTGTTTAACATATCTGGCTGTGACAGGCAATGATTAACTGCATCAGGAACAATAGCACGAAGCTCATTTGGAAGCGCAACAGAGACCGATCTAGTCAGACTATCCTGAAGCTGTCTCTCCACAGTACGAGCTGCAACATCGCTGATTGCTGGCAGAACTTGAGACTCAATATTGGTCATGACAATTCTGCTAATGACCTGTTCGACATTATCTGTAAGTGTCGAAGAAAGCAGGCGCAGGATAGCATCCTGTTTGGCATCACCAGCCGCTATTTGAACCCTTCGGTCGTCGTCGAATTTCTTGTCTACATAGAAAATTAATCATCGAAGTCGAAGTCAGCTAATGATAAAAGAAACTTACAAAGTTGCTCGAGTTCTTGATTCATAACTTTTGAGAATTCTGCAGAAACGGTTGTCTCTATCCTCTTTACCTCGCGATCAAGAAAGTTGGCTGAAACTGCCATACCCATGTCGCCCTCGACAGCCCTAGCCTTTCCATTCAGAGTGGATTTCTCAACCTTGGGTTCATCGGAACTAGAAGCTGATATTTCGGTTGCCTGGCCAGGCTGAGGCGTGACTGACGACCTATCCTTTCTTTTCTTTTTGCTTCCTGCTGAGGACGCGTCACCAGACTCATTCTTCGATGGTCGTGCTGCGGGACTAACACTTCGTGATTTGTTGCTCTTTTCTGACTTGGGCTTCAAGCCTTGAAGGGAAGCTTCAGTGGTCTCACTTTTCGTGTCTTCACGCTCTTTCTCTGGTGGTGGTGGTGGTGGCATATTCGAGAGCGAGCATATACCACGTTGAACCGCATCAACTGGATGCTTAACCTTGTTGTCGGCTTCCCAGCCAAGATTCTCTTTATAGACACTCAAAGTAGTCATCCCACCACTGTGCGCCACATATAGCTCGAATAACGCTGGAGAGTCTTCCTGGCCCTCACTCTCTGTATCAAGGATATCAAGGCTCATCAATTGTCCTTTGGACGCGAATGAATACTCGCGGAGACCACTGAGTATTGCAGTGGCGTCCGGCTTAGGTATGTCAGGGTTTTTGTTTGCGAGACCTTGAATATATTCTGCCTGTGAGAGGATGGGCAAATTATATTTAGGTGCAGAGAGGTGGATGAAATATATGGAATTCCTGGTAGGATTTCCAACCACTATAATTCCTGATGAAGGGTGATAAGCAACTGAGCAAAGGGCATCAGTATCGCTCTCCTGAGGAAAGTTGATCTCTTGAACCGGTCGTCCAAGGGCAAGATCCCATAACTGCAAGGTGTGGTTTTGTTTCATTCCAACGATAACATAACGTAGAGCTAAACACTTCAAATATGGTCGGAACTTATCCAAAAACATAACTGAAGTGGCTCTGTAGGATTCCCCTGCCGATACAGCAGAGAACACCAGGGTTGGGTGCGAAAGGATCATTGGTGATTGGGGCTGTGGTTGTTTCTTTTGTTCTGGGCTATATGCTTCATTTCCAGAGAAATTTAGTAGCTCTTGGACATCCCAGAACTTTAGTTTGCCCGCCTTGTCAATGGAGATGATGACTGAATCGTCGTCAGAAAACGCAAAGTCCTTAGACGCCTTTCCAGTGTCGATAGTCCGAGCATGATCAGCGAGATAGCTTTTAGAAGCAACCTCATTGTTCTTCCCCTTCGCATATGCCTTCGCAGTAGGTGCATGGATGATGCTGATAGTTTTTCCACGTCCAATTGCAAATACGTCTAATTGCCTTGACGTTTTCCGCGCTCTTGACTTCAACACACCATTGCTCTGGCCTTGCTCTTCGCTTGGAGGGAACACAAACATACTGTTCCAAGCCCCACTTTCAAAATCTTCGCTGAGATCAACCCAGACGACGGCACCCGACACACCAGTTCCGAGTACACGCTCACCCTGTCCAACTGTGATATTGAAGGTCCTATCTTGACTGTCTTTAAGCAGTACCTTATCTTTTCCATCATACTGACGAATAACTCTGATTCCACCACGGCCGCCACTCTTGCTCATTGCATAGGCAATAAATTGATGTGACGCAGCAATTAGATTCCTGTCCAGCTGATCGAAGGTACGGCTCATACGAGCAATATCAGAAATCTTGGAGGCTGGATAACTGGGACGTTTGATAGCCGAAGGTGCAATGGTGATTGACGAGAATGGTTTCATTGGGAAATTGTATACTTCAATCGATTCAGTCTCAGAGGCATCCTCATAGGTCTCTTCTTCCATTGCAGCTTCCCTATGGTCAGTATCTGCAACCACAGGTTGTTCGGACAGCACATTTTCGGGAATAGGTGCATCTGGTGTTTTCTGCTCCGGCGAGGATCGGTCGATGGGGTCTTCATATATATCAGGAATTGCTGAATGTGATTCTTCCGGGAAAGGATATTGGTCCGCTTCAGCAATTTGTTGATCCAACTGTTCCATCAACATTCTTTCCTTTTGCTTGGCCTGGTCCACAGAAGCATCGGCCTCGTTGTAGGCAGGTGACAACGGTTGCGAATGTATGCCAGGCGATGGCGTGAAGGGCAACGCGATATTCTCCGCCTTGATCTCAGAAGTACCAAGGGCACTCTTACGCCCGGCGCCTGGGGCTGGGGTAGCGCTCTTCGGTGTCCTGTTCCTTGGACTGGTTGCATGCAGCTGGTCAAATGGGTTTACATAGTTGAAGATCCCTTTGCTAGGGATCTGTGAATCATGACCATTTAGACCTTCACCAGGCGTCGCAGGTGTGGACCCAGATTGAGGTGCAGTAGACGAGGATCTTATTGGCGGAGGAGGAGGCATAGAAGACCTAACCTCTTGCGCTTGTTTTTCCTCTCGCTTTTCAATCGGACTTGCAGAAGCAGGACTTGTGTGTTCTGATCTTTGCTGTTGTACGGACCCGTCACGCTGAGATTGATCCTCTTGTTGAACAGGCTTCGGACGACCCAAAAGCTTGAATACCAAATCTTGTGGACTAACAGGAGACTTCTCGCGATGTGGGAGAAGTTCCGGCGCGGTACGCTGAAGCACGGGACTTGTACGAGTCGATCGGATAGAGTTCTCTCTGCTAGCATCCGCTGATTCTGAAGATGGACGTGGGTATAAAGATGCAACAAGATCGGTCGCCGATATAGTTCTACTATGAGGGGGGGGGCCTGAAGTTGTTGGAGGAGGAGGTGAATTAACGTACGGACGCTGAGCTGGTGTGGCGGTGTGTGGTGGCGCGTTCTGTTCTGGTGCAGCCTGGTGGGAGAATTTCAAAAGTTGCAACAGGCTTGCAGTCCGGTTCTCGACAGGATTTCCGTGGGTTGGTGACATCGGCAGACTGTATGGAGGTTGAAGCTGTGACGGGGTGGGAATAGGTGACTGTGTTGTCGGAATATTTTGATGGGTTGGCTCCATAGCTTGTTGTTGGTGTTGTTGTGATTGATGAAAACCAGACATCCCGTTGTGATCGGCAAACCCAGGTGTATTACCTTGAGGCTGGCGGAGTGCTGAATACACAGGAGAATCAGAATGAAACTGCTGTGGTGGCTGCTCGTATTGCCGATGAAATGAAGCTTGCTGCTGCGAGATGTGCTGCTGATGGAGTTGTTGTTGTTGAAGGTTGATAGGCTCCATGGGCGATTGTGAATACATATGACCTTGTGCCATCGGGTGCTGTGATTGAACAGGAGACTGGCTTGGGCTCATTGTAGTCTGCCGACGCAAACGGTCCAACAGATTCTCTAATCCCGGATCATTTTCAGCCATGGCTATTGGGTACAGCAACTAAATGTGAAAAAACGTAAGGCGAGTCTGAGTTTTCAGCAAGTTTCGAAGATGCAGGCAAGCGCGCGCAACGAATTAGGCACAATTGAAGGAGTAATGCAGAGAGGGTGAATGAGAAAGTCGATAAATGGGAGGGTGGGAAAAGTTATTTTGCTCCACTTGAAGGTCGTAGTGTGGAGGAGTAGTGGGTGTTGTGATGATGATGGCTAGATTTCGAGAGATGCGTGAAGCATTGTATCGATGTGTGCTGGTAATAAACACTAGGTAGGAGATTTCTGCCACTGAGAAAGCCAGCTAATGGTGCCAAGCTGGGGGCTGACGCTGACTCTTAGTTGGTCCCACAAGCATACACGCGCCATCCTGCAAAAAGCATGCATACATCGCCGGTGATCGGATACAATTGCCCCTGACTACACGTGACCTGAGTATGGATTCGTGATCTCCTTGCCTAAAAAACCGCATATGTAATGTTAGTAAAGGGATTTTGCTCTGGTTAGTTCCTTGTTTTTGGGCTCTTCTCCCTTCTATGGTGATAGTGACTTACAATATAAGTATATTAGGTCTACTTGGGACATAGCATTTGCTAGGCCAACTGGATTATGGCTATTTAGGGGCGGCCATGGGGTTAATCTTATCTATGAATTTTGGTTTTTGATAGAATAGAACGCCGCCCTAGCTAGCGGTATTTCACAGAATATGTAGCATGCCCGCCCCTGCCAACGGCCTGCCCATGACCGCCCCTAAACACTCACGGTCCACCAGAACAATATGACTGATCTCTTACTATAAATTGTGATGTTTGGCAGCTATAACAAGTACCTGCCGGTGGGTCGTGGCAGACAGGCTCCTTGGAAATTTTCTGGCCCGGTGCGTGCCTAGGAAAGAAAATATAGTTAAATTTCATGAACGGGACCGGCCTAAGTTTAGCAATCAGTGATATTCAGTAGTGATCAATAGTCCAAAAAAAAATCAAATTGTGCTTTACGTTATCACATAGAATGGAATGAAGCCTATCATTGTAGCGCATGTAACTCATATACAGCAATTGAGCTATACGTGCATTCTTTCTGCTGTTTTCAATGGCATATTCCAGCCAGTTGAAATAGACTTATAATTCGTTCAATAAGAGGGTATGAACTAATCCGACTCTCGTAGAATATACCATCACATACTATGCGATGCCCTCCAAATACGTTCGTTTCGTAAAGTAGGCAAAATACAAAAACAAAAGCACACTGCTTAGGCGGCCGTTACACATATTAAAAAAGACACATATATCAATACACAATTTTACCATGCATCGTGAGTCTGTGTCCATAAAACAAAGAAGCAGCAAACGGAAAACGGAAAACCCCACCCCCTTGACGCCATTCTTTCCATCCCATCCATATTACAGAATCACAACTAGATCAAACAATACTACAGTCGGACATTAACATCCACACATGGCAGCCTCCACTCTCTGCGCCCAACAGCAGTCCGAAGCCAGTTGAGGCCAATACCAGTCCAGGGCTCGGTCCCCAGTGCGGTTGACGCGAGCAGGCGTGGTTCGAACCAATGTCCATTATTGGAGTCAAGAAAGCAGCGGTCGGACCAGTAGCATGAAGAGGAAAATAGGGTAAGCATTATTAAAGAGCAGTAGACACTGTATATGTTCAATTTACAGTTAGCAACCGAAATGAAGGCAATAAGCCCCGTGACAAGAATGAGTTTACCATGGGCGGTGGAACAGATATGTTGAAACAAGAAATAACACGATAAAGGCCGGTGATGCAGAGGTCGGAATAAAGAGCAGCGGTAGCCAGCTGTAGATGTGCACATGTGTCTTGTCAGTCAAACGCTTCCTAGAGAACGATCGCACGGTGTGCAGGGTGATCGAAGTACCTCCGGAGACAGAACATGGTGGTTGGAGGTTTCAAAGAAACGATTAATTTCAAGCTGAACTTGTCTTTCTTTGTAGCGCAGCACAGGCGAAATTTGACCGACAGATGGGTAGGGGAGCACCGATGAGGCTCGTGATAGGTTTTCGCTTACAGTAGCTAGTGGGTGTTGCTTGCTGCTGCCGAGCGTAGAGGTGCGGTTTATATGGGCGCGTGTGTGCTTGTGTGTGTGTAGACCTCTGTATGTAAAGAGAGCGATATACGTAACCTTTTTTTGACCCAAGCTGCGCCTGTGATAGGACGGATGGAATGGATGAGTGGATGGATGTGGTTGATGGGTATCTGCGTCGGCACGATGCGCGCCAGCAACGGCGAACGATTGGGTTAACAGATGATTCAAAGCTCACTGAAGTTGGCTACGACACTGACTACAAGTGTTGAAGAGCTATACGTACGAGGTGGGCACCAAAACTATTCGTTGTAAACAAAATCACATTAAACCCTTTACCACTTACCCGTAACGTAATCAGTACAATGTTTGATATCGAAGCTGAGAAACTACATGTAGTAGTAACAACTTTCAATAAAACTGCGCGGTGACGTATTGAACAAATACATGTCCTTTTTGCCAGGTTTGTGTGCACTGGTTTCAACATGCACATGATGGATTTTTCCACGATCTCAAAGATAATTACATTTGAAGACATCCGACACGGCGTCTCTGAATTCAATATTTATCTCATTCTAGTACGCATTTACAGTACACCCAAATACGTAGCGGTGGGTGTTAGCATTATGGTGCAAATAGTAGTGGAATTGAAGATATAGTAATATGCGTGTATCCACAGAATATGTCCTACCCATCTTTTGTGCTATTGCTGCCCCTAGATACTACTCTCGGGCAACGCACTCTCAACCATCTTTAATATCACAATTTGGAGATGATTTTCGCATAGAGTTGAGGTTTCAAATCCTTTAATAGTAAAACACTGGCCCAGTATGAGCACAACAAACAATAGCCATCACTCTGGGGATGATATACCTCCATTCTTTGCTAATAAAGATAGTTGAAATCCCTTCGCTATATAGTCGATTGAGCACGAAATATATTCGAAGCCCGACCAGCAAACATTCCAACGGATGACTCGGAGCTATGAATTCCTCTAGACGACCAGGTGAAAGGTAAGGCGGTCGGGCCTCAAATAGCCATCTGCGCCCCTATTTAGGTTAAAACATCGGCTTCGGCAATAAGTCTTTGCGATAGGCGGATCGGAGGAGGATTGGAGGCGAAGGATGTAGAGTACCCAGGTATGCACGGTGCCTCCGCGGGTGATTTCAGGCTTGTTCACCTCTAGAGATAATCATAGTCTTCTCCGCCCAAGAAGTTTGTTAACATCGTTTTCTTGTACCAGGCCTCCTTAGTTATTTTTTATTTCAAGACTTATCAATATTGTCATTACCACAGCTACTATCCAGTCAATTCTAAATTTCCCCATGTTTATTGCCATCGCCTGGCTTTCTCCCACAGAGCATAGAGTTTATGAGGAAAAAATGCGTGTTTCCCCTACTCTTGAAATCCGATATGATTTTTTGGAGTAGTCGGTGTCTGTGAGAATACTTGATCGTATCTTGTGAATTTGGCCGTAGATTCATCCGTTATGTTACCTTCAACTAATTGAGCATAATTTGAGTAGATTTCTTTAACGGCATAGTGTGAATCATCATCACAACTCGAAATAGAGTATGTCACTGGTGTTTAAATTAGCCAGGAAAATAGAAGCAGCCTCGGGGCCGAGTTCTGTAGAGTACATTATCTGTGTCTCTGTGTAAATAAACATGGATATAAAAAACATGATAAGTGAATGATGAATACGTCATCACCGCAGTCACTAGCCTCAGCTCTCGATGTTGCATTTCAAACTCGCCACGAAGTGTGATCTCCCAAGCCGTCGCTGTCACTAGTGCGGGACTGCGTGGCTACTAGCCAGCTTTGCCTACTTGGGTAGTAAACAGGATGACAAGGTACCTTAAGAGCACTTCCTACCTTTAGTCCTCAACTTAGCTTACATGTACATAAATGCAAATGCACGCAATTAGACGGTTTGCGCTATGGGGCTGGCCCCAAAATATTTGCCAAGCCCGTGCTGAGATGCCACAGCTTTTTGGGGCCAGACAAACTCCAAAAGGCCGCTTTTGGGAACTCACTGCTCGAAGATGCTGAGAAGATAAAAAATTTATAGCATATTAATTGACTGCTTATTTATCCATTCTCAAAGCTAGAATTTATAGAAAGGTCTCTGTGTTGAGATAGAGCTTGTCAAAGGCGTGGTATTTTGGTGATTTACTAGGTGCCCAGAGTACCGCACCGTAACATCAATGATCGACATGTATTTCTCAGAACATTTTGGGGCCAGCCCCATAGCGCAAACCGTCTATTGTAATCGCAGAACTGGTTATCCCCGCGTCAATTGCACCCGACGTTTTCATGACGTGGGCTAGCTAGAAATCATAACCGCATCCAGAATTTGAAGCCCGAAGTTCGAAGTCCGAATGTCCTTTTTGATATCCGAAGCAGAAACACGGAGGTATAGTGGTCATGTCCATATCAGGAAATTCAATATATGATTTTTAAAATTGTCGCTGACTGAGGATGGACTTCTCACAGGGGCGCCAATTAGGATGATTGGAAAGACTGGATGGGACTTCATTTGAATGACGAAATTGCCATGTTGGCTGAGACGAAGGCGCAACGGTGATCCTTGGCCATAAGACAATCACCACGCACAAAGCGGGAGAGCAGTTTTGTCAAGTACGAGAACAACCCCTCTGCCCGCACCCCACCGCGAGGATTCGAGCTCTCTATGTAACGGTCAGCTAACACGGCGGCCAGATTCTCGACGGGAAGATGCCTGCACCCTCTGTGCTTAGTCTGACCGCCGTACCTGGCTAGTTTTGCTGCACCCAGGGCTTTATTTGTTGCTGTGGGCAACCATCGGACGAGGGTGACCCCTGCTAGTCTAAATGAGGACTGCTCCAACCTCTGTTTTTTGCAGGTCTCAGATTTTGGTGGACTCTGTTTAGCCTGTGCTACATGCTGCTGTAACCTGCTGCAAGTATTGGTGCTCCGGAGTCACCCAGCAGTCTCACTCTTTTCGCTTGTGCTGCACTTGCGATCCGACGATTCTACTCCATCTCCTCTCTCCCAACCTCACCCGCGTCAATAGGCACCACTGTCCATTCCTCGCCCTTGCTCATTGTCGTCTTGCTGCCCGCCGTCATATTTCAACCTTGCTAAAATCAGCAACCGCGTCGATTCGTCACTTACGCGCATTGCGCTTCTGCACAGCCCACGTTCTGCGCTGGCCGATCGCATTCCGCCAACGCAATTCAGCGTATATCATTGACTCGGGTTCCCACGATACCAATACAGATTGATACGGGACCGGTTACATAGGAATCTCCAATGTCTCAGTTCGGAAACTTTCATGTGAGCAAAAACGCAATGCGCCAGGAATGAGCAAGTTGTGGAGTTGAGATGCTGATGGATTACCCAGGACTTCTGTCGAGACTCGACGTTACCTATTTGCAATGTACGCCGAGACCTACTCTGGCTCCATGGCATCATTATGTGAAACTAACCTGAATGTTTAGCTATTTGTTGAGACTGGATCACAGTACACTCTCGAAAAACAATGTGTGCTGGAAGGATTCGCTGCTGGGAACGGTCGGATAAGGAATCTCGGTACGAAAGTGCCCTTGCGTACAACCGCAAGTACTTGATCTCATACTAAGATTAAAACAAATAGGCTCTATCTTAATTTGTGCAATCGCGGTAATATTCGCTGGATTACTATTTTGGTTTTCTGAGAGGAAAAGAGCTGCCGTTGGCCGAAGGTAATCAGCGCTTTTGAATATGTCTCTTTTTTTTTTGTCAAATCTGACATTCTTTGCACAGAGAAATGCAGGTTTTGCTTGTTGCATACGCAGTTGTTTCAATCACAGAAATATTCTCTGTAGGTGGATTTTTGACAGATCGAACTGTGTTGGTGGTACGTAGTGTATTTTTCAGCAACTTTAGATTAAGCACTGACTTCAAATAGTGGTTCTCGGCGATACACATTGGTGCGATAACAGCTACTTGCTGGTTATTGCTTATCAATGCAATAGTTGGGTATCAGTTGATTGATGACGGCACACCGCTATCCATCGGCCTAACTGTTGCATCAGGGATAGTTTTTCTTGTTGGCGTTGGTACTGAATACTCTCCTGTAGGCCTCCTTTAATGTGTGTTAACAATTACTAGGGTTCATAGCCATCGACACTGGATTTGACTCGCCTGCAGGTGAATTTCCTGTTACCGATCGATCAACATTAAAGCATTATGCACTATATGTGTTATATTTGCTGTTCCCATTGATTTTGGTGGTTGGGTTCTTTATTCTGGAGTCGGTGTTAGTACTTGGTGTACTACGAGAGACAAGACCAATGGGTATTATATCCACTATTTTTTTGACAGGACAATCTTAACAGATCGATGTAGTTTTACTCTCATTATCGGCTTTTTCTTTCGCCGTTGGTCAAATATTCAACTTTGTCGTTAGTGTGCACTTGTGCAAGGCCACATCCGGAAAGATTGATGGTGCGCTCTTTGAATCGCTATTCACCCTCCTGGCCATGATCTGCCTGTGGTTCTTTTGGAATACCATCACCGAAGATGAGTGGCCAGAAGATTCAATCAATCACCCAACCTTGATGTCCGAACAAAATTACGCATAACTTGGAAATGTTATCAACAACCAGTGTTAGGAATATAGGATCATGTATTAACGTCTTTCTTTTGTTCAGCAACAACCGGCGAGAGATGGAATGAGGTTTCATCCGAGCTTTCCTCAACATCCCCAACTGATATAGTTACCAATATTTTGGACCTAGTACATTTCAATGTGAGCATTTGTGGCTGATTTTTTACGAAATAATAATGGAACAAGGAAACAAACACTGGGTTTGCCTTCCTGGTTATCGTCGGTTGTGTATATCTTTGCTTTTGCTCGTCTTCTTGTGATATACCTTTTGTAGCGAGATTTTTTTCTTACTCTCTTTTTTTTGGCTTGGGCTCTTGTGGATCTTCGGGGTTAGCGGTGTTAATCTTGTGTTGTTTTCTTTTTATTTTAATCTTTATGATTTCGAATGGACAAGTTTGTTGTATGTCTGATGTGGGGATAGGAATTGGTGAAAACGTTGTTAATTTTGTTTTCGATATGATCACTTGGGGATTCAAGATTCAACATGCAAATACTTTAATTTTGCAGATGAGGTTGTACGTATGTAGTTGCTTAGAAGAGATGAAACCAAGCATATTTGGATTTATACAGAAATGGTGGGAAAGAGCTACGGATACAGAGGATAAATAGTACAATAATAATACAGAACAATGTAAAATTAATTCTGGCAGTTCATTGAATTGAAAGACTAGAATTATTATGGGGAATGTGCGGCCCGTATCTGTGCTCAAACGCATCTCTCGGCAAGACAGCTCTTCATGGGTCATTTACTTTATCTTCGGCATAAGCAGAATAAGGACAGGCTTCTGATGGTAATCCAAAACCAACGTCCTTTATGACTTGATCGCACCTCAGTATTAAATTTAGTCCTTGGCCACCTTGAAAATTGCCCAGAGGCAAGTATCCAAAGTGACCTCATGAACAGATAGCTGATGGCGAATATTTTAAGGGCCGATGGTTGAAAGAAAGGGAGGCCTTTGTCGTTGGCTGGGTCTTTGTAGGGTCCACAGGGGGCCGGGTAAGTAAGTTGGGCACATCAATGTTTCAACAACAAAATTTCCACATTCACACATTCTAAAGATTTTTGATTGGAAGTGTTGTTTCATTCCATTTGAATTGCCCCAGAAATTTGTAACAAAGCAGCCCAGACCCGAAAAAAAAACACCACGAAAGAAAATCTCTGCGGATCCAAATTAGTCCATTGCATTCCCCAGGTCGATTCGCATGGCGTCGGCATACCTTAACGCTGTCTCGTAGCGTTGTAGACGTTCTTCAGAAGACCGTCACGCTGGGTCAGGCGGTTGAGCGAGTCATCACTCTCACCCATGCTGCGGACGAAACCGCACAGAGCATAGTTGATGCTCTCACCAGTGTAGCGACCGGTCTCATCAACCTTTCCAACAGAGATCTGGACAGAGGCGTGGTCCTTGGCCTTGATGATGCGGTTGGTGGCACTGCACTTGCGAGGGACGTACCTAGATATACCGGCATCAGTGAATTGTTTCGGAGTCGATAGCTGGCAGGAGGACGAACAGATCCACGAGCTTGCCCTGGTCGTTCTCCATTTTTATTTAGAGTTGTGTGGGTTTGGAATCTGCGGGGTTTTAGCGGCGATTGGCAACTAAATGTAGGGCAGGCGTACGAGGGTGTTTCGTGAGGCGTGCTGCGTTCGTCGTCGGGCGGTCGTGAGAATCGTGAATTACCTTTTTTGGAGTTGCTACAATCTTGGGGCTGTTGCTTCATTTGTGGCCGTGACTGTCTTCGAATGTGTGGGAAGATTAGTCATAATGTACGTGACTCAGCAAGCTTGTCGCCAAGCTTAGTTCACGCACGTGAGTTCTATGGAGCATGTAAGCACTCTAAACCACATTTGTAAGTAATTACTAATACAAGTACCTATCAGCTCACTAGTGAGCTTCGGACGACCACTTTTAACGACCACCCTACCGAACATGGCTGATTCCGACTCAGACTATATTGCTTCCTCCGGCGATGAAGCCGGTGCGCATATGGCACGAAAGGGTGGCAAATTGGTAGCCAGTGGAACAGAATCAAAGAAGAGGAAGGCTGGCCGTGAGAAGAAGGTGGAGCGGTGGGAAGAGAAGCGCAGAGCATGGGATGAAGGACTTGAAGATGACAATATCGATTCTGTGGTGGGCGCTTTACAGCAGGCAGCAAAGAAGCGGAGGTATGACCCAATTCTCAGTTACAATATACAGGTAGTCTCATAACGTGAACTTAAAGGCTGCTTAAGGATGAAACACCATTACAACGAGGAATCATCCGACATCTGGTACTCATAATAGATTTGTCGATAGCTATGTCAGAGAAAGACTTTCGCCCATCGAGATACCTCCTGTCCATTCGATATGCTTGCGACTTTGTACGCGAATACTTTGAGCAGAACCCAATCTCACAACTAGCAATAGTTGGCATGCGTGATGGCTTAGCCATACGGATATCCGATGCTTCCGGAAACCCAGTGGGTCACATTGAAGCACTCAACAAACTTCGGCTAGATGATCCCCTTGGATCACCATCGCTTCAGAATGGATTGGAAATGGCACGCTCGATACTATATCATACACCAAGCCATGGCACACGGGAGGTGGTTATTATCTTCGGTGCACTGTGCTCCGCAGATCCCGGAGACATACATACTACTATTCGGTCACTGGTTGAGGATAAGATCAGGGTATCAGTGGTAGGCTTAGCCGCCCAGATTTCCGTATGTAAAGAACTGGTCAAGATGACCAACGCCAATGACGAGAGTTCTTATGGAGTAGCACTGAACGATGTTCATTTCCGGGAGCTACTTATCGAAACAACTACGCCTCCTGTCACTCGGACCGAGAAGATGTCAGCAAACGGCCTATTAATGATGGGATTTCCATCCCGTATAGTGGAACGTACAGCATCCCTGTGTGCATGCCACTCCCTTCCAACGAAGGGAGGATACCTGTGCTCACGTTGCTCAACAAAAGTATGCTCATTACCCGTCGAGTGCCCTGCTTGTAACCTGACACTCATTCTATCTACCCATCTGGCTCGTTCCTACCACCACCTGTTTCCGTTGCGTAACTTTGTTGAAGTGAACTGGCGAGATGCTACCCAGTCTACAAATTGCTTTAGCTGCATGGTCGTCTTTCCAGTTCCTCCAAAGGAACCAGAACAGCTTCGAGCGCCTGCAAAAACACAAAATGGCACGAGCATTAGCTCAAGGTATAGATGTCCAAAGTGCACAAAGCACTTTTGCATAGATTGTGATGTTTTCTGTCACGAAGTTCTTTACAACTGTGCCGGTTGCCAGGCGCAATAGCGGCGCCACTCTGGGACATCCGTCCCGAAACCAGGCCACTAAGTAGCGTGCCCCTGACGAAGGTATTTTAGAGCTCCAAGCATAATAGTAGTTTCTTAGAATCCTTCAAGTAAAGTTTTTTCATCACAACTCCGAAGGACGTTTTCGTGTGAAAACCTGTGCTGTGGTTTTGGCATGATGGCGCCCGCTTCTTCTGAAGACCTTTCTGTTAAGACAACTTCTCTGTTCGCTCTGTCTCGCCGGTACATTACGAGGAATCGAACCGACCTCTAAACCTCCTCATCCTCACAAGCTGCCGCATAACCGTGCTTTACCTGCAGACGTCTACACAAAGGGAGCCTATAATACAGCCATCAGTCCTAACCCGGCAGCAATCTTCTTCAAGGGTGCTTTTGCCCGGATCCAAGCTGCGGAGCTATACTATACCGTCAAATTGAATAGCAGAGACTTACTTTGAATGGGGCCCTTATTCGATATCAACCAGTAGGATTTACAACTTCGCCCGTCTGCACATTTCCACTGCTTTGCCTCACAAGCATGGTTGCTCACCATGAACATCCCACGGGACCTACCTGCATCACGTTGCCAGCGCAAGTTGCTTGCCTCCGTCACGGCTGCCTCCGAGCCCGCTGCCGGCGGGGGATATCCGGACGGATGTCCCGGAGTGGCGCCCCGCATTAGTGTAATTTTACCAATGGCTGGTATATTTTTCCAAGGATTTAAGGGGTTATTTAATTTTGTTTACTTAAATAATACATATACTATGATACTATAAGTGTTCGTGTAAGAAAGACTTGTAAAAAGTATTTTTTATCAGTATGTACAGTCATAATTTAGGCGATGTTCATCTAGCGATTCAAACCTACTCCAAACGATAACCAGTATAAAGCTGGTATTGGGCTACAGAAAATTGAATAAAGGCTTCTTTTTTAAGGCCAAAAAAAAATTAATATTTGACCGGTCCTGAAGAACACATCAATCAATTAATTGCATGTATTTCTTTTGGTAGTAGTTTTCTACACGATGAAAAATCTGAATTTAGCAGGTAAAAGGTTGGTTATTCTGCAACCTACGAAATTTACATGCATGAATATTTCCCAGTAAGTAAAGAACATTCGAATTTCAAGTGTTTCAATAGCATAATCTATCTCATGCTGCACGTATCATTAACAATCACTCGTTCAGGGACCTTATAATAGTGACTGATTGCACCTTCAATGTTATTAGTACCGCTAATATGAAAGTGCACCCAGCTTATTGACAGACCCGACTCGTACATCTTGTACAGCAACTTACCGTGAAATTAGACTACATACACGTCCAATAATGTACAAAAAACACGAGTATACCAAGCCCTCAAGTAGAAAATAAAAACTTAGATTAGTTCTGTTCAATTGCAAAATCCAACAAGAACTCCTGAGAAAGGGCGACCAGACCAGAATCGAAGATTGTCACCAAAAAAAATGAAAAACAAAAGAAAAAGGTCGTACAGCGTGAAACATCATGGCACCCCGGCCTTCTATCTAGAAAAAAAAAAATGCAAAACCCAATAGTAATAAGAAAGAAGAATACAGAAAATCACGTATAGATCATCTGTGTCCGATGATTCCTGCCTTTCCAAGTTCGTGTTATCTGACCGAAATTTATCCACCGAATACCAACTGTGCTTCTCGGCAGTGAGTTCCAACACCGTCTTCACTCCCCACACAGACCAATGTAGCATCTACGATATTGCTCAGACAGCCTTCAGTTGCTCCAAGAATGGCCCAACCTATCGATCCAGCAATTAGACCAACAACGTATCCATATACACTTCCGTCGTTGACATTTCGGGCAGCTGCAACCCAAGCGCCAACGCCCAGCGTCAGTGCTGTGACACCTCGAGCAGCAGTCAAAAGCATTTTACTCAACCGGTACGCTGCTCGCGGATGGTGGGTTGGTCCAAATCCTGCAGTGTCCACAAATTTGAGGTTTGCAATGGCCCTTGAAGAAGTTCTTAAGGGCTGTGAATGAATAGCTGCATATGTGAGGGTTAAGGGGTTAATTAAGGCTGCTATCGGTGAAGATATAAATTGAAACATGAAAAGGTGTATTATTCCAACAACCCTTCTGGGAGCGATGACAAGAGGCAGTCTGACAAGGAGAGCAGCAAAGGCATGAAAACATATTGTCCCAAAAAGGGTCGAGGTAGAATGATTAAATGCAGCACTTGACACCTGCTTTGAACTGGGTGTCGGCACGACATGACGGTGGAAGTACCACTGCGACACCGATGCTGAAGAGGTAGCGCTGTAATTGGTTAGCTATTTTCAGATTTCGTTATATGGTTCATATACCGATGAATTCCAGACAATATACCCAGTGTCCAAAGATACATTATGATATAATAGACACCTAGTGCGATGTTTTTCTTATTCAAACTCCAAACCCATGTTCCTGTCTATGCATAAGCACGCACTCGATAATCTGCAGCATGAGACGACTCACCTTTACCAATAAACATGCTGCCGGTAAGAAATGATCTGGTGAACATCCCAAACCACGTCCAAGTCATAGCACAAGTTACCAAAAGGGTGCCAAAACTTAGGAGGATCAATGCTGGGTTATCTCCGAGAATCCTACACACCAATTGGATTATTCCAATGGCTCGATGTAGAGCGTTCCTTCCCTTCCATGCGGTATATACCCAACTAACAGCTATTATTGCCGGAATAAAGCTTCCCCACCTCATGGCCCGATCTTGGGCGCCATAAACCTTCTCACCTGTCTTAAACGACATCACAAATGGATATATGCTAAACGCTACCAATATGACGGGCACTGAGAAAAGTATCCCATAGATAAGAGGTCTTACGAACGAACGAAGAAGATACATCCAGGTCAGCGCCACAGCTATGGCTACAAAAGTATCGACGGCAAGGAGATGTATAGAGCTGTGTAAGAGATTATAAATTGAGTCTACTGGCTTTAGATTTTTGGGTTCCTCTGTACGCAACCAAACTACGAACGATGTGGCGAGCAAACAGGACATGGATAATATATAAAGGGTACCCCATATGTGATCGTGGGTCGGTGGTTCAAGTGTTGGGTGATACACTTGTTGAGGTATCTGGGGATTTGCGGAGTGTATCCCGGGTTGTATCCTAGCGGGATTTGATTCGCGTTGGATGAAAGGTGTTTCTTCGCGGCTGATTTCTTCATCCTGAGATTGTGCTGCAAATGGTAAAGAGGGTGAAGAGGAACGTGGTTGTCTTTGGAACTTCTGAAAAGGTGATGATTCTTCAGCTAACATCTCAACGGTTATGTCATCAGGCGGTTCATGTGAATCATCATCTTCATCGCCTTCCTCTATATGGGCAGCATTCTTCCGTCGATCATATCCGAAGAAGGGGCCTTGGGTTGTCGAGTCAATCAACGCTGAATGGTCAAAATCATGGTCTGGGTTTGTTTGCTCGCTTTGATCCAACTGAATATCTACCATCCTATCCTTTCCTTTTGTATTGGAACCCCTCTCCGTTCCATCACTGAAAACGGAGCCCGTTGAGTTCTTCATTCCGGACCCTGATGCGCGCCACGAACTTTTGAGACAATTCCCAGAGCCCATATAGCGTCCTCGTCCCTGGCCACGACTCCTCCGTAGCTCTTCTGTGCTATCTTCTGAGTACTCTCCTTCGTCATCATCCTCATCTTGTCCGGTAGCACTTGAGGGAGCGTAAGCACCAAAATGTCGTCGACTACTCTTCAGAGCGTAGAGATCTTGGACTTCTTGCTCGTGCTCAGGATCTTCTGGCAGAAAATCGGCAGCCGAGTGAAACAATGGAGCAGATGTGTTTGTGTTAAGTCGACCTTCTCTGATGGCACTCATACGAGTTTGTGATTGTTGAAGGAACTTGGACGCATCTAGAGGCCCTGTCAGTCCTCGATGACACAATAAAAAAGCTAGGTCAGAGCTCACATTCGGAGAACATGGCGACCGAAGGTGGCGACGCCAAAAGCCAAGAAGAATTTCAGAAGGTCCGATAGGTGATGGATGATGGATCGAGTAATTCCAAAACAATAAGTGGATGGACTCTAGAGGTAAACGAAGTGAGCGCGAGTCTACTGGGTGAGGTGCTTGCTATCGATGGTCCAAATAGGTATGCGGAAGCGGATAGGTACCTGTGCGAGGGGTTGGTAGAAATAGAGTTCTTGCGCTTTTAATGTCGTTTCCGGAGTTATTATCCTTCCTCAAACAGCGGATTCACAGCAAGCAGGATGTAAGTATTAAGGATGGCAAGCTGGGAGGAGGGAGGAGGCTACAAATTACTTCTCCACTGCTAGGTAGGGTGCGCCCTCAAGACGCCTACCCTAACACTACCATAGCTTAAGATCTCCGCCGCCGCGGCACCCATGATCCCACACAATCTTCTGTTTTCTCCAAGATTTAAGCAACGCACTTACTTATGTAGCTTGTGAGGGTCGCCTTTTGAAAAAATTAAGTCCTTCATACGGGAAAATTATTCTGACCACATTAAGTTGGATCTAAAGTATGAGAATTCATCCCGAGTTCTGTTGTGGAAAACACCTGTCGAGGAATCCTCTCTTGGAAGATAAGGCTCGCGTGAGTCACTCGTATATAGTAGAGTGTTGCATCATAATGTATTGGGAGACCACCTGATAACAAATTGGAGAGAAACGTTTATTATATTCTAGTACGTGAGACTGTCCAGCTGCCCAGTGTAGCACCTGCTCATTTTATCCCAAACAGCGTTTGGTGTTTGCTACTACGAAATACATAAACATGCTTCTTAGCAGCCGCATGCATGGTTGTATGCAGTATCTTAGTACGTACATGAGCACCTAGTGATCGAAGACAGCAGTGAGACCTTAGCCTATGATGAACAAATAATTCTAACTACGCCTTGGTAATAGAGCTATTCCGCCCCCGCATACATTTGGGTTTCAAGCTGGGGTGGAATAGCTCTAATGTGGTAGTAATGAGCCTCCCCCAGATTAGCATCGGCCAGAGAGCTGCACACTATGCTCTAGATACCGATAGTACAGGGCTGAGGGTCGGAAATTGCATGGCCGGGTAAATACATACAGGGGGGCGGGGGGGTCAAAGGCACACGAGCGATCGTGGAGACAGAGCTTCGGGCGTCTGCGTCATTCGCCGCTATTCTCACCATTGGTCTCATTCTCTTGCCTCGCTTCAGAACTCGGAATTAATATTTAAATTGAATATCTGCAACCGAAAATCCCGAGACTGGGCTATCAACCTCTTCAAAAGCTCATTCTATCTGCGATAATTTTAACCACGAATATTGTTTGCTTTTCAGGCCACAGCTTCTTGGTTAGGCCTTGGCTTCAGTTTCGCCACGACACATACCTAATAGAATAGCATTTTTCGCCTTTACGTCTACAGCTATATATTTAGAAGTTCTATCTCTACGTCAAGGATTCTCATTAGCTGTCTCACTGATTCCAAGTAATCGTCATGCCCTTGCCATGGGACTACATCGCCGTAAGCTCTGCTTGCTACCCTATAAACTAGAGCTAACATCGTGTCGGCAATCTCAGAAGGTCGTTAACATCGGCGACTCAGGATGTGGCAAGAGCTCGGTATGCTTTTGACCTTTACTATTACGGTCACAATCTACATAGCGTCACTAACATTTACCGTAGCTTACGGTACGATTGTGTGAGGGCCGCTTCAACCCTACACATGATGTGACGATTGGCGTTGACTTTGGTTCACGAATTATACCCGTATCGCCCGACAAGAAGATCAAGCTGCAAGTATGGGACACTGCAGGTCAAGAAAGTACTTTATTATCTTTGATGAAGCATTCGGGTACTAACATGAGAAGGCTTCCGGGCCATCACTAAATCATACTTCCGGGGTGCAACTGGTGCACTACTAGTTTACGATGTTACACGACGTGAAACTTTCGAACATGTCACAGAATGGCTGGATGAACTGCGGAGTGTAGCAGTTCCAAACATCTCTATAATCTTGGTTGGAAACAAAACCGATCTCGTTGAGGGTGAGAATGAGGGCAGACGGCTAGTGAGCTCAGAGGAGGCCAGGGCATGGGCAGAGAGAAATGGACTAAAAGCTTACGTCGAAACGTCAGCAAAGACTGGCGAACAAGTTGAGCAAGCATTCGTGGAATGTGCACAGGAGATATACAAGAATATTATAGAAGGGACATACGATTTAAATGACAAAACTCATGGGATTAAGACGAACACAGCGAAGACTAGCATGGGAATAGATGAGCAGACAACTGCAAAGACTGGTTGTTGTTAGTTAGCATGTTATTGGCTTACTGTGACAAGTGATGGGTTGATGAAGTCTATACTAGTGCTGTGGCACAGTGCGACTGGCGTTATACGGAGTCTTCAATGTGTGATACGCCATAATCATGGCGAGCTGGCTAGGGTCAAGTCAGTATTGTTACTAGTCAAGCAACTTTTGGCATG
This sequence comes from Geopyxis carbonaria, assembly GCA_024516215.1. Lineage (NCBI taxonomy): Eukaryota > Fungi > Ascomycota > Pezizomycetes > Pezizales > Tarzettaceae > Geopyxis > Geopyxis carbonaria. The sequence goes on along the minus strand of JAJJXG010000021.1, from coordinate 109,447 downwards.
TATATTTACGGAATATTACTTTTGTACATTTGAATATTATAATAGTTGGGTTTGAGTTTCTACACTAAAAATGTTATTTGATAGGTGCACTATCACAGTGGAGCGGGCCTTCACCATATAATTAAACACTACATAGGCATATCTATAGTTAAACTTTGGGTTTAGAAATCAGTCTGTACTGGTTTGCCATACCACCCATCAAATCCCTTCGCATCATTATCTCCAAAGAAGCTGGTAATTGTCTGATCACCTTCATCAACGTCATCAGGCCAATCTGCCTCATATGCCTTCGCAGTCTTCCCTTCTAGCATATCTCTAACTGTTCTCCATGAAAATCGAGCTACTCTTCCATCCCATCCGAAAACTTGGTCCAATTCTCCTTTCAACCACTGCTTTGTTTTCTCGTCGCCTGGGTATCCGCTCCCCAACTCTCTCCCACCTTCGGCGCACTGCTCTGCATATACCTCGATTGCAGCATCTCTTGTTACTTTCGCACATACACTTGCCGCACTTACTACCGGGAACAAGCTGTCCGCCTTCTTTGTCACTGTAACAATCGCCCCTGGAAATTGCTTTGCCAGCTTGGCCTGATAGCTTGAGGCGACACCGACCGTATCCACATATATTTCCGTGACGTTGACACCCTGCGCAATCACACCCCGTATTAATTCTGCCGTGGTGTCATGCGCCTGGGCATTCAAATTATATGCACCAGTTCCAGCAGCGCGCAACATCCCAGCGCTGATATCTCGTGGGCTCATCAAAGCAGTACTCCAACCAAGGGCCTCATATAAGTCGCTACCTTCAGTACATGTCGTTCGCAGTAGAGATGAACGCACACTAGCTGTGAGTTTTTTGGAATCGTCGAACTTGTGCTCTTTGAGCAATGGCTGGAGAGTTTTTGGGATATAGGCAACGGCGTAGACCATAGGACCTAGCACTGGTCCGCGGCCAGCTTCGTCGACGCCGAGAATGCATGGTATTGATGGGTCATCAATACAGAGTTTTGGCAAGGGAGAATGATGTGTGTAAGTCTCAGCAGAAAGGATCTTAGGCAGGGAAACTGAAGGTGGAATAAACGTTGCCGAGAGCGGAATATCCTGGGTGTCTGGAAGGGCTTCGTTGGAGTTTGCAGCCATGTTTATGAGCTAAGATAAAATTTGGAGGGTTTTTCGTGTTTGTGTTTGGGAAGACGCGTCTGGGTGGTCCATGTCTTGGCATTTCAAAACAAACAGCGCGCCAGACATGAATTGTTTGTTAACTCATCGCCAGCGCCGAACTCATTGTCAATCAACGCATCTCACCCGGAAGCCTCTTGGTTATATTCTTTATATCTCTAGAGACTCGGCGTGCCATTGAAACGCATACAACTTCCCCGCCGTGTGACCGAAATGGGAACTATGTCACCACAGCAAAGACGCGGGGCGCGCGAAACCAATTTCACTGACATCGGTGTCGCTGGCCGGTAAACTTCCGTTCGTTCTCCGTCACAAATCAATACTGAATTCAACTTGTTGTGCGCAGAAAAACGGGGCTGGCTATCAAAGACACCGGTCAGCGAAATGAATACGGCATGGAGGATATGTCGGCCTTCTTTCCAACGCCAGCGAAAGCTTTGGGTACAGACACAATTCATGAAGACACTGCCATGCCCGAAGTGATGAGCATCGTTGATCCTACTACAAACATTATCGAGCAAACGGCTACGGAAACGAGCATGGACGTTGCAAGCAGTATGTGGACCTTCTTAGGCACTTTCATTCGTGTCGGACGCTGATGATAGGAAAAGGCAGCGGTATAGAGCCCACAGAGGCCCTCAGCACCCAGCGCTTGCATCGACATTCATTGCCTCCGCATGCGCGCAGTCCGCAGAGGATGGCTGTGTCTGGAACCCCGCGGCGCGGGTCTTCAGTAATTCCACAAAGCTCGCCTGTCCGCCACAATTCAACAACCGGCTTACAACAGTCACCAGTGAGGGGTATAAGTATAACACCAACAAGACCAAGAAGACGCCTAGATTTTTCCAGCAGTGCATTCGGGTCAAAGGGGGTGGAGCTACCACCACCACAGCTGAATGTAAATGGACATGGAAAACCTTCAGCAGCGACTTCTTCGGGTGATGGAGGTTCACAGAGGCCTGATCCGCCGAAGACTGCGCCGATCGCAAGGAGCTCATCAATTTTAGAGAAAATTCATGACGAGGAAGAGGATCCTGTGCCTGCTGTGGTAAGGCCGCAACCAAAATTGAAGGTAAAGCGGGGATTGATGTCAAAGAAACCAGAGGTATCAAACAAGGCTTTTGATTTTGATATGGATAGTGACGAAGATGGGCAAACAACTTTACCTGTAGAGAATCAAAAGGACCTCGAAGATGAAGAAACACAGGTGGACGAAGAAACACAGGTGGACATGGAAACGAGTGCCGATATTGAAACGGGTGGAACTGAAACCAAGACCCCACAACCGGCGGACGAAGCGACAGTACTGCCAGCCACATTTGAGCCTGAGACTACACCAATACTAGAAGACACAGTCATGGATGATGTAACAGAGCCTGAAGAAGAAGATCTGGAACCAGTATTGAAGCGCGGACGCAAATCTACAGCTGCCCCATCAAAGGCAAAACCAAAGCCTAAGGAGAAGTCTGAGCCAACTAAGGACCCAAAACCTGTCACCAAGTCGCGCGCAAGCAAGAAATCAGTTACTATAGACGAAGTCAGGTCTGCGGGTCTGGAACAAGTAGCCAAAGCATCAGGACCGAGAGGGAAAAAGACTGTCAAATCATCTGACGCTGATTTAGAAGTAGAGCCCAAGCCCATTTCAAAAAAAGCCAAAGGAAGGGCGAAAAATGTACCAGCTCTAGAGCCAGAAATAGAAGAGGAGATAGCCGAAATAGAGGAAGGATATGAGCTAGAGGAGGGAGATGAGCTAGAGCACATTCCTGAAACGACCCGGGGAATGCCCAAAAGAACCAAATCGATCTTCAATTCAGTACCAGAATCCGAATCGGAAGCCGAGGAAGACAGTACCAAACCCAAAGCTAGTACAAAGAACCAAGGGAAGTCTTCACGATCCGACGCACCTACAAAGAGCTCTCGGGGTTCTCAGTCTCATCCCGAACCAAAAAAAAGCAGAGCCAAGAAGGCTGCAGAAACGGTTGAAACAGAAACCGAGACTACAGATGAAAATGCAAAAGCTCCGGTGCCCAAAAAAGCCAGAGCTAAGGGCAAGAGACCCGTAAAATCTGCACAATCAGAAGTAGAAGAGGATGTATCAGCCGTAGAGCCAGCCCCTTCCAAACCGAAACCGAGATCACGAGGCAAAAAGATTATGGCGGCAGACGATGAACAAGAAACCCTCGTCCCTGTAGAACCGAAAACACGAGGCAGAAAAGGGACCAAAGCTTCATTACCGGAGTTAGAACCAGAGCCAGAGCCAGAACTCGAAGCAGAAGAAGAAGGAGAGGATGATGAAGAGGATATTCCACCACCCCCTCCGAAAAGGCAACGCAATACTTTGAACCTTCCTAAGAAAACAATCAATAGTAAGCGAGTTCCCAAGAAAAGCCCCGTCAAACCAAAAGCAAAGCCTGTCAAGCGAGCTGCATCACCTGTCTCCGAGGACTCTCGTCCTCCTCCCGCCACAAAGCAGGGGCAAAGGGTTGTCAGGGAGAAACCTCCGGTCCGCGAGGTCTCAATCGATGATGAAGGAATGCGGCGCTCTAATCGCAGTCGTGTTGCACCTCTTGCTTTCTGGAAGAATGAAAGGATGAGCTATGTGCTAGACCGCTCAGAAGTCGGCAAAGGTGGTGTGGCCATGCCTAAACTAGCGGAGGTCATCCGCGTAGAATCGGACGATGAAATCCAGACAAAGCCTCGCAAAGCACCGTCTAAAAGAAAGCGGGACGGAACAGTCAAGCGCGAGACGGGGCTACGTCGTATCCGCGAGGACGACGGGATCGAGGAGGCTGGAGATACAGAAGTCTGGGAAAATACTGCGCTCACCAGAGGTGCCACTAAAGGTGAGCTGGGTGTCAAGATAGGCTCTGTGAAATCATTTCCTCCCAATGGAGATGAAGCTGAGGAGGCCGAACTTGCTTATTCAAAATTCCGTATCAATGCTGTTTCCACTGCAAGTAATGACTTCAAATTTGTCAAAACTTTCACGAACAATCATTTTGGAACCGGTGTTCTGGAGGTACCACCCGGAAGTTTGAAGAGGCCTAAAAACAGTGGCAAGATGAACTTAGTATTCTACATTATCTCTGGAAGGGCTACTGTCGAGGTAGCTGATAATGACCAATTTCGAATTGGGGCAGGTGGACAGGTTATGATTCCAAGAGGCACGTGAACCCCAATTTTGAAACTACCAGAATACAAAAGCTAACAATTACCTGTAGGGAATTTATACTCCTTCAAAAACGAATTCGATGTGCCCCTAAAAATGTTTTTTGCGCAAGGGTGTGATCCTACGCCCGAGTAAACCCCATGTGGCTTACTCTAGTCGCTTTCTTCCGTTCTGGCTGGTTGTTTCCTGATTTTTCTTCTGGGCGGTTTGGGCTGAATAGTTTATGTTTGCGACTTTTTGATACTCAGATGATCCGTTTAAATCTGCAACCGGGGTGTTAATGTTATTCTTTTTGATTTTCTTTTTATTGCTGTAAGAATAATATCTAGGGATGTGGTTATTAAGTAAGTAAGTAGGATTGCTACTGAGGGCTGATCGATCATGTCATGAAGGCGTACAACCGGTATCTAATCTATATTGATCTCATTCCTCGTGGTTCGCAAACTAAGCTCGTGCTGTCCAACGTTTGCGGAGGCGGCTGAATAAATTTAGTGTGGCTGCAGTAATGCTGTACTCATACTCGTACATACTCTAAATCATAGTCCCCATACGGGTACTGTAAGAAGTTCATTGTGCTACTTCAGTAAGGAATTACCCCAGCGCTCGGGAACCGGAAAGTCGGTTTGCGTTGTAATAGTCACACACTATCACTCATGTACCGTATCACAAGCTTGTGTTTTAAGCCGACCCCGTGTCGTCACCGTGTTTCAATCCTCGGGTCAGTGCGCAAGCTTGCTGCCCCGGGTCACCACCGCCATCCCAAAGTGCCTGCCTGTTCCACGGACAGTTTTAACCTACTAAACAATGTGATTGGACACCCCCTACCATTAAAAAAGGTCAACGAATAATAGCTTCTAGTTGCCGGTGGGGATAAATTATTTTGTTGCTCAAGTTCTAGTTACCCGATTATTAGAGGTACTAATACCACTCCGCAGTGTAGCAGCATAGCCCTCTGGGGGCAGTATTACGGATTGAGCGGTGTTAGTGATCGCCGGCAGTACTGGTCTTCAGAAGGCGAGCAGATGTACTAGTCTCTAGAGTACTACAAGAGCAGCATTGAAGTAGGTATTACTATTGTCCACAGCTGTTTATGGCGTCAGTACAGAATACTGTTGACGTCGACCAATACAGCTCCATTACAGCCACACAGCAGTGCTGATGTAAAAAAACATTACAATAGGAAAACCAAGGGATTTAAAGCTGAAGAGTTATGAGATTCAATTACTCTTGAAAAATATCATAGTAATTTTCTTGCTTCTATACTGCACCATTCACACATACTGGCCACTTCCTATTGAACAAGAATGATGAAATTTGGTTTTCAGGTGGAGTTTCATTCAAGCCTCGCACATGTATTTTCCCCGACGCTCTTGTATTGGGAAATGCCCTCTATCAGAGTTTATATCAAGTTACAACTTTCCACATTCAATTCATGTATATCAATAAAACCGCGAACCATCTAAGTTGGGTTATGGTACTCGTCGCGGTACTTAGTTTTCTGTTGAAAAAAGCTCGTGAAATACAGAGCACAACTCGATGTCTTAGTGTGAGTTGTCACTGCTGATCCCTGATATCACAGCCCCGTCCTTGGCAATCCCCGTACAGTGAGATTCTACGGCATTAACTGATAAGTATTAATATTTTCTTGTAGAAGTCCTATCCAATCTCCTATTAGAAGATATGGACACTTGACCGAGGGAAGCAGTTGGCCGTCAAAGACACTCTACAAAATCACATTTCAGATATGTTGTGTTGCTCGCGCAAGTGTTGTGCTGAGAGCTACGCTGTGTGTGGCACTCTGACTATCCCATCGACAGCTGAAACTTGTCAAAGTTGCTGCCGGCCCGGTTGGGTAATTAAATAGTAGGTGCACAGACACCGTACTTTTCCTTTTCAAGCACTTAGCGCACGATGGATATAAAAACAGCGGAAGCAATTTTTTGATCAAACTTGTATTCCGGATTCTAAATGGTGATCTAGAAAACAACGGTGACATAACGGAAAATCCACACACCCGGGCGCCTGACATGCTATTCTTGTTTGCGGCGCTCTTTTCCCCTTAATCTTGTCTCTGGTAAACTGCAACCTACACCTAACACAATACTGTCGCTTATCCAATTTCATTGGAACGTGCTCTGTTCCGGGCGTGATAACTGCGGGTGGTAAGCACTCAACACCATAATTTTTGCTGTAATAAATGCGTGCAGTTTTTCTTTGGTACCATCGCTTGCGGAATTTACGTTCCCTGCCATTGTAGCCAGCACGCAGAATACCTGCTGCAACCTGTAGTCTAAATGAGCTATGCGATGTCTTCAACCGTGTTCTGCGCGATCTTTGCATCCACTGGGAACCACCCAACTTCCGTATCATGAACAAAAAAAAGCTATTTACAACAGTGATATCAAGTAACCAGAAAAAATAGGGTAGCCAGTTTCGGCGACATGTCAATTGGGTATAATAATAGCAACGATATTGGTCCGCTGTGTCAACACCACCCTTATGATGATTGTAATCATCGGTAACTTGAGGAATCTCAACGTCCATAGTCGGAGACTCTCCAAATGCGCGCCGAATCACTCTAGCATTTGTACTTGTAGACCTAGGTTTCTTCCGAGTTCTCACTACTGAATCCTCAAGCCGATGAACTGTTGTTAAAAAATGCACAGGCTTTTGATCAAGCCATTCAATGCCTAATACTTCATTCCCTGAACCCGGGATTGCGCCACCTGTTCGGGAATTCCAACCTAAGCTCGAAACATTGCAATTAACCATTGATTGTGGAAATCGATCACCCGCTACCTGAGCAGTACCACATGCGCCAATCCCGAGACCCCGAAGCTTTCTTAATAAAGGTACAGTGGTGAACAGGTTGTCAAGATATACAGTATAGTCTCCAGGGTGTAAGGCTGGAATGTTGCGCACAAGTTCATAAACAACAGCGATTGTGGGAGCACTCAACCCATAATCTACTTGGGACCGTTGCTGTTGAGAGGGAATTTCCGCAATACCGCTCACTCTTGAATGAAAGCGCCAATCATAAGTATATCCATGATCTCCGCAGGCCCAGACCTTGAACCCTTCCGGAATAGGTTTTTTTGGCATCCGGACCGTGTGTGCACTTCTGCCCCCAAACCTTATCATTTGTTCATCAACGGTAATGTTGGTAGAAGGTTGGTAAAATTGTTGAAACAGCAGTCGCAAGTGGGAATTTAGTGGTTCAAGCTTTCTGTACCATTCACTGGTCCCGAGTAGTATTTGTGGATCTGCGATGTGCAAAAATCTCCGAATTTGACAAAAGCGTTCCCATCCCATGTACTTACTTACGGGTTTTCTGTTACCAGGAACAAATAAACGCAATCCTCCATAGGATCGCCATATTTCCATAGGGCTTTTACACTTATGAACACCCATCACGATAAGAATAGCAATAAAAATCCGCAATTCCGGGGCATTTGTTGGTTTCCATGGCCTGGGTGCAAAAAAATTTTCTTCTGTTGAGCGTTGCTGCAAGGCAGCGTAGGAATTGGTATTGTTCGCTATCTCTTTTAGTATGTCATCGGTAAAAAAGAGTTCAAAAACATTGTATGGGGCAAGCTGTAATAAATCATTAGCACTAGAGCAGGTTTTGATAAGACGCAACCATGCGATGGACCACTTACATTTTCATCGTCCACTGTCAACGGCATCTTCTCTTCAGCGGCATGGTTGATTATCTTCAGTGGCTGGTAGCAGTCCAGTGCCGTTGCTTGACTTGTCGTAGCAGCCAGAAGTTCAGGTACGCCAGTCACAGCAGCAGCAGCAGCAGTTGTAGGATCCTCTGGGGATTCGGTAACGCAAATTCCAGCAGCACTGGCAGAAGGTCTCGGAGCGCAAGTTGTAGCAGCAGGAGCTGTAGCAGGTTCGGTAACGCGAATTCCAGCAGCACTGGCAGAAGGTCCCGGAACGCAAGTTTTAGCAGCAGAAGCTGTCAGAGGTTCGGTAACGCGAATTCCAGCAGCAATGGCAGAAGGTTCCGGAGCGCAAGTTTTAGCAGCTGAAGCTGTCAGAGGTTCGGTAACGCAAATTCCAGCAGCACTGGCAGAAGGTCCCGGAGCCCAAGTTGTAGCAGCAGGAGCTGTAGCAGGTTTGGTAACGCGAGGTGCAGTGGCAGTAGAAGCTGTCGGTGGTTCGGAGTGGGTTGCTGCTGCAGCTGTTCGGGTTCTGCTTCGGAGCACAGGAGGCATTGTTGGACATGCGGAACTTTGGAAAATCTCAGGTGGTCAATGGAACGCATGGTCCGCCGCTGGGTGTCGGCCTGGCGGGAAAACACAGGAGGTTGGGAGGTGGCGGAAGCTATCACCAAAAAAGTATGGGTTGCGGTCAAAGCGTACTACAAAATTACCCAACCGGGCCGGCAGCAACTTTGACAAGTTTCAGCTGTCGATGGGATAATAGGTACTTGATGCTTCTGAAGTAGAAATAGTTTTTAGTGTAGGAAGCTATATATTTGCCAAAATCTGAGCGTAGATCTCAGCGCAATAAGTACCTGGCCACGCAATATACCACGCGGCAATGCTATACCTATTACTACCTCGCCTTCTGAACTGTACGTATTCGTACTCTACTCTACTTGGAGGATATGTGGACACTATATACCCTGCGGCAAGGCGCTTGCAGCTGAGGCTGTGTTGCGTGCATGCTAGCTACCTTGAGTGTCTTGCCGTTCCCGATTAAAAAACCAAAGCTGTTCCTCTTTGGTCAAGTCCCTTTCTCCTGAACACGCGACATTCTTCTCGTTCTATCAGTTAACTTATCGCACCCCTTCGAGTATCATACACACGATAGTCATAATTCCATTGACAAAGTTTGCTTTTTGTACTTATTTCTTTCTTCCTGAGAATCTTGGTTTCGTTTGTATTTCGTCGGCGGAGGGCGCACAGCTAGGAACATCCATCATGTTACTTGGAAAGTTACTGTGTGCACTGAGTGCTATTGTGAGCGTTGCTTTGGCAGCCCCAAGAAAAGAGGATACAAAATACTTTCGTAAGTCCTACATGTGTTCGCTGTTGCCATTTTAGCAGGTTGTATTCTTAGCGAGAATTTGCCCGCCCAGTCATGTATAAGATGCTGATTACATTATATCTGATTAGATGAACCTGGGTATGAGGGTAGTCTGTTTGCTTTGGCATTATAATATACAGTACTGATATGTGTATGCGTTTAGGAGGAGTGATTTAACAGGACATTATGACATCAGGTATGGTTCTTGGCGCAGCGATCGATTATTTGCATCTGCTACAGCTTCAATAAACTAATGGCGCAATAGGTATTTCAAAGAAGTGGTCGATTATGATACACGACTTGATACTCTGCAGCACATGGTACGAGCCTGGCTACAGACGACCGCGAAGGAAGGAATAGAGACCTGGATTGCCCATGGTACATTGTTAGGTTGGTGGTGGAATGCAAAGGTAGAATAGCCTTGACTCGCTGAGATCGACCGACTAACTTTGAATAAGCTACTACCCTGGGATTGGGATTTGGATGTGCAGGTCACCGCCGATACCCTCACAATGCTAGGGGAAAAATACAATATGACAAGGCATACTTACGAGTCCGAAGATAAATCTGTCAAACGGACCTATCTTCTGGATATCAATCCATGGAGCTGGCAACGAGTTCGCGGTGACGGCATGAATATAATTGATGCCCGCTGGATTGATGTGAGGAATGGATTGTTCATCGATATCACTGGTATTGCAGATACTGGAGATCCAGCAGGCATCCTGCACTGCAAAAACTACCATCGTTATACCGTTGACGACATTTGGCCATTGCGAGACACTGTATACGAAGGGACTCCGGCGAAGATTCCGTACAATTATGATGAAATCTTGATCAAGGAATACAACGCTAAAGCTCTGGTTACAACCGAGTATGAAGGGTAAGCATCCGAGCTGGTGGAGATTTGTCTACAGAATTAACGGGCATCACAGGCATCGTTGGAATGTCAAGAAAAAGGTTTGGGAGCTTGCTAAGGATGTTCCCACGGGGAAGAAAGGGCAGGTGCAGCTTTCAAATCCTCGCGTTCCATCGAAGTATTCTACTGTAGAGACTGGAGGTATTTTCCACAACATTTACCGATTAATTCACTGGTGGTAAACGCCATTCCAAAAGAAAAGAAAAAGCCCTATCTTCTGTGGTATAGTAGTCATAAAAAGCTGCTTGTGGTGTACTAGTCTGTCGACGTCTTTGGATATCCATGTTGGATAGACCAACTTGGTGGCATCCTATTGACGTCTACGACTAATTCCTTACCAACATGAAGGTTTATGACGAGACGGAAGCCCGATAATAACTGGGTGTTGAAAACAACCCAACATCACTACCCATCCTATACATGATGAATTTTGTTTTGCGTATCTATAGACTTGTATGCTAGTTACTGGGTGGTGCACTGCATGCTGGGTTTATTTCTCCTTTTATCTCTACTGTCACTTATAATAACGGCTCTTGGCCAGGGTAGCATATTTAAAATAAAATTTCTTGTGACTAAATGATAGCTAGAATAAAATATTGCTACGTTATCTAATACTGAGATGGTCGTTCGCTAAGTCGCTCCAGTTCTGTTTACTGTAAAATAGAGACACTCATGACTGCCATGTCAAATGAAAAGTGAAACTAGTGTGAGACTAAGATTCGAACTCAGACATGCACAGAGCTATATGGAGTCAGCAATATAAATAACATTATAAGTTTCATAGGACGTACGAAGTAATTGACTATCAGATAGAGCGGTTGTTTTAATCCTCAAAAGTACTCAGGAAACTTTCACAGGTGCTCAACAATTATACGTGCAGTACGCAATTACTCGATGTGTCCGAGCTAAGTACTATTTATTAATTATAGCTACTTCTAAACTAATACATTGGAACAAAAGAACTAGCCCCCGATACTACATTACAAAAATGTGCGCCCCCAAGGTGATCGTCTCAAAACGCCGTCGACTAACAAACTAAGCAGTGATAATAATACAAGTATATATTTACGTCCATTTCCTTAACTTGAAGGTTTTCTTGTTCTCCCAACTCTCATCTCCCTTAACCTCTCTCTAACAAACCGCATTACGAGTTTCAGGGCGTCTTCGGCCCTTCTATCCCCACGCCGTCGCATCCATAAAAATACCAAACCCCAAAATATGGTTTCAACTGCCAGATGTTTGCATAACATCCATACTATCTTGAGCACCCATACCCCCAACCTTGTGACTGTGCCTCTTCGTTCGCGGATTCTGCGTGACTCCAGCTGTTCCCTCAACGCAGCAACCTCAGTGGTCATCTTTGCTAGTGCTTTCTCCACCCGGCCTCGCCAAGCTTTCTCACGCGGAGTCTGCAACTCTGCGCCTGTTTCCTCGCCAGCACTAGGCAATACTTCCTCGCCGTAGGGATTCGGCGAAACAAGTCCAAGGCCAAGGACACCGTCCTCATCAGGTGTTAGCGTAGAAATGGTTGATGGCACATTGGATCGAATTTGATCCCACACAAACTCAAGCTCAGCAACTAGCTCTCTTGCTTCAGGGGTTGCGCTAGCGTATTTGTGCATAGTCTGTTGTAGGAACAATACCCGTTAGTTATAGATGCACAGCTTGATACGTCGCAGGGACACGTTACAGAGCATAACCCAAGAGACAGTAAGAAAAAAACGGACCGCAAACCTCAATCAAAGTTCCAATGTATTGTCGTTTTGCCTCCGTTTTCGATAACCCCTTCTGTGTGTTCCAGGCATCCCATTTCTCGATCTCGGATTTGCGCGCTTCATCCACGACCGCCACCCGGCCGTCCAGGCTCTCTGATTTTTCCAGGGGCGGACGTTCCATGACACCTTCTACATCACCCTCTAGGGTATGTGAGTTGAGATAGTGGTGTAGAGCAGGGGAAGTGTTTACCCATGCTCTGCTTATAAAGTCCATACAGCGTCAGGCGAGCTTCCGGAGGTGGACGCGCGGAACCGGTACGTGGAATTTTGCGCACAGTTTGAAGGGCGTGGGCAAAGACTCGGTCTGCACATGTTACATCATTAGTAGCTGATTCAAAGTTCCGTAAAGCTATAAGTAGATATACAAACCAACTGAGTCCGACATCGCCGGAGGGAATCACGGAATAGGGATCGAACGAGAATATAAGCAGCGGTGAAGTTGTGAGGTCGTAACGGAGGTGAGCTCATGTACAGCCGAACCGGTCTCAAGGTTTGGTGGAGGTACAGTCAATGTGTGGTACTACATACATCACAGAGCAAAGTGTAAGTAGGCCTGTTGCGAACCGAGGTACCGAGTGTTCCTGCTGGTGCTGTATCACAAGCAACCCCCGTTTAGTTATTACTAAGTAATTGGTCATTATAGTGATGCTTGTTTAGCCGCCGGCGGCTATCACAAAACTCTATGTAGAGTTCATTTTCTAGCAAACACAAACCAAAATTGTAGTCTCTTCATTTTTAAGTAGCGTTACTTAGGTCTAATCATGACTTATCTTTGTTCCTTATCCATTTGATGGAGCTCTATCAGTCCTCTGTAATTTGAACTGTGAGGCAGTTGCATTTTGTTGAAGCTTGTAGGGGGACCATCAGGATGAGCAATTCGCTGAAAGATCAATTTTAATTGAATGGTCAATTAATGCGTACTTAGAGTGTAATTTTGGGCTTTATCCAGCCTTTCACGTTTAACATGCATGACGCCTTGCAAATTGACCAAACAAAACCACCAAAACAGCCATGAGTCCTGTCTTAAATGTAGAAATTTAGGCTGTTTTAGGGGTCCTCTTTGGTTATTTCATGATTCCAATCATGCATTAACAAGGAAGCTCGATCAGTACATCTTGATAATATATAGTACTGCTTTGAACCCGTCCGATGTCACGTACCAATAAAAAAGCTCTGTAATCAATGCCGCAAGCTCCCAGAACGTAAGAAATACAAATAATTATTGTTAAAAACGCTATTGTATCTGTCTATAACTAACTGGTTAGAATCAATACCTATACGTCTGCATAAGTACTCATGCTACTTTCTACTATGTAAATATTTACTAGCTTGTTGAAAAGCCTCGCAAATTAAACTATATATCAACGAAGTACCTACTAATCTACATCTCTTCAACCGTCCCCAATGCCTGTCCCACCTTGACATACTGTCCCCTTTCAACGCAGAATTTGAAGCCACCCTTTCCACTCTCATCCCCAGGTGCCTCAAAGACCAAGACCACAGTACTACCTAGGTTGAACCCTCCCATCTCACCGCCTTTTCGGATTGGATGCCCCCCAAGCAAGGCACTGGCCCCTTTATAAGTAGCTTCTGCAAATGTTGGACCCCCCTCTTTATCCGCGATTGTAGCATCATGAGTGAGCGAATTCGTTCTTAATTCACGGTCAAAATGTATTTTGATGCTCCCGACATTTGTAGCGCCCACAGGTGTCATAGACATCATACCATAGCGCCAACGACCGAGGAGGACAACACGTTCATTAAGAGTGAAGAGGTTTGGGAGGCGGGACTGGATATACGGAGACACGGAATATAGCTCGCCAGCAAAGTGGCGGCGACGTTCGACAACCCAAGATACCGGCGAGTGGAACCGGTGATAGTCCCCAGGGGCGAGGTAGACAACAGCAAAGAAAAGGCGCTTGCGTTGAGAATGATCATCCTCACCCCACCATGACGATTTAGCAGCTATGTCACCTCCAACTTTGACTACTTCAGTCAAAGAGGAGGGTGATAGCGAGGCATCGACTGAATCTAAGGGTTCATGAGGCGAGTCCTCAGATCCAGAAAAGAGGGAAGGAAGTGTGTAAGATATGCCATTTACGTTCGCAAACTCTTTATGATTGTCATCATAAACGGCAGCCCTAGAGGCTAAGTTATCTCCTTGCTCACGTATGGAGTCAGTTTTTTCTCCTGCCTCTGCAACTTTGTCGTCACGATTTTTGTCGCTAGTGTTTGAAGAGTTTTGACTACTGATAATCGGACTCTGAGTACCCAGTAGAGCGTCGAGAGAATACATCATCCCCTTTACTTGCTCCACCTGGCCCCCGGCCCGCACTTCACCGAACTGTAAGACTTTTCCATCGGCGGGAGATACCACTGAGTTTGGTCGGGAATCAATGGGCCGGCATCCAGGCTTTAATTGCCGGTAAAAGAACTCCGCTAGATTTCTGTAGGTCTCTAGTGGTTCGGCTACTTCATCTAGGTTTACCCCAAATATCCAAGAATATAGCTTAAAGCCAGGAGCGCGAAGGAATACCGGTAAAGGTATCTCATTAAATCGCCCCCAATAGTAGGATAATGCCTTTAATGGTAGCGTAGAAAGCACCTGCACTTGCCTTTCAGAGTCAATCAAGCTGTAATTGTGCGACTACCGGGAAATCTATATACCATGAACCCATAGGCCGGACTTCCTTCTCCCCCCTTTCCTGTTCAACCCGGTGTCCCCGATCTGTAATATTCAGAGGCTCATTTTCTGGACCATCTCGCGATCGTCTTCTGAGTTGGGTAAAGGCCACAACCCCAATGCCTACACCAACTGGAATGTGGTACCATTCAGTTTTGGTGTTCTTGAGTGCCTCTCGGAGCTTTTTTAAAAATGACTGTTTTGTGTGTTGGGTAGAGTAGTGTTGCTTCAAGCGAAATGGCGGCAGATTTCGATTGTGTAGGAGGATTGGAGTTTGTGAGCTAAATGAGGATTTGCGGGGCGCAAAGCCTCGACGGAACCAAGATAAAGGCATTTTAAATGTTAATTGGGGACAGAAACCATTGATTGGGAAGTTAAGATGACGTCGAATATGTTGGAGGGCTGATTAGATACGATTAGATCAAGAGCGGGACTTGAAGATCTTATCTCCGACCTTCTTCTAAATCATTATGCACTTACTTACATCTTACTTAACCCATGTACTTACATCTTGTTAGTAGATTACACTCAACATCAAAACAACTTGCGCTGTCATACAATTGACACCCGACCTTCCGACCATCTCCCACCCTCGTCGTATACGACCTAGAAACACACACTCCGAAGGTTTCTAGTGCGTTGGCGCTGCATCCATCGTCATGTCGGGCGGCTCAAACATGTTTATGTACTCTTTGTCGGTGCTACAGCCTTCAGCAGTTACTCAAGCAATTCTCGGGTCGTTTAGTGGCAAGAAACAGCAAGAAATTGTTGTCGCTCAGGGCTCTAGATTGTGTTTGTTACGGCCAGACGCCGCGCAAGGCAAAGTGCATGAAGTTCTGACACACGATGTTTTTGGTATCATCCGAAGCATGGCATCGTTCAGGCTGGCAGGAAGTTCCATAGGTGTGACATTATCCTTCTCCTACCCCCCTCTCATCCATCATCTTCAGTTTAGTGATTCTTTCTGCAAGTGGTCTAAGGTCAGCGCGGTTCTACGCTCTGAATAGAATCAATCCCGCATTGGATTGAGTGGATCTTTAGAAAGTTTGTGCTGATCGTTATTTGTTGCAGATTATATAATTGTTGGTACGGATTCGGGACGTATCACCATTCTTGAATACCAACCGAATGTAAATAAGTTCAACAGACTACATCTTGAGACATTCGGGAAATCCGGTGTGCGCCGTGTGATTCCTGGACAATATCTGGCTTGCGACCCGAAAGGCAGAGCGTGCCTGATTGCGTCCGTTGAAAAGAACAAACTGGTTTATGTGCTCAACCGGAACGCCCAAGCGGAGCTGACAATCTCCAGTGCGTTAGAGGCGCATCGGCCGCATTGTCTAGTCTTCGCATTGGTAGCACTAGACGTTGGATATGACAACCCTGTGTTTGCAGCACTCGAGGTCGATTATGGCGAGTCGGACCAAGATCCTACTGGTATAGCGTTTGAGGAAACCGAGAAGATGCTGGTCTACTATGAATTGGACCTGGGATTGAATCACGTTGTTCGGAAGTGGGCCGACCCCGTGGATAGAACGGCCAGCATTTTGTTTCAGGTGCCCGGTGGTGCAGATGGGCCTTCCGGAGTGTTGATCTGTGCGGAGGACTGCATCTATTACCGTCATGTAGGCAGAAGAGCATCTAGAGTACCGATACCCCGACGACGTGGAGTAACTGAGGACCCTAACCGGAAACGCGTAATTGTGGCAGGTGTGATGCACAAAATGAGAGGCGCATTTTTTTTCTTGTTGCAAACCGAGGACGGTGATCTTTTTAAAGTTACGCTGGATTACGAGGATGACACCGGTGTCAATCGCATCAGAATCAAATACTTCGATACTGTTCCGGTGGCAAGCAGTCTTTGCATTCTGAAGAGCGGATTTTTGTTTGTGGCATCTGAGGCAGGCAACCAGTGAGAACTCTTTCCATTCCAGCGTTATCGCATCTAACTAACAACCTCATAGTCAATTTTACCAATTCGAAAAACTTGGAGATGACGATGAAGAGATCGAATTTAATAGTGACGACTTCTCCCCTGAGCCTACAGAAAAATATCTGCCTACATACTTTAGCCCTCGGGCGGCCGAAAATTTATCGCTGGTTGACTCCATGCACAGCATGAATCCCTTGATTGATTGTAAAGTTGCCAATCTCTCAGATGATGATGCTCCTCAAATCTACACCTTATGTGGATCAGGTCCTCGGTCTACATTTCGAATCCTTAAACATGGTCTAGAAACAACAGAGATTGTTTCATCTGAGCTTCCGGGAGTGCCCAGTGCAGTTTGGACCACTAAATTGACTAGTGAAGACGAATACGATGCTTATATTGTTCTCTCGTTTACCAATGGTACATTGGTTCTTAGCATCGGTGAAACCGTGGAAGAGGTTACCGACACTGGCTTTTTATCGTCCGCGCCAACGCTGGCTGTGCAACAACTTGGAGAAGATGGGCTGCTTCAGGTGCATCCCAAGGGTATCAGACACATCCGTGCAGACAGACGGGTTAATGAATGGCCTGCCCCACAACATAGGTCTATTGTAGCAGCAACTACAAACTCCCGCCAAGTAGCTGTGGCATTGTCTAGTGGAGAAATTGTGTACTTTGAGATGGATGCAGATGGACAATTAGCCGAGTATGAAGAGAAAAAGGAAATGACAGGAACAGTTACATGCTTGTCCCTAGGAGATGTACCAGAGGGAAGATTACGTTCATCATTCTTAGCTGTTGGTTGTGATGATTCCACAGTCCGAATACTATCGTTAGAGCCGGACTCGACATTGGAATCAAAGTCAGTGCAAGCGCTTACTTCCGCGCCTTCGGCGCTCTGCATTATGTCAATGCCAGATTCGGCGTCAGAGATATCAAAATCAACAACCCTCTATCTTCATATTGGATTATACAGCGGTGTTTACCTTAGAACAGTTCTGGATACCGTCACAGGAGAGCTTACCGACACCCGAACCCGGTTTTTGGGACCAAAGCCAGTAAAAATTTCACAGGTTGTCGTGCAAGGACAACCTTCTGTATTGGCATTGAGTTCAAGGCCATGGTTAGGATACAATGATCACCGCGGTCAATATATGCTTACGCCCCTAACATATCCTGCGTTAGAATGGGGATGGACGTTTAGTAGCGAGCAGTGTCCAGAGGGAATGGTTGGTATTCAAGGACAGAATCTGCGAATCTTTGCAATCGAAAAACTCACGGATAATCTTCAACAAGAAACGATCCCCTTAACATACACACCTCGAAAATTCGTGAAACACCCTGAAGCACCCATATTTTACACAATCGAGGCAGATGCTCACACCCTGTCTCCTGAGACTAAAAAAACACTCACAGAAAACTCCAACGGTACTAACGGCGATAAGCAGCAACTACCCACGGAGGAGTTTGGGTACCCTCGAGGGGATGGACACTGGGCATCATGCATTTCTGTTGTAGATCCAATTGGAAAACAAGTTTTGCAAAAGATAGAACTCACTGAGAACGAAGCTGCTTGTAGTGTGTGTGTTGCGAGCTTTCCTAGCCAGGATGATCAGAGTTTTCTTGTTGTTGGGACAGGGAAGGACATTGTCATGTCTCCCCGGAGGTCCACTTGTGGATATATACACGTTTACCGTTTTCTTGAAGACGGAAAGGGGCTTGAATTTGTCCACAAGACAAAAACCGATGAACCCCCACTAGCTATGTTAGGCTTCCAAGGGCGCCTCCTTGTGGGAACTGGCAAAACGCTCAAGATCTATGACCTCGGAATGCGACAACTCCTCCGAAAAGCGCAAGCAGAAGTTGTCACAAACCTCATCGTTGGGTTACAGACACAGGGATCCAGGATCATTGTTTCTGACGTGCAAGAATCGATTACCTACTGTGTATACAAATATCAAGACAACAGAATCATTCCGTTCGTAGACGATATGCTTGCCCGGTGGACGACTGCAACATTCATGCTGGATTACGAGACCGTTGCCGGTGGCGACAAATTTGGCAATTTCTGGATTGTTCGATGTCCCAAAAAAGTGTCTGACGAATCTGATGAGGATCCGGCAGGTGGCCATCTTCTACACGAACGCTCTTACTTACAAGGCACACCTAATCGCCTTGAACTTATGGCACATTTCTACACTCAAGATATCCCAACATCTGTACAGAAGGCCCAGCTAGTAGCCGGTGGCAGAGAATCAATAGTATGGACCGGCTTGCAGGGCAGCCTTGGGCTGATGGTCCCCTTTGTCTCCCGCGAAGACGTCGACTTCTTCCAGAATCTCGAGCAGCATATGCGGACAGAGGATTCGCCGCTTGCCGGTCGAGACCATCTCATATACCGTGGTTACTATGTGCCTGTGAAAGGCGTAATTGACGGTGATCTATGTGAAAGATTTAGTTTGCTGAGCCGCGACAAGAAGGCCATGATAGCTGCGGAATTGGACAGGAGTGTTCGGGAGGTGGAGAGGAAAATCGCGGTATGTGTTGATCCCGGCTACGCTTGCTATAGATGCGCTTTGCTAACTTGCAGATGCACAGGATATGAGAAGTCGGGTAGCTTACTAAATATGGCTATATTCATGCATTGTAACATTGGTAATATATTTTGTTCTCAGATAATTCTATTTACGTCGGGCCCGCTGTTTGGGAGTCGTGTGATATGTTATGATCCACTAGAGTCTTTTGGTCCGAAGTTCAGCCATTTTTGTTTGTGCTAGTGATGTAGCTAAGCTACAAGTAATCAATGAAGTAGTACGGCCCCGATGAGAGGTAAAAATACAAGTATTAGTAGACCCACGGCAATTGAAATGATTGAAAAATAGCCTCGTGTTTATGCACAATTTCTCCAGTGAGTAGTCGAGTGACAATAAGAACATTAGCCGGGCTACCCGAAACTTTCAATGATATCAGAACTGACGAGTATGGAAGTCGGTAGATTCACCATTTTCTCCTGATTTTCTCAAATACCGAGTAGAAGTTCACAAAAAGTCTTTTCCCCTACACCTTCTTTTGCTGCAGATTGGTTGCACTTTTCCGGCGGGACGATTTCCAAGCATCAAGTATACCAGTGGCGCGGATAGCACGAGCAGAGCTTTCCCAATGGCTTCCGCTTCGTTGCCATCATTAGAATCTGAATGTATCTAACATGACAGAAGCACCGCTCCCATGGAAATGGCTCGAAAAGCCCGACCAACTGCTTACTAATGCAGAATGCAAACAATCGGCAGCAAATGAAGGTGTAGGGGATAAGTCAGGTTAGCAAGGTGGGTTTACTGTACAACGGTATAGAATAGAGTCCAATTTCGCGCCCGGGTTGGGAATCGGGAAATGTGTCGCATGATGCACCGAGTGAGTCCCGAAGTCATCGAGTGATGTCAAAAGCACGCCAGACAGAAACCGTAAACATCCGCAAAGAGAGAGGGGGGGGGGAAGATCTCAGGGGTGTACGAGACGAACCAGCGGGGTCAAATTTATCCAATGGTACAGAACCACCAATTGGCATAGCGCAATATGCAGCAAACTCTTTCGAAAATCTTCACACATCACACATCACGTGTTCGTTCGCCATATGCACCGTTGGTGATTCGTCCAAAATATATTCTGCTGCAATGGCGTGCTTTTTCTTCTCCAGCTAGAGTTCTCGGTGAAGGTCATAGAGCGCTCAGTAGAGGTCATAGAGCCCTCGGTGGAGGTCATAGAACGCTCTGTGGGAACTCTCGTTTTCTACAGCTGTGCGTGAACCTTGGGACGATAACTTTGCGGAAAGGGCACAACTGCGGGTTTCGTTTTCACCCGGAAAGGTTAACTCAGAGTTCTTCTTCCCGGGGGCACGGGCAACTCCCCAACGCCAGGGCCCGAGACTGCATACCCAGCTGACACCGAACAAGCTTTCCGAAACCCGCAACTCTGTTTTCCTTTTTTTTCTTCAAAGTTTGACGCACTGCACCGGTATCCAGTTGAGTTTGCTCCCGTAGACAGTTGAGTTTTCTCCGGCAGACAGAAGTATGAGGACGAAGTGTACACAGACAGAGTAGAATAAATATAGATAATTATTTACAACCTAGCTAGGATACTGATACGTCACTCGACCCCATTTTTTCAAGACCCATTGCAACCGTCTGACCCAGCACACTATTAATACAATGCAAACGCGTCTGTCTATAGTAACAATACCACCTCGTAAAGCGTAAGAATACAGTAAACACCAGCCCCAAAACCAAAAGCAAAACGCCGACCAGCACACCCAGCGCCCCTAGCTCCGCTGCGACGACGGCCCGGACCTCTCACACTGCCACGCCAGCCCTCCACTCCCCTCCGGCGCCTTCCCGCCCTTCGCCTTGCGCATCAACCACTCGGTGACAGTGATCACGCTCCCCACGCCGCGCGCCTCGCCGTCGCCAGCCTCCTCGGTGTTCTCGATCACATGCTTCACCACGCGCCCCTCGTCGTCAAACTCGAACGTGAAGATTCCGCAGATTTCGGGCGAGCCCGCCGCCTGCCACCGCACCTTCAGCACCTCGCGCGCCGTCATGCGCTCCGACAGCACCTCCAGCCGCGTCGACCCGCCTGGCAGCCGCCCCCACGCCACCGGCGCTGTCCACAGCGCCGCGATGTAGGCGACGCGGCCGCGCACTGTTGGTAGGTCCGGGTGGGTTGATGGGAAGAGGTGGAGCGTGATGTGAGGGCTGAGGATGTCGGAGGGGAGCGGCGTGTGGAGTAGCGTTGGCATGCGTTCTTGAAGTATGCGGATTGCTGTGGTGTGTTGTTAGCAGTGTGGTTTGACTGCGGGCGCGGCGGAGGGAGACAAACTTTTTCCGAGCTGCAGCGTCCGCTCGTCGACCGGCTGCTTATCATCGCCGCGATTCTGCGCGAGCGGCACCGTCGCGCGAAACCACGTTTTCGGCAGCGCGGTAGTGTTATATGTAGTAGTAGCAGTAGTAGATGTGTTTGCGGCGATGGCCAGCGAGCGGGCCAGCGGCTGGGCGCGGCGAGCGCGCGCAAGCAGCACGAGACAGCGGCGGCGGACGCGGGTCCACATGGCAGGGAGCGGTGCGTGGGTTGGGGCTGCGGGGAGTTTGCGAGACCGATAGATAGGTTTGCTTGGGGGTGCGTCGGCGGAGGTGCGTGGTGGTGGCAGGCGTGATAAATTTACCCCCGCCCCGCGCTAGCTGGGGTCGCCCGGCTGCTGATGTCATGGCTGCGGCTCATCGGTCAAGGTGGGGTGGGGTGCGGTGCGGGGGCTGGGCTGGGCGGTGACAGGCGACTGGGCGTCGGGGTGCGAAGCTGCTGGCGCCGGGGTCGGGTGCGATCGCGTCGCTTGCGCGACGTTGTCGGATATGTGCCCGCGGGCGCAGGGCCAAGGAGTCGGGAAGACAGATAGGGTTGGAATAAGAGCTGTTGTGCGCTAAAAGCTACGTTAGCTGGATACGGAAGTTCCTTGAGAGGAAGCTTTATTTCGATATGGCTGTAGGTCTCATAGACTACACGCTCCATGATGAATTTGTGTGTATAAAGTATATATTTGAATTAGAGTAGAGTCTAGTACCTCATTTGCAAGAATTAAACTGCAACTGGAACGTTCAACCATATCCTAGTCGACCCTAGGATGGACTACCAGCGGCACTGATTTTGCAACACCATGTCCGTAGTTATATGAAGAGCGTGGGGCGTGCGTCGTGGGGCTCCCTGGAGTTTGCTAGTGTCCAGATACCCAGGCATATCCACACGGCGGTACATGATCTCAGTATCACCAATAAAAGACACCGTCCAAGATGATCATTGCGCAGAGATATGCGCATCTGTGCAATATCGGCGTATATTTCGCGTCGCATACTTAGATTGACACGTGACAGAATCACATAGGCGACATAGACTGATCCACGATCAAGGTAGTTCTTCTCATGTTTACTTACGTAACATACACTCAATGGCCCACTAAATCATGTAGGGTAGCATCCTGTCGAGCTCTCAAAACCCCTCCGATCCCTGCCGCAGCTTTTCTCACTACCGAGAGTATCACATGCACATAACAGATTTTGGGCTTAACTTTGGCAGAAAAGTGATTGGACAAAGCTTCTTGAATCTTAACTTGAAGATTATTTAGTAGCTAGAGAGCATTCCATTACCTTTTAAGGTTACCTTCAGGAATTACGTAGTCTAGCTATGCAGTAGATATTCTTTTTATCAGGGTCTCCTTATAATATTACTCTATGTACTACCTCATAGCTTTGGAACTTTGAGTAAATATATGTAGAAGTAGATGTAGTGAAGTCATTGATTTCTAGCCAGTAGGGGTTAACCTTAGAAAGGCGTTTGCTGTGCTATTATGATGGGAGGTAGTCTGTCGGCCGTGCCATTTGTTCTTACCTTGGTGTTTTTTGTACACTGACGGGTGGTACACGCACAGGTTGTTACGGCTGCACAGACAGGTACATAATTGGGAGGTCGACTGTAAGCTTTTGCGGTAGCTCCATTAGATATATCATACTTTTTTGACAGAATCGATCATGCATGGTAGAAATGAAGTTAGTACATACGGATGTAAAAAGCAGTAAATTAAATCCAAGAAGCCCATTCCCGCCCTCTAGGCAACGTATTTACGAGTGGGACAAGGAAGGGACAAGCTTAACCTACACCCACATACAACGTACTATCCGTGAATCCTTACTTGCATACATACCAAGACCATGTGCTGTGCATGTTAGCAGGTAGTACTTTGAATACAAGCACATCTCATTACGGGTGAATGCGGGTTCCAGTTTTTGGTTAATTAGTAAGTCTAGTGCTGGCCATCTTATCTTCTTCCACTCATGTGCAGAGGGTTGCTAATTGAATTGACGTTATCGCATAGCAACCCCACCACCGATCACCACCCCACCACTGCATCTTTGCTGCATTGAGAAAAAAAATATACACCCGCGTAGTTACCCCGCCAAAAGTGTTCCGAAGGCGGGTTCAGTAAGCCTTAGTGGGCAAACAAATCATTTCATTCTGAGCCAGACTGTCTACGAAGAATTACTGCTGTTCACTCCTTTCTGTCTCTTACCCCTTGCCTTGATCCATTCACTGCTTTATATACTATTAGAAAATTACAGTGAGTAAGTACTTGTTTTAATACAGACAGGCGTACAAGTCTTATTTAGTTAAAACTTAGGCCTCAGACATTCGCAAGGCTTTGCCCACTGGAAAATCAAAGCTATTTTATTGCCTGTTTCAACTGAGGATATTCACCAATGGACTCGTTATACGGTCCAGAAAACGAAGAAGAACATATTACACAGGTCTTTGATTATCAAGAGACACCCGAGAACAGGTCATGGGCCAGCACACTTCCCCTGGCTCAAGGCCTTTACGATCCTGAACTTGAGAAAGATGCATGTGGTGTAGGATTTGCAGCGTATGTTCTACAGATCTAAATGACTTTGGAAAAAAGAAGCTGATATATGAGAAGAAACATCAAGGGAGTTGCAAGCCACAAGATTCTTAGCGATGCACGGAGTTTGCTGTGTAATATGACCCACCGAGGAGCAGTTGGGTCTGATGCCCGAGACGGTGATGGAGCTGGAGTGATGACCTCTATACCACACAAGTTTTTTATCAAAGAACTTAGAGGACAAACAGGGATACGGCTTCCACCAAAGGGACAGTATGCTGTCGGCAATTTATTTTTCAAGCCGGAGGAAAGCATACTTGAAGACAGTAAAGCAAAGTTCGTGGCGACGGCCGAATCTTTGGGTCTACGTGTTCTTCATTGGAGAGAAGTGCCGAAAGACAGTTCTCTCCTTGGGCCGGCGGCGCTGTCAAGAGAGCCGAAGATATTTCAGCCGTTTGTGGTGCTCCGTTCTTCTTTTGGTGATGGCGACGAGCCTCTCAACGACACTGAGGAGGGGTTTGATGAGAAGCATTTTGAAAAACAGCTTTACATGTTGAGGAAAATTAGCACTAGGGAGATTGGGTTATCTAACTGGTACTATATTTGTTCGCTGTCAAACAAAAACATTGTCTACAAAGGACAATTGGCACCGGTCCAAGTATACACTTACTATCATGATCTTGTCAACGTTGATTTCGAGGTATATTTCGCTTTGGTACACTCCCGTTTCTCAACAAACACTTTTCCCAGTTGGGATCGTGCGCAACCACTCAGGTGTATTGCGCATAATGGTAATCCCTTGCCCCTTGGACAGAAGTATGGAAATTAAAGTGTTTATCTGATATAGGTGAAATCAATACCCTAAGAGGCAACAAGAATTGGATGCGAGCACGCGAGGGAGTCATGAAGTCAAAGTTTTTTGGAACCGAGCTAGAAAAGCTGTATCCTATAATTGAAGAGGGTGGCTCCGATTCCGCCGCCTTTGACAACGTGCTTGAACTCCTTGTCATCAATGGGGTCATGTCATTGCCTGAGGCGTTTATGATGATGGTTCCCGAGGCCTGGCAAGATAATCCTACTATGGATCCCAAAAAAGCTGCATTTTATGAATGGGCTGCATGTTTGATGGAGCCATGGGATGGCCCTGCTCTCTTCACATTTGCCGATGGAAGGTATTGTGGTGCCAACCTGGATCGAAATGGTCTGCGGCCATGTAGATACTATGTGACGGATGATGACCGCATAATATGCGCTTCTGAAGTAGGAACCATATTGATCCCATCGGAGAAAATCATCCAAAAAGGGCGACTACAGCCAGGCCGTATGTTGCTGGTTGACACGGTCGAGGGTCGTATTGTGGACGATCGCGAATTGAAAGCAAAGGTTGCCTCAAGATTCGATTTTATTTCCTGGGCCGATGAACAATTGATTACCTTGAACAAAGTACATGAAGAGCTGAAAAGTAAGAATATAAAAATTGAAGCATCTCTCGATGATACACGGCTACAGAACGACAAGCGTCTATTTGCATTTGGTTACTCTTATGAACAAGTCTCCCTGTTATTAGGCCCAATGGTAAGTGTGTATTCTTCGAGACTCTTGTTAATACGCTGATACCCTCGTTATAGGCAGCAGATTCTAAAGAAGCCCTGGGGTCTATGGGAAACGATACACCTCTGGCCTGTCTTGCTAAACAGCCACGTCTGTTATATGATTACTTCCGACAACTCTTTGCCCAGGTCACAAACCCGCCCATCGACCCAATTCGTGAAGCTATCGTCATGTCTCTAGATTGTTACATTGGGCCGCAAGGAAATCTTCTTGAGATGGACTCTTCACAGTGCCACCGCCTTCTACTCCCCTCCCCAGTGTTGTCCCTTGAAGAATTCAATGCAATCAAGGAGATGAAGCAAGTAAACTCTACATGGGGTGTACAAACTATCGACATTACCTTTCTCAAATCTCAAGGCGTTCAAGGCTACGTCGAAGCTGTCGACGATTTATGCCGCCAGGCTAGTGAGGCCATCGAAAACGATTACAAAATTTTGATTCTCTCTGACCGTAATACCTCCGCCGAACGCGTTCCCTTGTCTGCTCTTATCGCGTGTGGTACCATCCATCACCACCTTGTCCGAAACAGGCTGCGTTCTCGGGTTGCCATAGTTGTTGAAACTGCAGAGGCAAGAGAAGTTCATCACCTCTGTGTACTCTTGGGCTACGGCGCAGATGCAATCTGCCCATACCTGGCGCTTGAGTGCATTCTGAAGATGAACCGTGAACGTTTAATCCGCGGTGGTCTTACAGATGAGAAAGTT
Source organism: Geopyxis carbonaria (assembly GCA_024516215.1). NCBI lineage: Eukaryota > Fungi > Ascomycota > Pezizomycetes > Pezizales > Tarzettaceae > Geopyxis > Geopyxis carbonaria. Next base: position 83,006 of record JAJJXG010000021.1, on the reverse strand, counting down.
GTAGAGAACTATAAACATTCTTGTGATGGCGGTATCTTGAAAGTCATGAGCAAGATGGGAATTTCAACACTGCAGAGCTACAAAGGAGCTCAGATATTCGAGGCTCTCGGGATCGATGATTCTGTTGTCGATAAATGCTTTTCGGGCACTGCAAGCCGTATCAAGGGTATAACTTTTGACTACATTGCGGAAGATGCTTTTGCATTCCATGAACGGGGCTTCCCATCTAGGCAAATAGTTTCCCTTCCTGGTCTCCCGGAGACCGGAGAGTATCATTGGCGTGATGGCGGCGAGGCACACATAAATGATCCCGTCAGTATAGCTAATATACAAGATGCAGTACGCTCAAAAAATGACAAGTCATATGAAGCCTACTCTCTAGCGGAGTATGAGCAAATAAAGAATTGTACTCTGCGAGGTCTACTAGATTTTGAATATAAAACTTCAAAAGAAATCCCCATTGATGAAGTTGAGCCTTGGACGGAAATCGTTCGTCGTTTTTGCACCGGCGCAATGTCGTATGGTTCAATCTCAATGGAGTCTCACTCAACTCTGGCAATTGCGATGAATAGACTTGGAGGAAAGTCAAATACTGGTGAAGGTGGAGAAGATCACGAGAGAAGCCGCATCATGGAGAATGGGGATACAATGAGATCGGCTATCAAACAGGTTGCCTCTGGACGTTTTGGTGTGACTTCAAACTACCTAGCAGACTCAGATCAGCTTCAGATCAAGATGGCCCAGGGTGCAAAACCTGGAGAGGGTGGTGAGCTCCCTGGCCACAAGGTCTCGCAGTCTATCGCAAAAACGCGCCATTCCACACCTGGTGTTGGGTTGATCTCGCCTCCCCCGCACCATGATATTTATTCTATTGAAGATCTCAAGCAACTAATCTATGATCTAAAGTGTGCCAGTCCCCGTTCCAGGGTATCTGTGAAGCTTGTGTCGGAGACCGGTGTTGGAATCGTTGCGTCTGGTGTGGCTAAGGCAAAAGCTGACCATATTTTGATATCCGGGCATGACGGAGGCACCGGAGCGTCTCGATGGACCGGGATCAAGTATGCAGGCCTCCCATGGGAGCTTGGGTTAGCCGAAACTCACCAAACTTTGGTTCTCAACGACCTTCGAGGCCGAGTCATTATTGAAACGGATGGTCAATTGAGAACCGGCCGCGATGTTGCCATTGCTTGTCTTCTGGGTGCGGAGGAGTACGGCTTTGCCACTACACCATTAATTGCAATGGGTTGTATCATGATGAGAAGTGAGTTGACAAGTATCCTTATTTTTTTTGGAAGATCTCTTAATTTAAATAGAATGTCACCTGAATACCTGCCCTGTTGGTATTGCGACCCAGGACCCAGAACTGCGGAAAAAGTTTACAGGTTCACCGGAGCACGTAATAAACTTTTTCTATTATGTGGCCAATGAACTACGTTCTATTATGGCCAGGCTTGGATTTAGGACTATGAATGAGATGGTTGGACACTCGGAAAAGCTTTTTGTCCGAAAGGACCTCATGACCGAGAAAACTAAGAACATTGATCTCTCTCGAATTCTCACGCCAGCTCATACTCTTCGTCCTGGAGTTGCAACGTACAATGTCAGGAAGCAAGATCACCGTCTTCACATTAGACTGGATAACAAACTCATTGAAGAAGCCGAGGACACCATTACGAAAGGAATACCTAGCCGCATTGATACTGATATTGTCAATACTGACCGCGCACTGGGTGCAACACTCTCATATAAGGTCAGTAAAGCAAAAGGAGAACACGGGCTTGCACCTGATTCTGTTCATGTCAGCCTAAAGGGTTCTGCCGGCCAATCTTTTGGGGCCTTCTTAGCCCCTGGTATCACCCTGGAACTTGAGGGCGATGCCAACGATTATGTTGGAAAAGGCCTTTCTGGTGGGAGGATTGCTATTTATCCACCACGAAATGCCCCATACCAGGCGGAGGAGAATATTATTGTTGGGAATGTATGTCTCTATGGGGCTACGGCCGGCCAGGCATTCTTCAGTGGCATTGCCGCTGAGCGTTTTGCGGTCAGGAATTCTGGCGCTACTGCTATCGTTGAAGGAGTTGGCGACCATGGGTGTGAATACATGACCGGGGGCCGAGTCATAATCTTGGGGGAGACGGGGCGTAACTTTGCAGCCGGCATGTCAGGTGGCATTGCATACGTATTGGATTTCAAACAAAACTTTGCCTCAAAGGTCAACATGGAAATGGTTGAGCTCTCAGAGATTACCGATGCACATGAGATCTCATGGGTCCGTGGGGTGATTGAAGACCATTACCATTACACAGGGTCAGAGATTGCGAAGAGAGTTCTATTAGACTTCCGAAGAGCTCTGAAACGCTTTGTCAAAGTTTTACCGACAGATTATAAACGGATCCTTGAGGAAGAGGCCGGAAAAGCTGCTCAGGCCAAAGCAAATCCTACACAAATGCTGGAGACAGAGAATCACAATAATAAGCATCCGGACCACGAGGATAATAAGCACAAACACGAAACATCCATGACTGATTTGGAAGACAGTATATTAGATACCAAGGCTCAGAAGAAAAAATCGTCGCTGGTGCTCAACAAAACGAAAGGTTTCATGTTGTACAACCGTCGTGCAGAGAAGTATCGGAATCCCAAGACCCGAGTAAAGGACTGGCAAGAACTTTCCAGGAGGCTCGATGTTGACGAGCTAAAATACCAGTCCGCCCGTTGTATGGACTGCGGTGTTCCATTTTGTCAAAGCGACACTGGATGCCCTATCTCAAATGTTATTCCAAAATGGAATACATTAGTATTCCAAAATAAGTGGAGAGAAGCCCTATATGCTTTGCTGGCAACCAACGACTTTCCCGAAGTAACTGGTCGTGTGTGTCCAGCCCCGTGTGAGGGTGCTTGTGTTCTTGGTATCAATGAAGATCCTGTTGGTATAAAGAGTATAGAGTGTGCAATCATAGATCGTGGGTTTGAGGAAGGCTGGGTGGTTCCAACACCCCCTACAAATCGGACCGGAAAGAATATTGCTGTCATTGGGTCTGGGCCAGCTGGTATGGCTGCGGCCAACCAGTTGAACAAAGCTGGCCATTCTGTCATAATATACGAGCGTTCGGATCGCGCTGGAGGTCTTATGATGTATGGAATCCCCAACATGAAACTTGATAAATCTGTTCTCCAACGCCGAATCGACCTAATGACTGCCGAGGGTATTGTTTTTAAGACCGGTGTGTCTGTGGGCGATGATATCAAGCTTGCCGATATCAAAGAATCAAGCGATGCCGTCATAATAGCGACCGGCGCAACGGTTCCACGAGATCTTCCAATACCGAATCGTAGTCTCAAGGGAATTGATTTTGCGATGACCTTTCTTCATGCTAATACCAAGGATCTTCTTGATTCAAATCTACAGGATGGCAAGTACATTAGCGCTAAGGACAAGGATGTTATCGTTATTGGAGGAGGCGACACGGGTAACGATTGTATCGGTACCGCAGTTCGTCATGGTGCCAAATCCGTTGTTAACTTTGAACTGTTACCGGCACCTCCTTCGGAACGAGCCCGTGACAATCCCTGGCCTCAGTGGCCAAGAATCTTCCGTGTCGACTATGGCCACTCTGAAGTACAAGCAAAATATGGCCGCGATCCCCGGGAGTACTGTGTCATGAGCAAAGATTTTGTGGATGATGGAAATGGAAATGTAATGGGCATCAACACTGTCCGTGTAGAATGGCAGCGTAGCCCCCGTGGCGGCTGGGACATGAAGCAAGTTGAGGGATCCGAACAATTTTTCCCAGCGGACATGGTGTTGCTCTCCATGGGCTTCCTTGGACCAGAGGACAAGGCCCTGGGAGATTTAGAGCGAGACGGTCGTAAAAATGTCAAGACCGCTCCCGGCCACTATGCTACGTCGGAGCCAGGCGTTTTTGCAGCTGGTGATTGTCGACGAGGACAAAGTTTGATAGTTTGGTAGGCTCTATCCAAAATGTTGGTTGTTATTTCTCGTGCTAATACTGCCCAGGGGAATTAATGAAGGCAGACAATGTGCCCGGGAGGTCGATCAGTACCTCATGCAATCCACTCACCTGCCTGTCACTGGTGGAATTGTGCATCGATCAACTCGCCCAGCGGAGCTCATGGGGCGTACGGCCCTCCAGAAAATCCCAGTGGCAGCTTCATGAGCGTACATCGGCTCTGCCATGGGCTAACCGCGTTCTTTTTTTTTCTTTGGGTTGACATATTGTCTGGGGTTTCGGTTTTTTGCCTAATTCAAGGGCTCCTGGTTAATTATTCCGTATATATATATATGTGTGTGATGGGATAATCTTATAGCGGATATTGCTCGTTTTAATATTATGCGATATTTGTCATTGCGGTTAACACATATTGAAAAAAATAAGATTGGTCCAATTGATGAATTCTTTGACTGAGCATATTATATAGTCTCGCAGACGTGACACTAGCACAATTGGTTTGTGTGTACAAAACACACTAAGACCAAAGTACACGGATGACAGACTACATATTATATTGATACCAGCCTCTCAAAGACAGATGGCCGGCCGTGGAGAGGATCATATTGCCAGTGCAGTGCACATGTGTATACACATGAAAGGTGAAATTTAAGGGATTCTCCATGAGACGCTATACACTATTAAACAACATGTCAGGCTTAGGCAAGCGGTCAGGGCCATTGGAGTGTGTTTTCATTTTTGCAATAAAATCTTAATTGTACTCGTACTTTATTTCAAATGTCGGTATAATTTTCACCTGTGTAGTAAGAATGATAAATAGTTCATTCTAATTGTTCGTGTGAGCCATATCTGGGTTACGTAACTTACGTTTATGTAAGTGTCAGTTCTGTATTTTGGCCAAAATCAGTTGCTTATGGGCTCTACAGTCGAAAAAAATGGTTATGCGAGTCTCTCCTCGTTTTGCAGTTCTCCCATAAAGTAAAGTACTGGCGTCCCCAATCATAAACGTTTTCTCCGTGCTTGCCTGACTGGTTACACGCCCGGGAAACTTGTTCGTTGTGCCCGTGCTAAAGGGAGAATGGACTAGGTGACCAACCATCCTGGTTTGTATGGGAGATTTCTTGGTTGTCATAGAATTAGAACTTTGTCCCCACCCCCACCCCCACCCTTCATTCCCTGACCCCCCACCGGCCTACTCTGCGTGTTCTGCACTCTACGTTAGTTCAAAATCATATCAATCAGCCCTAGGGTATGTAGTAGGCAGTCAGGATAAGAAACACTCATCCCCATCTGAATAGAAGCTTGGACTGGGCGACAACTTATTTTGTCTATTTGGTATGATAATTTTGATCTTGCTTAAAACCCGATCTATTGACTGATCCATCAACTAGCCGTTCGGATAGTATTTCGCCGTACGTCATCTCTTTGGACTCAATAATAAGCACTTTCTGAGTTACCAACATTGTCGGCAATGCAAAGTTTTGCATGTACATAGATTGCACAGTTGCTGCAATGTTAGTAGGAAATATCCATGTGTTGCCTGTTATTAACTCATAGCCCTTGATGCCTAGCAGCTATGTATTTAGAATTTTCTCTGTAGCAGTCATAAACTGTTCACGACGACTATCATTTCTCAACTTTAAAAGTTCAAAGATTCTGAGTAGTTGTTTTTATTCCAAAAGTCACTTTCTTACCAGCAGCCGACATACAAGCTATCCTAGCCGGGCCCTCAAGTGCAATCCATTTATGCTGGAATTCTCTACAGTTCTAAGCGGTACCTCCACGGAATTATCTAGCACCGGAGCTACTACAAAACGAAAGAGAATGGTGAAATATTATGCCGTCCGAACAGGACATACTCCCGGTGTTTACACGAGCTGGAACGATTGTTTGGACCAGATCCGAGGATTTAAAGGGGCCAAGTGTAGGTACAATATATTTTGTTCTGTAGTGATAGCAAACACTGGTCGTTAACTCGTAGTTAGTCAAGTCTTTCCAGACCTCCGAGGAAGCTGAGCTTTTTGTCAGTGGGAAGGATCCCTCTCTAGATCCAAACTCAACTTCATATGTTGCGAAATTTTATGGCGTCCATAGTGGAAAGGTTCCAGGTGTTTATACGGACTGGGCTTCTGCAGAACAACAAGTCATTGGGGTTTTGAAGCCAAAAGTAAGGTATTGCTACTACTCTGTGTCAACCTTCAGGCCAAGACTAATTTATATATTCAGATGTTTTTCCACCAAAGAGGAGGCTGAAGCCTTTGTTAAACACGGGCCTATGGTGGCAGATCCTTCGGATGAACGCAAACGTATCCAGAAACAACCTCCGGCAGTGAACCATAATGAATCAGGGACTGATGAAATTGCGGACAATACTTTTGCGGAGGACAGCAATGAACTGCCTTGCCCTAAAAAGCTAAGAGTTGATGGCAGCAGTTTGCCTAACAAAGAACTCAATGAGACTGTAAGCGCTTCTCGAAACAAACAGGATGGAATCAGTCCCAAAACGAAAAAGCAAACTCAACTGAAGAAAAGCCCTGTGCTGCGAATATACACTGATGGAAGTGCTCTTGGAAACGGCAAAAGTGCCTCGATGGCAGGCGTGGGTGTGTGGTTTGGGGACCAAGATACCAGGTTGGTGGACCATTGTTTTTGCGTCTTCAATAGCCGCTACTAATATATGTGGGTATTTTCAGGAATATATCAGAACCGTTGCTCGGACCCCGACAGACAAACCAGAGGGCCGAATTGACTGCTATACTGCGAGCAATAAATGTAGCACCAATACATCGAGAAGTTCTTATCTTTACGGATTCACAGTATGCTATCAATTGCGTAACGGTATGGCATTTGAATTGGGGGAGGAATAATTGGACTACCAGTCTAGGAAAACCGGTCGAAAACCGGGATCTGATTCAGGAGATATTGGAAACAATCGAAACTCGCAAGGATTACGGAAGTCGTACCAGATTTGAATGGGTCAAGGGCCACACTGGACGGAATGACGGAAATTCACAAGCCGATCGTTTGGCTGTCCAGGGAGCAAAAATGAACAGACCAGCAAATCCGTAACTGAATTTTGGGTTAATTGTTCAATTGGGCCAAAACTTTCATTGACATTATTTTTACTGTGAATCAACATGTCACGAATCCAAACAAGTACAGCAGCAAGTATCATAAATACTGGTATTGTGGTCAAATATTTTACTACTCTTGAATCGATCGTGTGTCGGACAATATGTGAATTTACGTTGAATTCAATCTTGACGTTTTCCCCAGAGGTGCTAAATGGGTGAGTGTATATAGAAAAGACGACGACAGAGGGAACAGCCTCAAAATTGCGGGCCCTACCGCGATCCCAAGTACCAAAATAAAAATCATCGCTAGATGGACAAGACATCACCTTATATATTTACATTATGAGGCATCTTCTAAGCTGTGCATAGCTCACTAGAGGCCTTTGTGAACCTGCATAGGTACATTCATGTATGGGGGTCGACCGCGACTGTAAGATGCAGCCCCGCACAATGCGGATACGAGGCTTGCGATGCGATAAATATAAGCAGCCGTGGGCGTTATGTAAACCTTCCACGTGTTAGACGAAATTGTTTGTGTAAGTCTTACCATAGTTTCACAACATGTTGGCTTCAATCACAGATGTCATTACAATCGTTATACAGTTTAAATACTGCTATCAACTACAAGGCTTCTTTGATTGTAAAAATAACAGCCGTATGAGCATCAGCCAAAAGACAAGGACGCTGATGAACACACACAAAAATCCCCGACAGATATGAATATTGGTTTCAAGGTGTAGAATCGAGACGAAGGGCATGACATACACTAGTTCCAATATCTGACTGTGTTATCCAAATCGACTGTGATATCAAACCAGGTTCTGTCTTGCAATCACAAATTAAGCATTCTTTATGACGCTCATAATAATAGCGTGTCGGACCCAAAAAAACACCAAATTGTCCCAAAATTGATCATTTAGTTGGTAACAAAGTACCCCCTAACCGTCTTTAGAGGACTATCGATAGACAAGTAGAACTCAGTAGTGCCATCTCTCAATTAGAATAGTAGTTCTTCTAAGTGCGCACTTCGTTGTAAACCCCGCAGTATATTGAACCTAGGTACAGTGTGTGGTAGGTTGCTGAATTATCACCTCTGCCGCGTTCGATTCTCCTCTAATCTTAATTCAAAATTACATTGGACTTCGACGCACTATTATAGACTCACGTTAAACTCGGAAGAACCACAAGTTGAATGGTGGTTTTAATTCGTGTTATCTTGCTATTTCCACATCCTTTTGTTCATCGTTCTTAAGCTGGAATCCCTCGAGATGGTCAAACCATTCAGTTTGAGAATTATACTGGAATGCTTTAAACTCTACGCCATACGGCCGCTAAAATAGAAATTAGTTGAAATGAAGACAGCCTGTGAATGGAATAATCACCGGCTCCAACATGTACAGAATTCCCAGAGGTACATCTAGACGTGCTACATCTTCTCTCCGGAGTCCAAGGAAATACGCTAAGAGAACTATGTACCAAATCAGATTAGCGGCTACGAGATGGTTGCGTGCGGCACCTACCCCTGGCAACGACACGATGCGCAACTAAAAGAACATGATCCTGCATTCTTTCAACCTCAACAATAACTGGTTTAACACGGTTTACGACATCAAGGTAAGATTCGCCCCCAGCTCCTGGATACCGATAACGCAATTTGTCTGCTTTACGAAGGGCATATTGATCCGGCCATGTCTCCCGAATTTCGTCATAACTAAGTCTTGTGAGTAGAGTTTTGATACGCCAAGTCTGATACATACGTCATTCCTTCGGCTATCCCAGCATTAAGCTCATTTAGCATACGCATTTGTTTAACATCATATTTGTCTTCATCAAAATGTTGTGCAGTCTCAATACTTCTCTTCAACATTGAAGTCCAAACACAGAAGTTTTTTTCCAGCGGGCGACCTGCCTCATCTTGTTTACAACCATTAGAATATTCCGGGTTTGGCGGTGTTGTATCGCCTAGTCGAGGTGGAAGATGTGCAGATGCATGTTTCACAAGCTGCCTTTCATAGAAGTGCTTTCTTTGGACTAATTGTAACATTCAATCACCATGGAGCAACACTGAACGGGAAACCTACATTCAACAAACCCTGCCAAAGCTTTGGCATACTTCTCTCCATTTGGGCTCAACGAGGCGTCGCCTCCAATCTTGCCGGCGATGTTATCTAGTGATTCTCCATGACGTGTAATCCAAATTTGACGAGGCGAAAGATGGAAATTGAGTAGATAGTAGACTGCCTGGGCTGCAAGAAATCCACTGATCTGATGCGTGACGACCTTCCTTCCAACATCGATCATCTAAGTCATAAAAATTCATCCTGTTGTAAGTACATGCATCCGAAACGTATTTCGTGCTGAAGACGATTCGCACCTTGATGTATGCCATTCCTTGTCTTTCCTCGAAATCGCCTAAAGAAACGTAGCTTTGTTCGTACATCTTGACTGTGGAAACCATGAGTGGGGGACATGAAGATAGTATGGAACAAACCTCTCTTTTTGAAGTCATCCAGTGCTGCAGCTGGGTCCATGTCCCTGTTTTACAGTTGATTAGATGCTGAAAAAAGTCAATGGAGAAATTTGCTTGACTTGCTTATAATCAGGCCCCTGCGGGATACTGTTACATTTGAGTGAAAATTTTATTTAAAGATAACTCACCTGAAGCTTCAATCTCATATTCGCATCCAGAAGCCTTTCATCATGGCATTCGCTTTCCAGAAAAACAACACCGAGTTCTTTACCAGCAACTTGCCTAATCCTTTCAAGAACAACTTTGCGTCGTTGACGAGTCGAGTTGGTGGCGTCTAGGATTCCAACAGAACCTCCTTCATATAGGACATAATGTAGCAACTCATCCAGAGTCTCTAAAGCAACTTTCTCTCGGAGTTCAGAGGCTGCGGTGTTCAATGGATTGAAAAAAGCAGCGGATTGATCAATGCCACCCTCAATTTGTCCACCAACTGAAGACGTGCGTTTATGGGATGATATATCGCCATGGGTAGGTCCATGCAAGGGCAAGAGATTACTTGAAGGATGAAGTCCGATTTCTGGACTTGCCTCAAGTGACAGGATTGTACACTCAGAAGTTTCTAATGCTCCTGCAGCCTGTCTTCTTCGATTTCCAACGTTGAATATCTTCGTGTCATGCTGGGCCCTAGACAGTTTAATTTACTACTATCTGACCAGAAATAAGCGTGAACTCTTACCAGTTCAAATATCGAGCCAACTTTTTGGTAACATAACTTTTCCCTATTTTTTTCATGAGTTTGAACCGAAGTTAGACCAGACGCACTGAAAGGATACCTCTGGCTGGAAGTCCGACCATAACGATTACTAATTTTGCACCTACATCTCGATTCGATATTCGACCATCTGGGGAAACTTTGGACTTTGTCAGGCCCTAACAGATTACATATTAGGAACGGAAGTCGAATAATAATTTGAGTCACTTACTGGCACGTCGATAGTGGTTGCACGTCTGAAAGTTTTATTTATTAGCTACTATAATATTTCAAAATAGTACTTGTATTTATCTAGAAAGTTGCTTACATGCGGGGCGAATTTGGTGCTGTCGTTGCTGGGGTGTCAGTCAAAGCACCTCCAAGTGTGGGCGGTGCCAAAAATTCGCTCCCTCGTGCAAAGCTATGTGTCGACATTTGGGAAACAGGCATTGTAGACGTTGTAGGAGGGCGTTGGCTTTGTTTTATGGATCCAACCGCAGCTGGCAGTATTTTCCGGAAGGTAATGGAAAGGAAACAATTCTCGGATTCGCGACTAACATGGTGGGATTAGCGTGGAAGACTGGGCAGACTTATGGGACTTTGTTGCAAATCGGGCCATTCAATCAGATGACGATTCATGAGATGAAGCTAAATAAGGAGATAACTAATGATAACAAAGTTAAAACTTTGGGATTATTTTAGATCTAAGTACTTACTACATATGTACCTACTACTACGCACTTAGTACTATGTATGTTCAGTACCTCAATGCTGCTTACTTCTCTAAGTACTCTACTGACATAAGAAGTATACGGAGTAGTAGGGCGCCCTAATTGACGTGAGCGGTCGGAGGCTGTTGATGTAACCCTTGCAAGTACACACATATGTAGTATAGTTCAGAGCTTTGACAGGCTGACGTGACGAGGTAAGGTGAAGAGGTGAGGTCACAACAACCTCTCCCCCTTGTATGAACTAAGTAGCATATGGTTAGCATACCTTTGACAAGGGATTTAGGGCCTTGTCTGTGTATGTAAGCTTGTGGCTTGCCAGAGTGCACTCCGTGGGAAATATGGGCACCTGAACTGTAACGTTTATGTAAAACCGAGTGCCAGCAGCTACACCCTCGATAATAGGTACATTTGGTTGCCCTAATGTGAATAAATAGCTTGTATCCCCGTCGTCCCAATCTTTGTCGTGTCGGGCCAGTGGGGGCTGTGGCAGCGCCATCTATGCACATCAGGCATATATGTAGAGTACTATACATAACAGTAATAGACTTTAATGTTAGGGATCAAGATAGAGTAGTCATCTGACAGTAATACGGCGGTCATTATCTACAGTTGTAAAAAAGGGGGTAAATAGTGACCGTTTTATAGTGAGAGCAATTAGGTGAGGTTTATGCGCGTCGTGGGATCATCTGGCGACGTCTTGACAACGTATGCACACCGTCTACAGACCGTCTGCAGACCATCCCAAGACTCACCCAACGTCTCACCTGATTGCTCTCACTATAAAACGGTCACTATTTACCCACATTTTTTACAACTGTAGTGATAGAATGGTTAGTTGGGTATCACAGAGTTATTCTAGGCTTTCTGTTCATTTTTTGGGGTCATTGGAAGACTTTCCGGAGAAGTTTAGAAAATAACAAGTTAAACCCCTTATTTGTGTAATTCATTGCAGAATGCATCTTGTCGCACAGTATGTCCAATATTTAGTTTTTGATAGTTGCATGAAAACGGTGCGGTTTATTATTTTTTCATATCGAATATGTAGCTTAGGAACTACAATCAACCAGTATAAAATATAACTATTCACTCATTAGTACAATATAACAGGCTAATATATATGTTCCGGCCGAGCTATCAAGTAACCGACTTCATGAAGTAGCCGACTCACTGGTCAAGCCAGTCACTTTTCCGCTCAGTTGACTGGTCTTTCAAGCCAGTCAACTGAAAATGAACTCCAACTGAGTGAGCCCACTCAGACGACTGGGTTCACAAGTCATTCAGCTGAGCGAAAATTCTACCGACTTTACAAGCCAGTCGACTTGACTTGTCAAACAGTTGAAGTCTGAGTCGACTCACTAATAGAATGTACCCACCGGTCAATGTCTTTGAGAGTGGCCAGAGAAGAAGCCAACTCTGTATTGATACAATGCCGAGCAACTTTAAAGTGATGACATGATTTGAAAACTTTCAGTGTAACAGATGGGACAGGTCTTGCACTTTTCCTAGCATCCCTCTATGCATTGGGTAACTCAACACCGAAAATCATTTTGTTTGATCTGTAATTTCATCATTATCAATTTGGAGTTGAGGTGTGGACTCCTTCGCTAGTTTTATAATCTTGATTTCCGATTTTATTTTTGCGGTAGTTACATGCATCCAGACTTGAGACTCTCCAGACTTTACGGAAGGTCATTTTGGGACCATTAACGCCTTTTCCGCTGCTTCCATGAGCGCGGTTTTCGGGGGAGGTGGCGACCAGGACGTAGGCAGCGGCCCATCTTATACTCTCTGGTTTTTTCACAAGTGCACTGGTTGGGTGGTAGAATGGGCACTTACTTAACGGGTCAGTCAGTGATTAATTTCTTGATGGGTCAGTTAACTGAGTGGAAAAGTGACTGGCTTGACCAGTGAGTCGGCTACTTCATGAAGTCGATTACTTGAAAGCGTGGCCAGAACATATATAACATTTTGTGTATCTGTTACTCTGGCGAAATCTGATGCCTTTGTAACTTCGGCTCTGTAACAAATATCACGCAGTTACAGGCCTTTTGAACACTCTAGAGGGATCATGAATACGACGGTGGGAAGTTTTTGGGACATTGTACTATGGGCGTTACTAGCAGGGGAAAGTGATGGCTGCGTCTGTCATTGGAATAACCCACAGTGTTGAATTCAATATTTATGATATTCATTACAAAATTTTCTAAGTTTGCTAGAGAAATTAATAATAACTACGCTTAGATATCTCTAAATAAGCTTATTGATATGAATATTGGTCCGCAACAATTGTCCGAAAACTTTGTCAGACTTTTTTGAAGTTGTGGAGTTTGTGACAGTAGTGTGTTGCTTTCATTACTGACCAAGCCACCAGCACACTCACCACCATAACTCGCTCCACATGTCCTGAAAGCACTGCAAGGGATTGAGGTTGGAGCATCTTAGCGCTTCCTAGTGCCTGACGCTGAATATGATATAAGGGATAGTCCGTCCGGAGGCATTCGTAGCGTTAGTACCATAGTATTCAATTTAATTCTAAACTGTGTCTGAAATCCGTCTACAAGTAAAAGGGATAACGATGTGACTACTTGTACCTAGTCAACGAGACTACTACTGCCAGAATGCACTGCTCACTTGAATGACTACTTCATGATTGATCAAGTACATCATGATTAGAGAGGGATGCTATGCGTACATTGGGCAATCCTTATAAAAAATAAGATTGTTTAATAACCGCGCGATTTCAGCCATTCCTCTAACACCTCCTGATCCCGACTTACATAATTTGAATTTCCGCGGATACTGTCGTATACCACATTTAGTCCCTTGTCGTATCCAGTATTATCTTTACCATTGAAAAAGTCCCTGATCTCATGCATTTCTTTTTCTTGGGCAAATTTGTTCAAACTATTTTTCAGAAACCTGTCTAGAACAACCATATTACCACTCATTTGCTTATAAACCTTCGGCCATGATTCTCGAACGAAGTTCCATAGTTTGTATCTTGCACTACCATTATTGCTCAATGAGATTGCTGGAGTGTGTTTATCTTGAACTTTGACACTCTCAGATAGTATGAGGTCAAGGACCTGCAATACGACTGCTGGATCTTGAGTGCACCCGAGAGCGGCTAAACAGATTTCTCGTCCGTCAACAGTGATAGTTGAGTGGAATTCCGTAATAATGGCATCGTATTCGGCCTGACCCCCCTCGGCCATAGCTATTCGGAAGACAGCCAGTCGGAGATTAGGATGAATTGCACTCCTATCCTCTCCGGAAATGTACAATTTGAAACGACGTTTCGCCTCTGTAATCACGCTAGATTGAACGTTAGTATTGGTCGTATGATAGTTCGACATAACTGTATTTAGTCACCCAATATGCCCGGCAGAACCGGCCGCACTGATAATTAGTGCTCTCAAACGCACGACTAAGAAGTCCTCGTCAGGCTTAAAGTCCCAACCCAGTTTTTCTACAATGGGGGTCAATAGATCAAGAGAAACCCTTTTCAGTCTGTCCTCGATCTCAGGAACTACCTGCCCAAAGAGACTCCGCAAATTAGTTAACTGAGCCGTGATGCTTGCCCATACAAAATAGTTAGTTTCATCTTTCAACTCATACAGAAAATTTAAAAGTCCAGCAGTTGTTCTATGACCTGCGAAAGCCATGGCCGCAGCATCCGATATAAGTCCTACTTTATCGGACACTGTTAATTTCCCTTGCATTTTCCCAAGATGGAGTAATCTGTCTTCTGAATAGTTTACTCGGTAGAACCCCGTTTGGCCATTGTTAAGCTTAAAATTTGTCATGTCTAGGCCCTGGATAGTTATTTCCTTTGATTCAAGAGCCGATATTTGCTGCACAGAAGACTCGTTCAACATGAGTGGCACCCACCACGTAGTTGCATCCTCCAGAGGGCTAACATCTCCGGTGCTGAGAAAACGAGATTGTTTTATGGTTATCTGCCCAGGATTTTCCAATACTGTGAGAAATGGGAAACCTATGAGCTTAATCCAATTACGCTATTAAGTAGTTAGCAAGTACAAATTTCATTACGCAAATATGTCAATTTAGTAAAACTAACCATGTAGCTCGCAATATCCACACCAGAGATCTCTCCCAAAGCACTCCATAGATCTTCCGTGGTAGCATTACCATATGAGTGTTTTTTCAAGTAATTTGAAACGCCACGCAGAAATTTTTCCTGTCCCAGATAACTACTTAACATTCGAATTGTTCCAGACCCCTGTTTCTGTTAATAATTTCGACACGAAAAAGAGCAAAGCAATCCACCTTCAGGTAACTTATATGATCGAATATTTGGTCAATCTCAAGTGCATTTTTAACCGGTACCTCGACGGGGTGCGATCCACGTAAACCATCTAGCTGGAATGCTGTTTGAAGGCCCTCGGTCTGTAGGCATTGATGTAATTAAATCAACTGCGTTCCTGTGGGCTCTAGAATATTGACTTACCACAAACTGGCCCCAAACATCCCATTCGGGATAGAAATGATCTGTAGCTAACCTAATCAGACAACATTATTAACTGCTCAACCAATTCGGATATGTGTGAATACTCACCATCCAACCCATGTTGCAAACCCTTCATTGAGCCACAACTCTGACCACCAATCCATTGTGACTAAATTTCCAAACCATTGATGAGCTAGCTCATGGGCAACAACTAACTTTATCAGCACAATTGCTCACGAGCAACACTGTTGTATCTACCGTAGGCTGGCAAATTTTCCACTGTCAGAAATGAAACGACTCCCATTGAGACTATAACCTACCGACTCTATTTTTGTACCTTGCATCAGAAGTTTTTTCGTTAAAGAGCACCGCAGTAGTCCTATAAGTGATCAATCCCCAATTCTCCATGGCGCCGTGTGACTACAACAACCATAAGCTCTTCCGACCATTTAAACTTATGGGTTGTTTTGCATAACTACAAATTCATGAACTGCTAACAGATCCAATTTTGGTAGTGGATATTCAATGTCAAATATCTTCAGTGCTAATTAGTATTGAGGAATCTTCGCGAGCACAACAACATACTTCTGAAAAATAATCTACGATTTTCCTCGCATTTTCCAATGCAAATATTCCTTGGTGCACAAGTCCTCTAGTAGTGTAGACTCTAACGGGTATTCTCCCTCTATTAGAGTATTCCCGCTCTGTGAAAGCCTCAATGTATTCGAAGTTTCCACAGGCCCAAGCATAAAGCTATGATGATCCATCAGTACAATATTACATCATGACGTTAGGTTCCTACATAGGTGCTCATCTTAGGTGCAGTAAGAAAAGTAACCCGCTTCAACCCATGACCGACACTTTCTGAAAATTTCTCCGGTTGATTGGACAAGGCTGTGTAAGATTCGGGAATTTCGATGCTGAGATCAAAGGTTGCTTTGAGATTGGGCTCATCAAAGCTTATAAAAAATTAGAAAAGAACATATTTTTATGACATAAAAAGTGGACAACCATGGGAACGCTCGACGGGCGTCACAGGATTCAAATTGAGTGGAGTACATCCAATCGTTCTCTCCTTCAGCATTTTTGTATGCACTGCGATAAAAACCAGCCATCTACGAATGGTTAGACATTGAACGACTCATGTATTTATGAAAACGAACTTCCTGATTTAACTTTCCTGTAAATTTGATATACATAACTCCTTCCCCTGAGTTTGGAAGGTCCTCTGATAAGTCTAAGGTCACAACTTCTGTTCTCAAATCGTAATGTATGCTCTGGACCGCAATGGCCC
The DNA here is from genome assembly GCA_024516215.1 of Geopyxis carbonaria. Taxonomy (NCBI): domain Eukaryota; kingdom Fungi; phylum Ascomycota; class Pezizomycetes; order Pezizales; family Tarzettaceae; genus Geopyxis; species Geopyxis carbonaria. The sequence goes on along the minus strand of JAJJXG010000021.1, from coordinate 66,241 downwards.
TATCGGAAGACGCCAATTGGATGTAGCCGTCATCTTTCAAACATAACTCCTTGCAGTTCAGAAGTATCTTGTTCTGACTTTGCTGAAATATAAGATGAATCTCGACTGAGCCGTCATACTCGAAGGTGTCGAAGTTTAGATTTCGCAAATCGAGTTTGTAGTGGGTAGGTTTAACGCTGAATATCATTAATAAATACACTTTGGACAGGAAAAAGAGCCTCTATACTAAGGTGGAAGAACGTCTCTGTCTGAAGTCATCATGGAAATACTTGCGATAACTTAGTTATACTGAGGTGTGTAGATATCAGACTGACACTGAGTAGATGAAGCTCTCGAGTGATAGTGGGGACCTGCGGGGTAATGTATGCCGCTTGCTCAGGTCGAGCTCGAGGTCCTAGACTCCAAAGTCGAGGTCTTAGCTCAACATGAGCAGCCACTAAACAAAAGCAAATAAACATCGAATTAAAATTGAGAAAAACAATCCTATACCAGTTCCCGGTGTGCATAACTTTTCTACACCAGCTTCTACCAGATAATACATCAAACTTTCAAGTCCTGCAGCTATTGAGACGTTATATTGAACTTCAGTTTTCAAAAAAATATGTTACAAACTTTTATATCCATACCACTACCCCTGTCACAAACAGGATTCCGCGCCGAAAATCACTTGTGAGTACTCTATCCGTAAGAGATAATAATTTAGGAATATTCTTGGCAAGTTCCAAGGCCTGGAAAGTGACGCTATTAGCACTAGTTGCTGGCGTCCCCAACCATACTAAGGTACTAGCTGAGTACTACTACGCCACCTGTACCAATAGCGTGAACGGCCGACACGGTCAGTATCTACTAACTGCTTCACCAAATACAGGTCGCAACGTTGACACCATGGTTAAATCTTCTCCATATCCACGCGCTGTGTTAAAAAGCACAATTAAAGCTCATTCAAGTATGGGCGTCTCTCGAAACACTGACATATACGCATATCTCGATTATGTTCTCTTTGTGCAAGAGTCTGTGACATTCGGAATATTAAACTGTTGATACTAATCAAGAACACAGATTGATTCGAGAAGCTTCAATTAGAGCCAGAGCGCGTGGTGCAGCCGGTGGACGTGTTTCTGCAGCCGATGTTCAAACAGCTTCTGAGGTAACATCACACTGCTTTCTATTTTTTAGTTCTAATAGTGAATATGGTGTTAGACTACTTTACAGAAGTTTAAAGCATAATTACCCCAAACATCATCTATTGTCTAGCTGGGCTTGTCTTAAGGCTACCTCAATTCCTTCTCATGCTTTTCAGTTGGTGTGGTTTTTTATAGATTCTACGCCTCAAGTTTCGGGCGACGGTTGTAAAAAATGATCATCACGTTTTGCATTGCGCACAAGCATGGTGATACAAACTAGTTGGAGGAAATCAAAGCATAACGGAAATGATAACAGTTAGAGCGTACATAATGGACTCCTGATCCTCCAGCCAAAACAACTTCACGAAGCAACCGACAAGTAATCACACAAAGACACCTCCCAATAACTCATTATCTGATGTGTCTGACTCAACTTCGCTCATATTAAACCACCATCACCAGCACAATCATGACTACCATCACCACTGCCACCAGTGATTGGACAAACTAGACTGCGCATCGAAACAAATAAGTTTCACCGGTGTCTCGCCGCTGAACTTAATGGAAACATAAGAAGGCAGAGAATATACCGCAGGCTTAGATAACTCCAGTCTAAAATTGCCTGACGGAATAAAATTGACACTGTATGGATAGCAAAGACACACGGGTGGAACGAGGAAAGAAGCCCATCTTGAAAACACCATCCTAACAGCAACCTCCGGCAGACCCGGTCTGGACATCTCTTCCGCTGTTAACCTGCACAGCAGGCTTGTTATTGACTGCAGTAGATCCCATTCGTTCCTTCAACCGTTAGACCAATATTTAATCTCAGAAAGTTGCTCAAAAAACCTTAATTTGCCTGGCCATGGTCAGAAAGGCCTGTTCGACATTGGTAGCATTCTTTGCTGAGGTTTCCAAGAATGGAATACCGAGGCTGTCGGCAAATTCCTATATTGGGGATTAGTCAATCATACGTTATAAATATATGTGAGAAATACCTTTGCGACAGTGTACTCAACTACCTTCTTGTCGGCCATATCGCTCTTATTACCTACAAGGAGTTTGTTGACACCCTCTGTAGCATAACGATCAATCTCCTGTAGCCATTGTTTGACATTGTTGAAAGAATCTATCGTTATTAGTTGAGTCTCGGAAACTAAGTAAGTTTAAATACCCATGTCCGTTACATCAAACACCACGCATATACCATGAGCACCTAGTCTATTATTTAGCGATTCTTCGGTTGTACTTCATAGGCCAGTGATACCTCGATAATAAGAAGAAGTAATTGTTCTGAACCGTTCTTGACCAGCAGTATCCCACTAATAAAATGTGAGTAAGTGACTTCGCAAGACCCAAGACTAAAAACGTACAATTTGAAGCTTGACGGTCTTTCCTTCTTGTTCAATTGTACGTATTTTCTAACAAGTAAGTACATACGCAGTGTCAATAGTAGGAAAACGTACAAAATCAACCCCGATTGTTGATATATAGCTCTCGGTGTAAGTGTCGTCCGCGAACCTCAGCAGCAAACAAGACTTTCCAACACCAGAATCTCCGATAAGAAGAAGCTTGAAGAGATAGTCATATCTAAGAGTGGTGTCAGTGCCAACAAAGCCATACTGCAAGGGCCCCGAAGTGTAGAATATAATGCACGATGTGTGTTTTCTAAAAATGATTATTAATAAAGGGCACTCTGCATATATTTAAGGCCAGTCAGTTAGTGACTTGGTCGTCGTTTAATACAAGAGTGGTAATAATATAATAAAGGAGCATACCACTCGGGGGTGACCATTTTGAGAAGCTGCGAGTCAAAATGACGCTGTTGTGCGAATAATAGTTAGAACCTGGTGTGTTGGCGAAGAAGAAGGTAAAACAGGAGTAGGGGAGTGAAAGGTAAAGCTGGCAGAAAGAAATCACTGTACAGGGAGGTTGAATAACATACAGCAACAAGAACAGGAATGAAGTATTCGCGATATATCGAATGTAAGCAGATAGGTTGAAAAGAAGTCGTGGAAGGTTAGCAGTTCTATAAAGGTGCGAGTAGTATTATGTAGCCGTTGCCTGCGAAGAGATCGAGAGTTGGGGCAACTCGTGATGGCGAACGATGGTTTAGGGCTCAAGCTAAATCCGGCTGTGGTTGGATTGGCTTACAGAAATGACACTTTACTCAGCTTATGAGTACAAGTAAGAAGTGCTGCTTAACCTACATACCTTACCTTGCTTACATCTTCTCAAGCCACTAGCTGATGTTTTCATTGGCACATGACTAACGGTTTTGCCGATATCAAGCACGGTGCGTACAGAGAAATTACTAACCATGCATTATGTCTCTTATTTTTGAGGTAAAATAGAAATGCATAAACTAACCTAAGTACTTCTTACTATAAGTAGTACTTATTCAAATCGCTAGGTATTGTACGAAGAAACACGGATACATAGCACGCGCCAAGCGCGATTAGTGCTAGTTACATGTATGTACTTCAAGTGTTATATGCGCATGTGACATACGGAGTATCCCTGATGTGCATGTATCAGGAGGGATGTCAACCTCGAGCTCTTAGAAACTGATATTGAATAAAAGCTCTGTTATTTCTGGAATCAAAATAAAAATTTGGTAGTATTGATCACATCCTAAACGATGTTGGTAAACTCATACACACGATGGGATTGGGGCGCCAATCCCAATAACCAGCTACAAAAGCGACCAAGAAAAGTGAGTTGGTCTTGAGATATGTTTATAAGTACATATACTAATCACAAAGAAGTGCAAACATCTTAAAGAGGTTCTCTTGGAATTTCCAGAGTATGTTTATTAGACATTATTTTAGTCCAATATTCTAACGTGTTTGATAGTCCAAGTTCACTAGAACGTCGTTCAGAATATGGTAGTGCTAGCAGCAAACAAGAGGACACTCTCCAATGCCTAACAGAACGCCACAAAGAGCAGAGGTGCTCATGTATTTCCCGAGTTACTAAATTTGATTATGCTGACTTCGTCTTATAGACGGCGGCTCATTGAACGTCATACTTTGGAATATGATTTGTGGGTAAAGGACAGCAATAGACAAATAGATGTGGCCATACTTGCCCCTGATAATCCAACATTCAGCATTATAAATTATGATTCAGATAATGTTTTTCATGCCGTGATTGCGCAGAAATCTCTTGAACTTCTGCCTGCATCGGATAGAAATATTTTCGTTTGCAACAAACAGTTTGAGAAGGCTCAATTAGAGAGTTACGAAAATCCGCACATTTCACCAATCGGACTTGCAGCAGTAATAGCGAGGCAAGCTGTACAGTTCAAGATGCAAATGTTAAATGAGGAGCAACAGTTGCGCATGTTTCAACACGAGTCTAAGGCTCTTTTCTACGAAGCGATGATGCGAAGCAACCCGGAAAAATACCCAAAGGATCTAAAAGGGAAAAAATCTGTAGTGCGACCTGTACAGACTTCCGTAACTCGCGCAGAACCGACCGTCTATAAGGCACCACCAGTCAAGACCGCGCTAGACCTCCGAAGGAACTCAGAGCCATCTCGAGATCCCCGCCTGCAGGGCAGGAGTTGAAAGTATCGAACGTGATAACTTCTAGAACAGGATTAATTATGTTCAGATCAGAATTGGACCATTGCTTGATGTATTGCAGTGAGAGTTAACCGATAATAATATGAACTCGCATAGTTTTAGCGCTTGTCACATAGATTTGGAGCATTCGCGAAAAGTTTCTTTGTCCAAAACTATGTCCTAGCGTTTAATCACGAGATATATAAGACACACGTATGAACGCATAAGATGAGCCTTGGAATTTCACATCTAGAAACATTGTATACATATCATGTAACATTGATACGATCTTCAGTTTCATTGTGGGTTGATTCCCATGGTTTTTTCCTCTCAGCTCTAACACTTTGGCTCGGGGGTGCTTTGTTGATTATGTCGGGGATTTCTCTTATCCCTGGTATCGGTTCACCAGCCCTGATCAACTTTACAATTCTACTAAAAGCGTCGGAATGAGGAGCATCATCTCCATTCTCAGATCGGAAGTTATTGTGTGTAGTCGTACTTTCTACCGTGAAGGCGGGCTGTAGTGAACCACCATTTGATAGCCATCTTTTAAAAGCCTCGGTATCAACAGCTACTCCCATATTTCTATGACACTTAGTTGTCTAATCTTGAACCGGCTGGCTAAAAACGGCATACCTCTTCCAGTAAAAGCATTTTGCGTTGATTGTAATACTGTCTGCATCTCCGGAAGGAAATTGCGAAATAATTTTTTGAAGTGCATTCTGAGAATTGTTGATAACCTGTAAATATATGGCTGGCAGCTTAGAAATAGAAATTCACCTGAAACTGAAGATCGTCCTCCCAGTTATGATCTCTGATAGCTTCAAAGAGAGCAATATCAGTTGACAGAATGATTTTTGAATCCATATGGAAAGGGTATTATTGCAGCGCTGTATGATGGCTAAGCCATAAAGTAAGTAAGTTACATGAGTACAGTAGTTACTAAACTGTTTACTTCTTGCGTAGAACTCGCAGAATATTGCGGGGTGTCGTTCTTACAGCTAGCCGGGTAATCGAACAAAGTGACGGCAGTTTCAGAAACTAGAGGCTTCATCAACCTCAATCACTGAACATTGACCAACATACTACAGCTTGCAATTCTCTTTCCCACCCTGTTTACTTTACTTAGTGCTCCCACGACGAGGATTCCTAGTACATCATTTTCGCTTGTCATTTTATTTACTTGAGCTAAGTGTTGTTTTTGAGCCCTCGCTTGCATCATGACCGAGTTTATTGGGTTTGCATCCACTCTGATTCTACTGAACTTGAAACTAACTGAATTAGTGCTCGAATCTCATTGATTTCGAAGAGTAATATCCGGTAAGCTGCAAAGATATTCCATGTCATACCAAAGGTTGACCATTGGGGTGTAGCTATGTCGGAATCCTCCATGAAATCAATTCAGAGACTAGCACTGTGGCACTGGAACAGGTGGTCTCGCACGGGACAGAAGGCAGACGCGGTAATCCTACAGAGGAAATTGCCGGTTCGGACAATGTCTATGAATACATTGTGTTTCGGGGAAGCGATGTAAAGGACTTGCGCATTGAGGAGGCAGCGCAACCTAAACCACAGCCGCCCCCACAGTTAGACGACCCGGCTATTCTAGGTGTAAGTATATATGCACCTTGAATGGTGATCCGTCAAGTGGGTCAATCAACAGTCTCGCTGAGGACTTTGACTGTACCCGCTTATACCTTTCATCGAAGATGAGACTGATTCCTTAAGCAGCAAAGCTCTACTCGTCCAACGCCTGGCCAGTTTGCACAACCACAGTCTGGCCAATTTCTTCAGCCACATCAGATGGCCCCTCCTTACATGTTTTCGCATCCTCCGCCTATGCAGCAACGTTTCGGGCCCAGTCCGTACCAATCACCTGGAATGTATGGGGCATATCCACCACCCGGGAACCAGCCAGGACTGGGTAATCCTGGTCAGGGATTACTTCCGACACCAAATATGGCACCTCAACATACACAGCACTCTCCCCCGGCTACGCAACAGGCAAGCGCTCTTACCCAACCGCAGCAGCTTAGTAGCGGCCCGCCAAATCGAGCTGTATCACAAGTGCCTGTTAATTCAGTTGTCCACCGTTCCATGCCAACCAATACTCGCCATGCCCAAGGTCCGGGGGCACCCCAATCACAACCGCAGAAAGTTGATGACCCATCACCTGCTCCAACTGTAGACTCTAGAGTAAATGTTACAGCCTCACAGAATATGCAAAGTCCTTCCGATCAGCCGAAGCAAGATGGAGCACCTACACCGGTTAATCTTTCTGCTACGAACCAAACGGTGACCAAGGTTCCAACCGGGCCAAAGGGTCGAGGACAGATCATACCAGCACTACCATTAACATCGCCTGGCAGACCAAACACTCTCAGCAATACTAATAAATCTACATGCGCTAGTCCACAAGCTATTGAACAGAACTCCAACAGTATTCCGAACGCCGTACAAGACTTGTCAACTAAAATAAATCAATTGGGCATCAAATCACAAACAACGGATCCTCCAAACTCTAACATACACGATCAACCGACTGTAGGAGCATCAAATTTGCGACCACGGCAGCCTGGTTCTGGATCCTATTCTGCAAATCGTGGACGTGGTGCATACCGAGGTTCTTCTAACCAAAATAGAAAGGTTGAAGTACCAACAACAGATTATGATTTTGATGCTGCAAACGCAAAGTTCAACAAAAACGACCTGGTCAAAGAAGTTATTGCATCCGGTGATAATGATGGCACCTCAGGATCTGTTGTTTCCACCAACGGAGCGCAGCTTCCTGAAACCATAGAGAAGGATAACGAAGGCAGTGTTGTGATTCCACCGGCGCCTACAGGAGGTTTTTACAATCGTGGGAGTAGCTTCTTTGATAATATCTCTTGTGAAAACAAAGAAAGAGCTGAGGCAAAGGCCGGTGAAAGACGAGGTGGTGCTCAATTCAGAAGTGAGGAACAAAAGAAGAACCTGGAAACATTCGGGCAAGGAAGCGTTGATGGCGGTTACGGGGGTAGCTATCGAGGAGGCTGGAGGGGAGGGAGAGGGAGGGGAAGAAGTTATGGTCGGGGAAGAGGCTATGGTGGTTATCGAGGAGGATTCAGACAGCAACAGCAGCATCCTCAACAGCACGCTGGTACGGCTGGAAACTAAGCACGATCTGTAAATTCTGCAAGTCTGCTAAGATATGCTGCTTGAATAAGACTGTGTAAGAGTGGATGTAGGAATGTGTAATACCAATCCTGACATGCTTTCTATTGGTATCTTGATGGGGATATCTCCGTTATAACTATTTTTTGTTGTTTTGTTCTTGTGTTTTTACTACTTGTATCTCTTTTACTGGTTCCCTGATAGTCCGGCGTGCTTTTTTTTTTCGTTTGGCGATTCAGGTTTACAGGTAGGGTGTTGTATCTCTAGTTACGCTTTAAGTATGGGGGAAAGGGATTCCAGAGAGCTGTTGGCTACGTCCGAAGCGCGTTAGGGGGGCGCAAACCCTCTTGGTAAAGAATATGGAGGTAGATCATTAGGGAACCTTGCTCTTTGATTAACATAATGGGTTATGTCTAGAATGGCCCGATGAATAATAAATGCTCAGAATCACATCGTAAAACAGGAAATACACGCAATCATCGCGAAGTGCATATCGCTTGTAGGTATGGGCCACTGCTGGCATCTTCTAACTCTTGCCAACTAACGTACTGAATGCTTCACTGTATGACTTCCCGTGAGTATCTAAAACGTATTTACAGCAGTTTGCAAAACAGTGGTCAATAAGCTAGAAGACCAGGAGTCCGGCCACCCCCAGAGTTCGGCCAGCACGTAGTATCATGGCAGGACTCGAAAATTGTACGAAAGATCTTGGAGTCGATTCTGTGAGAATACATGACCCTGCTGAAGTCTAGAAGCGCTGAACACTATTGGACTCCAAGATCACAGAAGATTGTACAGAAGATTGTACGTGCCGGCCGAACTCTTGGAGTGGTCGGACTCCTGGTCGTCTAGCTTACACAGAGTTATCCTTACACACGACCCCGGAGGAAAAGGGTTGTTTCCTGATTGGCATGTTACTGCATTATCAAGGGTTGTCAAACATGAACGAACGGAACTGAACAGACTTTGAATTGCTACTTGCTAAGGCTCTGTCTGGCTAGAAGAGTGTTAAGAAATCCTGAAAGTTCTGTGCGCAGTGCTGAATGTTCTGTGCGCAGTGGTGGCTAAGTCACTGGGCCACTGCCTAGACACCAAAAAACATCCGTGTGGTAATAAAACTAAAAACTCCGTTCAGTTCCGTTCGTTCATGTTTGACAACCCTGAGTATTGAGGGTGTGCACGGGCCTTTAGTATGCGATTGAGCCCAACAGATTATTCCATCAGCGAAGTCATAAAGAGTGTTCAATCTCAGATGAGAAGACATTCACATTCCCATCCAGACCTCCCTACACACATGCCGTAGTACCACCATGAGCACCTGCACGCACCGGTGCGCGAACACAAGCCCGGAAAGTATGTGAAACTTGGCTTCAACGACGGAGCGGAGTACTACAAAGCTCTCTCGTACGAGTATGACATCGCAAGTACCGCGACGACTTAACTTCAGGACCTACCCGATGTCGACCTAAAGTTGTATGAACCAAGTGACAAACAAAGAACAAGGTCAAACTCAAGCCGTGGAGCAACGGGCTCAAGACAAGAGAATCCGATAACACACAAACAGTTGCAACAGAAATGACGACATAATGTCACTCTGAGTGAGCGAATGACGCAATCGATATCTCAAGCCGTGGAATATGGGGATGCAGTTTTGACTTATGAGGATGGTGGATGGGTGCTTGAAGTCTTTTTAAACATCGACCTGGACTATTTAAAGACAGATAATTCACCTAAACAAGCTACACCCCTTCAGACAGCACTGGAAAACGTCAAAACATATAAATTTCATTGACACGTCAAAAATATATACTGCTTTTGAACGCAACTGGACATCCTAGTCTACTTTGCACCTCACGCTTACGAAGAACTTTGGGGACAAGAATTCGCTGATTGCATCGTGGAAAACACAACCAGGGTCATAACAGAAGAATTGTCGTGTGTTAAATGCAGCCTGCCGCACGGCGATCAGCGTTATACTGGATACAAGAAATGGATCGATGACCATGACCATTTTGCGGCTGGGCCATGGGCACGATGTTATATTTTCATTTCGGAATATGGCATGCTAGATTGCCAAACTTCGTGACCTCCGGTCCTAAACGATGACAATTTAATGTGCAAGACTCCTATCAAAGGAGCAGCCCGCACTGGCTCCGCTATGCATGCCGTGCTTGCTGTATTTGAGCACAACAACAAAGACCATATCCACGGTCTTTCAAGCAATTGAACCACAGCTGACCAGCGAGTACCAGCAGTGTATTGCGGCCATTCCGAACCCCAAAATGGGTGAAATTGCCCAAACGATGCCAAATAAACTGGTTTCATTTAGCGTTCTGTTGGTGAACCATCATACCGAGCCTAACAACAAAGCGGTGACTGGCCGCAAGGATATGCTTGAATCACGACGTTTGGTAAATATACCAATGGCAACTTCCGTATTTCCCTTTTCGAGCGCAAGTTGAAATTCAACAAGGGTTCAGTAATATGATTGTGGAACAATCGTCTGGAGCACTTTACGGAGACGTGAAAGCGCCATGCTATTTATTATTGTCTTGTACGTTGCGTCCACGAAAGCATACGGAAGCAGGTCATGTCTGAATAGTGCAATATAATATTAGATAGGTTTTGTTCAATAAATTTTGATATATCAAACGTTCTTTCAACTTATACAGTGTATGCGGCTATGTCTGGCAATGTATTGGACCGTCAGAAGACACAGTAATGTATGCGGCCCCTATGCCTGTGAATGTGTTGTACCGCCAGACAACACAGTGTTGTATGCAACTATGATGCCCGTCATCAGGAAAAGTCCCTTTTTCTCCGCAGTTGTATATGCGACGTAGGCGGCTTGGGCGACTTGGGCGACTGCGGAGCATATCTTCCCATCAAGGTCTGCTATAAGTCAAGTGTAGTGGGGCACGCTGCCATGAACTAATCTAGACGATTAGAAGTCCGACCACCCCCAGAGTTAGACTGGAAAGTACAATCTTCTGTACAATCTCCTGTGATCTTGCAGTCCAATAGTGTTCGGCGCTTCTAAACTTCAGCGGGGGTATGTATTCTCACAGCATCAACTCCAAGATCTTTCCTACAATTTTCGAGTCCTGTAATACTACGTTCTAGCCAAACTCCGGGGAAGTCCGGACTCATGGTCTTCCAGGTTACCAAGAGATTCTGGGGAATATTTTCATTCCGGCCAGGTGCTGGGAAACGCCAAGGGATGACAGTTTTTTACATTTTGTGCATGACTTTGCACCATCTTTGATTGAAAAAAGTATTCCGATCTTCAATCGAAACCTCTTTTCTGCCTGTTTTATGCGTGTATAACGCTTCTTTACAGAAGAAACGTTTACGTTGCCCTGTCGGCAAGGAGGTGTAAGTTTACAATGCTCTGTCTAACCTCCTGAAGGCCAGAGAATGCAACTTAGCGATTCTGGTTCGTCTGTGCGGCACTGTCCGTGCACTCCCACCTTTGCGCATGGTTAACCAGAATATAAAGGAATAGTTAACAAAATACCCGCACAACAACAATCCACTGAACAATTATTGTCAAAATCTCTAAAAACATCAGGAAAAACATCAGGAAACAAATTTACCGTATCTGAGGCCGGCCGTCTTAGGTACGGACCGTTCTACTTTATTTGTCGCCTGGGTCGCCTGTGTCGCCAGGGTCTTATGTACGGGTGCAACTGTTGCCGGGATCTGATCTAAGGGCGCAACGGTTTCGACGCTTCAGCGAATGCTCCTACACACCCCGTGTCACAGCCTAAGGTTGCCACACATGACAGGTCGCCCACGATGGCGAGCAGTGCATGGTACGCCTGTGAAGTAGCGATCCTATATCAGGCCGTATGTACGGTCATATTCACTGGTTTTATGGTTTTTCGCCGGTTTGGTCATTCATCGCTGATTTAGTCATGCGTCGCCGGTTTATTCATTCATGTTTGACGGCGAGATGTCGGTCGCGATCGTGCTGGGGAGCGTCATTCTAAACGTTCTAATTCGCGTTGTTTGATTGTATCCAGGTCTAGAACTGCAAAGATCAATGATTAAACAGTAATCTGAGGGTCGTCACGAAAAGGTCATTTTGTGCTAAAACTCCTCAAACTCCTACGTTAGCCTAAATTAGCCGATATACGTCAATTCGACAACATCGCAAGGCCTCCGGTGACGTAGGGCGCAACGTTCCTACGTTACTGCCGTTCTCCTAAAATAGCTCGTCTAACAGCTACGTTACCTCCCTGTTTTCTATCCCTCCTATTTTAGCCTACGTTAGGAGAAGCGCAGTAACTTAGATGTTAGACTGCCTATTTTAGGAGAACGGCGGTAACGTAGGAACTCCGTATGCTACGCTCAGGATGCAAGGTTGCTAAGCGTAGCATCTCTGCATGCTATTTTGGCAACTTTGAGTGCTACGCGTAGCATCTCTGAATGCTACGTTAGGCTATGGATATGCTACGTTGGACTCTGACAGTGCTACGCTAGACAGCTGGATCACGACTTTGGTCTCTGACAGTGCTACGTTGGACAGCAAGATCGCGACTTTGGACTCTGACAGTGCTACGTTGGGCTATATACTACACTGGCGGTGGTTTTGGATCTCGTGATGGCTTTGGTGGTTTTGGATCTCGCGATGGTTTTGGTACTCGCGGAGGTTTTGGTACTCGCGATGGTTTTGGTACTCGCGATGGTTTTGGTACTCGCGATGGTTTTGGTACTCGCGATGGTTTACAGATTCTTTGATTCAGTGCAACTTGAGCGCTTATTCAGCGGTTTTATTATGCTATCTAGACTTTATACAGAGACGGATTCTATGGAAAGCTGCTTTGTCGCCGGATCGTCGAATCTTTAAGGATTCGACGCTTTTTTATGGAATGCTGCTTTGACAGAGGATTGGCCGATAATCTAAGGATTCGGCCTTTTTTTATGGATTCGCTGCTTTGACAGAGGATTCGCTGCTTTGACAGAGGATTCGCTGCTTTGACAGAGGATTGGCCGATAATCTAAGGATTCGGCCTTTTATGATGGATTCGCTGCTTTGACAGAGGATTGGCCGATAATCTAAGGATTCGGCCTTTTATGATGGATTCGCTGCTTTGACAGAGGATTGGCCGATAATCTAAGGATTTGGCCTTTTATGATGGATTCGCTGCTTTGACAGAGGATTGGCCGATAATCTAAGGATTCGGCCTTTTATGATGGATTCGCTGCTTTGACAGAGGATTGGCCGATAATCTAAGGATTCGGCCTTTTATGATGGATTCGCTGCTTTGACAGAGGATTGGCCGATAATCTAAGGATTCGGCCTTTTATGATGGATTCGCTGCTTTGACAGAGGATTGGCCGATAATCTAAGGATTCGGCCTTTTATGATGGATTCGCTGCTTTGACAGAGGATTGGCCGATAATCTAAGGATTCGGCCTTTTATGATGGATTCGCTGCTTTGACAGAGGATTGGCCGATAATCTAAGGATTCGGCCTTTTATGATAGATTCGCTGCTTTGACAGAGGATTGGCCGATAATCTAAGGATTCGGCCTTTTATGATGGATTCGCTGCTTTGACAGAGGATTAGCCGACAATCCAAGGATTCGACTCCTTTATAGAATGCTGCTTTGACAGAGGATTAGCCGATAATCTAAGGATTCGACGCTTTTATGGAATGCTGCTTTGACAGAGGATTGGCCGATAATCCAAGGATTCGGCCTTTTATTATGGATTCGCTGCTTTGACAGAGGATTCGCTGCTTTGACAGAGGATTGGCCAATAATCCAAGGATTCGGTCTTTTATTATGGATTCGCTGCTTTGACAGAGGATTCGCTGCTTTGACATAGGATTAGCCGATAATCTAAGGATTTGACAGATCTTACAGGATTCGACAGATCTTTAAGGATTCGACGCTTTTTTATGGAATGCTGCTTTGACAGAGGATTGGCCGATAATCTAAGGATTCGGCCTTTTATGATGGATTCGCTGCTTTGACAGAGGATTGGCCGATAATATAAGAATTCGACGCTTTTATGGAATGCTGCTTTGACAGAGGATTAGCCGATAATCTAAGGATTCGACGCTTTTATGGAATGCTGCTTTGACATAGGATTAGCCGATAGTCTAAGGATTCGACATATCTTAAAGAATTAGGCCTATTCTATGGAAAGCTGCTTAGTCGCGATATTCACCGGATTGAGGGTGCTAATGACCGTCGGATCGGCTGGCCAGAGACGGATCTCATACAATGCCGGTATGACCTGTATTCATACTCAGTATATATGGTCATGATAAGGTGGCTTCAGCAGAGAATACTGGTGTTTGACGGCGAATTGTCAGTCGCGATCGTGCTGGGGAGCGTCGGTGTTGAGGTCGGCATTTGTAGTGTTCACCTCAGCAGAGTCGTCGAACTCAGAGCGAAAAAACTTGAACAAATCAATGGGGGCATTGAACTACCCCTTCAAAACTCAGGGGCAGACGGCTCGGGCGGTGTGAGTATTAGCGTGCAGAGTGTTCACCGCAATTTCCTTTGCTCATTTCCGGCCCCTGTAATGAGGTCAAAGCAGCGCCAAGAACGCTGCCGAGTCATGCTTTGTGTCACGGAAGTCGCCGCCCAGGTGTGGTTTGCTGCGTACATTGCAGCTAAACCAGTGTATTTGTGAGAACATGTCAGTTTTCGCAAACTTTACAATGTTTGTCTTTGCAGTTTTGAACTGTGGTCAAAATACAGCTGCCAACCACACAACAGCACTCGAGCATTGTGTTCAAACTTTTCGAAGGTGAGTTCAACACCCTCAGATTACTGTTTGATTATTGATCTTTACAGTTCTAGACCTGGATACAATCAAACACTGCAAATTCGAACCTTTACATTGACGCTCCCTAGCACGATCGCGACCGATATCTCGCCGTCAAACACCTGTATTCTTTGGACGATCTACGACTAAGCAGCAATCCTTAGATTATCGGCCAATCCTCTGTCAAAGCAGCGAAGCCATCATAAAAGGCTGAATCCTTAGATTATCGGCCAATCCTCTGTCAAAGCAGCGAATTCTCTGTCAAAGCAGCGAATCCATAATAAAAGGCCGAATCCTTGGATTATCGGCATATCCTCTGTCAAAGCAGCGAATCCTCTGTCAAAGCAGCGAATCCATAATAAAAGGCCGAATCCTTGGATTATCGGCCAATCCTCTGTCAAAGCAGCATTCCATAATAAAAGGCCGAATCCTTAGATTATCGGCCAATCCTCTGTCAAAGCAGCGAATCCATAATAAAAGGCCGAATCCTTGGATTATCGGCCAATTCTCTGTCAAAGCAGCATTCCATAATAAAAGGCCGAATCCTTAGATTATCGGCCAATCCTCTGTCAAAGCAGCGAATCCATAATAAAAGGCTGAATCCTTAGATTATCTGCCAATCCTCTGTCAAAGCGAATCCTTGGATTATCGGCCAATCCCCTGGCAAAGCGAATCCTTAGATTATCGGCCAATCCTCTGTCAAAGCAGCAATCCATAAGAAAAGGCCGACGATTCGACGATCGACGACCAAGCAGCAATCCATAATAAAAGGCCGAATCCTATAAGATCCGTCGAATCCTTAGATTATCGGCCAATCCTCTGTCACAGCAGCAATCCATAGAATAGGCTGAATCCTTAGATTATCGGCCAATCCTCTGTCAAAGCAGCGAATCCATGATAAAAGGACGAATCCTTAGATTATCGGCCAATCCTCTGTCAAAGCAACATTCCATAAAAGCGTCAAATCCTTAAAGATTCGACGATCCGGCAACAAAGCAGCCTTCCATAGAATCCGTCTCTGTATATAGTCTAGATAGCATAATAAAACCGCTGAATAAGCGATCAAGTTGCACTGAATCAAAGAATCTGTAAACCATCGCGAGATGCTTTCCAAAACCATCGCGAGATCCAAAACCACCAAAACCATCGCGAGATCCAAAACCACCGAAACAGTGCTAAAGAACGCTATGAAACTTTATTATGGAGTGCTATGCAGTGCTAAAGAATGGTATTGCTTCTACGGACTTATTGTAAAAAACCTCAGTCGCTAAGTTGGCCTACGGACCAGTATAGAGTGCTAAGGGCTGCTATGGAACGCTAATGCGGCTACGCGTGCTAATCGAAAAATCGACCTTTTCGTGACGGTGTTGAACTCACCCTCGAAAAGTTTGGACACAATGACCGTGTGCTGTTGTGCGGTTGTCAGGTGCATTTCGACCAAAGTTCAAAACTGCAAATACAAACATTGTAAAGTCTGCCGAAACTGACATGTTCTCACAAATACAGTGGTTTAGCTGCAATCTACGCAGGAAAGCACTCCTGCGCGGCGACTTCCGTGACACAAAACATGACTCGGCGGCGTTCTTGCGCTGCTTTGACCCCATAGCAGGGGCTGCACACACCGGAAATGAGCAAAGAGTATTGCGGTGAACACTCTGCACGCTAATAGTCACACGCCCGAGCCGCCTGCCCCTGAGTTTTGGAGGGTAGTTCAATGCCCCCATTACTTTGTTCAAGTTTTTTTGCTCTAAGTTCGACAACTCAGCTGAGGTCAACACCACAAATGCCGACCTGCACACCGACGCTCATCAGCACGATCGCGACTGACAACTCTCCGTCAAACACCAGTTTTTTTAGATGAAGCCACCTTATCATGACCATATATACTGACTATGAATACAGCTCATACTGCTCGAATCCCTAAGATCCATCAATGGCCAGCCGATATGACGATCATGAGCACCGTAAATCCGGTGAATATCGCGAACAAGCAGCATTCTATGAAATAGGTCGAATCCTTTAAGATCCGACGAATCCTGAGACTATCTGCTAATCCTATGTCAAAGCAGCAGTTGATAAAAGCGGCCAATCCTTAAAAATTCGACGATCCGTCGACAAAATAGCAATGCATAATAAAAGGCCGAATTCTATAAGATCCGTCGAATCCTTGGATTATCGGCCAATTCTCTGTCACAGCAGCATTCCATAAGAAAGGGCCGAATCCTATGAGATCCGTCTAATCTTTAGATTATGGGCCAATCCTCTGTCACTGCAGCATTCCATAATAAAAGGCTGAATCCTTGGATTATCGGCCAATCCTCCGTCACAGCAGCATTCCATAATATAAGGCCGAATCCTCCAAGATCCGACAAATCCTTGTATTATCGGCCAATACTCTGTCACAGCAGCATTCCATAATAAAAGGCCGAATCCTTAGATTATCGGCCAATCCTCTGTCACAGCAGCATTCCATAATAATAGGCCAAATCCCTAGATTATCAGCCAATCCTCTGTCACAGCAGCATTCCATAAAAGCGTCGAAGACTTAGATTATCAGCTAATTCTATGTCAAAGCAGCATTCCATAAGGAAGCGTCGAATCCTTAAATATTCGACTGTTAGACCAAGGTTCAAGAAAGATGAAGTATCGATTGAACGGTAGTCACCGAAAGATACAAGGCACAATCTTAGGTTTGTAAACTAGAATATATTTTATGGCTTGTGTATGCCTTGTTGTCTTTTCTGAGGTCCTCCCCGGCGTCACTCAAGTACGCAGCTTCGGAACAACAGTCGCATGGCCTATCTACGCTATAGACGCTAGAGAATGCAATAAGAGAATGATAAAGAGACAAGAACAGTAAAGGGTACTCGGCGGAGACAGCCTGCACAAACTTACGCTCCGTCGTCTTGACGTGTCTTGAGATAATTGGAAGACAAACACTTTCAACACCCGAGGTGCAGCCGACTAGATAACTATTCGGGCGCTAATACTCGGCTATTGTCGGTAATGTGTCAACACAATGATAACACTCTCCACACAGTCAATCGGACTCTGGATATACCACCAGATAAGGCCTGGGCCGCAAAATGTGTAAAATAATCACAAAAAGCTAAAACGTTGAAGTTCTGAGACTTTGATCTTTTTCACCTTTGACTGCCTCCTTACATATACCCACCGGGTACATTGCGCTTTAACGATCGCCCATTACGACTCCAAGGTTATTTTTGGGTCCGAAAAAAACTTTTTTACCATGGGATTGTAGCAAGTGCACACTTTTACCATACAACTCACAAAGAAGAACCTGCGGCGCAGTGCAGTACTTGTGTTTATTCTCAGGGATAAATCTCAGGAACATATGCACCGCTAAGGTCTCTCTCGTAAGCGTGGTTGCGGCGTTGCGCTGCTACTTCCCATACTGAAACCGTTTTTGGACTGGGTGGTATATGAAATGGAGGGTACTGTTCAGGCAGGGTAACAATGAATGAAGGGTGAATATAAAAGATGTGTAACTATGTATAACATCGACGATCTGTCAACAAAGCAGCGTTCCAAAAAAAAGTCTCTAATCCTTGAAGATTCGTCGATTTGACGGTCATTAGCACCGTCAATCTGGTGAATATCGCGACACAGCAGCTTTTCCATAGAATAGGCCAAATCCTTAGATTATCGCGTATATAATGATCTAAGGGTCATTAGCACCGTGAATCCGGTGAATACCTCGACCAAGCAGCATTGCATAGAGTAGGCCGAATCCTTAGATTATTGCGTATGTAGTGTATATAGTCATAGATAGCATAATAAAACCTCGATTAAACCTATTATTTCTCCTTGCGGCGCAAGCGCAAATAGCCGCTGTGCACTATATCAGAGATCTATCCAAACTGCGGATATCTCCCATAAAGCAGCCCACGTGCAGTCATCTTCCATAAAGCAGCCCGCAGTGCGAGCATCTTCGGTTATTACGCTGCACAGACCGTGAACTTGACCGATAGATGTTGGTGTTGGAACCTCTCCCTCTAATGAGTCAGCAAGCGAGTGTAGTCGCTGACAAGGTCCGGCCTGCAGGCTAGTTCAGGGGAGGGTTGTCAACTCAACAGGGTTTGCTGACGAGTCCGGCCCTTCTGGCTTCTTCACCGGAGCGTTGCCCCTGCAGGCCAGTTCATGGGAGCGTTGCAGACTGCAAGCCACTTGGCCACGCCGGTATTTTTGTTTGATATACTCCGCAGTCGCCCAGGATGCTTAAATCGCCCAGGTCATCCGGACGACTACTAAGGAAACGGATTTTTTCCTGATGAAATCTTGCCGTATATACGGCCGGCCTTCTTATATATGAACCTTTCTACTTTGAATGTTGCGTGGGCTGCCTGTGTCGCCATCGTATTATGTACGGAGTGCAACAGTTGCGACGCTTAAGCTAATGCTCCTACACACCCCGTGTCGCAGCCTAAGGGTGCCACACATGACAGCTCGCCCACAATATAGCAACCAGTGCCTTGCACGCCTGTAAACTGGCGATCCTTTGTCGAGCCGTATGTACGGGCATATTCACTAGTTTTATGATTCAATTGCGGGTTTATTCATTCAGTGCCGGTTTATTCATATCGTAGATCTGTGCATTTATCGCACATGGGGAGAGAGTTTCTTTGACCGAGCGTTTTCTTATGCTATCTACGGCTGTATGCTATCTATGACTATATACGCGATATTCATGGTGGTCACGGTGCTAATGACCGTCAGATCGGCTGGCCAGCAACGGATCTTATAGAAAGGACACATCTCAGAAGATTCGGCCTTTTGTTATTGAAAGCTGCTTGGTCCCCATATTCACCGGATTGACGGTGCTACTGACCGTCAGATCGACGAATCTTCAAGGATTTGCCGCTTTTTTCATGGAATGCTGCTTTGTCGATGGATCGTCAGATCTTTAAGGATCCGGCGCTTTCTTATCGAACGTGGATCGTCGGATAGTATCAGATTCGGTCTTTTCTATGGACTGATGCTTGGTCGACAGATCTTCAAGGATTCAACATATCTTGAAGGATTCGACAGATCTTAAAATTTTGGACAGAACTGATGGATTGCTGCTTTGTCGTAGATCGTTGGATCGTATAGGATTTGGCCCTTTCTTATGGAAAGCTGGATCTTATAGAATCGTCGGATCTTAAAGAATTCATTCTATTCTATGGAATGCTGCTTGGTTGCGCTATTCCCCGGATTGACGGTGCTAATGACGGTCAGATCGGCTGGCCAGCTGTTAGACCAGGGTTCAAGAAAGATGAAGTATCGATTGAACGGTAGTCACCGAAAGATATAAGGCACAATCTTAGGTTTGTAAACTAGAATATATTTTATGGCTCGTGTATGCCTTGTTGTCTTTTCTGAGGTCCTCCCCGGCGTCACTTTAAGTACGCAGCTTCGGATCAACAGTCGGACGGCCTATCTACGCTATAGACGCTAGAGAATGCAAGAAGAGAATGATAAAGAGATAAGAACAGTAAAGGGTACTCGGCGGAGACAGCCTGCACAAACTTACGCCCCGTCGTCTTGACGTGTCTTGAGTTAATTGGAAGACCAACACTTTCAACACCCGAGGTGCAGCCGACTAGATAACTATTCGGGCGCTAATACTCGGCTATTGTCGGTAATGTGTCAACACAATGATAACACTCTCCACACAGTCAATCGGACTCTGGATATACCACCAGATAAGGCCTGGGCCGCAAAATGTGTAAAATAATCACAAAAAGCTAAAACGTTGAAGTTCTGAGACTTTGATCTTTTTCACCTTTGACTGCCTCCTTACATATACCCACCGGGTACATTGCGCTTTAACGATCGCCCATTACGACTCCAAGGTTATTTTTGGGTCCGAAAAAAACTTTTTTACCATGGGATTGTAGCAAGTGCACACTTTTACCATACAACTCACAAAGAAGAACCTGCGGCGCAGTGCAGTACTTGTGTTTATTCTCAAGGATAAATCTCAGTAACATATGCACCGCTAAGGTCTCTCTCGTAAGCGTGGTTGCCGCGTTGCGTTGCTACCTCCCATACTAAAACCGTTCTTGGACCGGGTGGTATATGAAATGGTGGGTACTGCTCAGGCAGGGTAACAATGAATGAAGGGTAAATATGAAAGATGTGTACATATGTATAACACGTCCCCCTCCTCAAGGTTGGCGTCCACGACAAATAAAACAACTTAATGAAATACACGAAATAAAATGAAATAAAATCAAATAACTGTAAGATGAGTTGACCGTTAAAAAACCTTTCTTCAATGCAAACAAAACTTAGAATAAGCGAAAAATAAATCATTGAAGTAAAAGGAAAAAGGTAACAACTCAACCAGAAGGAACCCTTGGATCGCGAGGCTTCTTGGGATAACGACCGTGAAAATTCCAAAGACTTTCCTTTGCATCCAGCATGTGTTCCGCCGGCTCCTCTGTCCAATCCTTCTCTTCGGGATAACCCTTCCATTTAACCATATAGAAAACCTTTCCATCACGCTTTGTTGAATCCAGTATTTCATCCACCTCGAATTCTTCCGTAACTTCTTCTGCATCGCCGTATTGTTCTTCCTCCATGTCGACGTCGCCCGCTCCGGCATCAGGTTCTGGTCGTCCGGAGAGTTGAGATTTGTTGTAACGTTCGAGTAGGGATACGTGGAATACATCGTGAATATTCCAGCTGGCGGGTAGGTCGAGTTGGAAGGCGGTGTCCTTGATGTTGCGTGATATTTTGAAAGGTCCCCAAAATTTATGGTCCAATTTCTTTTTGGGTCGTCGGGTCTTGAGATTCTTACCATTCAACATAACGAGATCCCCCACCTTGAACGTATATTTGTCCGATCGCTTCTTGTCCGCTTGCTTGGCCATACGTTCCTGAGCCTATCTCATATTCTCAATGAGATTCTCATGGACGTTGTTGAGCCAGTGGGCATACAGACGGCTTGTCGGATTCTTGACCTGTTTTTTGGTAGGCCAATTCGTTCGTGGGTGAAAACCGTAGTTGGCGTAGAAAGGGGAAACACCTGTGGCCGAATGAACAGCATTGTTGTACGCATGTTCTGCCATGGGCAGAAGCTCGGACCAATTGTCTTGTTCATAATTGCTGAACGCTCTGATGTAGGCTTCTAAAACCTGATTGAGGCGCTCGGTTTGACCGTCGGTTTGAGGATGGAATGACGTGCTCATCTTAAGTTTCACGTTAAGATTTTCCATCAGTGAATCCCATTCTTTGGCTGTGAATCGTGAATCTCTGTCAGACACAATTGACGAAGGTAGCCCGTGTAGCCGCCAGATTTCTTTTAAGAACAGCATAACTAACTGCTTATTCTTCATGCCTTTCTTGATGGGGATAAAATGAGCCATCTTGGTAAAGCGGTCAATGATCACCCATATAGAAGTGAACCCATTCGAGTACGGCAATGTAGTAATGAAATCCATGGCAATGCTATCCCAGGGGGCGTGTGGTAGCTCCAGCGGTTGTAGTAACCCATATTGAGCATGACGTGGAGACTTGTTGCGTTGGCATTCTGGACACGAGCGCACATAATCAATGATCCATAAATCCATCTTAGGCCTGTGGAAATTCCGCCTGATAAGCTCAGTGGTTTTTTCCTGTCCAAAGTGACCTGCGATCTTAGAGTCATGTTCGGCTTCAGCAATCCAAATTCGCAACTCATTGTCATCCGGAATCCAAAGACGATTTTGATAATACAGGAGATCATAATCGAGAGAAACATCCTTCGGAGGATTATTGGCTTTCACCTTGTCACATTCTGCTTGGTATATGGCATCGGCTTGACAGCTTTGCTTAATACGTGCAACAAAATCATCCGACCATTTCGGAGTTGACAAGGCAGCTAAGCGTACGGAAGAAATCTTTGAACTTGACATCTCCGTATCCTCTGTTGGAAGTAATTGTCCAGGCTTAAGAAGGCGCATGATCGGCTGATTCTGAGCGCTGTCCCCCTCCTCAGGTCGGTATTCCGACCGGCGAGAAAGAGCGTCAGGCTTGCCGTTTTCAGTGCCTTTGCGATAATGAATGGTAAAGTCATAGTCTGCCAGGAATAAAGCCCATCTTGCTTGCCGTCGGTTCAGCAAAAGATCCTTTTTCTTGAAATACTCAAGGTTTTTGTGATCTGAAAAGACAGTAACAGGGTGTCGAGAGCGTTGGAGGTAACGTCTCCAATCCTTAAAAGCAGTGACAATCGCTAACATTTCCTTATCGTGAATATCATAATTGATTTCATGAATATTCATTTTTCTCGACATAAATGCCACTGGATGCAATTTTCCATCATGTTTCTGAGATAAGACCGCTCCAATCGCATAGTCGGAGGCATCGGTCTCAATGATGATAGGTAAGTTCGGATCAAAGTGACGTAGGATCGGTGCTTCAGTAAATAATTTCTTAAGCTTCTGAAACCGATCTTCGGCGTCTTGTGTCCAAACAAACTTTTTAGCGTCTCCTTTGATTGTATTAACATGGGGCTGGCAAAGTATGCATAATTATCGATAAACCTTCGATAGAAATTGCAAAACCCCATAAAAACTTGTACGTCTCGGACGGACTTGGGCGATTTCCATGCAAGAATGCTGTCGACCTTATCAGTTGTCATGGATATACCATGATCGGAGATAATATAGCCTAAAAATTCAACAGACTTGACATGAAATTCGCATTTCTCCAACGCGGCAGCTAAGCCGTGTTGTGTGATGCGTCGTAAGACTTCCTTTACGATACGAACGTGATCTTGCTCAGTCTCGGAGTAAATCAGGATATCGTGAATATAGACAACTACCTCGTCATCCAACAGATCTCTGAAGATATCATTCATCGCAGCTTGAAAAGTAGCTGGAGCATTGGCCAATCCAAAAGGCATAACCAAGTACTCAAAGTGTCCATAACGACTGCGGAAAGCAGTTTTCCATTCATCACCCTCTCTGAGTCTCAGGAGATTATAGCCCGATTTAAGATCAATCTTGGAGAAAATCTTAGCGGATCGGACTCTATCTCTGAGCTCATTCATGAGAGGCAGTGGGCAACGATCCATAACCGTAACTCTGTTGAGACCTCGATAGTCGACAACTAGTCGAAGGCCACGACCGTGTGGTTTGGGAACAAAGAAAATTGGTGCACCGGCTGGGGAGTTGCTTCTGCGAATCTTGCCAGTCCGCAGCATTTCCTCAATATACTCATGTAGCGTCTTTAACTCTACTTCGGAAAGAGCGTATATTGGGCCCCAGGGTGGTTGTTGACCTGGAAGTAAATCGATTTTATGATCGTAGGGGCGATGTGGCGGGAGTTTTTCGGATTGTCGTTCGGTAAACGCCTCTGCGTATTCCCAGTAGATGCTTGGGATCTTAGACTTGACGTCCGACAAAACCGAATCGTTGTTCTCGGGAGTAAACCGAACCGCTCCGCAAGAATACATCCGGTCGCCCCATTCGAGAACCGTCTCATCGTAATCGATTGATGTAGTTTGAGTCGCTTCGTGAGTGCAATTCTGTAAACAATGATCGCTAGTGAATTGGACGTCTCCCAGATACCAGTTGCCTGGTCTGTGTTTGACAATCCACCACCAAGGCAGGATCATGTCGAATTCACTGTCAAGAGTAGCAATCTCAAAGGTCTCCGTCGAAAAATGACTTCCAAAATTGAGTAAACAAGGAAAAGTAAAGGCTTTGCCCACTTCAGGAACAGGATTACCACCGTAATCATAAATCTGGAGTGGAACATCTCGTTGCACCTTAGGGATGTGAAAATCAGAAACAAAAGATTGCTATAACATAGGAACAGAAGCGCCAGAATCTAACAAAACACGCGCAAATACATCTTTTTGGTCTTTTCCGATTTTCATCAACTTAAAAGAAAAAATGGGCCGTGACCCGGAAAAAGGAGAAGAAAACATAACTTTCTTAGTCGGAGGCTGTCCAGCAGCATCCGATCCCGACCTCTTCGTACCAGCAACAGCAATTTTGGCAATAGGCCTTAATTGCTATTCTTCGTCTGGTTCGTACAGAGAAGCGACATCGTCTCTTTCAGCCACTGCAGCGTAATATGCAGCAGGCCTACGGAAACCAGCAACACGAGGAGTCCCCTCACTCGGTGTCACCGCTTCATGGTACGAAACAGGCATCCGGCTGGAGAAGGCAGCAACTTGTGGTCCTTCAGTGACGTTACGAATCTCCGAAGTGATTCGAGTACTGAGTGCGGCCACCTTGTTCTTGCCCTTCCTGAGTACTCGTCCAGCTGCAACCTTGGTCTTGTTGGGGTTGCCTCCAGTCGTGTTCTTTTGGCGGTAGCAATCAAACCATTTATGGTGGAAGTTGCCGTCAGCAGTCGGCCCATAGTCGCATAGGGTGCAATGTTTGGACTTTTTCCTCTCCGTGATTAAATGGTCAGGAATTCCAATATGGGCCTCCTTCCAAGTTTGTCCTTTGCTGTTTTTATGGGTCTGCATCCCACTACCGGCCGATTGATGCTTCTGGTGCTGAGGTTGGTGTGGTTTGGAGGTGATCCGGTCGGCCAGGGATCGCTCCTGTTTGTTGTTCGATTTACGGACTTCGACATTGACCGACTTGTGTCCGTAAAACCTGTCTCGCCTGGCGTCCTCTTCCACTTCTTTACCAGCCATGACCAAGAGCTCATTGAAGTCGTCGTCATCCTTGGGTGGTTCCTTCGCATGGAACCTCCGACGAACTTCAGACGAAACTTTGTCAAGCATAGTATGACGCCAGGTAATCTCCGTCTGGTTGACCTTAAGATTGATCAGCTTCGCACGCTGCATAAGGTCCGCAATGTCACCCTCATAGCGAAGTTGGTGCAACTTCGCCAGATGATCCTCAGCAGCCAATTTGGAACGGTAGTATTTGTTTGCTCTGTCCATAAAGGATTTCCAGTCATCATACCCACCATTGGCCTGCTGATCCTTACGGTATGCTTCATACCAACGACGACCAGCGTCGTGGAAGAAGGTACCTGTCCACTGGATCTTGTGCCGCTCCGACTGGAAACTCGCTTCAGTATAACCCATGGCGTTCTCCATGGCATCCTTCCACGTTTCCCAGTCTTCCCCAATCTTGCCGTACCATTTTGGTGGTTCGGCCATCTTGGGTTGTTGGACGTAGACTACAGTCGGGAGAGGGACTGCATCTCGTTTGCGTTTCTCCAACTTTTTTCTGCGGCGTTCCTCTCTCTTGCGCTCTTTGGCTCTTTTGTCCTCCCTTGTGGGACGACGGCGCAGTCTGCGTCGTCGTTCTTCGGAAGAATCGGTCGAGTACCCAGAGTTGCTTGAGTCGGAACTGGAAGAACTGTGATCAGAATCATCGGGGTCCATACCATTCCTATTGAATGGTGGCGGCGGTGGAGGCGGAAGTGCACCGCGCATCCGTGGTCTCTTTGCGGGGGAACATCCACCGGAGGCAAACCAAAATCGAAAATGCGGACACTGTCACCGGAGTAATCAGTGCCGTTATCGTGAGGAAGTGCGGAGTAAATCGCTTGGTCAACTGGCGCAACTTTCTCCCGCAGCTGTTTTTCCACTTGTCGATTGTTTTCGATCAAGGCCTCTTGAATCTTCGTCTTCATCCACTCACTGGGACAATAGGCGCCAGATTCCAAGGCCAAGGTCTTAAGTTGGCTTTCGATATGGTTCCATTTTTCGTTACCGGCGAGTTTGACCTCTCGCAATGACCGTTCAAGGCGTTTAACAGCCTTGGTGTTTTCGTCGTTCTTGCCCGCAAAGGCAAGACCGACATTGGCAATGGTTTCCTTCAGAGCCTGATCAGTCTGGGACTGAAGCTCTGCCTTGATCCCATCGCAGTATTGCTTGATTTGGTGGTTCAAGGTGGATTCTGTGGATAGAATCCTCTGGACCAACTCGCTTTGGTTGGACAACATAAGTTCGTTATGTGTGTCTTGTCGGGCGAAACGATCGTTCAAGCGTTGAGCCATATCAATGGAATTGACCCACAATTCCTGGAGACTGTGTTGCTGCTGTCGGAACTGTTCTTCGTTTTGCAGGCTACTGCGCTGCATGGCAAAAGATTGCTGCAACAGCACATCCTTGATTTGTCGAGCGTAGAGAGACAATTCATGAAGGGAATTCTCATTGACCGATTGCTTATGAATGAGTTTATTCATAACATGGCTGATCTCGATGGACAAATCATTGACCGTTGGCGCAATCTGGTTGCGGTATGGCACAATGGCTTGTTCGGCGTCGCTCAGACTCGAAAATGTCTGAACGAGTTCTTGAAGCTGTTGGCGATCACTCACCAGCTTCTTGACGATGGGAAGAACCATTCGTTTATGTTGGTTACCCGTATCGTCGGTAAGAGTCATCGGAACGAGAGCCTGTGAGGAAGAAGCTTCGCCGGACTGAGGGGCGGTTGGTGGCTCGGGGCCAGCGCTCGAAGCACGAGGATCGACTGACATGCTATCGGCCATCGTGGTTGTGCGTATTCGTAGAGGATAGGCGTATAGGTGCAAAATAGGAGTTTAACAAAGGTAAGATGAGGATAAAATATATAGTGTTAGACCAGGGTTCAAGAAAGATGAAGTATCGATTGAACGGTAGTCACCGAAAGATATAAGGCACAATCTTAGGTTTGTAAACTAGAATATATTTTATGGCTCGTGTATGCCTTGTTGTCTTTTCTGAGGTCCTCCCCGGCGTCACTTTAAGTACGCAGCTTCGGATCAACAGTCGGACGGCCTATCTACGCTATAGACGCTAGAGAATGCAAGAAGAGAATGATAAAGAGATAAGAACAGTAAAGGGTACTCGGCGGAGACAGCCTGCACAAACTTACGCCCCGTCGTCTTGACGTGTCTTGAGTTAATTGGAAGACCAACACTTTCAACACCCGAGGTGCAGCCGACTAGATAACTATTCGGGCGCTAATACTCGGCTATTGTCGGTAATGTGTCAACACAATGATAACACTCTCCACACAGTCAATCGGACTCTGGATATACCACCAGATAAGGCCTGGGCCGCACAATGTGTAAAATGATCACAAAAAGCTAAAACGTCGAAGTTCTGAGACTTTAATCTTTTTCAGCTTTGACTGCCTCCTTACATATACCCACCGGGTACATTGCGCTTTAACGATCGCCCATTACGACTCCAGGGTTATTTTTGGGTCCGAAAAAAACTTTTTTACTATGGGATTGTAGCAAGTGCACACTTTTACCATACAACTCACGGAGAAGAACCTGCGGCGCAGTGCAGTACTTGTGTTTATTCTCAAGGATAAATCTCAGTAACATATGCACCGCTAAGGTCTCTCTCGTAAGCGTGGTTGCCGCGTTGCGTTGCTACCTCCCATACTAAAACCGTTCTTGGACCGGGTGGTATATGAAATGGAGGGTACTGCTCAGGCAGGGTAACAATGAATGAAGGGTAAATATGAAAGATGTGTACATATGTATAACACCAGCAATTGATTTTAGGGATTCAAAAAGCATGAGTTGTTTTCTAGTCAGTATATATGGCCATGATAAGGTGGCTCAAGCAGAGAATACCTGTGCTGTACGGCAAGATGTTGGTCGCGATCACGCTGGGAAGCGAAATTGTAAAGATTCGAATCTGCGTTGTTTGATTGTATCCAGGTTTAGAACTGCAAAGATCAATAATTAAACAGTAATCCGAGGGTGTTGAACTCACTTTCGAAAAGTTTGGACACAATGTTCGGGTGCTGTTGTGCGGTTGCCAGGTGCATTTCGACCAAAGTTTGTAACTGCAAATACAAACATTGTAAAGTTTCTGAAAACTGACCTGGTTTCTCAAATACACTGGTTTAGCTGCGATCTACGCAGCAAACCACTCCAGCCCGGCGACTTTAGTGACACAAAACATGACTCGGCTGGGTTTTTGGCGCTGCTTTGACCCCATTGCAGGGGCTGCACACATCGGAAATGAGCAAAGAGTATTGGGGTGAACACTCTGCACGCTAATAGTCACACCGCCCGAGCCGTCTGCCCCTGAGTTTTGTAGGGTAGTTCAATGCCTCCATTGCTTTGTTCAAGTTTTTTTGCTCTAAGTTCGACTACTCTGCTAAGATGAACAGAAAAGTTACCGACCTGCACACCAACTCTCGTCAGCACGATTGCGACCGACAACTCGCCATAAACACCAGTAATCTCTGCTCAAGCCATCTTATCATGACCATACATACTGACCAGGAATACAGCTTATACTGCCAGAATAAAGCACCTTGAAGATCCATCGCTGTTCAGCCGATCTGACGGTCATGAGCACCGTCCATCCAGTGAATATTGCGACCAAGCAGCTTTCCATAGGATAGGTCAAATCCTTTAAAATCTGACGATCCGGCAACAAAGCAGCTGTCTATAAGAGAAGGCCCAATCCTTGAAGATTCGACGATCCGTCGATGAAGCAGCTGCCCATCAGAGAAGGTCGAATCTTTTAAGATTCGACGAACCGTCGATGAAGCAGCTGCCCATCAGAGAAGGTCGAATCCTTTAAGATTCGACAATCCGTTGACAAAGCAGCATTCCATGAGCGAAGGCCAAATCGTATAAGATCTGTCGAATCCTCAGACTATCGGCTGATCTTATGTCAAAGCAGCTTTCCATAGAATGGAAAGAATTCTATAAGATCTGTCGAAGCCTTAGATTCTTAGGTAATCCTATGTCCGAGCAGCTTTCTACAAGAAAGGGTCGAATGCTATGGAATCCGACAAATCCTTAGACTATTGGCTAAGGTTCTACGATCCGTCGAAAAAGCAGCATTTCATACAAATAGCGTTGAATCCTTAAAGATTTGACGATCCGTCGACAAAGCAGCATTTCATAAGAAAGCTTCACTTCCTGTAAGATCCGACGATTCACGACCAAGCAGCTACTCATAAGAAAGGGCCAAATCCTCTAAGATTGGTCAATCTGACGGTCCTTAACACCGTCAACCCTGTGAGTATCGCGACCAAGCAGCATTCCATGGAATAGACCAAATCCTTTAAGATTCTTCGGTCTGATGATCATTAGCACCGTTGATTCAGTGAATATTGCGTATATAGTCATAGATAGGATAATAAAATCCTCGGTTGAAGAAACTTCTTTCTCCTGCCGCGTAAGCGCCAATAGCCGCTGTGAAATAAATCTGAAATCTATTCAAACTGCGGATATTTCCCATGAAGCAGCCCGCAGTGCAAGCATCTTCGGTAATTATGCTGCTCAGACCGTGAACTCGGCACATAGATACTGGTGTTGAGACTTCTCCCTGTGATTAGTCGGCAAGCCAGTGTTGTCGCTGACAGAGTCCGGCCTGCAGGCTAGTTCACCAGCATTACGGTGAGTTAAATTAGGTTGACAGCACACACCTGCGTGCAGGCCCGTTTACGGCACACACCGGCGTACAGGCCAGTTCACTGGAGCGTTGCCGACTCCAGGCCACTTTCCCACGCCGCCGTTTTTGTTCAATGTGCCCCGCAATCACCCAGGTCTTCCAGACAACTAATAAGAAGACAGAGTTTTTCCTTATGTTCCACAATGATTGTTCATCATGATATTGTTTTCTCAAGAACTCTTTAGTTGGTCAATAGTGGGCATGTCAACAATGCGCATAGGATGTCATCCGTCCAAAGGGTTGTCAGAATAAACCATGGAACATCCAAGGAATATATCGTTTTGCCTGTTGCTTCCATACTCCGTCCCGCTCATCTTGTTCCTACTGGCACACCAGGCAAACATTTTATCAACAACTGTACCCGCTAGAGTTTTACAACACTGTATATTAAGTTTTACCGTGTATGCTCGGCAGGACACGCCGAGACCATGGCCGGCATGGGAGTTGCTGTCAGAGTGGACTTCAGAGCCGTTGCTGAAATAGATGTCACGGGCGTTGGCAGGGTGAACTTCAGAGTTGATCTTATACAGCAATTTGTCGAATCACTAAGTGATGTATACGATTCACCAGTTTGACGGCTATATATGTGATCAAATTAAAAACCCAATAATCCATGTTGGATCAAATGCCGTGTTTGACGGCGGCGTAGTGGTTTCTGAATACGTCACGAAAAGGTCATTTTGTGCTAAAACTCCTAAAACTGCTACTTTAGCCTAAATTATCCAATATACGTCAAGTCGACAACATCGCAAGGGCTCTAGTAACGTAGGGCGCAACGTTGCTAAATTACCGCTATCATCCTAAAATAGCTCGTCTAACAGCCTAAATACCTGTCTTTTTTTGTTATCGCGGGCGGTAACTAGTAGCGTTACTAGACGCATAATATGTTGTTCGAAACATATAGGAAGCATAGATAACGATACGGTCGTTCATAGGATACACGTAGTGTAGGTACGTGGGCCAAGGGTTCTAGACCCAAGGCCGTTTGCATAGCTAGGAAGTGTGTACCACTTGAAGGCATTAGATGCGATGCGGGGTAAACAGTATTGGCTGTTAGGTGTACACGTCATCCGAGACATAGTTGAAAGAGACTGGGCGATGGTGACTGCGCACCCCTCTATATAGTTTTAGGGTAGAGGGCTAGAGCCCTGCCGTGTTGTATATATAGGGGCGTGATGATACGGGGTTACAAAGTATAGTATCATCACACGCACCAGACACCAAGCGAAGTCCCCTCTAGTAAAAATATCTTTTGTCACAAAGAATAAATCGGCTGCTTTATACCTCAAGGAGTTATACTGCTAAAACCCCTCTATAAGTACAATTGCAATTCTTGGTAATAAAAGACTTCATACACCGTGAGCCAACGTCTATCATCGATAACGCCCCAGGACGTCCCCCGTAACAGTATATTTTTACTAGACTACACTACCAATTGCAATCATCGCTCACTTCAAGGGTTACGGAATCGGTGCGATACCAAGGCTGCAAAACCTGCGACCGCACCGTATATCAGGCACTCTTAAAAGAACCAGAGTTCTTAACCTACAAGACTATTACGGTCATTACGGCGTTGGAGCAACAATCTATCAGAAAATAACCAGCTCAAATACGATCAGCAAATGGCTGAAGCCTTGGAAGAGATGTTGGTAAAATCAGAGCAACCGCATCGGAAACCATCATTTTCTTTCGAAACTCCAACCGACCAAGACGATTTCGACAGTGGTTGGAGAGCTCAACAAGTCACGTATTATACGGGTCCTCCACCCCAAAATTATCAACCTCCTGAATTGGTATCCCTCGTTAGTGATGACGAAGGTTCAGGGGAAGACCTACCCAATGCACCTGTGTTCCAATCTGAGGGCACCCGCATCAGGAAAAACGTCCTCAGAAGCAGGAAAGAAAAACTAGACAGTACTAGGTTAGCACCGTACCAACCAGGAAGACGAAGAAGCCGGTCGCCATCAAGACAGGCATACCAGGCACTGGCAGGATGGGTTACGCTACAGGCATTATGGAACGGCCTAAAGAATAAGGAAAATGACCCTATGGCCACCGACGGAATGCACCAAACTATTCGATGACTAGGCAAGGAGATGAAAAGATTGCAGAATGCAATAGCGAAAGGAGAAAAAGTAACAGATGAGAACATCGACCTGTTGGTGGGAGAATGCCGCGGCGCTGAAGCACTACTACAAGCAAGAATGTTGGGAGTGGAAACAACAGTGGCGGATCTCGTCAATGCAGTAAAAGCCTTGTCAGCAGTGTTCATGGATATGACTCCAATTATCAGGAGATATTTCCAGGAGTATGACACCGCGTTGGGAGCCAAATTGGATCGGACAATTACAGACCTACAGGGAAGCTCGCAAATGGAATTTCCGGAACACGCACAAAACCACAACGCAATGCTAGCGGATTTAGCCATCACTGAGCGTGCAGTACAACGAGTAACGGAGGCAACTGAAGCAACACAGCGCGAAATAGTTTTACTCAAAGCTACGAATCAGAATTATCAAGCGGAGATCCGAGATCTTCAGAACCAAGCTCGATATGCAAACACTCGCATGGACAGGTTGACGACGCGGCTACAAAAACTCAAAGAGGCACAGGAGGCGGAATCGGTAAACAACGAATACACCGCACAAGACATCCAGTTGAAGGTTGACCAGTTGGGTAAAAAGCTGGAGGCACAAAACAATAGGGAAACCTTAAATGGCAGGGTAACAATGCATGGAGCCAGATTGAAACGGGTCAGACCAACCAATGGAGACCCGGATGACAGCAACCATGTCAGCAACGCCAGCACATCATTCCGCTCGGTTAGACGACAAACAAACTTCCGGTCAATGCCGCTCCCACCTTCTCCAAATAGATACCAGCGCGAAGAAAGCGTTTTCCACCAGAATCCATTCAATCTAAACCCAGGCAATCCAAAGCCTCTAAAGCCAACCGCCTTGCCTAAGTATAAGATCGGAGAGAATTGGCGACAATTTTGGAAAATCTTGGAAAATCACATCAGGCTTTACAAGAAACATTACCAGGGTCGCGGAGATGACGAATCCATCTTGTTGGTAGGTGATTGCCTCCAAGGCGAAGCACACAACTGGTACGACAACTACACCCGGGAAATCCATGAAGGTATTAAACCCAGTGCTTTGTCGACAGATCGTCGAATCTTAAAGGATTCGACGCTTTTATGGAATGCTGCTTTGACATAGGATTAGCCGATAGTCTAAGGATTTGACGCTTTTATGGAAAGCTGCTTTGTTGCAAGATCTTAATGGATTCGGCCTATTCCATAGAATGCTGCTTGGTCGCGAATTTCACCGGATTCACGGTGCTAATGACCGTCAGATCAGCTGGCCAGCGACGGATCGTCGAATCTTTAAAGATTCGACCTTTCTTATGGAAAGCCGCTTGGACATAGGATTAGCTGATAATCTATGGTTTTGACAGATCTTAAAGGATTCAGCCTATTCTTACGGAAAGCTGCTTTGACACTGGATTAGCCGATAATCTAAGGATTGGACAGATCTTAAACGATTCGAGAGATCTTAAAAGATTCGGCTTCTCTATGGAATGCTGCTTTGTCGTGATATCCACTGGATTGACGTTGCTAATGACCGTCAGATCTTATATGATTCGACCCTTTCTCATGGAATGCTGCTTTGACATAGGATTAGCCGATAGTGTACGGATTCGACAGATCTTAAAGGATTCGGCCTCTTCTCAGGGATTTGCCGCTTAGTCGTTGGATTGTTGGATCCTATAGCTTCATTCGGCCTGTGTCTCAGGATTCATCGCGAATTTGCGTTGTTCTAGCAGTATGAGCTGTATTCATAGTCAGTATACATGGTCATGATACGGTGGCTTTAGCAGAGAATACTGGTGTTTGACGGCGAGTTGTCATTCGCAATCGTGCTGGTGAGCGTCGGTGTGCAGATCGGCATTTGTGGTGTTCACCTCAGCAGAGTTGTCGAACTTAGAGCGAAAAAACTTGAACCAATCATGGGGGCATTGAACTACCCTCCAAAACTCACGGGCAGACAGCTCGGGCGGTGTGACTATTAGCGTGCAGAGTGTTCACTGCAATTTCCTTTGCTCATTTCCGGTGTGTGCAGCCCCTGCAATGGGGTCAAAGCAGCGCAAGAACGCCGCCGAGTCATGTTTTGTGTCACGGAAGTCGCCGCGCCGGAGTGCTTTCCTGCGTGGATTGCAGCTAAACCACTGTATTTGTGAGAACATGTCAGTTTTCGCAAACTTTACAATGTTTGTATTTGCAGTTTATAACTTTGGTCGAAATGCAACTGCCAACCGCACAACAGCACCCGGTCATTGTGTCCAAACTTTTCAAGGCTGAGTTCAACACCCTCAGATTACTGTTTAATTATTGATCTTTGCAGTTCTAGACCTGGATACAATCAAACAACGCGAATTAGAACCTTTAAAATAACGCTCCCCAGCACGATCGCGACCGACATCTGGAGGCTGCAAACACCGGTATTCAAAAGAAAGGGCCGAATCCCATTGGATCCGACGATCCATTCCACTATGCAGTTTCCCATAAACAAGGGCCGAATCCTATACGATCCGACGATTCTACAAGATCTGACGACTATGCCGCTTTCCATTAGAAAGGACCGAATCCTATTCAATCCGACGATCTACGACTCATCAGCAAATCCATAAGAAAGGGCCGAATCTTTGAAGATCCGACGATTCTATAAAATCCGACAACTATGCAGCTTTCCATAAGAAAGGGCCGAATGCTTTAGAATCCGGCGATAAAGCAGCTTTCCATAGACCGCGTCTCTGTATATAGTCTGGATAGCCTCACCAAACCGCTGAATACGCACTCAAGTTGCACTGAATCAAAGAATCTGTAAACCATCGCAAGATGCTTCGCAAAACCATTGCAAGTTTCAAAACCATCGAGAGATCCAAAACCACCGAGAGAGTGCTAAAGAATGCTATAGAACTTTATTATGGAGTGCTATGGAGTGCTAGAGAATAGTATTGCTTCTGCGGACTTATTGTAAAAGACCTCAGTCGCTAGGTTGGCCTACGGACCAGTATAGAGTGCTAAGGGCTGATATGCGATGCTAATACAGCTACGCGTGCTAATCGGAAAATCGACCTTTTTGTGACGTATATAGTTTGTATTGGAATGATAGCATAGTTAGCATAATAAAACTGCTGAATAAGCGCTTGAGTTCTACTGAATCAAAGAATCTGTTGACCATCGCAAGATGCCTTCCAAAACAATAGCGAGATCCAAAACCATCTCAAGAACAAAAACCGCCAAAATAGTGTTAAAAAATGCTATAGAACTTTATTTTGGAGTGCTATGCAGTGCTGAAGAATGCTATTGCTTCTACGGCTACGCGTACAAATCTAAAAATTGACCTTTTCTTGACGAAGATCCGGCGACTAAGCAGCAAATCCATGAGAAAGGGTCGAATCCTTTGAGATCTAGCGACTAAGCAGCATTCCATAAATGGGCCGAATCTTTTGTGATCCGACGATTTCTACGGCTTAGCAGCTTTCCATGAGAATGGTTCGAATACTTCAAGATCTGACGATTCTATAAGATCCGTCGCTGGCCAGCTGATCTGATTGTCATTAGCACCGTCGCTGGCCACCCAATTTGACGGTCATTACCATTGTCAATCCTCTGAATATTGCGTATATAGTCATAGATAACATAGTAATAAAACCCTCGGTTAAAAAAACCCTCTCCATATGTGCGATGATTGAACACACCAGCGATCAATGAATAAACCGGCGATACAACCATAAAAAAGTTGAATATGCCTGTACATATGGCCTGACATAGAATCGCCACTTTACAGGCGTACCATGCACTGCTTGCTTTATAGTGGGCGACCTAGCATGTGTAGGAACCTGACGATACGACACGACGGTGTGTAGGAACATCCACTTAAGCATCGCAACCGTTGCACCCTTACATAAGACCCTGGCGACACAGGCGACCCACGCGACATTTAAAGTAGAAAGGTCCGTATCTAAGACAGCCAGCCTCAAATACGGAAAGATTTTTCCTGATGTTCATCCTGTATAACTAGTTGTAAACAGTAATTTTAAGGTCCGATGTCATGGTTACCCATCAGAAATGTCTTGGCCTAGTCCCCAAGCTACTTTCCAAAACAGGTTTCAGAATGTCCATGCTCTCATTGCGTGGTACTTTGCATCATTGACATATGATATGAAACAACTTGTAGAGAAACACTCCCCAGATGTCCAAGTCAGCCCTAGACATAGTCAGCAACATTCTATCCATGTGAGTGTTGTGTCGTGGGGTGTTCAAACAGCGATTCTAGATGTAAACTAGGAGCTGTCCCGGTTCTCTTGTAACCTCCCTTGTACATTTGGGCGGTTAAATCAATATCAAAAACAGCACATTTCGGCGCATAGTAACCCAACGGACCCCCAGGAATAAATGAAATTACCTAGCTTGCTGATAAAAACTGTGCTCCCAAACCACATTGTTCTACACGAGGGCATACTGATCTTGTAGCCTCAGTGATATCGTTTAGCTTTCTCTCACTACATATGCTTTATATGCGTAGTAGGTTAGCTGGGTTGATGCTGCTGAACCAATGCACCCGTCTTGGCAGTATTCCTACCTTGTGTAAACCACAATTCGTCCACTCACCTCCACATATATCTATACATAAACACAATTTGCCTTCACGTCTGCTATATTTCAATTATCGTACAACTTCGCAGCGGTCTACCCGGTGTTTTAACTTGGAGATTATAGATCCTAGTTCAATATCCAAACGCAAGCTCTCCAAGAACAATCCACACTATTGTTCATTGTGAGTTACTTGCGTCACAGCAACTCGGCGCTCTCTAGTAGTCGCTACGGCAGGCGCAACGTACACCATGAATGTGTCAGAAGCGCCAATTACAGTAGCCATAAAGACAAGCGGGACAGGGCAAGAGCCTAAACATCTTCCGTTGAGATCGCCGAATTTCCAAGTCGTTGTCGAGAAGCAAATCAACGATGTGGAACAATTAGAAATTCCCTCTTCGGGCGAACATGATGAAATCGAGGAAGAGATAACCCCGGCATACTACTATGAGAATTCGGGTATTCCTGTCTTCACCCCAGTACGTGAAAGCCAAAAATGATTTCTGCGAGGTCAAGCTCTGCTCTGCTAATATGTATCGGCGACTGATTCGTACAGAGTATGGATCAATTCCGAAGTTTCAAAAAATTTGTTGATAATATCAACCATTACGGTATGAAATCTGGCATTGTGAAGATAATTCCTCCGAAAGAGTGGTAAGAATAACAGCCTTCTTTCTAGTGTATCACTTAATTGATATTTTAGGACGGATTCGCTGCCCCCACTTGATGACAAAGTTCGTGATATAAGAATAAAGAATCCCATCGAACAAGACATTGCCGGGAGTTCAGGTGAATATCGACAGACAAACATTGAGAAACAGAGAACATATAATCTTCCTCAGTGGCGACAACTTTGCGAGGGGGCCGACCATCAACCTCCAGCTAGACGTGGAGAACGACGACGTGGTACAACACGGCCAGCTCCAAAGCGGGCTACAAGGTCACGAAAAAACATTGACCTCAAAGACGATGAAGAGGTTTTAGTCAAAATAGAGGACACTGAGGAAGCAATACATTCAAAACCAAACCCACCTACCCCTAAATCTCCTGAGAAACCGACAACTGATGATGGGGACATCCAGAAAGATTGCATTGGAGGATCATTACTCCAAGGTAGCCTAGAAAATACGCCTGATGGACCCGCCGGGCGCCAACCTCGAAAGAAGCGTGTCTATAAGAGTGCTAAGGAGAGGGCAGCGGATAGAGAAATGGCGGACGAGGAGGCGTATGAGGGATTTGATTACCGCATATGTGATGCAGATCATTATACACCTGAGCGTTGTGAAGAGCTTGAAAAGGCTTACTGGAGGACTTTGACCTACAACAGTCCACTATATGGCGCCGATATGCCTGGTAGTCTTTTCGACGAATCGACCACATCGTGGAATGTCGCTAAGCTGGAGAATCTGCTTGACTGCCTTGGAAAAAAACTACCCGGAGTAAATACGGCATACTTATATCTTGGGATGTGGAAAAGCACATTTGCGTGGCATCTCGAAGATATGGATCTCTACAGTATTAATTATATCCACTTTGGTGCTCCCAAGCAATGGTACTCAATTTCAAGAGCTGACAAATCCAAATTCGAGCAATTAATGAAAAGTATAAACCCTCAGAATGACACCAGAAGTTTATGGGACTGATTTTTGAAGGTATATGGCCTAATGACGCAAAGAAGTGCTCGCAGTTTTTGCGACATAAGACCTTTCTAGTATCGCCATCACTTTTGGCCACACATGGTATCAAAGCCAATAAAGTAGTTCATCATCAGGGCGAGTTTGTCATTACATTCCCCTTTGGATACCACTCGGGCTATAACCTAGGGTATAATTGCGCCGAGAGCGTGAATTTCGCAACAAACTCATGGTTGCAATACGGACGAAATGCGAAAAAGTGTGATTGTGTAGGGGACTCAGTTTTTGTCGACGTGGAAGAGATTGAGCGAAAGTTGCGTGGAGAACTGACTGAAGATGATGATTCAGAAGAAGATTATGATTACTATGATGAAGATGAAGATGAAGCAGGGATTGGAATTGTAGGCGACTTCCCTACTCCACCAGAAAGTGTAGAAGGAAAACCAGCAAAAGTTCGCAGACCTCGGAAACGAAAGGTAGATAATGACATGCAGTTTGGACGAGAAACTAAAGTCAAGAGAATCAAGATCAAGGTTCCCAAAGCGCCAGCTCACGAGCCGGTACGTCGCCCAACCAAGCGCTGTACACACTTTGATGTAGTGATTTGGGTTTAAATCTCTGATGTTGAATATACTAAATTCTGTTTACGTAAATAGTGTGTCTTATGTCCAAATGATCCTGCTTACGAATCTTTATTGCCAACTGAGAATGGATTTCAAGCACATAGGTATACTGCCAATACATCCCTAGCGAGATCAACGAGATCGACTAAGCTTGGTTGAAATCACAGATTGTGTGCTATATACACTCCAGAAACATACTTCAAATGGGATGAATTCGGTCGTGAGATCGTTGCAAACATCGACGATATACCCAAAGCACGCCTGGATCTTCGATGTTTCTTTTGTCGTGGTACAAAAGGTTCCTGTTTTCAGTGCACAGAGAAAAAGTGCACACGGGCATACCATGCGACTTGTTCTGCCGCTGCTGGCGTTTTGGTCAATATGGTTGAAGTGAGCATCACGGACGATGAAGGAAACAATCATCCACAAACAAATATTGATTTCAAATGCCGGTTTCATCGGCCGAAAAGACATAAAGATTTAGACACCGAACAGCTCGAAGATGATCCGCTCATAAGGGCGTATGCTTCAACCCTCATAACCCAGGATGTAATACAGATGCAGTATCTAGGAAGAGATATATTTGCTGGGTTGGTTGTTGAAAATCGGCCAAATGAGGGCACAGTTCTTGTACAAACGATGCCGAAGGAGTACGTTCCGCCTTTGCCGTATGATCAAAACACCCCTAACTAAGTTAATATTTAGTGAAATTTTGGAGGTACCTTGGATCTATATACTGGCCCAAGATCCATCCAAGACGGACTTTCCAGATGCTATCACCACTGCACCGTTATTTCCACAATTAGATTATCGGCCTATGGGAAGAGCCCAACCCCCTAGAAATGACCTTCCACAACCCGATGAGCACTTTGGAATGGGGCTAATATGGGGCGGGCTCATTCTGGAAAATATTGACGTATCACCTGATCAAGTACCGATTAGTGATAAGGACAGTTGGTGGCATTACCTGGGAGAACTCTCTACTGAGAGTATAGCCAAGTATTCTAGAAATCCTTCGTCTCGGATGCCCGATGAAAGCGCAAATTTTATCTCCCAGAAAAATAAACCTAAGACTCGCAAGGCACCCTCAATAATAAAATCAGAAGTTGGGTACCCGATGCTCTCTCGTCCAACTGTCGAGTATGGACAACCGGGGCAGTACATGATGGGAACTTTTCAAAGACCCAATGGATATGGGCCAGGTTACCGACCCCAATTTCATGGTGGATCTACTGCTATATACGCTCCTTTAAACACCCCATCAATTTCGGGATTTTCTTCTACGGTAGAAAACGCATCTATTGAATCTCTTTCACCTGATTCAACTACACATTACCCGAGGAATCATGCTACTGATGAATCACATTACCATTCTCATGGACACCCAGTAATACAATTCATGTCATCCGAACGACCTGCTGTCCAGCCTCGCGAGTTTTCAAGGGTTGCGTCTAGTATCATGCAAGTCACTCAATCAACCCCAATACCGTCTCCAATCACTCCCATCACCACCCAAATCGTGGATAGTCCATCGCCAATACGAGTTGTGGCACAGCCAGAATTCTGTCCTGATATTCAAAGTAAAGCTGAAGATATACAACCCTTTAGAAACTCATATACAGAGTACAAATCTTACCAACGTCTACCAGAATCCTCACGGACATCGGCTGCTCCGGTAGCAGATATCACAGCTGCCTTGTCGAAATTAGCATCAGCGCGAGCTGCTGCATCATCATTATCAGAGGCGTCTCAGCAGACTCAGCTTCTGCCCTCCTGTATACCCCATGCTTAGGCAAATATAACATGCCTTGTAAAATAACTGAAATTGAGGGTATAATTCTGTACAATATTACATGCGTTGGTCTCCTAACGTCTTTGGTTTGGTGGGAGGTTAGCTTTTGCAGGAGTTTTGCGCAAAAGTTCTACAGTTCATTGTTTTATTATATGTGATGCACGCTTGGGGGGCTAGCAAGTAAAAGTCATCCCTATTCGAATTGGCCTCTTAGGTGAGCTTTGATAGTGTAGGTGTTATCTTTTCGTTGATTCTGGTAGTTAACTGAATTTTACAATTGGCAAATAGTAGTTTTTGCGAATGAATTATTCCTGTATTTTGAAAGCAGTATCACAATTAAAAATCGGGATACGTAATAAATCACATTAACCGTATTGATGTTGATTCATCCATACAGTACTCTATACAGTTATAATGATATGACTGTTGAAGACAAAGGTAGAAAGCTACGCTAGTATATGAGCTGCATGTCTGTAAGGCTGGTGTGAGGTCTTCGAGTGGGATAAACCTCAACCGAGTAGCAGCAACCAAAATAGACTCACGGAACCCTCACATGAGTATGAAACCGATTCATCGATTTTCTACAAAGTAGTTGAGTTTTCACGAAGTTGTTCCTAAAAAAACCCCGATGCACTCGCTAATTCATTCATGAAAAATTACTGCGATGTTGAGATAGTAAACATAACGATATATCCTCACATAATACAGCATAGTTCGAGGTTCTGTTTACATCTACCGGCTCGTAAAAACACTACTCCAGATTTTGTCTCGTGATTGAGCGATAATGATGGCCGCGTGTGTTCTGCACTACCGCGTGCCTACTTAGTCAAATATCTAAAATCAACCAACACCAGAGGAATTGTTCGGAAAACGTTAAGTTCGCCAACCAGGTGTCATCCCTGGACTTTCGTACAAGAAAGTGAGGTTCCACTCCATATTAGACGTCTACCAATTCCACTTTTATTACCGGAAGTTCTTTTCCACCCAGCTTTTCAATGTGTTTGCCCAACTCCGAATAATTAACATTTCGGTCAACCACAATTTTTTCTCCTCCTTTTTGGAATTCATGTGATACTGTTCCTTTGTCGGGCTCTATCTTTCCTGAATCGTAGGATGTGGGGCTACCAGGAGATGTTTGTGATATAATTTGGTCGCTTCGAATTTTTTCCTGTGACGATGTATGTATACAGTTATTATGTAAGCTCGGCAGCAAGTGTTCAAACTAACCACATGTTTTTCTGAATGCAGAGAATAGAGACGACTTGCAATGGACGGTAGACTGGATGGCCTTGAGTAGTTAATTGGAACTGAGTTTGTGTTCACCCTGTGTTGTTGCCATTGTATTGCGCTTTGAGAATCTCTTGGTTTGTTTTCTACGGTAGATTCACAAGTATCATTACTTTCTTCGACAATAATCTGAGACGCAACATTTGGCCGAAAATAACGTCCGCGAGGTTCTCTCCATGATTTTTTAGATGAGCTCATCGAATTTCTGTTGATGTCTGAGCAACTAGTTTGCCCAACATCTTCAAATTTACAGTTGTTGCGTGCTCCTGGTAGTCTAGCATCAGATCTTCCTGGCTTCTTTGCATTCTCTAGTTCTGACTTCGGATATAGGTAGAAGCCTAAACCAGCTGGATCGGCGCCAAGAATAGATCTGTGCTCTATTTGCTGCTGTATAGTGTGCGCCGTAGTTTTGTTTATGTCTGTGCTAGTCTTTCTTCGCAATGTTGATGAATTCCTGGAGTAGTTGCTTTGAGATGACGTTGGCCGCGACGACGGTGCAGACTTGGGTATAGCAGGAATTGGTGGTATTATTTCAGGCCAATGGGTTAAATCAGGGGTAGACTGAGAACGACGAGTTAGAAGACGGCTAATGGAATTTCGTCGCTTGGACTGAAGAGCTTTGGGCTGTGGAGATTCAAGCGGGACTTCCGTTGGTGTAGGAAGAACGTAGGGCGCATCGGTCACAGTAGATAAAGGTGAAGGTGACTTTATATAACTGTCTGAATTTCTCTTCGATTTATTTGATAAGTAATTATTTTGAACACCAACATCTCGACAGGTAACCGATGGGTTGGCCAGATTTGAATCTGAGGCTTTAATCAATATCGATAGAGAGGAGTTTGATGGGGTTGTCGTTGGGGTTATCGTTGGGGTTGACACCTCAGATCCAAACTCAAACGAGGATGCCGAAGATGAAGAGGAAGATGGTGTGTGAGAAAACGGTGGATGAATTTGAGCAGGCAATGAAGTTGTCGAGAGAGTGACATGTTGTGAGAGGCTACCAGATCTAAGCCTGTAGGATTCTGACGCCGTTGGATGAGCGGGAAGAGAAGCTGTGGAATATGATGATGCTGCTTGTCCCTTGAGATTCAAGTTACAACGTTCTTTGTCACTATGCCCTGAAATCCGAAATATCGTGAATAGAGACCTAAAGCTACTCTTTTTTGCGGCTTTGGGATGCCTTGTTGTGCTAGGCATATTCTGTATGTTTCTGATTGATCGCAATTCATAAAAGAAAGGGGTGCGAAGGTGAGATGATAATGACAGTATTGGTTATCAGCCTATACAGAACGAGTGGGGACAGAATAAGGGAAAGGGTGAATCAAGATACAGCAATGCAAAAGTATTAATCATGACGGTATCCCAAGTTAGGAGAAATCTGAGAAGACAATCACTCCTCCCATGCACAACGGTAACGTCGGGAGCGTCGCGCGCGCGAGATCTTCATCCTAGAAGGCCGGAGGAATGCCCGGTTACGTATGCTTCCCAGAAGCAATTCAGGCGGCACTGGTCGAGATAAGAAGTACTTCTTGGTTCAGGATAATTGAAGTGATAGGGCTTTATGCATGGCTTTAAGCAGAAACGTTTAGAATACAGTGCCATGTTATAAAAGTATAAGAACGTTGGGTTGTAACGGTTTATTATGTCATTCTTAGTAAAAGGCTTCGGAGGAAAAAGCAATTAGTGGTCATCCGGACAGGTTTTCTTTCAACTCTTTGTCACGATGTTGCAAAATGATGTCAATGGCGTCTGGCCCAGGTTGTCTATAAGTAGAGCGCTGTCGCGCTGCAAGCTTCATTTCTTCCACCCAATTTTTTCCTCACATCGCTTGCTGCTCTGCTGAATTATATGCTTATATGAAAAATGTCCGAAATTCATGGTACTAAAGTTGATGGTGGACAGTATAATGGTACTAACCTTGAAGGAGGACAGCAATAGGTGGCTGAGATCCGGGCCATTTTTAGCGAAAAATATATCAAAAAAATGTGCTCGCTTGCCGCGTTATTTTGCGCCCCTGGACGTCTCTTTCCGATCAGTATTGGCGGGGTACGAGGGCTCCAAAGTTGCATAGAGCTATAGCCGCGAGTAGTTGCTCTTTTGTAGTCATAAAAATATCACAAAAATGCGCTTAATTTGCTCTTTTTTTGAAGCCTATAAACGTTCCGAACAGAAAAATATTGGCAGAGTAGGAGGATTTCGAAGTTGCCAATAGCTGTAGCCCCGAGTAGTTGCTCTTTTGTGGCCGTAAAAATATCACAGGAATGCCCTTGATCTGCTCTTTTTTTTAAGCATTTTACCGTTCGGATCGAGCGAATATAGCTTGTGTACAAAAGCGTCGAAGTTAATCCTACATAACTTCTGTATCTGATGAGGTATTTTGGCAAAAAAATAGGCGTTCTGGAAGCGCTCGATCTGCCGTTTTTTTTAAGCATTCTACCGTTCGGATCGAGTGAATATTGCTCGTGTACAAAAGCATGGTAGTTGATCCTACATAACTTCTGTATCCGATAAGGGTTTTTGGCGAAAAAATTGTCGTTTTGAAGCGCTTGATCTACCCGTTTTTTGAAGCACATGAATGTTCCAATCCACCGAATATTGGCGAGGCTGTAAAGCCCTAAAGTTGCGCATTTGAAAGCTATTGTACAATGAGAATGATAATGCATGGTTTCAGTGTTACTACTTGATGGTTTTTTGCGATAAAAATATCATAAAATTGCGTTTGCTTGCATCGTTGTTTTGTTTCTATCATCGCAGCGATCA
Source organism: Geopyxis carbonaria (assembly GCA_024516215.1). Lineage (NCBI taxonomy): Eukaryota > Fungi > Ascomycota > Pezizomycetes > Pezizales > Tarzettaceae > Geopyxis > Geopyxis carbonaria. The sequence continues at coordinate 21,470 of JAJJXG010000021.1, read as the reverse complement.
ACCAGATATTACTGGCGGATCAGAGGCTTAAGTTTGTATGTAGCTACTGCTAAAATAGTGGTTGATTTCAAGCAAAACAAATGTCGGAAAATGCATTGGCCTACTATTTTTTTTGAGCCTATAATTGAAACAATGAAGCAGTTATCGGCGGACTACAAGCATGTTGGTATGCACTATGAATTGTGACATACAGGAAAGTTTTATATGTGATCCGGATGTAGACCATTTTGAGCAGTAAAAATATTGACAAATATGTATTTGTTTGCCATGAATATACCGCAGCCTCATGTGAGTTCGTATTTATTCGCAAACAATTTACTATCAACTGTGCCTCATGTCAAATACAGTATCTTCCAGCCCAACGAAAAACACTGTTTAACATCTGGCATGTTTGACGGGTAGAATTTTCACTGTTCGATATCGGTTTTATGAAGAGTAATATTCATTAGTAATAACTCATTGCCTGAAACTTGTGCTGCATTAGTACTATCATTATTAAATCATGATAGTAACGTTTGCCAGTCAATGTTTCACTGTCAAAGCGCTACGGCTATGAATCATCAGTGTCAACAAATGAGACGAGTACATTAGCACATGCATAATGTGAAAGCCGTAACGAATCTTGACTATACCGTAATATTCACAATACAAGACGGTAGACTATGGTAACAACTCTCAACATTTAATTGTTAGTATTCAACAGCCAACCATTCTCAATCTTCAACTGTATCGAAACTTTTAACACATGCTTACATTTACCAATACAGAATATATTAAACTAAAACAGAGTATTCTTGAGTTTATATTGAACTTTGTCTCAACAGTACATGCAACACAACGTTTCGCATTATGAGATAGTGAGAGTTTAATAGTACAACTTTCAAGACTTGACAGTCACCATCTATCTTTCAACGTCTACAGTTGAATAGCAGTGCGTAAATATCATCAAAGAATTCATTGTTCAAAATTGACTGTGTGATAGTGAGTAGTATCCACATGACACACCGGCAAACATTTCACACTGCAATTTTACTTATATTATGATAGACATTATTGGGTAATACAGTATTTAATGTGTGTTGCCTATATTACCGTTATGATAAAAATTGGTAGTATCATGCAGTGCAGCTTTGATAAATATTACACAGAGCTGCCATAAATTGTTTGAATAATGAATAGAAGCATTTTGTGTTCAAGATCTACTCTATAACATTTGATACTATTCAACAGCGGCGCGAGATTTACATGTCCCACTATTGCTATCCAATGAGGTTAAGTTTTTAACATATGATACAGTATATAGCGTTGTGCAATAGTCTTCTGTACAGCCGGCAAAGTAAATTCGTCCCTTCTGGTGATAGGCTAAGTACTACTACCAGCAACAACGCCAACATTGGAAACGTGACTAAATGTCGAACATATATAAAAAGACATACAGTATCATTTATCATCATACAAGTTACTGTCCAGAATATCAGTGTTTATGTGTGATTCAGTATTCAGGAACTGTACATCATTTACAGTCAGACATACACTATATAATGCCACTTCCTGTACATTATTGAGATATCTCTGTAGGCTGTCCAACATATGGCATATGATATTGTATATTATATGGCAAATTATTACGACTATGTGAAGTGTAGTGTTCAACAACAGGCGTACTTGCATGATTTACAATACAATGTTCAGCATTCAAATGTTGGTACACATCATCAAGCAGTGATTCATTATGTCATGACTGACATTGATAGAATAGCAAGGTTATTGACAATCATTGCATTCATTGTTTCAAGTTCAATACATAATGCCCTGTTTCCGGCTAAGAAGTTCTATTTACACTTCGATGATACATATGTAGCTTTGAATATTTAGTATATATCAATGAAACATCATTCATCAAACTTACTATAACAACCCACAGTAACACTGTACTATTGCGGTTTAAATTTTTTGAAGTGCTACATTTTACAGTTGTATTCAATCTCTAAGTATTTACAAGCTTCACTATCATAGTTCGTTTGGTGTTCACTAGTGCAACATTTACCATTTTACAAGGGAAATCCAATACTCAGTATCATTGGCTAGCGTAGCGTATATATTCAGGCGTGCTATGCTTTCTTATAACTGCGCATGAATACAGTATAATGTAGTACAATCTTCCAATATCACAATATTGGTATGTTGATATATCTGTGCGTTGTCATTAGACATGCAGTATCAAATACAAAATGTTTCATCAAAGCAGCATTGCATAACCGATATGTAATATCATACATTCGTTAGTAGTATGCATCAATGTAGTATGGGCTTTCAAATGTATCACAAAGTTAAATGTGATTATTAACTAATAACATTCAATGGTTGCCATATACTATACAGTATTCACAAACATAACATTTGTTGTGTGACACAGTGCGTCAACTAAAATTTGGTCGTTAATCACTAACATTGAACGTTGCCGTTTGTCACTCATGCCTGAGGAAAATGTAAAAGTGCGCCAGAAAAGCAATAGTATTGACCATCACATATGCAGTATCAAAAACATGGTATTTCGACACCTAAACTTCCACGCATATATTCAAGTTCAACGCCTTCTACGTAGTTATATCCTATATTCACAAACATAGGATTTGCTGGCACGACATGACATGCAATATCAAAAATACAGTATTTGGTTGAGAAGCACTAATTATCTAACATGCGTCATGTGGTAATAGTTGATATCTGCTACTAGGCCAGGATTGAATGTCTAAATTCAGTTTACGTCATCAAACAGTCAGTTTTCATTAACGCTAGACTATTCACATTCAGATGTAGCATAATCCATAAAACACTGGTGACTAATGCTGTCTTCAATATTGTTTTCGGTTTTATGATATACATTTTATTCAAAGAAGTAATAAACCTACGCAATATTGGGTATTGCTGTGTGCGGATTTCAAAACACCAGGATAGTATTATTGTGATCTATTTTGCTCAATCCATCACAATACAAATTTACATCTTTGCCTGCATGCCCCACTAATCATTAAAGCTAAATCCCCATACTCATGACTCTCAAATATCCAGATAGCGGCCGAAGGCCGAACGTTTCTTGTCGGTCAGTTAATCATGTGTAGAGTACTCTCTGCACGGTGGTTTCTCGCCAACTATACCTGTTTAGATCCCACTAACCCACCAATGTGTGAGTTGGTCACGTGCAATAAGTGTCTGGCCTATAAACACCGGATTTTTCGACGATGTCCGGCTATTCTGGTGCAGCCGTAACAACCTTTGTGTAGGAGCCACCCGTCGGTGTACTGCCATCTCTAAGGAGTGCCTTTTTTTTAACGGCCTTTTGTGCCTAGCTAGAAGAGATCGCACTTGACAAACTCAGATACAGACAGGTTAGTCGTAGTGGGTGACGCACAGCGAACTGGCTTAGTAAGTGTATTGTAGAGTTCACCGCCGATGACTTACAATTATCATTTTGGCAAAATTTGTTAAAATGCCAGCGCACCAACGATGCATTTAATCATTCTCTTCAATTTAGAGAGCTACGTAGAGTTGATCAGAAATAAGTACATATCTCTGTTTAATTTTCAAATAATTAATGAATTGTGCTGCTATGCTGTGTAAACACGAGAAACCAGAACAGTGTTGCGTTTTTATCATCGCTTAGAAACACAACACAATTCATCATTTGATAGAAAACCCTAGACAAAAATGTTACAATTCCAGCCTAGAATTACAGCGGCACTGATCGCAAGCATTGTGATACACAGGTATTTTAATGCGTTGGTAGATGCCAAGTTGCAGGTATCGGTACGGCGGTTCCACATCTCTGCCTGTTTTGGGGTCTCAGGATGCGCACCCACTTTGGCATGGAATATCAAACCTTGTCTCTGTAATAGTAGTAGGACAGAAGCACAGTGAGAAAACAATTCAGTTGCGGCATTGCACTTTACAACAGCTAATACTTTACACCATGGTTGAACAATGCCATTCAATTTTTGCTCATGTCTATGGTAGTAAATTACAAGCTAGGAACATCGACAAATGACCATTCAACACAATTAGTGCTACTAGGATGAAACTAAACGGAACTGACACCATCAACCACTATGCTGGACCCAAATCAAATTAAATTCAAGCAAAGAAACTGTACTAGTAGTAGAATGTTTCTAATAATAATCAGTAAATATGAAGATCTTTATAAATCGAGACTTGCGCACCTTCTGCAGTTCGTCCTCTCAGATACGCGGGTTCACTACCAGGGACATATATGTCCTCATATAGTGTTTTCAGGGTTGCGTCGGGTTCAGCACTTTCTTCTGCTTCTTTAACTTCTTTGTCTACTGTCTGCTTCGCCTCTTTGTCGACTGCCTTAAGCTCCTCCTCAGAAAGAACACCCCACTCCAATATCTTTTGCTTCAGTCCTTGAATAGGATCTTGTGTGGATCTCATAGCCTGGATCTCCTCGCGGGTCTAAAAACACTGTTAGGAAGAGTGAATATTGCTGTAATCAAGAGATATTATACCCGGTAGGTAGTTCCTGGGTCAGACATGGAATGCCCTCCATATCTGTAAGTGACAAACTCCATAACGAGCGGTCCTTTTCCAGAAACAGTATATTCCTTTGCAAAACGCGAAGCTTGTCTAACAGCTAAGACGTCCATTCCATTAACTTTAAGACCAGGAATGTACTGGCCACGCTTGTAGTAATCTGTCAATGCAGAAGCCCGACCTGCGGATGTACCCATGCCGTATTTGTTGTTTTCGCAGGCAAAGACTACAGGGACATCCCAAAGTTTTGCCATGTTATAAGCCTCAAAAACTTGGCCTTGGTTTGCAGCCCCATCGCCATAGAGTGCGAAAGTGGTATTTGGGCGTCCCATGTACTTCATGGCGAAAGCTATACCGGCACCCACTGGCACCTGTGCACCTACAATGCCATTGCCGCCGAAGAATCCTTTTGTAAACATATGCATGGATCCTCCCTTTCCATAGGCGATTCCGTCCCGGCGACCCAAAAGTTCAGCGACCACACTTTTAATCGTGGCACCTCTAAGGTAGGCAAATCCGTGACAGCGGTAGGCAGTTATAACATTATCCTCCTTGTTAATTGCGTGTTCAATTCCTGTGGCTACAGCTTCCTGGCCTGTCGACAGATGGCAAAACCCTCGAATTTTTTTTTCCTTGTAAAGCTTATCTGCAGCCATCTCCATACGTCTGTATTTCGACACAGAAGTCAGTCATTGTATCCCTGATTGTATAATATCTGCAAGCTGTGTAGTAAGGAGAACAATTGTGCGGTCGTATGATTGCAGTACAGATGAAATGTTTGGTCACAGTTCAAAATTTATGGTTCCAGGGAGGAAGCAGACCTTATGCTTGCCATATCATAATACATCTGCTTCATCTCACGCTTTGTAACTTGGATTTCTGTAGACGGAGCGTCAAGGTTGTAAGTTTCAAACACATCCGGTGAGAGATTGACAGTGAATTTTTCATCTTGTGCCTAAAAGTGCTCAGCCAACACATTCCAGTGTTAGAATATTCTTCATTTGTACTTCTGGTATGGTGCTCTTAATATGTGCACTGGCTGCATCCGTCGTGACACTTCTCCTACAAGATAGCACAGGTCGAAGACATAGTCTGCTTCGAACGGGTGCGGTCAAACCAGCACAGCTAAAGGAGCGAGCCAGCATGGTGGATAAGTCGTTTGTACTGACCAAAGGTGAAGTTGATTGAAAATCGGGTGGGATGTGCAAAAGACGGTGCGGCTAGTAGGGGTTTACCAATAAACAAAGCTGAAAGTCTCACACGAAAATGTTGAGGAAACTCCCAAGCTGAAAAAACTTTATCTGATAAGATAACAGTGATCAAACCCTGTGGTTCAGCGTGGCGACCACATGAGTTACCGGGGTGTTTGTTACACAGCTAGCCCCCTGCAAAACATAAACGTTACACCAAAAATTGATGTTTTCAACACCTTTGGACATCCCCCATAACGTGCAAGCAGCAGTTTGGTAACGCATTCTTTTCCTAATCATCGGTGGGTACATGTACAGTTTCACAACAAAAATGAATGCTTCTGCAATTCTCAATATATTCACAACCCACAGAGTTCGTCTCGATTACCGGCTGTCATAGCGGGCCATTGAATGCAGACTGTCGCGCTAAAAGTAAAACATCGAATCTATCCGTAGTTCACCGCCTTGCTCTACAATATGTCCAAACTCTAATCATGGCCGCGCTTGTTTGACAAACAAGTTGCAGTTAAAAATGATCATACGCAACTGTTGTCGGTTTAGGTTCTTCACATTCGGTCTGTCGAAAGTAAACAACCTAGCACTTCTCTTGCTGATGTTTTTTTCTCATCAACTATCACCCAAAATTTTCTCCAATTTGAGAAAGCAGAAACGAGTTTCTTTCATTGACTATTCTAATAGGGGGTTTCACATCCAAAGAATTGTAGAATGTGGCTATTCTACGAATCTTAGACCCTCAAATCCTGCCAAAAATAAAAAAAATAAAAAAAATATCCAAAGTAGCTCCAGTGTTATTTCTCACCAATTCTTTCCCAATTCTAGTACACTAACCACCAGTTACCCGGCCTCATGTCGAAACTAAGTAACCAAATACCCAACAATAACCAGATTAGCAGCGGATATGCTGTGTTCAAAGCGTGTCAGAACAACAAAGCTACCATGGATGATACATGTGAAAATCCTTCTCGTTAGCTTCTGAGAAATGAAAAAAAATTGTAGAATTGCAGTCAAAAGGGGTGTTCACTTCCAACCCATTTTTCACACGAGTGAATCCGGAAAAAATTGAAAAATGGCAGAAATAGACTTCAATTCGTTGAATGTGAACACCCCTATTGTTCGGAAGATATGAGTACGTTTTTCATTTGTCATGGAACTAGCCAAATGGTCTGCAGTGAGAAATGGCAATACTGCCTTACTTCTGAGCGGCATCATACTAATCTATTGATATCTAAGTCCGTTATGTACAATCTCTACTGGCCAGAGAGCCGAACATTGTTGAATGATCCGATTCTGATTCGTCAGAAATCACTCGTGACGAACGGTATCGAGGGGTCAGTGTGATGTGAGGCAAAAGTACTCTTTAGTAGACTTGTTATCAATAGGTGGCAGAAAAGCAAAAGGCTTGGTACGCTTTGATGCAGTTGTCCATCCACGTGCATATATAATTGACACGCGAGAAATGAAGTAATTAAACGGGCCCAAAATAGTTTGGAAATAATAACACCACCGGGTGTGGTGATTACACATCTCTTTTTTCGCCTGCCTTGTATCAATGGTTCACTCTGGGTACGTCCTGTAGCTCTATTCAATCGGGCGGTACATAATTGAGAAATAATGCGTCATTTTTAGCACCTCAAGCCGGTGCACCGGTAAGCTAAGTATAACAATGTACCGATGGCAGACAATGAGCGCATAACAACCACTACCTACTGTCTTTATTAAACCTATGCAATAAAGCCAAACGTTCATTCCATTCCAAGGGGTCTCAAAGATTCGCCATTTAGTTGCGTTTGTAAGGCTAACAAGTAGAATCTGGTCAGTATTTGTAATCAATTTCCTTGACTATTTGTGCACAGAGTTTTATACACATACCACCCAATATAAAGACGCGTCTTTCCTAGTGATCTGTGGGATAGCACCTTCGGGCTGAGCTCGAGAAGTTTGTTCGATCTTAAAGTTGTGCTGTGTGTCTACGGCTGCCGGTGCGAGTAGAACGTAATGTGGTCGAGCAATAGCAGGGGTCTGCACATACCCAATATTCCATACTGTCGCTGGTGGTTGATAGTATGTTGGGATTTCTGAGGTAGTTGATGGCTGATTTTCAACAGAAGCCAATTGACACCCTACTGGAACAGCGGCCTGCCCAATGCAAGGGTTATTCAAGTAGCTCCCTTGTCCAGTACGGACAGGTATGAGGCTCCCATTAGAATAAATGTATTCTTGAGTTTTGTTCATGGTCGGTGTAATTTGAAGTGCTAAACAGATGGTGAGGTTCAGTAATGGGATGGCATCCATAACTGCACTCATATAGTTATTTTCATAACTCATTTAGTGACAAAAAAGCACTAGGCTTCAACAAATCAGAGCTTTACGTTGTGCCCAGTGGAATCTTGAAAAACCTGATTTAGTAGGGGGAGATGCTGAATGGTAGTATCTGCGCTTATCCCCACGATACCTATCATGTATGACACAACGGGTTTTAGACATAATGACCCCGTTTTTAGCCAAAATTGATAGGATGACCCTGTGTATTGAATAATGACAAAATGACCTCACCGGGCCCGGACATGACCGAATTTCTCATAGAGGGTACTGGCAGGCTGTGCTGCAGATCCGTCACTTTGGGCTGGACCATGAACCACTATTCCTATCTCCTAAGGTAGCGACTATCTGAAGCCACTATGTCGGGCCTACACATAGCAAATTTTCGAAGATGTATAGCAGTGTCCTGCCTGCCAGTACTCTAGGCGGAGTGACATTGAACTTTCCGAAGAAGCCAAGTCTACTCATTTCAGAATGTCCGTGTAAGAAGCCCACGAAACATCGTCCCAACAAGCCGGGTACAAATCGTTACATTGTACGGTGCTCTTGGATTACAACTTTGCGTTCGATGGCGGGTCAGGACGCAGATTTCTAGATGCCATGAGCGCGGTTGTGGCACTGAATTGGAAGGTAAGCGGAGACATAATTTTGGAGGTAGGTGTGCGCGGAATTACAAGTTGCCCTGGTCGAGCAGCAGAAATATGATATCTGATATTAGGAGTGGATGCCCTAGGTGGAGTGAATGGGAGGTATAGTGAAGTCATTCTATCCATTATTTAGTAAAGAGGGTCTCCTATGAAGTCTTCAGTAAATAGGGTCATCCTATCAATTTTGGCTAAAAACGAAGTCATTCTGTTTAAAACCGGATGAAACAAATGAGATGTGTTTGCCACTCACATGAACATAATAATGAACGAGTATGTATATTTGCATGTTTTATATCCAGCTACATGTCTAAAACTGGGGACCAATTCCAGCTGATTACTTTTTACCCCTAGTTTTGTCCACTAATCCTACCCACCGTGGCGAAATTCCTCGTTTCTCAAGAACTCTTCCGACTACTGTGCTCTGGCTTCCTTGGACCATCACTTCTAAGAGACCAGGCTTCAGTCCTACAGCTTGTGTGACTGTCGCACTTCCGGCGCACACCTTCTGTAGTTCTTCCGCCAATCCTTTAGGTTGAATTCCAAATTGTTCCAACCCAAAGATTCGAGTGACGGTCTTTTTACCTTGGCGGTTTTCAACGATCATAGAGATTTCAGGGGGATTCCCAGACTTAGGCTTAGTAGTTTCCTGTGGCGTGGTAATAGTGTAATAAGGAGAGCAGCTTTTCCGCAAGTTTTCGGCGAGAACATCTCGCTTTTCATGACGAGGCGAGACAGATGTAAAAAGAGTATTTGAAAGGACAGCATCAAGTGTGACAATGCGTTTGTTGCTAGATTGAGCAAGATTACCTGTTTCGATGTATGTATTTAAAATTTGTTTTAAATCCGTAGGTGTATAATAGCCTTTGGGACTTCCCTAGGATCAGTAAGATTTATCTGGCGGGAGATGGGATTACACACTCTACCCCTGCAGCTTCAAAAAATTTGATGGCCTTGCCATTTGGACGATATAACGAATTTATCGCCATGCGATTACCTTCTTTGGAAGACTCCAACGCTGGCATGATGGAAACCTTCGATATTTCTGGTAGTCTGTATGGTTGAAAGGTTTGAATCGCACCAAAATCCCAAATAATTTTTAATACGATAATCTCACCACCACCACGAGTTTTTGTCTTTATAAGCCCTTCCTTTTCTAAGTATTTTAGGAACTTTGCCACGTTCTTCCATGATGTCTTCTTAATGGTTAGACTGGGGTGTGGCCCAATATTTTGAAGAAGATTGTATGGAGGAAAATGTGACGCCGGTGGAAGGTAAGGGTGGATTAACAGTGATGCGAAATTGGACGATGAAAGGGGGAATTCGAGTGACGACGTCTTGGATTTCGTCAAGTAATCCTGGGCGCCATACAAAAATGCTGAGTAAAATGCGTCGTCGATTTCTGTACTAATCAGTATCAACAATCTATGCAAGGTAAATGAATACCTTTAAGACCAAGCTCTGGTATGCCGTTTTCAGGTATCACTATATCCTGTTCTGTTTGTTTTGTTAATCTTTCGTTTTCTAGACATGAATCTCCTAACCAACTTGTGACACCCGTGCACAAGTCGTTAGGTACCGTTCCTGGTTCCCCATATTTGTAAACCTCATCGCCCACCCAATGTACCATTCTTACAGCTCTACCTTTCTCTCCCAATGTTCTCTCTAGCCTGCTCACATCTATCTCACATATACCCACAGCAATAGCAATTTCTGGTTTATTGTTGCCTGCGATTCCGACCAATCGTCCGGCTCTAGCAGCCGGCGGGAAAGGCGGTCCAATTAACCCTGGTGTCATCAAATCTGCACCAGCACAGAGCTTTTCTAAGACCGGTGGGTGCGTCTGCACTATTGGCAACAATGATGGATTTTTCCACAGTGTATACACAGTGGGAAACATAGGTTCATCGCCTATCTTAACCCATAATATATGCCTACCCTCTTCACCGACATATATCGTGCCATGAACAGAGGCAAGGTCAGGCCCAGCAGTGGTTGTGAATTTCGCATAATGTGTATTTTCAGGAAGAAGACGATTGCGGAGTTCTGATTCTGCGCTCCCGTCGTGGCCGAGTAATGATACTGAAAGGTCAATGATTATTTGCTGGGCAAGTTTACGACGATCGGACGTCCGCAATGGGGCAAGTGGTTTTATCTACAGAGCATATTAACGCTGGTTTCATCATAGGTGGGTTTAGCGTTTCAAACAGTAGGCTTCTTTTTAAACATGGTGACTTTGTAACATGAGCGTCAAACTCGCAGGTGAAATTACATGTGTCGGCAAGAACGCACACATGGTGCGAGGAAGGCACGTGATAGGAAACAATGATGACTACTTTGGGCTGTAGCGTGTAGTTGTCAGCCTGATCGATGACGACGAAGTGGAATGATGGCTACATCTTACGTAAGCAGTGCATGAGGCCCTTACCATCATGGAGAGCAGCAAACCTGTGGAGACCCTAAAAATGTCGGTGTCTCAGCAGCTCAGGAAAACTACGCTACCAAGGTTGAACCGTCCAGAAAAACCTTGGATGGCAGGTGGGTAACACTTCAGTTTTTCGGATATCTCACTAACCTGACGACCAGCGAAGGGTATCAATTCGTTTGTGACGCTGATTAATCTGTTCGTGACGAACCGTTTCCGTCACGAACAGGGTTCAATACGACTTCGCAGTTTTTTGGCAGCCAATACTGAGGTGTTGCGCAAACTGCGTAGTTGCAATCACTATATTTCGCTTATTAAACAAGATGTTACAGTCACGGGTCTGTATTGATACCATACGTTTCAATTCAGGTTATTACCATACGTTGCAAACCCAATCTTTTCGATTCAATACGCATTCCTGCTGACGACATCTCAGTTCGTCACGTGCCGATCCTATCAGACACGCCAAAATGCTAATGTTTAACCAGCATTTAGAAACATTATTATCGCCATTATGTGCTATTACGGTTTCCAATCTGTGCCCAAAAATCTGACGCCTTCTACTTAAATCCTCTTGACTTAGTTATCTTCATTCTCACGCAACTCAAGAAAAGTATGGCACGCACAACGTTGCAACCGCCGTTGCTGTCCCCTAATTGTGCACAAAACCGGTATTAAATCATCGACTAATTCTCATGCACCCGTGAGAGATAATAGTAATACGCATTGAATGCTTGCTTTCAGCTTTTCAAAGACTATATAGAGTGGCAGAAGCTTCAAATAATTTATTTTTGTTGTGGTTCCATCTTTGTGCGTGCCATACTTTTGTTGAGTCGCGTGATTCTCTATTCACGATATCCTAATTCCGATGTTCAGGCGGGGTTTCCATCTGATAAGATCGGCATGTGATGAACTGAGATATCGTCAGGTCAGTAGGATGTGTTAGAAGACCAAGGTTCAGGTAAACAAAGACTTCGCTTCTTTGCGGTATTCGAATGCCTAGCTCAAGTATTTGGCTCATTGCGCTGTGGCATGGAGGCAATTTAAGATGTATATTATTACTCGGCAGCCGGCTCAAGTCGTGCGATAAGCTTGGTCCCATTTCTTGTGTTGGCTACACACTTTGTAACTCATAAATGGGCCTTTCTTCTGAATCGCATCTAGACTTTTTGATTTGCATCACAATGGAAGAATGATTCCTTGTTTCGTCACTTTCATGCTTATTCTTTTACATTAACATATCAAGTTTCGAAGTCGAATCGAAACAGATATATGTAAAGTTTTGTTCTGGCATGTAAAAATCAAATCCGTAACCCCTACTCAATGTGCGGTTTATCACAGGAATAAACTTGTTTAGTGTTCAGTCTATTCATGTAGCTAACGGCAGTAAACACTGTTATGAAACAACATCTGCAATACAGATATCATCTACACCCAAATTGTCATCAATCATTGGATTCCATCAATTCTGCCAGTTCCCTCTCTTCTTCCTCGGTAAGTCCTCCCTGTTTTTCCTCATACTTCCTGACTGATGTTCCAGCGTCTACTCTGGATTTTAGATCATTCAGCTTTAAGGACCAACGACGAATTGTGCAATCTATTGATACGCTGACCAAAATATCCCCTGCTTCTCCTGCAATGCTCAATCCTGTGACCTCATCAGCGTGGCCATCATACGTGTGATAGAGTTCGCCCGTCTATTGCAAAAGTCAGTTTTTGAAAAATCAGTAAATATTCTAGAACACAGACTGCAATATCCCAAATTCTAACATTCTCATCTCGACATGCGGTGATTACATATCGCCCTGTTCGGTCAACTAAAACATCGTTGACATAATCGGAGTGTTGTAACAATGTATCAGTTCTTGTGCCAGGCTTTTTTCCGACACTCCTGACATCTATTCTTCGTGCCGTATTATCAGCCGATGCAGACCATAAGTCACCATCCTCTCCTTGAAAAGACAATTTGTGAACACTTGTTTCATGCTCTATTATAGATTCTGAAGCTTCTTCAGACTCAGTAACATCCAGTAGGGGGACTCTCCAAGTTCGTATTTCTCTTTCACTTCCAGCCGTGTACACAATTACTTGTTTTTCTGTCGAAGCAACAGGATCTATAGCAAACGTGCTAACTGCACGTGTGTGGCCTCTTAACACATGCAATCGCTCGCCACTAATCGCATTCCAAATGATGATACAGGTGTCGCTAGAGCCGGAAAGCAGAATACCACCAGGTGTAGAACTGGAGGGGGGACAAGGGATGAAAATAATGGACTTTACGAAGTCCGAATGCCCAATAAATCTGTGTGTCTGTTCGCATGTTTCCACGTTCCAACAAATTATAGTCTTGTCCCAGCCACCAGAGAATAATAAACTTCCACTGGAGTTAAGCGCCAATGATGTAGCTGGTGAACTGTGTCCCTTATATATGTGAGTTTTGTCTCCTGTCTGAATCGATTTGTAAGCAACCATTCGCTGAACTATTCGGTTTACATGCGTGTAGGTTGACCCGGCGAACCAATCCTCCGCTCTCAGCAATATATATGCGGTTTGAGTCCAGAGGATCCACAAGTATAGCAAGGATTTTAGATGATACTTGAATCGGGTTCCCAAGCTTATTCCTGGCTTTGGATAAACGGCGTGCAGCAGTAGCTATTGCAGTCCTGATTTGTGTTGTTAGTCAGCCGTCGTGATCTGAAAAAGGATAGTGTTACTCTGTCTGAAAAAAGTGGCCTGGGTCGCTTGATTTGGACATGATATGTGGCTGATGGAGAGGAGAGGGGAACACATATTCAATGTTGCAACGGGCAATGTGCTTAAGTAGTGCGACATCTGTGTGCTCGTACACTAGATATGTATTGGTACCTGGATGTGTACCACAGGGGTAGTTGCTATATAATTATGATGTACTCTACTTACATACATACTCTACCTGGCACCGCACGGGTGCATAAATTTAGTACGAGTGATACACTGAGTAAATGCAGCAACCCTGTTCAAGGAGCTCCACATGCCTTAGTTCAAAACGAAGTTGAACCACTGTGGTATCACGCGAATTGTGTGAATAGGCCACACTACCACGGCTGTAAACACAACTAACTGTACAGCCATGCTATCATCATTGCCAGTGATATCTCCACGGGATGTAAGTGCGGCCTTTTGCATTATCAAACCACAGTCTGACGAGTTTCTTAGTCCCACAGTCTATGGTATTCCAGGACCTCAGACTTTTGTTTCACTCCTTCCTATTCTCAGTCACAGTCAGATGGGTTTGTTGCCGCTCAGCATCAACAACTGCCACATCATAACTGCCAGAACCGTCCAAGAAATGCTACAATATCTCCGTTGACACAACTTGCACTTGATGAACAATCCGTAGACCACCGGAAACTCAACATACAGCGGTTTGGAGCTACGTGGATTAAACCTCCTGGAATGTCTAAAACACTACAAGGCGAACTGGATGAAAAGGCAGAACGCGAAGAGACGGAACATCAACAGATGATAGACGAAGTGGATATTACAGGGGAGGGTGTGTTTGAAGAAGATGAAGATGGCCATGCTCTTCGACCTCAAGAACGAGACCTTGATGCAGATATCCCCGTTGCGGATTCTGACCGTGATGATAGCATACCTGGAAGCGAATCATTTGCAGATGCCAGTGATGAGGGTGATGATGTTGAGCTGGACTTGGATGCTGATATTCCTGAGGCTGACACGGATGCACTGTGGAATGAATCAGATGAAGCTTCGGAACAGGAGGACGAAGGCGAATATCATTCTGACGGACAAGATACCAATGTGGATACTTCGATCACGCGACAATCCAATAGCATCGGCCCGTTGGATGAGAGTCCACAGCAGGCAGTATTTTCCCACGATGAAGGCTGGCTGGAGCCTGCGCAAACGCAAGCCAGAGGTTATGATTGGAGGGCTAGGCCTAGGTACCGAAGAGATTTAAATGACAGCATGGATGTCGATGAATAGATTGATTTTACTTTTAGCGAATTGTTTGGTTCTCGGAAGTTGGTCTCAACTTAAAAGAAGTTGCCGGTAGTCAAAATTTGTCTCGTTTGGAGACCGGACTTGCTTTCTTGCATCTTTGAACGGACAATGTAAAACAAATGGTTTCATCACCCCCGTTTGTAGGGCGTCAGGATAAAGCACTCAACAAATGTGTCGTAAAGATAACAACTCGATTGGTCGTGAGAAATGAAAGCCCTTTCAGCTGTGAAAAATTGTATCTATTTTTCAAAGCAAGATAATTGACTGCCAGCCGGCAGCTGTGGGGGCATAGGCGAACAAGAAAGGGCGTCAACTACAAAACGCTTTCACTATGATTCATTTATTCCGTCTTAACTTAAATGTGAAAGTCTGGCGTAAGTCAGAGAGATTTCCCTGGTTTAACTTAAGCCATCATGATTGGCGCAGTAGTCTTAGATTAAGATGGTCACTGTGATTCAATTGTGGGAACCAATAGGTACGAGGTGGGCGACAAAATTCGTGGGCACCCCCGCAGCGCTTAACCGAACACCAGCATGAACACGATGAATTCACCCTCGACCCCAACAAAAACATCGCCATCGGGAGAGTGGACGACACCTACCCGTACTAGAGTATTGGATAGGCTTGCACTTGGTCACAGTAAAAAAAAAATATCCCGAGATACTGGTGTTCCGCGGGCAACAGTTCAGAGATGGGCCCAAAGTGGGCACACCCGACGCACTGGTTCAAGCAGACCTGGACGCCCACATCTCCTCACACAACGCGACATCAATCATTTAATTCATGTTTTAAGAAAGAATTGGGAGGGAAGAAGACTATGTTGGCGTAAATTGGGACAACAAGCAGGATTGACTGTATCCGGGCGTACTATTCAAAGAGCACTAGCTTCCGAGGGATACACCCGCTGCAAAGCTTGTAAAAAGCCATTCATGGATAAAAATTGTCGGAAATCCAGGCTTCAGTATTCTAAAGAACATCTCGATAAGCCAATTGAATGGTGGCGCCAACATATGTACAGTGATGAGTGTATATTTGATACCTCATCTAGGCGTACCGAATGGGTTACTAGACTTAAAGGCGAACGTACACACAAGGATTGCATCCAATATTCTTTCAACAGTGGTCGCGCATCAGTAGGGGTATGGGGGGCTATCAGTCATAATTGGAAATCTCAACTACTATTTCTCGATGGTTCCGGCAAACGAAATGGCTTTACAATGAAAGATTACTTTGAACAAGCTATAGAACCTATTGTTGGTCCAGCATTTCAAAGTCTACTAGACTATAATGTAGGGCCTGATAGCGAATTTATAGAGGACCAAGCGCCATGGCATAGAATTAAAAGAGGGTTGAAGGAAGAAAAAATTAGATGGGGTATTCCTTTGCATAAAAGACCAGTCAACTCCCCTGACTTCAATCCTATAGAACATGTATGGAGACTTATCAAACAAGGGATAAAATCAAGGAAAAGGTTTCCTGGAACTAAAGCAGAGATGATTACTGCAATTCAAGAAGAGTGGGATAGATTAGAACCATCAGATTAGAATAAGCTAATTGATAGCATGCCTGAAAGACTTGAGCAATGTAAGCAAAGGAAAGGCATGCAAACTGATTATCAAATATTTTAAGCATGTAAGGTATTAGATATTTTTTGTAGCTTCTCATTATCTTTAGTAATTACTGAGTTGTGGTTGAATATGTGTGGTTGCCCTTGGGGGGGTGCCTACGAATTTTGTCGCCCACCTCATACATGGGTCAAGTGAATGGATACACGGGTTCTACGCGAGGTTTACATTATAAGCCACCAAAATAATAAATAACGTCTATGGGGTAGTGTTCGGTCGTGGGGTAGAAATCAAAATTCCGATGGCAACCACCACCACAACACACCCAAAATCAGCAGTTGTCGAGCCCAAAATTACCGAAATTTGTTTCTTAACTCACCTTGATGTAAATCTTAATGTGTAATTATATCTAATGCCAGATTGTGAACAAAATTATATGCCAGTTAATATATGTTAGTATTTACGCGACAGGACAACCAAAACATTACTAATAGTCAAAGTACTATTCCAAACAAAATAAACCATAGAATATGTGCTGCTATGCCTCGGGGAAAAGTCTCTAGCTAGTCTTGTTGAAATGTGGTGCTAGTTTTGACTGATCCGTATGCCTTGACTGATCTCTACCTTGAGTACCTCAAGGATGCAGGACTGAAATCAGTTCTAACTTGCAGAAACCATCTTTAAAGAGTGTAAGCTAATTTTCCATGCGCCAGAACTTTCTTACAAGCACTTGTCGTTCTCGAGACGCACTGAACAAGTTCAGGACTGACAAAAAACCTAAACGAAATTGGAAAAAGAGAAAAACTCCATGCTTCAGCTATATTATAATATAATAAACCTACTTGTAAACATTATAACAAAATGAATAGGGTTAGCGACATCATCTACTGTACTAATACTGACTTAGGGAGAGAGAAAATTGAGATTTACAAAGATGAACAGAAAATACCTGAGCTAAGCAAGCTTCTAGGCCGCCATAGCACCCCTGGTTTGCATAGTAGACAGAAGAGATGATATAGATGAAATGCTGCTAGGTTCTGAGTTGGCTACATGCTTCTAAACAACCCTCAAGGTGTTAGACCAGGGTTCAAGGGAGATGAAGTATCGATTGAACGGTAGTCACCGAAAGATATAAGGCACAATCTTAGGTTTGTAAACTAGAATATATTTTATGGCTCGTGTATGCCTTGTTGTCTTTTCTGAGGTCCTCCCCGGCGTTACTTAAGTACACAGCTTCGGATCAACAGTCGGACGGCCTATCTACGCTATAGACGCTAGAGAATGCAAGAAGAGAATGATAAAGAGATAAGAACAGTAAAGGGTACTCGGCGGAGACAGCCTGCACAAACTTACGCCCTGTCGTCTTGACGTGTCTTGAGTTAATTGGAAGACCAACACTTTCAACACCCGAGGTGCAGCCGACTAGATAACTATTCGGGCGCTAATACTCGGCTATTGTCGGTAATGTGTCAACACAATGATAACACTCTCCACACAGTCAATCGAACTCTGGATATACCACCAGATAAGGCCTGGGCCGCACAATGTGTAAAATAATCACAAAAAGCTAAAACGTCGAAGTTCTGAGACTTTGATCTTTTTCAGCTTTGACTGCCTTCCTACATATACCCACCGGGTAAATTGCGCTTTAACGATCGCCCATCACGACTCCAGGGGTATTTTTGGGTCCGAAAAAA
The DNA here is from genome assembly GCA_024516215.1 of Geopyxis carbonaria. Taxonomy (NCBI): domain Eukaryota; kingdom Fungi; phylum Ascomycota; class Pezizomycetes; order Pezizales; family Tarzettaceae; genus Geopyxis; species Geopyxis carbonaria. The sequence goes on along the minus strand of JAJJXG010000021.1, from coordinate 3,056 downwards.
ACTTTTTTACTATGGGATTGTAGCAAGTGCACACTTTTACCATACAACTCACGGAGAAGAACCTGCGGCGCAGTGCAGTACTTATGTTTATTCTCGAGGATAAATCTCAGTAACATATGCACCGCTAAGGACTCTCTCGTAAGCGTGGTTGCGGCGTTGCGTTCCTACCTCCCATACTAAAACCGTTCTTGGACCGGGTGGTATATGAAATGGAGGGTACTGTTCAGGCAGGGTAACGATGAATGAAGGGTAAATATGAACGATGTGTACATATGTATAAAACGTCCCCCTCCTCAAGGTTGGCGTCCACGACAGTTAAACAACTTAATGAAATATGGCACGAAATAAAATGAAATAAAATCAAATAACTGTAAGATGAGTTGACCGTTAAAAAACCTTTCTTCAATGCAAACAAAACTTAGAATAAGTGAAAAATAAATCATTGAAGTAAAAGGAAAAAAGTAACAACTCAACCAGAAGGAACCCTTGGATCGCGAGGCTTCTTGGGATAACGACCGTGAAAATTCCAAAGACTTTCCTTTGCATCCAGCATGTGTTCCGCCGGCCCCTCTGTCCAATCCTTCTCTTCGGGATAGCCCTTCCACTTAACCATATAGAAAACCTTTCCATCACGCTTTGTTGAATCCAGTATTTCATCCACCACGAATTCTTCCGTAACTTCTTCCGCATCGCTGTATTGTTCTTCTTCCATGTCGACGTCGTCCGCTCCGGCATCAGGTTCTGGTCGTCCGGAGAGTTGAGATTTGTTGTAACGTTCGAATAGGGATACGTGGAATACATCGTGAATATTCCAGCTGGCGGGTAGGTCGAGTTGGAAGGCGGTGTCCTTGATGTTGCGTGATATTTTGAAAGGTCCCCAAAATTTATGGTCCAGTTTCTTTTTGGGTTGTCGGGTCTTGAGATTCTTACCATTCAACATAACGAGATCCCCCACCTTGAACGTATATTTGTCCGATCGCTTCTTGTCCGCTTGCTTGGCAATACGTTCCTGAGCCTTTCTCATATTCACAATGAGATTCTCATGGACGTTGTTGAGCCAGTGGGCATAGAGACGGCTTGTCGGATTCTTGACCTGTGTTTTGGTAGGCCAATTCGTTCGTGGGTAAAAACCGTAGTTGGCGTAGAAAGGGGAAACACCTGTGGCTGAATGAACAGCATTGTTGTACGCATGTTCTGCCATGGGCAGAAGCTCGGACCAATTGTCTTGTTCATCATTGCTGAACACTCTGATGTAGGCTTCCAGAACCTGATTGAGTCGCTCAGTTTGACCATCGGTTTGAGGATGGAATGACGTGCTCATCTTAAGTTTTACGTTAAGATTTTCCATCAGTGAGTACCATTCTTTTGCCGTGAATCGTGAATCTCTGTCAGACACAATTGACGAAGGTAGCCCGTGTAGCCGCCATATTTCTTTTAAGAACAGCATAACTAACTGCTTATTCTTCATGCCTTTCTTGATGGGGATAAAATGAGCCATCTTGGTAAAGCGGTCAATAATCACCCATATAGAAGTGAACCCATTCGAGTTCGGCAATGTAGTAATGAAATCCATGGCAATGCTATCCCAGGGGGCGTGTAGTAGCTCCAGCGGCTGTAGCAACCCATACTCAGCATGGCGTGGAGACTTGTCGCATTGGCATTCTGGACACGAGCGCACATAATGAATGATCCATAAATCCATCTTTGGCCTGTGGAAATTCCGCCTGATAAGCTCAGTGGTTTTTTCCTGTCCAAAGTTGCCTGCATTTTTAGAGTCATGTTTGGCTTCAGCAATCCAAATTCGCAACTCATTGTCATCCGGAATCCAAAGACGATTTTGATAATACAGGAGATTATCATCGAGAGAAACATTCTTCAGAGGATTATTGGCTTTCACCTTGTCACATTCTGCTTGGTATATGACATCGGCTTGACAGCTTTGCTTGACACGTGCAACAAAATCATCTGACCATTTCGGAGTTGACAAGGCAGCTAACCGTATGGAAGAAATCTTTAAACTTGACATCTCCGTATCCTCTGTTGGAAGTAATTGTCCAGGCTTGAGAAGGCGCATGATCGGCTGATTCTGAGCGCTGTCCCCCTCCTCAGATCGGTATTCCGACCGGCGAGAAAGAGCATTAGGCTTGCCGTTTTCAGTGCCCTTGCGATAGTGAATGGTAAAGTCATAGTCTGCCAGGAATAAAGCCCATCTTGCTTGCCGTCGATTCAACAAAAGATCCTTTTTCTCGAAATACTCAAGGTTTTTGTGATCTGAAAAGACGGTAACAGGGTGTTGAGAGCCTTGGAGGTAACGTCTCCAATCCTTAAAAGCAGTGACAATCGCTAACATTTCCTTATCGTGAATATCATAATTGATTTCATGACTATTCATTTTTCTCGACATAAATGCCACTGGATGCAATTTTCCATCATGTTTCTGAGATAAGACCGCTCCAATCGCATAGTCGGAGGCATCGGTCTCCATGATGATAGGTAAGTTTGGATCAAAGTGACGTAGGATCGGTGCTTCAGTAAATAATTTCTTAAGCTTCTGAAACCGATCTTCGGCTTCTTGTGTGCAAACAAACTTCTTAGCGTCTCCTTTGATTGTATTATATATGGGGCTGGAAAAGTATGCATAATTATCGATAAATCTTTGATAGAAATTGCAAAACCCCATAAAAACTTGTACGTCTCGTACGGACTTGGGACTTCCATGCAAGAATGCTGTCGACCTTATCAGTTGTCATGGATATACCATGATCGGAGATAATATAACCTAAGAATTCAACAGAATTGACATGAAATTCACATTTCTCCAACGCGGCAGCTAAGCCGTGTTGTGTGATGCGTCGTAAGACTTCCTTTACGATACGAGCGTGATCTTGCTCAGTCTCGGAGTAGATCAGGATATCGTCAATATAGACAACTACCCCGTCATCCAACAGATCTCTGAAGATATCATTCATCGCAGCTTGAAAAGTAGCTGGAGCATTGGCCAATCCAAAAGGCATAACCAAGTACTCAAAGTGTCCATACCGACTGCGGAAAGCAGT